>CM074722.1:366024586-367224586 GCA_037306005.1 Rhinophrynus dorsalis | reverse complement strand
ATCTTCTCTTCAATAATGCAGAGCGCTGGGAGATGATGTAATCTCCCAGCACTCTGCATTACTAAAGAGCCGCCGAGGGAGCAACAGCATACAGGTCTGTGCTGAAGAAGGCACAGATCTTACTATGCGGCTGGTTACTGCTGCCACTGTGCGCAGCGCGATCGCTATGAATAAAAATATATTTTTTTAAAAAATTGATTTCAGTGACAGGCGCCCCTCTGTGGGGTGCGCCTGTAGGCAGATGCCTACTCTGCCTAATTGCAAATCCGGCCCTGAACACAGTACACTTATGAAAAACAAGTACTGCAGGGTTTCATTGATTCATGTACATGGTTACCTTATTAAATGGAAATGGAGATAACCTAATTGGCAACAAAGGTGGAAGAATATGTTATTGTGAACTGAGATAACTAAATATCCCTTTAAAGCAAAGACATTTATGAAAACGGAGTTTTGTAGGACTGCACAGGAATCAGTGCTTACACGGCATAGTGTTGTTCAGAAGCATCCTTGATTTAAAGGAAATGTGATTATATTTAAGGAATAGTAAACTCAGAAATCAAACCCAACTAAAAGACTCTTTGTCCCTGACTACCACTAGCATCTTCCAGTAGCTTAGGAGCTAATACATACATCCTGCTGAGCTCTATAAGAATAGGGAGATGAAGCCTCCACGTTTGTCCTACAATTGCCACTATGAAAGGTGAGATTGATGTCTCAAGTTCCCTTATAGCCAGTGTGCTTGTGCAGAGCTCTCACCAATAAAGTTAGCCCAATATTGGAATAATATATCAATCAAACACCTTTTATTCAGCAGCCTCGGTTCTTGAGCATACTTCGCTTTTGCTTATGTCAGAAATCAGTTGGATATAGTTTCCCATAATTCTCCAATGCATTTCAAAGATTTCCTTTCCTCTTCCTCAGGGAGCAAAAAAGTGACTCATAGTTGGATCACACGTGTATTTTTTCACATGGGATAATGAAAATATAGGTTTGGGATATATATATATATATATATCTATATATATATATATATATATATATATATATATATATATATATATAATATTGGAGTCCCCAGTGGGACTTGTTTGAAAAGGTTTATTATTTGGTAATGAGGCAATCTATAGGTCGACGTTCCGATCCCAAAACAGGATCTTTCTCAAGATCAGGGACATGCACAGACATTTTGGGGGGCAGGGTCTCAAAAGAAAAAAAGAGCACTTCTCATAATTATTATTTTATTTTTTTTTGTTAAAAGGGCACGAGGGCACTTTGGACAAAAAGGGCAGGCGCTCAAGCCCCCCTTGGTGTCTATGTGTGCACGTGCCTGCTCAAGATGCTTCCAAAATGGCAGTCAAGCTATTTAAAAGTACTAATGAAGTACACGCAATAAAATAATTACACGCATAAGATACACATCACGGGTGAACATAGACCGAGTCATAATATAACATAAAGTCATAATAACTAGTAATCCTAAATTATAGGATGCAGAATCAAGCGCTAGCTGTATGCGCGCTGTAATGGTACTGCTAGGTCCGAGTCTCCAATGCTTTCCACAGCTCAATATATGTAAGCTATGCTGTCAAAGAAAAACACTAAGAGATGAAGACATGCTGTAACAAAATGAAAAGACACAAAGCTGGTCTAATGTAAAGTAATACTTAGTAGCATAGAGTCAATGTGAAGACTGGTTGTGGAGATACCAGACAGAAGCGCTTGCCATATAAGGAATTATATTACGGTATGGTATGTACGAACTAAACTCAATGGGTGAGAACAAGGATAGAGAAAGATAATGTCTATTACTAATAATAAAGAGATATATGAATGTCCAACGCAGACCAGATGTGTTCCAATGAAAGTGTGAAAGGCTGAAGTATCTAGTGTAATAACATAATTTACGGACCATCACTGGCAAGCTGGCTATAATATGGTCAAAAAACAGAGTCACAAAGGGCAGTAGAGAAAAGCTGTGTAACACGTGGGTAGTGCTTTATGACAAAAAATGTCAGTGTGTCGTAATCAAAATGGTAATCCAGTGACAAAAAGTATGTAAATATCAGCGAGACCCCATAGAAGTTAGTAAGTGGGGGCCAACAACCAATATATAGGTGAGTCCAAGGCAATGTTGCCCAGTCCTATTGGGGGAAGGATGTTTAAAGTAGCAACACCTGTCCTAAGACAGGATCTATGCCCATCAATCCCTGGAGGGGCAAACAGTGCCATAATCACAATATGAGGAGGGACAAGTAAAGGAACTACGATGTAAGTGGTAACACAGAGAGAGTACCAAGAGAAGGCTGTGAGGCTCATAATCTCAGGACAAAAGATTCAACTCTCCTTCCTTTGGAGGTTTACTATCCTGGGATCAGAAACTCTCAGTAGAAGCATGAATAATTAGTTTTATTGTTCAAACCCCTCAGGGTTAGGGTGCTGAGTCTGTGTATCCACCTTTCTCCTACTTCCTTTTTTATTCCTGTCTCCTCCACGTTGAAGTTGGTCTGTTGGTCTATCATCATGTATTTGAAGTCCGCCAGGGTATGATTCGGTTCTATGAAATGTCTACCCATGGATTTGTCACTACTGCGTGTTTGGATAGCCTGTCGGATGGAAGTTCTGTGGTTGGCTCCTCTGTTTTTAAAAGGAGTAATAGTTTTGCCTATGTACATGAGGATGCAGGGACATAAGATGAAGTAGATAACAAATTTGCTAGTACAAGTAAGTCGATAATTAATTGAGATCTTTTTTACCCATGTGTGGGTGTTTGAATGTATCTCCTGTGAGAAGGTTACGACATGTGAGACAGCCAGTGCATTTAAAAAACCTTTTTTCTCTGACGGTAGCCAGGATGTATATGCGCTTTTGTAGCAATGAGAAGGATCAGTTAGCACTAGTTTGTCAAGCAAATTAGAGCTCCGTCTATGACACTGCATAGGTGGTTGTTGGAAGATTTTTGGAAGTGAAGAGTCACTGGCCAAATTGTACCAGCAGTTTGTAATGGCTGCTTTTACGGATGTGCTATGGGTAGTGTATTTAGATGTGAATACAAGTCTATCACTGCAAGGTTTTGGAGGCCTTGGTGTTACAGTTTCAGCTTACCTTGTTTCCAGCAGCATCTACAGGCGCGAGGCTTCTAGCATGCAGCAGGCCTCTGTTTTATCTGTTTGTTTCCTGTAGTCTCCTCCTACCTACTTCCTACTTCCTCCCTCTGAGCTGCTCCTCCTACTTCCTGTGGAGGAAGTAGTCCTGACTCAGTCGCCCTTGCGTTGTTGTTATTAGGTGAAGTACTTGGGCTCTGTGTGTGACCTAGCTATCTACGAAAACCTGCACTGTGTATGACCTGGCTATTTATGAGAACCCGCACTGTGTATGACCTGGCTAAGTAAGAGAACCCTTTCTGTGTATGACCCAGATAAGTACGAGAACCCTCTCTGTGTATGACCCAGCTAAGTACGAGAACCCTCTCTGTGTATGACCAAGTGATCACGAGTATCCCTTACTGTGATCAATTTGTGCTATTGGCTTAAGACAGACCACTGTTGTGGACAGGGTCTGATTGGTGACTGCAGGCGTGAGTCACAGGGTCTCGATATAGTGACTGAAGGCAGAGTCACAGGGTCTGGTGTAGTGACTGCAGGCGTGAGTCACAGGGTCTCATGTGGTGGCTGCAGGCGTGAGCCACAGGGTCTTTATATGTGACTGCAGGAGTGAGTCACAGGGGTCCGATATAGTGACTGCAGGCAGAGTCACAGGGTCTCTTAGCGGTGACTGCAGGCGTGGGTCACCGGGTTGCTGCAAAGGTGTGGTGTTGCTGGTTTGACTGATTGCAGGCGTGGGTCAGTTCTCCAGTCCAGCAGTCCTTGTGTTCCTATTCGTCGGATCAAGATTGCTGAGCCAGCATTCACAGTGGTCGCCTGTTCCAGTCGACGGATCAAGAGTTGGCGTTCCTGTATCCTGCTGAGACTAACAGGGGCTTCGGCCCAGTCTCTCACATTGTGGTCTAGTGAGAGGCCTACTATTTCTGGTAGTAGTGTCGCCAGCTAGTAACCCTTTGCTTGTTGTACCACTTATTTATCGCTGTGATTTATTCTAATAAATATTTTGCATTATATTGCTGTACTGAGTTCTGAGCATTCCTGGGTGCCCGTGACACTTGGATGGAGTAAGTCACTTTGTGAGAATTGAAATGCTCGGTCATATGCTTGTTGTACAGTGGCCATAGTGTATCCTCTTTGTAGAAAATGCTGTAAAAGTTCTTGGGCTTGTAGAATGGCTTGATCTTTGTTGGAATTATTGTGTATAATGCAAAGGAACTGCGTGTAAGTACCCCAGATTTAGTATGCTTAGGGTGGAAACTCTGAAAATGAAGGAGAGTATTCCTATCCGTGGACTTACGATAGTTGGTGGTACCTAATCGATTATTGTGATGAAATACGGTAAGATCTAGGAAGTGTACCTCCTGTGGATTGGCAAGCCAGGAGAATTTAACTGGGCTGTTGATTTTATTGAGATGTTCAGCGAAGTTAGTGAGTGAAGTTAGGTTGCCTTTCCACAGAAGGAACACATCATCAACGACCATAGAAGAGAATATTTTTATGAAGAAGCGGAGTGAAATGTAATTTTTCATATTCAGCCATAAAAAGATTCGCAAAGGAAGGAGCCACATTAGAATCCATCGAAGTTCCCGAAATCTGTAAATAGTATTTGAACTCAAATCTGAAGTAATTATACGTTAAGCGAAATGTAAGCAGAGATTTGAGGAATTCGATGGGTGGTCTATTGTGAATCGAAGGTGTGTTGGATAAAGCTTTAATAGTGCATTTGATGCCATCGTATATGGGAATAATAGTATACAGAGATTTGGCATCCATAGTTACTAGTAGTATCTCATCACTATCCAAGTGCACGTCACTGGCTTTATTTATATTGTCTGTGGTGTCTTGGTATGGCTGGAAAGCAAAACCAGGAGTCAGACAGTATAGTTAATAGAACCTTTATTATGAGAATAACAACAGTCATGCAATATAAATATATACACACAGTGGGTGATCGAAAAGGCGAGTACTGTATCAGGAATAGCAGTCTCCCAATATCACCACCTCACTGTCCCAGACTAGGCCTCAGACTGCTGGAGTCTCACGGTAAGGTAATGCACAAGAGTGATACTGACTCAGCCTGCAGTCAGTAGCTGGGAGTCTGCTAGCCCCAGGTCAATACTAGGAAGGATGTCTGAATAACAGAACCAACAGACAGGGCCTTCTAGTAAGCACCAGATAGGATAGTCAGACAAGCCAAAGTCTTACACGGAGCGGGTAGTCAGCCAGAGCCACAGGTTTGCACCAGATAGGATATCCACTGAAGCGATGGAATGCTGGATGCGCAGTGGATAGAGCCCCAGGTCAACACCAGAGTGGGTAGTCAGACAAGCCTAGGTCATACACGGAGCGGGTAGTCAGCCAGAGCCATGGGTTTGCACCAGATAGGATGTCCACTGAAGCGATGGAATGCTGGATGCGCAGTGGATAGAGCCCCAGGTCAACACCAGAGTGGGTAGTCACACAAGCTTAGGTCATACACAGAGAGGGTAGTCAGCCAGAGCCACGGGTTTGCACCAGACAGGATATCTGAGCCAAATTGGAACGCACAAGAAGAATAGTCAGACAGCGCCACGGGTCAACACCAGAATGGATGGACAGACAAGCCGGATCATGCACAGGAATCAGGAATACTAGATAATGAACTGCTCAGAACACCAATCTGATAAACCCTTTCCGCCTTAGATAGTTTTTTCGAGAAGTAGCCACAAGGGCGCAAAGCCTCTCCAGGAGCTGACCGTTAAGAAAGGAGGGCGCCTACTCCAATCTCAGATGCATCAACCTCCAGGGTAAAGGGCAGGGTGGAATTGGAATGTACCAGGATTGGAGCTGCAGAAAATAGTTCTTTGAGATTGTCAAAGGCAGAAAGGGCATCAGGAGACTATTCTAACACTTTGGCTCCTTTCCGCGTCATGTCAGTGATGGGTTTTACAATGGTCGAGAAATTTTTTATAAATTTACGTTAATAGTTTGCAAAGCCCAGAAATCTTTGAATTGCCTTCAGTCCATCCGGACTAGGCCACTGAAACACAGCCGACAGTTTTGTGGGGTCCATCTTATCTCTGCCTGCAGATGACGCGTGGAAAGATGCCGAGCGTCGCTGAAGAGGCAGCGCTGGAAACAAGGTACTGTGACATGTCTTGTGTATAGGATGGAACGATTTTCGCTAGTGGTTGAAGCCAAACGTCTAGGTCCTGAGCGAGCGAGAGGTTGGAGGAGTGAACCACGTGCTGATACTATAGGACGTCCCGGTGGTTTGTCTAAATCCTTATGTATTTTAGGTAAGGTGTAAAGAATTGGGCACACCGGGTGTTCTACAGTAAGAAATCCGCAGGTGGCTTTGTCAATCCAACCGCTGGACAGTGCTAATTGTAAACAGTTGTCAATGTTGGCTTTGTATTTGATGACAGGTTCAGCACTAAGCAATTGGTATGTTGTAAGGTCATTTAGTTGTGACAAGATTTCATTTTTGTAGTATGCAAAGTCAAAAATGACAACAGCCCCTCCTTTGCTGGATGGATCACAATGGAGGGGTTGTGGGCAAGGTTGTAGATTGCCTGGTGTTCAATTTTAGTAAGATTCTTGCATGATGAGTGTGAAGGTGGAAGCATCACCAGAAATCAATCGAACAAAGGTCTTAATGGAGGGATTTGTCTGAATAGGTTCAAAGGTGCTTTTAGAGTGAAAAGTACCTGGAGTAGATGTACCAGAAATGGAGTCTTTATAAAAAAAACGAGGAGTAGACACAAAGGAAAGGCCTTTAGAAAGAACAGACATTTCTGCGGGGGATAATGGATATTGACTAAGATTGAAAACCATGTTTTCTTTGTCGGTGGTTTTGTGGTGATTTTTTCTTTTGCTTCTTCTGTTATGCGGTCTTTTGCGGCTGATCGCATTATTACACATAAAAAAGGTTCAGTTGTGTTTTTGTTTGAAGTGGAAGGGGTGTCTGATTGTGAAGAATTGCCAGAGGATGTGTCTACAGTACATAAGCTAGGTTTAGTAATTTTTTCCTGTTGAACACAGGCATACGACGTGTTCTAATTTGGGTGCCTGTGAGCCATCTGTAAACATGATTATCTTTATAATCTATATTAACTTTCTGAACTTTAGCAGTTTTGAATCTATGTAGTTCGCTTTTGTATGCAGAGACATCCTCTGACAATTTACCTAGCCATTTATTTTCAGAATCGGAGGTAAGAGTGGTTAAATGTGAATCTTCAAAGTTGGAAATTTCAGACCGGGTTAGTGAATGTTCTATAGAGACTTCTTCAATCACCAATAGCATCAGGTCATGGGAGCATTTATTAAGAATAAACACCATTTATGACAAAAATCTGGGATAGTGCCCCCAATAGTGGGAATATTGGTGTTTCTGAAGCCTCTAGGGATGTGTTGTGCTCTATAGTAATCAGATAGGTACACACCATGGAGAAAAAGGTCAACTTCTCTTTGTTTGAGTAAATTATTGTAAATATCCTGAGGTATCTTACCTGGCAGTTGATCAACAGCAGTTTCAGTGAAAAGAATCTCAGTGGCTTGTGCAGCAGTGAAGGCCAAAGGTACTTTGGGTTGTTCAATGATGGTCACAGATAGAGGGTCTCAATTAATTATCTACTTACTTGTACTAACAAATTTATCTATTTCATCTTATATCCCTGCAGCCTCATATACATAGGCAAAACTATTACTCCTTTTAAAGACAGAGTAGCCAACCACAGAACTTCCATCCGACAGGCTATCCAAACATGCAGTAGTGACAAACCCTTGGGTAGACATTTCATGCAAGCGAATCATACCCTGGCGGACTTCAAATACGTGATAATAGACCAACAGCCCAAACTTCAACATGGAGGAGACAGGAATAAAAAAACTCCTACAGAGAGAAGAAAGGTGGATACACAGACTCCTCACCCTAACCCCGAGGGGTTTGAACGATAAAACTAATTATTCATGATTCTACTGACAGTTTCTGATCCCAGGATAGTAAACCTCCAAAGGAAGGAGAGTTGAATCTTTTGTCCTGAGATTATGAGCCTCACAGCCTTCTCTTGGTACTCTCTCTGTGTTACCACTTACATCGTAGTTCCTTTACTTGTCCCTCCTCATATTGTGATTATGGCACTGTTTGCCCCTCCAGGGATTGATGGGCATAGATCCTGTCTTAGGACAGGTGTTGCTACTTTAAACATCCTTCCCCCAATAGGACTGGGCAACATTGCCTTGGACTCACCTATATATTGGTTGTTGGCCCCCACTTACTAACTTCTATGGGGTCTCGCTGATATTTACATACTTTTTGTCACTGGATTACCATTTTGATTACCACACGCTGACATTTTGTGTCATAAAGCACTACCCACGTGTTACACAACTTTTCTATACTGCCTTTTGTGACTCTGTGTTTGACCATATTATAGCCAGCTTGCCAGTGATAGACCGTATATTATGTTATTACACTAGATACTTCAGCCTTTCACACTTTCATTGGAACACATCTGGTCTGCGTTGGACATTCATATATCTCTTTATTATTAATAATATACATTATCTTTCTGTATCCTTGTTCTCACCCATTGAGTTTAGTTCGTACATACCATACCGTAATATAATTCCTTATATGGCAAGCGCTTCTGTCTGGTATCTCCACAACCAGTCTTCACATTGACTCTATGCTACTAAGTATTACTTTACATTAGACAAGCTTTGTGCCTTTTCATTTTGTTACAGCATGTCTTCATCTCTTAGTGTTTTTCTTTGACAGCATAGCTTACATTCATTGAGCTGTGCAAAGCATTGGAGACTCGGACCTAGCAGTACCATTACAGCGCACATACAGCTAGCGCTAGATTCTGCATCCTATAATTGAATATTTCTCGTTATTATGACTTTGTTATATTATGACTCTGGCTGTGTTCACCTGCGATGTGTATCTTATGCGTGTAATTATTTTATTGCGTGTACTTCATTTTCGACTGCATAACTTATACCTTTTGAGCTGTGCAATGCACTGGAGGCTTGGTCTTTATAACATTATCACAGCTCTTAACATTTGGTTCTTTGATTATACCCTCCTGCTACAATTTTATTCAGTATGTCAACTATGTAGCCAGATACTTTGTTTTTCTGTTACAGTTGCGAGTTGACGATTCTCCTCGAGGACACGGCATTATCCCGAGGCGATGACGTCACCATCTTCCAAGAGGACACGTGTATGTTGCAGCAGTACCTTTAAATAGCTTGACTGCCATTTTGGAAGCGTCTTGAGAAAGATCCTGTTTTGGGATCGAAACGTCGACCTGTAGATTGTCTCATTACCAAAATAATAAATTACTTCTAGTGTGCTATATATATATATATATATATATATATATATACACAATTATTGTTTTTATTGAGCTAGTAATGTAGATCCTTATATTCCTGTTTATCAAGCACTTATTTTTGTGCTGAGTTAGTCTCATTTATACTTAGGCCATTTATTCTATAAGTTTGTATTATACCACACTATGCATTGCCATATAATGGATGATATATTATGGTGTATATACAAAAAAATGTCTGATTGACCCTTTCAGTGCCAGGAATGTGAGATATAACACTTGTTAGTATAGACTAGCTTTCTTCTGGCATTCGGGGGTTTGATGAGAATTAAGTATTATACTCATATTATACTGTGCATTTACCATTGAGTGGACATAAGTGGGTTAAATTGTATATTTTTGTTGTTTTGGGATGACCCTTTGGCTGCTGGGATGCTAGTAGTAGGGGTGAGTGCCTGCTCGTCATACAGAGGATCATTGAGAATGTAATATTAATGAGAATATAAATTGATGGGAATTTTGTACAGTTTTGGCATGCAGTAGGCATAAGTCACTGAGCATTTTTGCATTTAAGGTATATATTTTTTATAAGTTATTGTAAATTTTGATTTGATTTCATTTGATTTTAACATGTTAAGTTCTTTGTGCGGAAACCTATTTCTGTTCAGTGTGAAAAATAGAAACACAAGGGAAAGCTCATTTACAACAGGTGTGATTAACAAGTATAAATGAACAACTGTGATACAACTATGAGTCTCTTTTTTCTCCTCGAGAAAGAGAAAAGGAGATCCTTGAAACACGTTGGAGAATTATGTGGAGCTATACCAAACTGATTTTCAATATAAGCAAAAGCTGAGTATACCCAACAACATGTGATACAAAATGACAAAAAGATAAAATGTATGCATGCAAATGCTCATAGTCTAGCCGGTGAGATGGGGGAACTAGAAATGATTGTGATGTATATGCAGTATGATCTAACTGGTGTGTCTGAAACCTGGTTAGATGATACATATGACTTACAGTCAATCTAGAGGGTTATTGTCTTTTTAGGAGGGATAGGGTTAATAAAAGGGGGGGGAGGGGTATGCCTATATGTAAAGCAGATAGAAGATATAAATTACGCAGGGCTTATAATTTTAAGTCCTTTGCTACTAGCCAGACCTAAAAAGTTACTCGCCACTGCAAGTCAAAACATACCCACCAGGGCTGCATTTCTACTGGCCAGGGCTAAATTTTCACTCGCCATTGGCTAGTGGCGAGTGGAAATTTTGAGCCCTGAATTAAGGGTCCAATGAAAATTAGAGGCCCTGAGGGTTGAAATACACACTGGGGGCACACATAATAAAAGGATGCTAGTGGGGATTTGCTACAAGCCACCTAATATTGGGGAGTTGGAGGAAGCCCAAATTTTACTGCAAATGAAAAAGTCTTTTAGGTCAGGAAAGGTAATTATAATGGGAAATTTCAGCTATCCTGAAATTTACAGGAGCAATATGTCTTCTGGCACAAAAAAGGGCAACAATTTTTTAAGTATGATTAATGATAATTTTATGTCCCAACTAGTAGAGGAGCCAACTAGAAAAGATGCCTTGCTTTACCTAGTGCTCTCAAACGATTCTGACAAACAATATAAGGGGATATTTTAACAGCAGTGACCACAATATGGTATCCTTTGAAATTTGTTATGAGAAACCCAATAGCAAGTGTTTAACCAAAACATTAAATTTTACAAAGCTAAAAGCAGTATTAAAGCAGTATTAAAGGATATTCAGTGGAATGTAATTTTCAAAGATACAAATGCACAAGAATCATGAAAAAAAAAAAAAGCTCTTAAACATATATATGAGTCATTATATGCCACTGGGCAATAAGCACAAGAGTATAACGGTTTTTCAGGATACTCAGCCCAGCAGGTTAGAATAAAACACATTTTTATTAAAAAATAAAGAAGAAAGATCGCCCTCTAAAGGCAACACAGAAATATAGCGATAGATAGGCTACATATGCATTCTCAGGCCCAGTATACAGAAGCAAGAATAATATATATACTGTCACAGGACAGGCACAGAATAGCAAGGGTACTCAATGGTTAAGTACAAATAATCAATCAGTCTCTGTTGTGGTGTTTGGCACGCCAAAGGTGGTAATGAGGCAGCAATTGGTGTTAGATGATGCAACACCTTAAGTCCATAAGGCTTAGAAAGCTGCTTAGGCAGTACAGGAACTGAGGCAAAATACTGCAGAGTAGTTTCAGCCAATAGCCCCCACGGGCGTAGTAACGGAGACAACTTACACTGCAAGAGCTTGAGCCAATAGCCCCCACGGGCGTAACAACGGAGATGACTACACTGCAAGAGCTTGCCAATAGCCCCCACGGCGTAATAACGGAGACCAACTCTAAAGCAATAGCTTGAGCCAATAGCCCCCACGGGCGTATACCGGAGACAACCTGCACTGCAAGAGCTTGAGCCAATAGCCTCCACGGGTGTAGCAACGGAGACTTATTGTACAGCAAGAGCTTGAGCAGATAGCCCCCACGGGCGTAGGAACGGACACAACCTGTGCTGCAAGTGCTTGAGCCAATAGCCCCACCGCGCGTGTAACAGAGAGCAACACTGTTAGAGCTAAAGCCAATAGCTCCTCCCGCGGACGCGGTAATGGAGACCGACTACTCTGCTAGATGACAAGATGAGCTGCCGTCTAGACCAGGCTGTCAACGTGGCCGGCTCAGCAGATGTAGCGGATAAACAGCAACGGCTCTGCAAGTGTTAAAGAAGGCTCAGATAATGGAGACAGCAGCACTGCAAGTGTTAATAACGGCTCAAGGATCGGACGCACAGCTCTGCAAGTACAACTGGAGGCTCAGCAAATGTTGGTACCGCTCTGCAAGTGCCAAGGAAGACTCAGCAATGGAAGCACAGCTCTGCAAGTGTTAAAGGAGACTCAGCACTGGAGACACGCCTCTGCAAGTGTTAATAGAGGCAATCACGAACAGCCCTGCCACAAGCACAGCGGAAGTCAGAATGTCACCACGGCGACACAGAGCAGCAGGAAGAAGGAACGATGGCAGGGTCTGTAGCAAGCCGGTTCAGGTCACGGAGCAGGAAGTCAGCCAGGCTGGGTCAGGTCATGGAGGAGGTTCTCAGACAAGCCAGATCAGTCACGAGCAGGAACGTCAGCCAGGCCGGGTCAGGTCACGGAGGAGGTTCTCAGACAAGCCAGATCAGTCACGAGCAGGAACGTCAGCCAGGCCGGGTCAGATCATGGAGCAGGAACTCAGGAGCGTAGTCAAAACCGGTACACAGGAATCAGGAACACTAGAACACAGCAACAGCAACACTGGCTCAGGAACACCACGAAAGGGCACCTGACAGGTGCCAATGGCCAGGCATAAAAAGGTCACCAGGGGCGGGCCAAACAGGCTCAGCCAATAGGAGCTCACCACAAGCAAGAGTGACAGAGATAGATTATGGGTACCATGATAAAGAGGAGTAAAGTGAAACCAATGTGGATTAAAAATGAGGTTTGCAGGGAAATGAGAAATAAGATACAGGCTTTTAAAGTGTTTAAGTCAAACGGGTCAGATGCATAATTTAAAAAATACAAAGAATGTAATAAAATCTGCAAACAACCAATTAAGCTAGCTAAAATTGAAAATGAGAGAAATTTTGCAAATCAGAGCAATTCAAACCCTAATAACAAAAAAGTTTAGCTTGATATAGGTCCTCTTAAGGCTGAGACAGGTGAATTGATTAGTGAGGATAAGGCTATGGTTGATACCCTGGGCCCAATGCTTTTAATTTGCTTTTTAATTTGTCTTTTTTTAGCCTTGTCAACAATGTTACTATGTTATGTATATAAAAAGTGTGATTCAACCCGAAATAGCCAGCTTGACATGATTGTAAGCCTTGAGTTTATTTGAAGAAATAAGTCTGATTAATTCGACAAGTCCATCAATCTATATGCATACCTGTACAATAACAAGCAATATGGAGAACCGTGGCTGCTGAATAAACAGTGAACATATGAGTGGTGTTATGGCTCACTGGTAAAATCGTGAAAGACACTAAGTTTTGAGTGTTTGATATAGTATTCTAGTATTGGGCTAACATATTTGTGAGAGAGGAATCACAAAAAGTATCAAGTTGAAAGGAGATGATTACCTATGTATGAACATTCCCTTTAATAAGATTGGAGATTGGTGGTAAATTGTTTTTATTCCACTGGAATTTTTTAGATTGCAATCCAGATATATTTTATGACTTTTTACTATGGTTCCCCCACATTAATTTTAAGGTTTATTTATTGTTTATATTATTTCTTTTTTTTATATTAATTTCTTCATTGTATTTTCTATGTGGATAGTCTATTCATATGTTTTCTTGGAAGTGAGTGTTTGGTCTCCCAAGACCAAGTGTGAGATTCACAAAGTGGTGATAAAGAGGTGATAAAGTGGACATGACCTCCAGTTTATCACTTTTCCAATTTCTATGTTATTCTATGGAGCCTATGCACTAAGATGTCTTCAGCTTTGGAGATCTTAGTGAATAGGCTGTATAGAATAAAATAGGAACTGGAGAGGTGATGAACTGGAGAAGTCCTCTCCACTTTATCACCTCTTTATAAAGCTTATTTGTTTTACGAGAGGACTACTCTCAATAGAACAAGTGTTAGGTCCAAACACAAATGCAACAAATAAATTATTTGAAACACATAGCAAGATAGACAAACAGCAGATTAAGTATTAATCAAAGAATTCACCAGATCAAATATAAGCTCAATAACCTTTTCAGAAACACAAATATACTATTCTATAGGTATCAATAATTAGATGTAACTAATATATAACGTTATATTGACCTAATGGCTATCAACTATTTTACAGTTATCTGGATATAATTGCAAATTAATTCTATTTAGTTCACAGAATACGCTAAAGCCACATGGCTTATTATAATAATTCTAAAAATGGGTGGCCAGTCCACTTAAGAAAAATTATAAGAAACTATTTTCCTCAAATGCAGAGGAAATATATATTTAATTCTTAGAAAATTACAGAATTAATATTAAGAAAGATGTAATTACTAGACAATAAGTGTAGATTTCTTAGAATTTCTTTATGCCTGGCAGAAGATGACTGGAGCACTTCAAGGAAGTCAGCAAAACAGAGCAAGTTACCTTAGGCATTAGCATTATATAAGGTAAAAATCATTATCAGAAAGTCACATCCCACCCTCCTCTGATGATGAGGATGATTAGCCATATCATTAGAATATGTCGTCTCTCACTTTAGCGCTGTGGTGCCAACACCGATACAAAGTTAATCTTTCTTTCTCTAGATCTGTGCTCTGCTCCCTCTTCCATAATCCTGATTTTCAGCCAGGGTTGTCTCCTGGCTGCTTTCGTTGGTGGTGTTATGCGGGAGTTGTTCATCTTTCGTATTTATATTTTGTGAATACCCTCTTGACTTGGGATCAGTTTTGAGACAAATTTTAGGCTCCTCCAGGCAAATATTTCCGCTTTCTTCAAGTCTGACATTTTCTTCAGTCTTATCTTAAGGCTGGTCCTCCTCCCTGTAAAACAGTGTTTGAACATCTTTGCTCTTCTGCTCCTAATAGTAAGGGTGCTATCTCCAAAATGTACTCCCATATTGTGTTGAACATGTTCCCTCGCCCTCCCCCCTATCATGCCGAATGGGATGAAGATCTGGGGGACTCTTTGGATCCGGAGGAGTGGAACGATATTATGAGTGATACAGGGAGTTTAACTCCCTGCACTTTGGTGAAGGAAAGTGCACATAAAATGTTGACTAGATGGTACATCAGCCCAGTCCGATTATATTGTATGTTTCCATTGATGTCTAGCTTATGCTATCAGAGATGTGGCCATGGGGGCACTTACCTACACATGTGGTGGTCTTGCCCCAGTGTGACCATCATTTGGCAATATGTTTTTGATCTTTTGAGCTCTGCCCTGGGAGTAGTGGTGGCACAGGATCCTTGGTCTGCCCTATTGAATAGATCTTCTCGTCAACCTCCTTTGTCCAATTTTGCTAACAAACTTGTCTTTTGAATTTGTGCCATGGCCAGGCGCCACATCGCTTTACATTGGAAGTCTTTTGCCGCCAGGCCATAACCCTTTGGAGAACAGGATATGGATGCTGCTTTGTATGGAAAAACTAACAGCTTATATCTGCAACTCATCCTCCTCTTACCTTAAGGTCTGGATTCCGTGGTTGGATTCCATGGCTCCACCTAACTTTCATCAGGAGTTATTACTACTCTGATTTTTACGAGCGCGATCTACACCCATGTTTCCCCTCTTTGTCTTTTCCCTTTGTGTATTCCCCTCCTCCCTCCCCACCCTGCCCCCTGGTTGTATCCCTTTTTTTTTCTCTCTCTCTCTCTCTTCAATCTCTCGCCCCCTGGATGTCAGGTGATACCACTATGATGTTTGAGGTTTTATGATATGTCACAAAGCTGTTATTGTTCTTTTGAATATTTTGTATACCTTGCATTTTCCCCCTCCCCATTTTCCCTTCCCATTTTTTTCTTTCTGTACCCTATATAAAAAAAACTTAATAAACTTTGAATAAAAAAAAAAAAAAAGAAAATGATGTCAGACTAAATTATCTGGACTCTCTGATAAGTCAAACCCAAAAGGTAAGGTATTTAGATTTTTGGAATTGTTCTAGCAATACTTCTATTATTCCTGAAGATGGCAGACCAGTACCATATTAAAAACTGCACATATATGATGACATATCTGTTTCATTTTAACACTGATATGGTTAGGAGGTGACCATACATAATCATATCTGTCAAACACCCTAGAATCTCCCATCAGATTGTAAGTATTTTCTGTACATCTCATCTGGAAAATAGCTATATTTTCCCATAAATGTCATTTAGATATTTCCATCCCTCCATTTAGGCAAAGAGGCCATTGTTTCTAAAACAAGATCATTGAACACATTTAAAACAGAATTTCAAACAATCCTGACTTTCTACAAATTTTAACAATTTCTTTCCATTCATGGCAGAGTCTCTGACAGGGCGGCGAGGAAGGACATACATCTGTACACATATACATATTGGGTATCAATGTACTAATGAGAAATGTGACATTTATATTTAATATTTTTTGTTTTTTTACTGTAAGCTTCTTTGAGATGTACCATAATTTGTGACTTTAGTGTAAATCTCTAAAAGCTTTCCGGAAAACCCTATTTCTAACAAACTTTCCTCACGTCATTATTTCATGGAGAAAGAAACTTCAGCCATTTTGTAATTCATATATAAGTGGAACTTTAGGGAATATTATATAGTTACTGAGCTGTTTTATGTTAGTTTTACCATGTAACCAGTGGAATGTGTATTTTAGTTAATAAAATACCCTTTTGCACTCTTATTAATTAGAGATCTGTGCATGACATGCATGTAGGTAAAACTATACATACACTATTTGGTATTTTTGTACTTGGGTGGTTAAGAGATTTTAAAAGTAATTGAAACTTTCACATTCAACTAGTAAAATATGTAATTTTTTGTTTTTACTTTTTTGTACTTATGACATCATAACTTCATGTACATGAGGCACCTTGGAAAGCTGAATTTGTTCAGGAAAAAAAATATATAACATTTGCCATATATACCTAGAATGTTGCCTTTGAGAATTGTATGTAAACAGATATATAGTGAAATGTTAAAAAAAAGTACATGGGCTTCTTTGGTGGACAAAATTCCCAAACCTATGGCACTCAAAAGGTTAAATTAGGGACACACATGAATATGTAATTCTGTAGGAATGCCTAGTATCAGAGCAACCCTGCTGTGTGTGTGTTTGTTTATGTGTCCCTGATTTAAAGGACATATGGGGGTTTATGCACTAAGGCGTGATAAAGTGGTGATGACATCCCCAGTGATATTACTTCTCCAATTCCTATTTTACTTTGTGGAGTCAAAGAACTAAGGGCTCGATTCAAATGTTGGCGTTAAAACCAACGTGAAGATAAAAACTGCCTTCGCTCGTTAAGCAAGACCAGGTAACGTGAGATTCAAATCTTCCTTACCTAGAAAGCCTAACGAGCGATAACCAACAAAATACACGTTAATCTTAAACCTGCGTCGCATAGAAAATCTCACCTAAAAACACACGATAAAAATGTTACCTAGCACCACAGCCAATCACAGCACTGCAAAGTATCAAGTTCAGTCAGAAAATCCAAAACCCACGTCTCCAGTTCTGAACAGCTTTCTCTGTGCTTCCCTACCCAGCCACTAGGGGAACACAGAGAAGGCTTTCAGCACCATGGACAGCTTTGAATGCCATAGGGATGTGCACTGCTCACCCCTGTGGCATTCAAAGGGTTAAAATCAATAAAACTAGTACACCAAGCACTACACAATGCCCCCTTCCACATCCCCCCCTTAGTATGTCACATATATTGCATATATGGGACATACTAACCCCATCCACCTCATGGACTTCCATGTAGTGGACAAATCTGCCTTTTATTCCACAATTAACCCTTTGAGTACCAGAGAGGTAGGAAAGCATTGCTTAGCATGTTTCCTACCCCTCTGGTACCCAAAGGGTTAATAGGCAACGTATGGACTACATACCTTGCCTATATATATATATGTGTGTGTTTGTGTGTGTTTTAACCTTTTTTTAATTAAAATATTTTTACTTAAAAATTATGTATTTATTCCCTTGCTGCGGGCGGCTGTGAAGCCCGCAGCATAATAAACCCTTGTGCATAGAGGCATTGGCGACAGCGGAGGAGGGGACAGAGACATTGGAGGAAGCGGGTGGTAGGCTTGTACTTGCTGCCCGCTTCCTCCAATACCTCTCCTCTAGCGGTGGCATTGTGCCAGGCTGCCTGATCGCCTTGTGCAATTCGTCCCTTTGCACAAGGCGTTGTACAAGTTAAACTAAGTTAAACTGTCTAATAATACTATTTTAATTAAAAAAAGGTTAAAACACACACAAACACACACATATATATATATAGGCAAGGTATGTAGTCCATACGTTGCCTATTAACCCTTTGGGTACCAGAGGGGTAGGAAACATGCTAAGCAATGCTTTCCTACCTCTCTGGTACTCAAAGGGTTAATTGTGGAATAAAAGGCAGATTTGTCCACTACATGGAAGTCCATGAGGTGGATGGGGTTAGTATGTCCCATATATGCAATATATGTGACTTACTAAGGGGGGGATGTGGAAGGGGGCATTGTGTAGTGCTTGGTGTACTAGTTTTATTGATTTTAACCCTTTGAATGCCACAGGGGTGAGCAGTGCACATCCCTATGGCATTCAAAGCTGTCCATGGTGCTGAAAGCCTTCTCTGTGTTCCCCTAGTGGCTGGGTAGGGAAAAGCACAGAGAATGCTGTTCAGAACTGGAGACGTTGGTTTTCTACTCTTACTTGTGGACTGTACTCCAAAAAAAAATAGGCGTTAGATTTCTGGAGAGAAATGTTGCAATTTAACGCGAGTTAGCCCTAACTCCAACATTTGAATAGCTTTTGGCGTCCTTTGTACATTATCCTCTATGGGTGAGATCTTGCTGTTCTGGCGACAGGCGATGTCTGTTTCAGAACTGGTGTCGCTTGTTTCTAGTAGAACATTTGCATTGCTCAAATGACGTTAAAACCAGCGTCTCCAGTTTTTTCTGGCGACGCCAACATTTGGATCGAGCCCCAAGATTTCTCTAGTTTTGGAGACCTTAGTGTATAGGCTCCATAGAATAACTTAGGAAGTGGAGAAGTGATATCACTGGAGAAGTTATCTCCACTTTATCTCCTCTTAACATGCCTTGGTGCATAACACCTTAGTCACCATATTCCCATGAATCCATGCAGCAGGTATTTTTCATATATCCATTATTTCCATGAATCCATGTAGCTGATATTTTTCATATGTCTATTTTTAAAGGGATGATGTGGCACCTCTAGGTACTCCCATGCTTTAAAGTGTGCCTGACAACAACATATCCCCTTAAAGGTTAGAAAATTATGCAGAACTGAACAGTACTCTTTTATTTATTTTTTAATATAAAAATATCCTGGGTTTTCAGGGATATCCTACATGGCCAAAAGTATGTAGACACCCTTCTAATTAGTGAATTTGGCTATTTCTCCCATACCTATTGTGGACAGTTGTATAAAATCAAGCACACAGCCATGCAGTCTACACAGATAATCAGCCCTCGAATGGCCCATACTTCAGAGCTCAGTAATTTTCAGCATCGACCATCATAGGATACCTGCTTTCTAACAAATCAGCGCTTCAAATTTTTGTGCTGCTAGACCTGCCCCTTTCAATTGTAAGTGCTGTTATTTGAAGTGGAAATGTGTAGGTGCAGCAACAGCTCAGCCACAAATTGATAGGCCACACAAACTCACAGAACAGGACCACCAAGTGCTAAAGCACATAGTGTGTCAAAATAATCTGTTCTCAGTTACAACACCCAGACATGTTCCAAAGTGCTTCTGGATGCAACAGAAGTTTCATGAAATTAGTTTATATGGCCAAGCAGCACACAAGCCAAAGATCACCACATACAATGCCAAGTTTAAGCTGGAGTTGTGTAAAACTTGCCACCATTGGACTCTGGAGCAGTGGAAATGTGTTCCCTGGATTAATTAATCATTCCTTACCATTTGGCAGTGTGATGGACAACTCTGGGTTTGGCAGATGGCAGGAGAACACTACCTGACTGCATGGTACCATGTGAAAAGTTTGGAGGAGGGGGAATAATGGTGTGGAGCTTATTTCACGGTTTGGACTAGTCCACCTAGTTCCAGTGAAGGGACAATCTTCACCCTTTGAGTGCCAGAAAGGTTTCCAATGCATTGTGCTGCAATGCATTAGATACCTCTATGGCACTCAAAGGGTTAACAGTACAGCATAAAATAACTTGCTAGACAACTCTGTGCTTCCAACTGTGTGGAAACAGTTTGGGGAAGGCCCTTATTGAATTGGAAAGCAAGCTGCGAGCCAGACCTAATTGCCCATCATCAGTGCCTGACTTCAGTAAAGCTCTTGTGGTTGGATGGAAGCAAATCACTGTAGAAATGCACCAACATCTTGTGAAAAGCCTTCCTAGAAGAGTGAAGGCTGTTATAGCAGTAATGAGGGGACCAACTCCATATTAATGACAATGATTTGGGAATGAGATATTTGTTGAGCAGAGATCCACATAGCTTTGGCCTTGTGGTGTGGTCACCTTATGAACAACGCATTGTGAAACAATGCATTGCATATTTGCTGTATATCCTGAAAACCTAACCTGTGCAATATATTTTGGTGGACATCCTGTTATCTTTATATGTCAATATCCCCTATATGGTTGGTTAAATCCCTCTGCCCTTATGTGTAAAAGCAAAGTGAAACAATTCTGGAGCAAACCAGTTGCCCAGTAGGGGCCAAATAAACATTTACATAGTTAAAATAGGGCTTTTAACCCCTTAAATGCTAGTGATGCTCCAGTGTGCCTCAGTCATTGTTACTTGAGCTCTCAGTGTTTAACGAGGTAAATCCTAAAAACCTCACCTATTGGTGTTTCCTGTGGACTGGAAGTGAGAATCGCTAGCATATATTATCATACCTGGGAACTTTGTTCTTTGCTCTCCCCGGAGGGGAGTCCTGTGGTGCCGGTGTGAGGAGAAAAATTATGTGATTTGTGTCAAAAAGGGGCAGGCTTAACCCTGAGAGGGGGCAGGGGTAAATGGGCTAGAAAAAAAATAGCAAAAAATAGGCTGAGGAAGGAGGAGACATCGCAGGGAGTAGGCAGAAAGACTGAAAAAGAGCAGAAGTGGATAGAGTTTCAGTAGAAACTCCCTACATCTGGAGATTCAGCCCCTGCCCTGGAGACTCTGTAATGCAATGTGAAAACTGGAGTCTCCGGGGCAAATCTGGAGAGTTCCCAGCTAATTATATTATACATAGGAATGTGGATCTTCTTCCATTGAGCTGCCATAATCAGATATTAATTTTATGGACTAATTTAGATCTGAGTCTATATACCCATGAGATGATTACTTATCATTATTGGAAACTGGATCAGTGTAATTAGTAGTCTTGTGATTGCGGTGACTGTTACATCTTTATTGTGAACATTACTCTTGTTTATTGCTTATGACTATTTATTTACTTTCATTGCTTTGCAATGGTGACAATACTTTATTAATCATTGAAACATGTTAATTTTATTGGCTCATAGACAAACTTTGACCTATATTAAAGGACATTGTGCACTGATTGCATTGATGGATGTGTGATAGTAAATAACCAAACAAGTGTTGCTTATATAGCAAACCACATTTTACTCAAACATTAAAGCACATTTCTGCTATTCAAAACTCCATCTCCAGCATGTATTTAACTATTTTAATGTGAGATGGGTGTGAAGTGCATTATAAAACATTATTGGACACACCACTGGCACACACAGAGTTAAGGTAGAGAACTCAAGTCAGTCTTTAGACTCTATCAGTAGTTCAGACTTTCAGAATCTGTTCCCATAAACATAAGTGAATCAATCAGTGGTTCAATCATTCTGCAAGATCTGCCTGTTAATGATATTCACTTGTGATTTAATTGAGGATATCTTTAAAATAGGAGAAAAACTAACAGGAGGGCGCCCAATCGTGCCTGTTATCCCCACATCACCCAATGTATATGTAGGAAAATAGTTGTACTCACAAGATTAGTTGTTACTTGGGGGCTTATGCCCACAAATAACCAAGCACACTTGCAGAGATATATGATTAGGTATCCTCGTTAGTGGAAGGAATACAGGAACTGTGCTATAGTCTATGTTCAAAAGACTTTTAATGTAAAAGTAATTGTGTTAACAAAATAAAAAATGCTACAAATAGCACTAAAATATTAAACAGATATATAAATATAAAAAACAAACTTATTGGCTCTGCATAACATTTTGTAAGTCCCTAGCTACTTTCTCAAATGTAGTAAACCCTTTTCCTAAAAATCTAAAACAAACAAGCTACAGCACATAGATCTTAAATATCCTCCCTCTCTTCTAATAGGATAATTGCAAACTATCTCCAGATAAATTGTCCAGACTGTATAATAAACCAATAGTTAAATAAAGTATATAGAGTATATATAAAAAACCTGTACCATACTCAAAATCTTCATGCAATTTATCAAAATGTTCTATTTTGTTCTCTCAATAGGACACATTTAATACACTTAATTTGATCGTACTGAAACAGGCTTTGTGCACTTACGGTCTTTCAAGACATTATAACCTCCACTATATGTGAAGAAATTTATGATTTAAAATTAATTATATTGAAAGATTCACATATCTAATGACATCATGTTATTCATTTATATATAAAATTTTGCTAACCAAATTTGTTAGTCTATATAAAGGGAAAATATCACCCTTGCTATTTCTATCATGATGTTATTCAGACCTCATAACTCCATATTTCTGAAGGAAAACACTCAAACTTTTCGCTCTAATACATTTCTCATAATTTTGCAAGCTCATTTTATCGGGGACACTTCGAACCACAACTCCCATGACTCTCAGCATGGGTGCCAGCATGTGGAGATTCTCTGGAGAGCAAACACAACCTGGCCTTGCGTGTCAAATGCATCAGGCCAATCGTGAGCGTATCTCAGGGAAACTCGCAAACGTGATCCTCAAGGAACTTATACGCCTGTTGAATTCTAGACAATCTAGTTTGTTAATAAGAGAAACACAATGTCCAAAGCCAGAATCTCATACAATGTGTTAAATAAACATCAAAACATATATTGGATAATAGCTTTGGTGTATTGTGCATATCAATGCATTTTCAGCGCATCCCCTGTATATGTAAGCGAACGTATCCACATGCACACATATGCAAGGAAAAGAAACATGCACATATGCATATATCTGTAAACAGACATCCGCCCGACTACAAACGTGCACATACACATATATGTAAAAGAAAAAACTAACCAGTCATTGCCGATCGGATGACACAGCCTCTACATTGTTTATAAAGTATCATCTAACTCTCACCTGGATAATTTTCCCATGGTAAAGCAAACTTACTTGAAACACAAAACCTCTGGCTCCTCACATCAAGATAATTCACGGATCATCCCTGGAACACAAACACATGCAATCCTACGTATGGATACAAATATCTACATCACCATACCACAAAATTGAACAGCCAATGGGAAGCGTTACCAAGGCAGACTCCTACATCCTATCACCGGGGGCTGATCCATCTCATGATGTCTCCGCTATCAGGTGAACTGGTGTCCAAATTGTGATAATCACAATGGGACCGCCAGTTTCACTTTCTAAGCTGAGACATCAAAAGACCCCTCTTACTTGCTTACCATGGGTGTATCCCAAAGTGTTAGAAAACACATATATCAAGTGTGTCTAAGAATACATGAACACACACGCATTTACATTCATGCACAAAATGAACGTGCATACATGCACTCATATCCAACTAGGCCCTCATAGTAATCCACAATCATACAGATACCGTAAAGATGTAAAAAATCTCAAAACAAATTTATTTCATCATTCTTAATGGGAAACATTGACTCTCCAACTAGCTGGAATAAATTATCAAGGGGGATCCAATGGTATCCAGAGATGATACATAACTAAACCACTCTCATGGTGTAGTGAACTAACTTAAATGTGCTAGTCATAATATATATGTACTCTTATAATCAATAAATATGAAAAGTGATCACACTGGGTGAATAATTGTCAGAGCTGTGAGCAGCACTAAACCCTATAATAATAAAGTGTTGAGAAAAAAACATTTTTTTATAATAATGTGACTAATAAAACTACTATGCTATATATCTCACCCTATCTGACAGTGTTTCGATCACTCAGATCCTCTGTATTTAGAAAATAATAAGTTGAAATAGATAATTGCCAATGCTGTAAGCAGCATTACACCTATAATAATACCAATAGACAATAGTGTGACTAATGTGCTTAATCTACTCAAATTCTGTCCCTATATGTGAACAACACTACACCTTTAATAATACTACTAATATATGAATATTGAATAACTCATATACCTACTAAACTATAATCCTATCCAGAGCCGGCCCAAGACATTGTACTGCCTGGGTCCAAGGATGAAATGCTGCCCCTGTCCCCTACCAAAATGCCCACATCCATAATGTTATATCTAGCCAGTCTCTACTGTGCATGACTGCATCGTTCCATCAGTCTCTACTGCGCACGTGCGGTTACGCACACAGGGAGCTTCGCAGGCTAGCGCTTTATGTATATAGTATATATATATATAAAACCAAACATATAGACATGTGACTCATATATAAAGGGTTTATTTCAAACTCATATATGAAAGACTATATATCCAAGAGCCTGACTATTGTTCTACCTACTATTATACAAAATAATCAGATTAATATATCCAATCAAATTCAGGAAGAAAAAAGTTTTTTAAGTCAAGGCAACACAAACTGTACACCTCAACCTGTGACTATCTTAGTTAAACACGCATAACCAGATAAACTACCACTGTAAAAACAAGGAAAACCTCTCTAAATTCTGATAGGGGGCACTATCGATACCAAAGAGCATTACTAGTCATTTCAATATATTTATTTCAAACTCACAAATCTGGTAAAGCTCCCATGACTCATAATCAGCCGGCGCAAACAGCATAATTGCTATCGTAGCACGCGGCTGCATAGCAGCACGTCAGATGTCACCCCACCTCCTATGTCCCACAATGCAAGACACCTTCAGTAGGAACCTCGAGCCGGTGGCAAGCACTGCAGTGCACATAGAGTCATGGGGGGATCCTTAACAGAAAAAGCTGTTAAGTATTTTGCATTTTCAGGAGCAAATTGCCGCCCCTGTCAAAGTGCCACCTGGGTCCCATGGACCCACTGGGACCCATGTCAGGGCCGGCTCTGATCCTATCCCTATCTAACTGTATTGGGCCTCAAAGATCCTCTATACTTTCCACACCATCTCAGTGGATTCATTGAGACCCCTCAGATACATCGTATCGAGCCTGTAGATCCAGTAGGATTCTCTTTTAATCAGCCTCTGTAACCTGCCCTCAGAGGGGCCCACCCACTCTATCGGTGTCACTCTCAGACAATTAGGATTCTTATCATGTTTTTCCAAATAGTGGCGTGAAACCCCATGTAAAGAGAAACCTTTTGAAATATTGCGTCTATGCTGTCCGACCCTTGTCCTGAGGCACTGGGTTATCCTCCCTATATATTGTAATTTACAAGAGCAGGACAGCATATACACAACATAACGTGATGCACAGGTCATGTGGTGACTTATTTCGAAGTTCTCTCCCGTTACCTCAGAGGAGAAGTGGGTATTTTTATTGGTTATATGAGCACACTTGAGGCATCTACTTGAGAGGCATCTAAATGTGCCTTTAATCCCAGTCATGTTTGTGTCCAAGATCTCACTCCATCTATCTAGGTGTTTATTCTTATCAGAGGGATTAATAACTTTTTTAATCCTAAATTTTAATTTAATTTTGTGTATTTTATTGTAGCCTTTTAAATGTTAGCTAAATTAGATAACATCACCAGAAACTGAATGAGTAGATCACAGGAGCAGGACAGAGTGTCATAAAATATATTGGACCATCTGCTCTGGGGGGAGGTTTATCCAGGGGACACCCAAATAGCCTTAAATAGGGAGAACATGTATATATATTGTAAAAAGGTTAAATACAAATATATATTCAAAATGCCCAGGTTTTACCCTTTTGGTGGGTACAAAACATGCCAGTGGGAGGTATTCCTGCTATGAGTTACAAGAATAGCCACTGTGCAACCAGTTAGACCCAGTGTGTTTGGTGTCCAGATATTCACACAGATATGAGGAATATGATTATTATAACATTATAGAGGTGTGCTGTGGGTTGCATATTTTGGGAAGCCTTATGACTTTTCAGATAGACCTGTGCAGTAACCTCCCTGACAGGTCTCACTGAGTGGGCCGTAAACTGTCAGGCCAAACCCCTGACCCTCCCAGATAACACCCAGGTGGTCTAGCGTCTTAGAAGCAACTGTAGAATGTTTTTAATATGGGTTGTGAATAAAAACAGGGAATTTCTTTGTAGCAACTGGAATGGAGAGCTTTTACCATCTGAAATTCCCACAAGAACTCTCATATATAGCGGTAAATGTAGGTAGGGATCTCTTGTGTTTCTCCCATTTTATTTTATGGACTGTTTTGCTAATGTGTAATCTTTATTTGCGTATGTCCTTTATTTCTGTATTTTTGTACCCAGCTATCACGGTGCCCGTGATCTCTCTCTGTCACTCTCGCTTGTGGTGCGCTCCTATTGTCTGGGCCTGTTTGGCCCGCCCCTGGTGACCTTTTTATGCCTGGCCATTTGCACCTGTCAGGTGCCCTTTCGTGGTGTTCCTGAGCCAGTGTTGCTGCTGTGTTCCAGTGTTCCTGATTCCTGTGTACTGATTTGGCCTGTTTTGACTACGCTCCTGAGTTCCTGCTCTGTGATCTGACCCGGCCTGGCTGACGTTCCTGCTCGTGACTGATCTGGCTTGTCTGAGAACCTCCTCCGTGACCTGACCCGGCCTGGCTGATGTTCCTGCTCGTGACTGATCTGGTTTGTCTGAGAACCTCCTCCGTGACCTGACCCAGCCTGGCTGACTTCCTGCTTCGTGACCTGAACCGGCTTGCTACAGACCCTGCCATCGTTCCTGCTTCCTGCTGCTCGGTGTCACCGTGGCGACATTCTGACTTCCGCTGTGCTTGTGGCAGGGCTGATCGTGATTGCCTCTATTAACACTTGCAGAGCTGTGCTTCCATTGCTGAGTCTTCCTTGGCACTTGCAGAGCGGTACCCACATTTGCTGAGCCTCCGGTTGTACTTGCAGAGCTGTGCGTCCGATCCTTGAGCTGTTATTAACACTTGCAGTGCTGCTGTCTCCATTATCTGAGCCTTCTTTAACACTTGCACTAAAATATTAAACAGATATATAAATATAAAAACCAAACTTATTGGCTCTGCATAACGTTTCATAGCTCCCTAGCTACTTTCTCAAATGCACGCAACTATTTGGAAAAACATAATAAGAATCCTAAGTGTCTGAGAGTGACACCGATAGAGTGGGCGGACCCCTCTGAGGGCAGGTTAGAGAGGCTGATTAAAAGAGAATCCTACTGGATCTACAGGCTCGATACGATGTATCCGAGGGTTCTCAATGAATCCATTGAGATGATCTGGAAAGTATAGAGGATCTTTGAGATCAAAATACTGTTAGACAGGAATAGGATTATAGTTTAGTAGGTACGTGAGTTATTCAATATTCATATATTAGTAGTATTATTAAAGGTGTAGTACTGTTCACATATAGGGACAGAATTTGAGTAGAGTAAGCACATTAGTCAAACTATTGTCTATTGGTATTATTATAGGTGTAGTGCTGCTTACAGCACTGGCAATTATCTATTTCAACTTATTATTTTCTAAATACAGAGGATCTGAGTGATCCAATCACTGTCAGATAGGGTGAGATATATAGCATAGTAGTTTTATTAGTCAACTTATTATAAATTATTTTTTTTCCTCAACACTTTATTATTATAGGGTTTAGTGCTGCTCACAGCTCTGACAATTTTTCACCCAGTGTGATCACTTTTCATACATATTGATTATAAGAGTACCTATATATTATGAATAGCACATTTAAGTTAGTTCACTACACCATGAGAGTGGTTTAGTTATATATCATCTCTGGATACCATTGGATCCCCTTTGATAATTTATTCCAGCTATTTGGAGAGTTGATGTTTCCCGTTAAGAATGATGAAGTAAATTCGTTTTGAGATTTTTTACATCTTTACAGTATCTATATGATTGTAGATTACTATAAGAGCCTAGTTGTATATTAGTGCATGTATGCACGTTCATTTTGTGCATGAATGTAAATGCGTGTGTGTTCATGTATTCTTAGACACACTTGATATATGTGTTTTTGAACACTTTGAGATACACCCATGGTAAGCAAGTCTTTTGATGAGATAGATCAGCCCCCCGTTGATAGGATGTAGGAGTCTGCCTTGGTAACACTGTTCAATTTTGTTGTATGGTGATGTAGATATTTGTATCCATACGTAGGATTGCATGTGTTTGTGTTCCAGGGATGCTCCTTGAGTTATCTTGATGTGAAGAGCCAGAGGTTTTGCTTTGCCTTGGGAAAATTATCCAGGTGAGAGTTAGACGATACTTTATAAACAGTATAGAGGCTGTGATCCTATTGGCAATGACTGGATGTTTTTTTCTTTTATATATGTGTTTGTGGGTGTTTGTAATCGGG
The DNA here is from genome assembly GCA_037306005.1 of Rhinophrynus dorsalis. Taxonomy (NCBI): domain Eukaryota; kingdom Metazoa; phylum Chordata; class Amphibia; order Anura; family Rhinophrynidae; genus Rhinophrynus; species Rhinophrynus dorsalis. The sequence goes on along the minus strand of CM074722.1, from coordinate 367,195,788 downwards.
CGGATACCTATTTACAGATATATGCACATGTGCGTGTTTCTTTTCCTTGCATATGTGTGTATGTGGATACGTTCGCTTACATATACAGGGGATGCGCTGAAAATGCATTGATATGCACAATACACCAAAGCTATTATTCAATATATGTTTTGATGTTTATTTAACACATTGTATGAGATTCTGGCTTTGAACATTGTGTTTCTCTTATTAACAAACTAGATTGTCTAGAATTCAACAGACGGATAAGTTCCTCGAGGATCGCGTCTGAGAGTTTCCCTGAGATACGCTCACGATTGGCCTGATGCATTTGACATGCACGGCCATGTTGTGTTTGCGCTCCAGAGAATCTCCACAGGCTGGTACCCATGCTGAGAGTCATGGGAGTTGTGGTTCGAAGTGAACCTGCTAAAATGAGCTTGCGAATTATGAGAAATTTATTAGAGCGAAAAGTTTGAGTGTTTTCCTTCTAAGTTATGAGGTCTGAATAACATCATGATAGAAATAGCAAAGGTGATATTTTCCCTTTATATAGACTAACGAATTTGGTTAGCAAATTTTTATATATAAATGAATAACATGATGTTATTAGATATGTGAATCTTTCAATATAATTAATTTTAAATCATAAATTTCTTCACATATAGTGGAGGTTATAATGTCTTGAAAGACCGTAAGTGCACAAAGCCTGTTTCAGTACGATCAAATTAAGTGTATTAAATGTGTCCTATAGAGAAAACAAAATAGAACATTTTGGTAAATTACATGAAAATCTCGATTTTGAGTATGGTACAGGTTTTTTATATATACTCTCTATACTTTATTTAACTATTGGGTTATTATACAGTCTGGACAATTAATCTGGAGATAGTTTGCAATTATCCTATTAGAAGAGAGGCAGGGTATTTAACCCCTTAAGGACCGGGAAAATCTGATGTCGTTTTCCCTTAAGGACCGGAGAAATTTTGACTTTTTTGACTATGTCTTTGTTCAACCATATTTTCTCTTTAATTCCTTTTGTGCACCCACATAAATTATATACTGTTTTTTTAAGCACAAGTAGGGCTTTCTTTTGATACCACAATTATATGAATACCTCATTGTTTAATTTGATTAAAATAGAAAAAAAGAGGAAAAAAATTGAAAAAAAACAACATTTTGCTTACATTTTTCTGTCAGGATTTGCATACTATTAGTTAATGAAAAAAAATACCCCTAAATATATTCATTTGCTTCTCCTGAATATAAGAATACCCCATATGCCTAGTATTTTAGTCCTTTACTCACATTTACAAGGTAAATATTACAAGATGGCTGCCGTTATTTCCAACTTGTGATTTCTCAACAATTGGCATGTGAGCATCAAAGCTTAGCTGACGGTGCCAGAACCAAAAATGTCCCACAAAGGTATATGTTTCTGAAAACTACACAACATAAGGTAAATAATCAGGAGAATTTTGGAGTTTTTCATGCAGCTGTTTTTCCAGAAAAAAATTTCAAAATTGTGGTAATATTTTGTTTTTTTGCAGTTTTCACACTTACATTTCAATACTACTGTTGATATCAAGCACATGATAGGTGAAGATTTTTAAAAATGCATTGTTTAGTGTTCAGCTCCTTCTTCTGAGTACGGCAATACCCCATATGCATAGGTTTCTCAAGGTTTGGGAGAGCTACGGGGCCCAAATTGGAACATGCGCGTTTCCAGTTTCACACTTTGAATTTTCACAGCTTGCATCACTGGTGCCATGTCTCATTTGGGGCTGTGTAACAGTGCTCCACTCTAAGATTTCCCCCCAAAAGTATATATTTTTGGAAAGTAGACACCCCAGGCTTTCATTTTATGTATGTTTTCAATTTTTTTACGCAGCCATTTTACCACCAATCGCTCGTAAATCTTGACGTAAGTTAAAAAAACAGCGTTTTTCACACTTGCACTTCAATGTTGATGTGAATTTCAAGCACATGATAGGTGAAGATTTTTAAAAATGCATTGTTTAGTGTTCAGCTCCTTCTTCTGAGTACAGCAATACCCCATATGCATAGGTTTCTCAAGGTTTGGGAGAGCTACGGGGCCCAAATTGGAACATGCGCGTTTCCAGTTTCACACTTTGAATTTTCACAGCTTGCATCACTGGTGCCATGTCTCATTTGGGGCTGTGTAACAGTGCTCCACTCTAAGATTTCCCCCCAAAAGTATATATTTTTGGAAAGTAGACACCCCAGGCTTTCATTTTATGTATGTTTTCAATTTTTTTACGCAGCCATTTTACCACCAATCGCTCGTAAATCTTGACGTAAGTTAAAAAAACAGCGTTTTTCACACTTGCACTTCAATGTTGATGTGAATTTCAAGCACATGATAGGTGAAGATTTTTAAAAATGCATTGTTTAGTGTTCAGCTCTTTCTTCTGAGTACAGCAATACCCCATATGCATAGGTTTCTCAAGGTTTGGGAGAGCTACGGGGCCCAAATTGGAACATGCGCGTTTCCAGTTTCACACTTTGAATTTTCACAGCTTGCATCACTGGTGCCATGTCTCATTTGGGGCCGTGTAACAGTGCTCCACTCTAAGATTTCCCCCCAAAAGTATATATTTTTGGAAAGTAGACACCCCAGGCTTTCATTTTATGTATGTTTTCAATTTTTTTACGCAGCCATTTTGCCACCAATCGCTCGTAAATCTTGACGTAAGTTAAAAAAACAGCGTTTTTCACACTTGCACTTCAATGTTGATGTGAATTTCAAGCACATGATAGGTGAAGATTTTTAAAAATGCATTGTTTAGTGTTCAGCTCCTTCTTCTGAGTACGGCAATACCCCATATGCATAGGTTTCTCAAGGTTTGGGGGAGCTACGGGGCCCAATTTTGAACAAATATTGAATTTTCACATCTTGGTTAACTGATGCCATTACTCATTTTGGGCTATGTTCCAGTGCTGCACTTTAGAATTTCCCCCCAAAAGTGTATATTTTTGGAATGTAGACACCCCCAGCTTTCATTTTAGGTGTGTTTTCAAATTTTTTACACAGCCATTTTACCACCACTTTCTCATAAACTTGACGTAAGTAAAAAAACAGCGTTTTTCACACTTTGCCTTCAATGTTGATGTGAATTTCAAGCACAGAATAAGTGAAGATTTTATAAACTGAATTGATTAGTGTTCAGCTCCTTCTTCTGAGTACGGCAATACCCCATATGCATAGCTTTCTCATGGTTTGGGGGAGCTACGGGGGCCAAATTGGAACATGCGCGTTTCCAGGTTCACACTTTGAATCTTCACAGCTTGCCTTACTGGTGTGCCATGTCTCATTTGGGGCTGTGTAACAGTGCTCTTTTTTTAAGATTTCCCCCCAAAAGTGTATATTTTTGGAAAGTAGACACCCCAGGCTCTCGTTTTAGGTGTGTTTTCCAATTTTCTACACAGCCATTTTACCACCAATCCTGTGAAAATTTGACGTAAGTAAAAAAAAATTCAGCATTTTTCACACTTTGCCTTCAATGTTGATGTGAATTTCAAGCACAGAATAGGTGAAGATTTTATAAACTGAATTTATTAGTGTTCAGCTCCTTCTTCTGAGTACGGCAATACCCCATATGCATAGCTTTCTCATGGTTTGGGGGAGCTACGGGGGCCAAATTGGAACATGCGCGTTTCCAGGTTCACACTTTGAATCTTCACAGCTTGCGTTACTGGTGCCATGTCTCATTTGGGGCTGTGTAACAGTGCTCTTTTTTTAAGATTTTCCCCCAAAAGTGTATATTTTTGCAAAGTAGACACCCCAGGCTCTCGTTTTAGGTGTGTTTTCCAATTTTATACACAGCCATTTTACCACCAATCCTGTGAAAATTTGACGTAAGTAAAAAAAATTCAGCATTTTTCACACTTTGCCTTCAATATTGATGTGAATTTCAAGCACAGAATAGGTGAAGATTTTATAAACTGAATTGATTAGTGTTCACCTCCTTCTTCTGAGTACGGCAATACCCCATATGCATAGCTTTCTCATGGTTTGGGGGAGCTACGGGGGCCAAATTGGAACATGCGCGTTTCTAGGTTCACACTTTGAATCTTCACAGCTTGCGTTACTGGTGCCATGTCTCATTTGGGGCTGTGTAACAGTGCTCTTTTTTTAAGATTTCCCCCCAAATGTGTATATTTTTGGAAAGTAGACACCCCAGGCTCTCGTTTTAGGTGTGTTTTCCAATTTTATACACAGCCATTTTACCACCAATCCTGTGAAAATTTGACGTAAGTAAAAAAAATTCAGCATTTTTCACACTTTGCATTCAACTTTGATGTGAATTTCAAGCACAGAATAGGTGAAGATTTTATAAACTGAATTGATTAGTGTTCAGCTCCTTCTTCTGAGTACGGCAATACCCCATATGCATAGCTTTCTCATGGTTTGGGGGAGCTACGGGGGCCAAATTGGAACATGCGCGTTTCCAGGTTCACACTTTGAATCTTCACAGCTTGCGTTACTGGTGCCATGTCTCATTTGGGGCTGTGTAACAGTGCTCTTTTTTTAAGATTTCCCCCCAAAAGTGTATATTTTTGGAAAGTAGACACCCCAGGCTCTCGTTTTAGGTGTGTTTTCCAATTTTATACACAGCCATTTTACCACCAATCCCTCGTAAACCATGACGTAAGTAAAAAAAAAAAAAACAGCGTTTTTCACACTTAGGGTTGGCGGCAGTATACTGGGCTGCATACAAATTGGTTTGGGAAACAATTTCACCTAAAATGTCTTCCCCCAAAAACAAATCAAAAAAATGATCATGGGTAAATCCTTCCACATCAATTTGAATCCCTGGGTTGCCTGTGAATTCTGAGATTTGTGGGCATAAATTGATACCCATTCATTAGGATCCAGAGTGGCAGGTGTTGGGGCATTTCTTTGGGCAGGTCTTTGGGCAGATCTTTTGGCAGGTGCTGGGGCAGTTGCCAGGGCAGCTCTTGGGTCATTTCTTTGGTAGGTCTTTGGGCAGATCTTTTGGCAGGTGCTGGGGCAGTTGCCAGGGCAGCTCTTGGGGCAGCACTTGGGGCATTTCTTTGGGTAGGTATTTTGGTAGGTCTTTGGGCAGTTCTTTTGGCAGGTGCTGGGGCAGTTGCCAGAGCAGCTCTTGGGGCAGTGCGTCTTTTCTTGACAGAAGGCCCAGCGTCATCACTAGACCTGCTCTCACTTTCTGAAAACTGTGCTATGTCAAAATCTGACGCAGTGTCTGTTGCCTCAGAGTCAGACGCCAAAAAGGCATATGCCTCTTCAACGCTGTACCTGCGCTGCATTTTGCCCACTAAAAAAACTTTTTATTTTTTTATTTTCTTACGCTATCCCTAAACCTAAATCTAACCCTAAAACTTACCCTAGCCTACGTATATCCTGAACCTACCTAACCCAAATGAACTACCTATCTAAAACTGCACTTATTATATATATATATATATATTTTTTTTTTTTTTTTTTTTTTGGGGGGGGTTTGGGTTTTTTTTTTTTGTTTGTTTTTTTCTTACGCTATCCCTAAACCTAAATCTAACCCTAAAACTTACCCTAACCTACGTATATCCTGAACCTACCTAACCCAAGTGAACTACCTATCTAAACTGCACTTATATATATATATATATATATATTTTTTTTTTTTGGGGGGGGGGTTGGGCTTTTTTGGGGGTTTTTTTTCCTTACGCTATCCCTAAACCTAAATCTAACCCTAAAACTTACCCTAACCTACGTATATCCTGAACCTACCTAACCCAATTGAACTACCTATCTAAACGGCGCTTATTATATATTTTTTTTTTGGGGGGGGGGTTGTTTTTTTTTGTTTTTTTTTCCCCTAAACCTAAATCTATCCCTAAAACTTTCCCTAACACACGTCTACACTAAACCTACCCAGCTACCTACCAAAATACCTAAACTATATTTACTATTAAAAAAAAAAAAAAAAAATTACAAAAAATTTTAAAAAAATTTAAAAAAAATTTAAAATTTTTTTTAAAAATCTAAAAAAATTCAAGGGGGATGGGGGGTGTCCCACAGATCAGAAAACACTGATCTGCAGCAAATTGATCACTCCAAGAGTGATCAGATGGGGGGGCACTTATTGATCACTGCAGAACAGTGATCAAAGGGTTAAATGTCGTTATTTAAACTTTTTTTTGACTTTTTTTTTCTACAGGTACACTGGAACACCATGTCTCTCTGTCTCTCTCCACCTCAGCAGTATGCAAGGTGGAGGGAGGCAGAGAGATCTGACAGGGATAGTATTTACAAATACTGTCCCTGTCATTCAGGTTTTGCAACATGTGATTCGCTTTTGAAGCGAATCGCATGTTGCAACAATGTTTCTGCCGCTTGTTACTAAGTGTCCCGATACTTAGTAACAAGCGGCTTGAACTCTTCCATCGCTCCGTGCGGCCGCGATGGAAGAGTTTAACCCATGACGGTGCAGGACCGTCATGGGTCCTTAACGGGTTTGCAACCCATGACGGTCCTGCACCGTCATGGGTCCTTAAGGTGTTAAGATCTATGTGCTGTAGCTTGTTTGTTTTAGATTTTTAGGCAGAAGGTTTACTACATTTGAGAAAGTAGCTAGGGAGCTACGAAACATTATGCAGAGCCAATAATACCTGAGCATATATCTCTGCAAGTTTGCTTGGTTATTTGTGGGCATAAGCCCCCAAGTAACAACTAATCTTGTGAGTACAACTATTTTCCTACAAACACATTGGTTATGTGGGGATAACACGCATGATTGGGCGCCCTCCTGTTTGTTTTTTTTCTATGTACTAACTTCCTTTGAGCTGAGAGGAGGAGCAGCCCCAAGCCAGGTAGGGAACCTTCTCCATGAAGTAAACACTACATTGAAGAAAGTGATTAAAGAATATCCCCTGTGCGCAACTGTCAGTGGGCATATAAGTGCCACACTGACTACAACTTTTGTGAGCATATTTCTATAAGTAGTGAAGGGTGGTGATTACATCTTCCTGTAAACGATATTGCACCAGAAGAGCCTTCTTCTTCTCTTGTCTTCACATCCTTAAAATAGGGTTTATATATCCCTGGATTAAAGGGTAAAGTGACCAGATATCCCTTTATACACAGGGCCGGAATTTCCCAACAGGCAGAGTAGTCAACTGCTTTGAGCTCCACATTTTCAAGGGCACCTCAGCTGTGCAGGTCACACCCACATTCAGAATTGTGGGTGGGACCAGTGCAATCTAAATGTCCTTGCACCAGAAGATTAAGGCTATTATTCAACCCCTTGGATGCTAGCATAGCTGGCAGCTGTCCCGATTTACGCGGGACAGTCCAGATTTTGGGGCCCGCTGTTCCACCACATTAACATTGTGTTCCGCTTCCCAGGCTTCAGCCCCATTTCACAGATTTATGCCCAGCAGGTTTGGACCATTTAATCAAGTTACACACACAAACACACAGCGTTCTCTCACAGCCCCTTGAGTCAAGCAGCAGTGAGACAGATGCCAAAATTGAACCGGGCATGCGCGTTGTGCTTCATATTATGCGAACGCATGAGCCATATGCCAGAATCTACCCTTGGCTGCCTCCTCAGCTCGTCTTCCTTAGTAACACAGAGTCTGGGAGCCTGCAGACACCAGTGCTAAGCCACTCAACTTATTGACATCAGACTACTTTTGCTCGGGAGTCATGATCAGGTACTGAGTCTCAGTCTGACTCATTCATTTAACGTGCTAGTTGCAATGAGTTTAATAATCAATTCCGTCTTTCCCAAATGGCTGATATTACTTCAACTGCTTTTGTGTACTTTTATACAGCGATTCCTTCTCCTCCCAGTTCTCAATACAAGATGGAGTCTTAACCCTTTGAGTGCCAGAGAGGTATCCAACACATTGCACTGCAATGCGTTGGATACCTCTCTGGCACTCAAAGTGTTAAGCGACTGAATGAAAAGTGAAACTAAAAAAAAATAATGATAACCTCAGCTCAGCTTGTGTTTTTTTAACCCCGTACCTCAGCTGTTTCTCATCTTTGTGTATCTTTTTGTTCTCACAAAAATGTACAAATTATTTAATAAGTTATTGGCTATTTATTAAGTTAAATGTATATAAATGTTCACACACTGTCTCTCTTACTCTTTTACAGTGATACAATGCTGTAAACTATATAACTAACACACATACACACCGCTTACTTTACCCAAACCATTATTGGAGACAGAGCAGGTCAATATACCAATTCATAACTCTCAAGTGTCCGTCTTTAACACTGAATGTGTTTATATATTTGGTATTACTCTAAATAATTTATTCGGTTACACAAATAGGTGTTATTAGGTCATGAAATAACCTGAAAATGCTCGGTAATGCCTCACCCACCAGCCACACCCCCAGCAACATCCCAAAAATAAGTTTGTCCCTCTTTGGCCATTTGAAATGTTCGGAGGTATGTGCTAGAGAGACCTACAGTGCTTTGCAGAGCAATGCATTGGAAAGTTCTGTAGCAACCAAGGGGTTAAAGCTAATATTTGTTGTAATTTCTTGTTGTAGGACAAGGATATTTTCTGTGCAAAGAAACAGTGGACGGGACTGGGGTAGTGGCTCATGTGAGGAGTAAACATGTAACCATGGGTTGAGCTAAGGGAACATACTGTAGAGTGCTTTGCCTAGGGTAGCCTGGGATGTAAATCCAGCTCTGTTTATATGCAGTACACTTATGAAAATCAAACACTGCAGGATTGCACAGATTTTTATTTTTAATTTTGTACAGTCCTGCAGAATACAGGATATGTGGTCACCTTAATCAGGCCTGGCCTAGTATATAATTCTGCTTAAAGTTATATAATATGCCTATATTAGGAAAGTGTATACTTATATATGGGCAATGGAAAATTATGTAAACATAAGAAATCAAAGCAGTGAAAGGCTTAATGAAAAATGTCACTTCATGAGAACTAACCCACAAAGTACACAGTACAGATATAGTCTGGATCAAAATTAGTTGGGAATTTAGCATTTAAGGGTTGTACACTCCATATTGATCAAAGGGAATTAATATGTGTTCCCCATAGTGCAGTTGGTTTGCTACAGAATTGTTTGTCTCTTCTTCTGTACATAGGGTCCATAGCAGGTGAGTAACTACAGGGGGAGCAGCATCAGAGGGGGCAACAGCCTCTGCATCTTCATGTGGGCCCATTGATCGGTTGAGATAGTCAGAAGATCCCTCTAACTGGCTCCTTGAGGTGTAAAAAGAGGAGGGCTGAGGTCTGTGCCTTCTCAGGCATAGAATTTTATATCACTGATCCGTCCTGGCCCTCACATGATCTGAGAATGCAGAGCTCAGGAATATGATATCATATCTCACTGCTCTGTAGCATTAGGTTGTGAGGGTGATCACAAGAAAGTGCAGACACAGAGGGCTGTGCTGGAAGTGGCACAGACTTAATTTCCAAATGCTGAACCACCAGGGATGGGAGGGGGGGGATGGGAGTGATCTTCGCAGGATTGGCCGGGGGAGGAGGGGGTGAATCCTCCCCCTCCCACTTCTGTGAAAATCTCTTCAAGGAATTGCAGGGCCTTCTATACACAAACACACATATACACAACAGACACAATATACATACACAAACACTATACATACACACACACACGGTACATGCAACACACAATACACACACAATAGACACAAAATATAAACAATGTGCAAAGAACACACACACAATACAATAAAGATACAATGAAAACAATGTACATTGTACAGAAAACACTCATATGCACACACAATCCCATAACCATAATACGAACACAATACACGTTATAGGTACAACGTTAAACACATATGTAGTACACATCTGTAATGCCAAATGCTACAAGCAAAATGCAATATCTAAAAGACTATACCAAAAACACACATACACATGGTCATGCTTGCATACATTCTTACACAAGCTCACTCACACATGGTCAAACATGCTCACTGAGGGAAGGTTGTGTCACATAGTGCTTCACAATACGTTGCACACCTTTTTGGAGCTTAACGTAAATCCACTTTTCATTTTTTAACCCTGTTAGCACCAGACACATATCCAGTGCATTGACTTGCAGTGCAGTGGATAACACACGTAATGGCTACTCTTGTTTAGGATGTCTTCTGTGGTGTCAGTCTCCATAACACATTTCCTTTATAAAACATTCTATGTTTATTTAGTCACACATACAACTGCATGGGACTTTTTTGTTTGTTTATATTTGTTTTATTAACCACACGGGCAGTGTGTTTATAAATGTCTGTCAATGTCATAAAACAGGATGGAGCACAGCCTCAGATTTTGCTCCTCAACCGCACGGGCAGTGTGTGTGTGTGTATAAATGTCTGTCAGTGTCATAAAATAGGAGGGAGCACAGCCTCAGATTTTGCGCCTGGGCCCAGCTGGGTCTAGTGATGCCCATTGTCTATAGACAGCTGCTCTTTGTGAATAGTCAAGTAACAATCATCTCACGTGATGCAAGATGCTGCAACATTGCTGTGATCCAACACAGATTTCATGGAACTTGCAGCACAGAGAGCCGTATTCGTTAAGAAATTTTGGAGCAAAGTTTAGAGCACCACAGAGTTGTATTATAGAGCTATGAAGCACCAGAGTGCTGAAAATAAAATTTACAGATTCCTGTTGATTTAAATGTGACTTTTAAGCACTTGAATGCTAGAAAGGGCTCCAATCTGAGAAGCAATACAATGAAGAGCTGTCAGGCAGTCAAGGATTTAAAATCCACATTAAGCAACAGGAATTTTCATTTCTCCACTATAGTATCATTGGTTTGCTCCAGAATTACACCTTTTATGCTCCATGAATAAGGCCCTAAATGTCTACACCGAAGCTGTTGCCTCAAGTGTGCACATTTACATTGGTGACAACCATTACAGTGCTCATCTCGATATGCAATGCAATTGGGTATCAGCCTTCTGTGTATGTGACTGATGTCACTGTGTGCCTTCCCAGTTCTTATGTACATGCCTGAAATGCACTCACAGGGGGAATACAGGGTGCGGTATGTGCATAGCTGGGAATTCTCCGGATTTGCAGCAGATACTACGGTTTTTGCTGCTGATTACCGGGGCTCCAGGGCAGACGCTGATTCTACGGATGTAGGGAGTTTGTAATCAAACTATGCCCACGTCTGCGTCTTCCCAATCAGTTTCTCCCACTCCTCGCCCACTTCTCCTCCTTCTCCAGCCTATTTTTCCTACTCTGGGAATGTATTTTAAGCCTCACCCCCACTCATGATTAAGCCCCACCTGTTATTTTACAAGGCTCGCATCACAGGACTCCTGGGAGTCTACAAGAACAAGTTCCCAGGTAGGAGTATGTGTGATTGGGACACTTAAGCAGTAATTGTGATTTCCAACCTACCCTATGTTACCCATATGACCAAAGCCTATATCAGTGTTTCTCAACTCCTGTTCTCAGAACCCACTAACAGGCCAGGATTTGATGATTTCTTTGTTAGAGCACAGGTGAGTTAATCAATGTGAATGAGCCTCTGATCACAACTCCTGTGCTCTAGCAGAGAAATCCCTAAGTCCTGGCCTGTTAGTGGGTCCTGAGGGCAGGAGTTGAGAAACACTGGCCTGTATCATCCTTCCCTCTCTGTCCCTTTGTCTTTTGGAGAGTCCCAGCCTTAGTTCTGACATGCTGTAGATGCAAATTACAGATAACCACATAAAAACCTAATTCATCCCACCACAGCATTTACCCTTTGAGTACCCCAGGGCGAGCATTCACAATCCATTGCTTACTCCTCTGGCACCCAAAGGCAATATCTGCACATGTGAAAAGCCCCATAACCTAGCATAGTACCTTTCACAATGGGTGACATCATCAGTGCAGCATCACTGTTTCACCCATCACGCATGTAAAAAAAAAAAGGTCCTAAAGGGGAACTATTTCCTAGGAATAAGTGGCTCTTAATTTATTAAACACATTGACATACCTAGGTAGGTGCTCTTCATATAACAATCTGGTGTGTTTATCTATGACTGCAGTTTCATGTACAAAGTGATCTCTACTGAACTCTGCCTGTATATTATACTTACTCACAGCATGCAATGGACTTAGTAGACTTCAATAAGAGACACTAGTCTTTATCAGATCGTATGTAGAAATAGCAAACTTTTAAGTGAAAGGACACTTACCTAAGTAAATCCTTCAGATAAATTAAGAGCTACTTATTCTTAGAGCATATTACCCAATAAATGCCACTGTAAGACTTAAGTTCAATAAAAAGTGGTGTAATTTTGAGGAAAACCATCTGCACCATAGGGAGCAATTACAAACTGTGAGGCAATTAGTTGGAAACCTCATTTAGGGGGTTAAAAGACCTGTTTAATAAATTAGCTTTTTTTTTGGGGGGGGGATTTGTACTTCTCCCTTAATGGCAAATCTCTTGTTTAATTTATATATATGTAAACACATATGTACACACACTCATTGGGATACTTACTTAATTAGACACACATGCTCATTAACACAAATAGCCAAACAGCAAATGATGTGACTGCAACTTAATATATAACACACGCAGATATGGTCAAGAGGTTTAGTTGTTGTCCAACCAGACGTTAGAATAGGGAAGACTTAACTTAAGTCCCTTTCACCATGGAATGAGTTGGTGCCAGACTTAGTTGTGAAAAAATCAACAAAAAACATCCAGTAAACAGCAGTTCTGTGGGCAAAAGCAGAGGACCTCTAAGGTGGTATTTTCTGAAATACTACATATGCCACATGTCATATCAGAAAGACAACGAGAGATTAGGGAGTTAAATGCATGGCTAAAGACTTGGTTTAAGTGGGAGGGATTTGGGTTCCTAGAGTACTGGGCCATCATTTTCCTTGGGGGCAATCTTTATAGTCGTGATGGAATGCACTTTAGCGGAAGGGGGGCCACAGTGCTAGGAGTTAGGATGGTTAGAGGAGACTTTAAACTAGAAAAGAGAGGGGGGAGGGTGCTGCAACAAAGGATGTGGAAGGTAGCATAATTAAGAAAGTGGTATTAGAGATGGGGAATGGGGGTGGAGAGAGGGAATGGGCTAGTTCATCTAATAGGGAGGTGCCAGTGTTGCAGCCTGTTAAAAGGCAAATACGTTTTACAAATAATTTAATTTTTCAGAATGGCAAAAAGCTAAAATGTATGCATGTAAATGCTCGTAGTCCAGCTGGTATGATGGGGGAACGAGAAATGATTGCAATGTATAAGCAGTGTGATCTAATTGGTGTGTCTGAAACCTGGTTAGGTGACACATATAACTTGGCATTCACTCTAGAGGGTTATTTACTTTTTAGGAGAGATAGGGTTAATGAAAGGGGAAGGGGCTACTATTGGGGAGGTTGAGGAAGCCCAGATTTTACTGTAAATGGAAAAGGCTTCTAGGTCAGGAAATGGAATCATAATGGGAGATTTCAACTATCCTGAAACTGACTGGAAAAATATGACTTCCAGCACAACAGAGGGAAATTATTTTTTAAAGGTATAGTAATGTCTATAATAAAGTTGCTCTCTGAGTCATCTACAGTGGTTTTATGACATGCAGTGCTAAGTTTAATAACTTACTGTTCAGTAGTTCAAAAGATATTGACGCTTAAATTATCCCCCTCCCACCCCTTCTGGACACCGCCCACTGAATCTGCCTCATTTGCAATGAGGGACAAATTTCAGTGAGTAAGTACAAGGAAAATTCTGCCGCCCTTGACGAAGGAGGGCAGGATTTTCCTTTTGCATACTGAAGTTTGTCTCTCGCTGCTCTCCATTCGGACCGCGCTCACAGCCATGGTTTGGGGAATGTTATCTTGTCACAAATTATGCATCATATCAACTGACCATCATTTCAATGCTACAGCAACAGTTGTTGCTGACCATGTGATTCCCTTTATGGCCACAAGGTTATTTCCAGCATGATAATGTCAGAAAGCACGCATTATCTCATACTGGTTCCAAGAACATGTGTGACTTCAGTTGACTCCAACAGCCTGCACAGTCCTCAGATCTCAATCAAATAGAGCACCTTTGGAATGAGGTAGAATGGTAGGAATGGAGCACTGAATGTTGGACCGTAAAATCTGTGTGAACTGGGTGATGCTGTCCAGTCAACATGTACCAAAATGCTTCCATTGCTTAATCCATACAGTGAATAATTCATGTTTCTGGAGGCAAAAAAGAGTCCTACCTGATATTATATAGACGTACCTAAAAAAAAGTGTCCTCTGAGTGTATATCTATATAAAGGCCAAAATTCTGTGACCCTAGCAAACAGGGATGGCAGTAAGGATGAGTTATAAAAAACCTTCTCCATACTGCCTGTGCTCAGTCCTGTGAATATCTCTGCAAGTACCAGCACCTCACCCTCCCAGTTCTACGCTGTCCCCTGTCCCTTACTTACGCTCAACATCTTACAACAAAATACACACATATGTATCTTTAAACACTGCATTGTACATTTCCGAATCCCAATCAGTAAGCTCCCCTCTATCATTCATCTCTCCCTATGACTGTGTAGTGGAAAACAGTAAAAGCTAGCAAACAATATTTAATGCATATCTCCATTAACATGAGGAAAATCACAGAATATAAAAGGTAGCAGTGGACGCTCTGTCTTGTAAACATGTCTCTGCCTTAGTGTTGATCGCACATTTAAACTCTTTGAATGCCAGGCTGTGTACAACTAATTGTTACTCAATGCATTGCATACCCCTCTGGCACTCAAATGGTTAACCCTTTGAGCGTCAGAGGGTTATGCAGCACACTGAGTAACTATGTGTTCTGCTCTGCCTTCCAATTAAACTGTTACATTAAATAGCTGCTTCTATGTGCTTACCATAATATACAAGAATGCTACACTGCGAATTGCGATATGAAGAAAAACAAAAAATCATGCATTTGAATACTGCAGAACCCATTTACAAAACACGATCACTGAGCCCTCACTGAGGAAACTTTATTATAGAGAAATCAGATTTTATCACTCCAAAAATTATCGCTAATAGCATCAAATACAAAAGATAGCAGATAGCAATTCGTAAGGGTGCGAAACCTCACAGGAAGGGTAAATAGGTTCTACCATAGGCTGCTCAAAAAACAGAAACCAACAAACAAAAATACCCCCATTTTAGATGCTTCAATCTCTCAAACTATAAATGTTTGAGAGATGGAACATAGCTCATTGTACTAATATTTTTAATGTGTACAATATTAAAATTGGTTATAAACAAGCATTATTATTCCTTTATCCTCTTCAGTGGTGCATGAGTAAACAATGCATTCATGATTAACAAGGACATATTCACAGATGTATATGTAATACTGTCTGTGCAACCTCCAGTTTGTACATATTGTGTGTATGAGTGACTGTGTCTCTGGTTTGGTTTTCCTCTTATTGTTTCCTACTTTCACAGGCAAAGCCATGCTATTACTGCTAATATTATATATATAATTTTTTATTGTTGTTTCATCTTCCATTTGAGCATTGATTTAACATTTTCACAGGGTTCCAGTTACCCTTTAACCAGGCCTGTTTAATGCAACAATTTACAAACCTTAGTTCTGCAGCCACAGACAAGTGGTTGGGAAATGTGTGCAGACTCTTTCCTTCCATCACACATCAGTCTACAGTACTTTGACCAATACTGTCTGGAATGTTTGTGTTTTTAGAAATCACGTAACATTTTGTGTTTGTAAAAAAAATATGGTTCTGCTTTTCATTTAACAAAAAACAGTTTATTACGGGAAGACCTGTTCCTGTTAACTTCCATAGTATAATTACTATATATAGGAGTGTAAAATAATTAATGTAAATTAAAATAGTGGTGGGCAAAAATACAGAAACTAAGACCCAGACATATTTCATAGTATCATGGCTGGAATTCCTATTAGGCAGAGTAGGCAACTGCTTAGAGCTTCAGATTTTGAGGTTAGTATCAGCTGTGTGTGTGGCCAGTGTAATCTCATTGTCCCTACACCACTTTATATACCCTTTTACTCACTATTATTTAGCCCCTTTGATGCTAGAAAGATCTCCAGTGCATTGTTACATTTTTTGTGCTTGCGTGTTACAGGTTAAAGGGATAGTAATGTTTCACAATAAAAGCAGCTCCAAGTAGTCTTCATAGTATTTGAGCCATGGAGAGTGTTATTTCAATACTGTCAGAGTTGTAGTTCAAGAGTGTTACGGCTGGCAAGCAAAACCAGGAGTCAGACGGTATAGTTAATAGAACCTTTTTATGAGAATAATGACAGTAATGCAATATATAAATAAACACACAGTGGGTGATTGAAACGGCGAGCACTGTATCAGGAATAGCAGTCTCCCATTCTCTGCACCACACTGTCCAAGACTAGGCCTCAGCCCACTGGAGTCTCGTGGTAAGGTAACGCCCAAGAGATACCCACTCAGCCTGCAGTCAGTAACCAGCAGTCTGCTAGAGCCCCAGGTCGAACTAGGAAGGATGTCTGAATAACGGAACCAACAAACTGAGTGAACAGACAGAGCCTTCTAGTAAGCACCAGATAGGATAGTCAGAAAAGCCAAAGTCATACACGGATCGGGTAGTCAGCCAGAGCCACAGGTTTGCACCAGAAAGGATATCCACTGAAGCGATGGAATGCTGGATGAGCAGTGGATAGAGCCCCAGGTCAACACCAGAGTGGGTAGTTAGACAAGCTTAGGTCACACACGGAGCAGATAGTCAGCCAGAGGCACAGGTTTGCACCAGAAAGGATATCTGAGCCAAATCGGAACATCAAGGAGAATAGCCAGACAGAGCCACAAGTCAACACCAGAATGGATGGATAGACAAGCCGGATCATACACAGGAATCAGGAATACTAGAAAATAAACTGTTCAGAACAACAACGTAAGGGTGACTGAGTCAGGACTCAGTCTGCCCTTTAAACCCCTCCACAGGAAGTAGGGAGGAGGAGCAGCTAGAGGGAGGAAGTAGGTAGGAGAAGACTACAGGAAACAAACACACATAAAACAGAGGCCTGCAGCATGCTTTAAGCCTCTTGCCTGCAGATGACGCGTGGAAAGACGCCGAGCGTCGCCGCTGGAAACAAGGTACTGTGACAAAGAGTAATTGAATGATAAAGTGTCCCCCTCCAGCCCCTTTCACTGATGTAACACTGTACATCTCAGAGCAGCAAGACTGTCCGGATGGATCACAGAGAGGGACAACCTTCAGTGAGCATAAGAAAAAACCTGAAAAACCTGTCAAGCGGGCAGGGTTTTCCTTATGCTCACAGTAAGAAGATTGTCCCATGTTGAGAGCTGTCCGGTCAAGGGACCAGATTCCACATCTGAGGTACACTAAGTAAAATGGGTGGGAGGGGGATACTTTATCATTCAATTACTTTTGGACTATAACTCTAACAGTATTGAAATAATACTCTCTGTGGCCCAAATGAAGATTAATTGGCGCTACTGTTTTTGTGAAACATTACTATCACTTTAAAGGTATTTTCTGTGCCAGGGAACAGTGGATGGGATTGTGGGTGGGGTCATGTGATGAGGGAATGTGATCATGGCCATAGCTAAGGCACCTAGGGGTGCCTGTAATATAAATCCAGCCCCTCTTAGGATCTAACAAGACATTTAGGGGCCAGGAAATGTGTTGGTTTACATCCATATCTAGAAATTAACCTCATAATTTAGGAGCCAAAAGTAAAATCAGTTTGCTCTGACTCCCTTATTAAAATGTACAGTTTCCTCCCTCATATTAACTGAAGACCACAGGGGTGTGCAACACATTGCTTTACACTACACTGTGAACCCAACTGGTCCTCAACAGGTTAACTCCCTTCAATTTTTGATAATATTTAATCAGATTATCCATGTTGTAAGTAGCATAGGTTTATTGTCAGTACTGAGATCAGCACAGAGCTTGGTAAATGACAGCAGGTGGTCATCGGCTTGAATCCAGGATCCAACTTCAAAGGAAAAGGGTGCAGAGGAGACACAGGAAAAGTAGCCCTTTCCCTATGAGCTGATGCTCAGCTCCATTTCCATCAATGTTATAGCCATAGCTGGTACGACAGTCAGACTGGATCTTTTCGTAAGCGATGGGCTCATCTTTGAAAATTTCATTCATCATTAAATAACTCACCTGGAGAGGGAAAAAACGAGCATGAAATCATTCAGCTAAGAGATGTGTCTCAATAAAGTACCCAACTCTCTACCCTGTCCTCTAATTCAGTTTAAAATCTCACCTCTTCAACTTTCTGAAACACCCGAATCAGGTTATAGGCCAGAGCTGACACTACCTCCAACTCTGTCCATCCTCTCCTCAGCAGTTCAGCCACAAGGTCTGGGTATTTGGAGACATCTTCTAAGCCTTTTGGTACCCTGTGAATAGCAAGTGTCCTTGTATTAAGCCTGTCCTCCATTTTCTCATAGGAAATGAATACATATATTCTAGTTGATTTGAATGGGACTTTTAACAAAATGGATGCTGTTGTGTAACAATACATTTTAGCGGCGGTGAAACTATTCATCAGAAGGGCCTGATGCAAAGGATTTCTTTGCATCCCATATAGTTACACCCCTGTCTTAGACACCTCGCTAACATCCAAGGGTGAAAAGTCCCATCAAAATCAAGGCGGGGGAGGGGGGGAGATTTTTCCTATGTAGTTGGTCTGTCCCAGTAGTTCAACCTTTGCTATATCATCCTTGTTTTTGTCCATCCAGAGCAGGGCCGGACTGGGAATAAAATTCTGCCCTGGAAAAAATAGAATACCAGCCCAACAATTCCGATTATTGCCCACGCATGTCCCATTTTCCCTCCAATGCCCACCCATATCCTATTACGCTTGCTTTTACACCCACACATGTCCCACAAATGTCTGGAGGCAAGACCAGCCCCTAATTTCCCTATTTCCCATAGGTCTCACTGCCTCTTCCTCCCCCATCCCCTCATATCAGACTTATGTTCTCAGACTTAGCTCAAATTTGTCCTCAGCCCCCTCACCCAAGTGACCCAACAGTGCAGGTTTTCTGGATCTCCTCACATAAATAAACAGTGATTTATTAATTCTAAAAGATCTGCCTGAGTTAACAACATTCACTTGTGATCAACCCTTTGAGTGCCAGAGATGTATCCATCTCATTTCAATGCAATATGTCGATTAACTCTCTAGCACTCAAAGGGTTGAGGAGATCCTGATAACATGCACTGTTGGTTTGAGCTGAGGACAGGTTGGCACACCTCTGTTCTAAAGAAAAGTGGAGTAATTCTGGGACAAACCAACAACACCATAGAGGATAAATAAACATTTGCATATTTCCTTTGATTTAAATGGGTATTTTTAACCCCTTGAATGTGCGTTGGGAAACTTCTAGCATTCAAGGTATTAAAAGTCCCATTTAAATCAATGGTTTTTTTTAACTTCTCCCCATGGTTCAGTTGATTTCCCCCACAATTACCCCACTCTTCTTTGGAACATAAGGCCCAGTGGAATGATCCTGCTGTTGTCTCCTGGGTATGCAAAACTTTTTGAGATATTTGTTTGACAACACAGGGAAGCACATATATGTGTAGTGTCTGTAAGGTATCTCGATAAAGATTTCTACCCACAGTAGATATGGAGCAGATGCAACAGGTAATTCTAATATCCATGCACCAGTCACTGGGTGTTATGTATAAAGGCAAAGTGGTGCAGTTCTTGGGAACCTGGCTGCACTGTAAATTGACAAATACAAAACCCCAAGAAGTTGTAAACCTCTCTAGCATTAAAAAGGCCCTTTAAAGTAATGGAAAATTTGGGAATATTAATTTGTTTCTTAGACCTTTAACGCTGTACATAGAAAAAGAACATTTTGGAAAACAAACCAGCTGCGACACTGGGGACAAATAAACATTTCCTTAATTACCGCTAATGTAAACATGACTTTTAACTATACTACATACCTTCCCAAGCCAACAGAGCTCTACTAAGGTTGGGGGCCCAAATTATGTGATTTGTGTCGTAAAGTGGGCAAAGCTTGATTGGGTGAAATTGGTTGGAGGGGTGGTGGGGTTTGCCCTTAAATCGTTGGAAATGGGTAAGAACAGGGCAGAGAGTACCTGGAACTGGTAGTGAAGGGGGCAGAGATACAAGGAACTCTCTGAGCACTAAGAATAAGGCTATAAAGACCAAAGTCTTCAAGTCAGATCCGCGGAGTTCCCAGGTAATTTTGCTGATGAGGAGCACATCACGAATCATTGCAGGGACCTGCCGGAGGTTAATTTTGCAGGATGTACACTCTACCCCTACAATGATTTGTCTCCTCACATTGGCCCTGAGACCACTTGCAGACCATCTACAGAACATGGGAATAAGGTACAGATGGGGCTTCCCTTTCCAACTATCTGCTGTCCACAATGGTTCATCTGCTATGATTCCTGATCCATCAGACATTCTGGATTTTTGCAAAGCCTTGGGCCTCAACACTCCTGTTGCCGCTGGAGTGGAAACCCCTGATACCCCAATTTTAGGGGCACCTCCATGAGAGCTAAGAGATCACTGGAATAGCTGTCCAGCTCCCTTACCAATTTTAGTTGGTTCCTACCTCTAGTTCCAGGGCCCTGACTTCTACCTCTCTTCTCTCTTGCCTGTGAACTATTGGTGCTGAGGGATTCAACCTCTGTGACCTCTCCAGATGGTTCACACTTCATCTTCTGTAACACAAGGTGGCTCTATTGGGACAATATTCGTGATCCATATTGTGCAAATTATCACTAGATACATATGGAGTCCCCCCTTTTTACCTTTTTTCTTTCTCTCTCTATGTTCAGTGCAATATATACATGCTTCTTAATATGTGTCTATGCTTGCTACCGGCCTTTCTATTGTAGCTTACCTTGAGACAAGCCTTTCCTGGATGCCACCTAAGTATAGCATTATGGACATCCCCAGGAATGTACACAGTAACATCCTTGATTGTAATTTTACTGATATCCATGATTATGCTCAGTGCTTTGTCCATGCTTATTTCATACCCTGTATTATTAAATGCTTCTCATTTATGTATACCTTGATGGTGAGACCCTGTCAGAAACTATTTTAGTTACGCTCATCTGATCAAGTTCTTTTTTTTAAGGAGCTGTTTTCTTGGGGGCGGTGGTGGTGGTGGGTTGTCTCCTTTTAGCCTCCTTTTTTCCAGTTTCCCTCAGTCCTGCAGGGTTCCGCACGCTGTGGCACTGAGACTTGCCAGCATGATGATATATTCTCTCTATCTTCTCGCTTCAATTGCCCTCATCATCACTATGACTACCCCTCCTGAGATATTGTTTCCTATTAGATCCAGATTCATGTACACAGATCTGGTTAACACCAAATCCTCCCTCCCATTTGCTCCATGGGCATTTCCGTTACATAGGCTTCTGCTGGGAGTCTGTACATTTTCAGGGTGGTTTTCATGGTTATTGTTAACTGCTAAGCTTCTACTCTGATCTCTTTTTCCTAAACAATCTCCACTTTGCTTCTGGCTTCTTCCTTTCATTTACTAGCTTTCTGGATGTGCCGGGTGCCCCTAATTTCCCTTATAATGCCGTTTGGTTCTAGGGACCAGTTTGGCTCTTCCCTCCCATATGCCAACATCCTTTCCACCTGTCCGTTTATATCACCCTCCATTACTAGGGCTACTTTATTCTTCACATCCCTTAATGCTAGGGGATTAAACATTGTCAAGAAGCGATTTATGCTTCTGAGGGAAGCTCATAGGCTCATACAAGAAACTCATTTTGCAAAACCTGCATCACCGAAATTTAAACAACCACTTCTATCCTAATGTGTGGTATGCTTCTGCGTCTGAAAAAAGGTATAGGTATTGCCATTTTGTTTAATAAAACTATCCCTTGGTCTCACAAAGGGGAGTTAGCAGATTCAGAGGGCAGATACTTATTTATGAAGGGGAGAGTGTATGACAAGGTCTTGGGTGGTGACTTGACTCTGCTCCTCAATTAGTTACATATGTGTATAGGTGAACTGCAAGACAATATTTTGGGTAAGGTGGAATCACTGTTTTTAACTGCATTATGCAAAATACACATTCACATATTAGAGGCAGATAGGGACTTACCTTAATCTGGGGTGCCTTTCCATGTCTTTGGCCAAAAGAGAGGATTTTAGTCTTACCTGTTAAATCCTTTTCTCTTAGTCCATACAGGTTACTGGTAACTCTGGGCGGCAATCCGCCCCTTAATAGGCAGGAACAATTCTAAAAGTGTATGCAGGGGGTGGAGCCTCTCTTCCCTCCTTGGTTGCAGCTAGCCAATCAGTTCCAGAAAAATGTGAAACACTAACTATGACTAGATAGTAGAAGGGAAGAAGAAGACTCCTGTGAGCATGACCCAGAAGGATCCCCACAGACTGCCACAGGAGAGCCAAGAATGGTCCCTTGACAGGGTGGGAGACCAGTAACCTGTATGGACTACAAGAAAATGATTTAACAGATTTTCTCTGTCGTCCAATACAGGTTACTGGTAACTTTAGGATGCCCAACCATTAAGTTTCCCAGAGGCGGGAAGAAAGCAAGGACCAGGCGCTCCAGAACATCCTTGTCCAGAAGTGCCTGAACAGCGCTGTCGAACAGACAGAGTTTCTCTGTAGCCTGAGGCGTGTGAGAAGGATGAAAGCGAAAAGGAGGAAGATAAATGAAAGGGATCTAGTATTCCTCCCTCAACACCTGTAAAACCCATGGGTCCGCCACTGAGTCCTCCCAAATGCTGAGATAGTGTCGTAGACAACCACCCACAGTGGATTGCGGACCTGTGTTCGGCGAGTCATGCCGAAGAAGTCTTGGAAGCCTTGGGCTTTATCACGGTGCCCGTGCTTTCTGTCAGTCTCTGTGTGTTGTGCTCCTATTGGTTGAGCTATGTTTGGCCCGCCCAGTATGACCTTTTTATACCGGGCCCTGGCACCTATCAGGTGCCCTTTCGTGGTGTTCCTGTACCAGTGCTGGCTTGAGTTACTGTGTTCCCGTGTACCGACTTGGCCCGTTTGACTACTCCGCTTCTGGTTCCTGCTCCGTGATCCGACCGGCCTGGCTGACGTTCCTGCTCTGTGACCTGACCCGGCTTGTCTGACGTTCCTGCTCTGTGATCCGGCCCAGCTCTCCAGTTCCTGCTTCATCGTATCGCTGGGCGACATTCTGATTTCCGTCTAGTCTGGGCCTACCAGACAGTGTGTCTGTACTGCCTCCATTACTGCTCTGGCAGTGTACATTCCGCTGAGCATCCCGTTAACTCTTGCAAAGCTACAGTTGCCTCCGTTACTGCTCCGACAGTGTGCCAATTACTGAGCCTTCCGTTAACTCTTGCAGAGCTACTGTTGCTCCAGCAGATCTAAAGTGCTTTGTCTTCATTCTACCTCTACAGTCTCCTTATCGCTGTTCTTCCATCATACTGGGCATTACTGAACACACCACATCAGAGACTGATTATATCAATTGGACTTTACCCCATGCTGTGCTGAATTCTCCTTTGTATTGCCTGACCTGTGACAGTATATGTACTTTCGCTCTTGCTGTTATACTGGACCTGTGTAGGCATAAGTCTAAGTCCAATATTACTCCTGTCTATTCTGCTGTGATACGCTATAGCCCGTTAAGGGTATTTTCATTGTGCTTTAATAAAACTGTGTTTTATCCTAACCTACTGTGTCTGAGTTTTGAACAAACCGTTACAGGCTTGGAGGAGACCTTGGGCTGAGGGAATCATCTGGTTCGCCGGACGTGTCTCATTCTGAAAGTAACGAAAATACCGGTTATTCATAAGCAGCAATTTCTTCCTGGGAACCAAGGGTAGAAGAGTACTCTTAACCCCTGTGGCCTCACTGATCAGATCCTTAAGATCCGGCCCAAATAAAGAGGTACCCTGAAAGGGTAGGGAAAGTAAGGCTTTCTTAGAAGCAGTGTCAGCAGACCAGATCTTGAACCAAAGAGCCCGTCTAGCCACCACAGACATGGTGCAAACCCTAACCACCAAACGGATGGCGTCAAATAAGGCTGCAGAAACATAGTGCTGTGCCTCAGATATGTTGGCAAGAAGGTGCAACTTATCTGAAGTAGGTGCATCCTGGCGGAGAGCCTTGGTGAGCTGTTCAGTCCAGACCGCAGTGGCCCGGTTCACCCATGCTGCGGCAAACGCTGGACGCATAGCAGAACCAGCAGTGGTAAAAATGGACTTGAGGGAAACCTCAAGTTTCTTGTCTGTCCAGTCCTTCAGAGCGGAAGCATCAGAGACTGGCAAGGCAGTAGATTTAGATAGCCTGGATATAGGAGCATCCACTTTGGGGGGATGAACCCACTGAGCAAGCGCAGCTTCAGAAATGGGGTAAAGCTTAGCAAATTTCTTGGACACAGATGGTTTCTTGTCTGGGGATTTCCACTCCTCAGACACAAGGCGGTCAAGAGTGGGAATAGGTGGAAAGTAAGTAAAGGGCTTAGCAGGCTCCTGGAATACATCAGAGGGATCAGAAGGGACCTCCTGAACTAGGGGAATGTTAAGAGTAGTTAAAACGGCCCTGATCAGGCCCTCAGTGAAGGGTTCAGGATCAGCCTCAAAAGGGTCCCCAAAATAACTGAGAGGACCCCAACACAGAACACTCCTCAACATCCGAATCCACCAGCAGTTCCTCCTCAGAGGAATATGACACATCAGGTACTCCCTGAGGACTGGGCAGGGAAGATCTGACTGAGGAGGGGGCCTGCCAAGACTGATGGAAAGAGTTGCAAAGTGCACCTAAGGTCCCTAGTCGCAGCCTTGACCTCTTGCACCCAAACTGGCTCTGTTGCATGGCTGGAGGTCCCTGGATTGCTGTCAGGGACATCAGAACATGCTGGGCATAAGTGACCTGAGAATTCTCTAGGTAGCCCTGAGTGACAGGAAGAGCAATGTGCAATGGGGGATACAGAGACTCCAGCCTCCTTAATCTTAGGTCTAGCCCCAAGCTGCAGCATTATAGACATTCTCACAGTGTCAAATAACCTTACTGTACAATAAATCACCCAATTATAGTGTGTAAGATTACAGTTTCACCCCAGAAATCGCTAAAATAAACTTATCTGGCAGGCGAAGGGTTAATCTGCAGAGGAGAGAAGGAGATTCCAAGCCCTGCGTAGGATACTCGCCCAGAAATGCTCAGAAAATGGCTGCCATGGTGGGAGCCAATTAGAAACAAGTGCGCGAAGCAAGTGCCCGAAACAGTGCCCGAAGCCCCCTGAGCCCCCCAACACACTAGAAACATAAACCGGATGATAGAGAAAAGGGCAGACAAGTAAAATGAGCCATCTCTGAAGTCGCTAGGTTAAACGGTTGCAGAGATACGTCCCAAACAGTACAGCCCCATAGGAGTGAATGGAGCATTGGCGTCTATGCGGTAAATCGTGCCTTAAAGGCGCAGTACACAATTGTTACTAATTTTAACGTAAAACATCAATAGAACATGCGAGGATACCCAAAAAACACTAACCCAGTAGGAAAAGTGTTAGAAACCCCCCCAAAAAAATGCCAAACCAGCAGTTAAAGGGTTAAGTTACCACATAAACCTGCTCCAAACACCCAACAGAAAGACAGATATACCCAATGAGTGCAGGAGTGTGCAATAAGAACTCCAGGAATACACCCCGTGCGGAGGGGCACCGTGGGACAAGTGGACCTGCAGCACTCAAAGGGTTGCTCACCTTTCCTGCAGATCTTCTGTCTTCAGATTACCATGGAGCAAGTGGGTAACTCCTGGGGAAACACTTGGAATCAAGATTTCCCCCCTCAGGGCTTAAGGTCCACAAAAAACGCCTGGATACTGAGCTAGCCACATCTAAGGGCATTGTCAGTCATGGTTATCCACCTAATGGTGGTATTCCGTATCTAACTGAAAAATAAAAAAGTTTCTAAAACCATAGCAGAACTGTTCTCAGCCTGGTGTTGTCTTCACTAGTGATGAGCGAGCATGCTCGGCCGAAGCTCGGTTCGGCTCGAGCATCGCTCTGCTCGGCACATGGCGGTACTCGTACGAGTACCGCATGTGCTCGCCCGCCATGTTCGGGTCTCCTCCCCGCACGTTTCGCGGCTGCTGCGCAGCCAATAAACGTGCGGGGAGGCTCTGACATCAGTGTAATGCCAGCAGCCATGTTGGCTGCTGGCATTACACTGATTGGCTGGCCAGAACCCGTGATCGGGTGCTGTATAGCACCTGACCAGCGAGTTCGGCTCAGTCTTAGCCAGGGAGAGATGAGGATAGGAAGGGAAAGTCAGTGTAGGGAGAAGAAAAGTGTTTTTGAACTCTTTAAAGACCCAAAAGTCCTTTTTAGGACTGTTGTGTGTGGGGGCAGCAGTTATATTTTGTTTGGGGGGGCACAAATTTAAAAAATAAACGTCAGATATTCCGTTCACTGTGCCTAGCCGCAGATTAGCAGCACATTCTGTTTAGTGTGCCTAGACGCAGATTAGCAGCACATATTGTTTAGTGTACAAAGTTTAAAAAATAAACGTCACATATTCCGTTCACTGCGCCTAGCCGCAGATTAGCAGCACATTCTGTTTAGTGTGCCTAGACGCAGATTAGCAGCACATTCTGTTTAGTGTGCCTAGACGCAGATTAGCAGCACATTCTGTTTAGTGTGCAAACTTTAAAAAATAAACGTCACATATTCCGTTCACTGTGCCTAGCCGCAGATTAGCGGCACATATTGTTTAGTGTGCAAAGTTTAAAAAATAAACGTCACATATTCGTTCACTGTGCCTAGCCGCAGATTAGCAGCACATTCTGTTTAGTGTGCCTAGACGTAGATTAGCAGCACATTCTGTTTAGTGTGCAAAGTTTAAAAAATAAACGTCACATATTCCGTTCACTGTGCCTAGCCGCAGATTAGCAGCACATTCTGTTTAGTGTGCCTAGACGCAGATTAGCAGCACATTCTGTTTAGTGTGCAAAGTTTAAAAAATAAACGTCACATATTCCGTTCACTGTGCCTAGCCGCAGATTAGCGGCACATATTGTTTAGTGTGCAAAGTTTAAAAAATAAACGTCACATATTCCGTTCACTGTGCCTAGCCGCAGATTAGCAGCACATTCTGTTTAGTGTGCCTAGACGCAGATTAGCAGCACATTCTGTTTAGTGTGCAAAGTTTAAAAAATAAACGTCACATATTCCGTTCACTGTGCCTAGCCGCAGATTAGCGGCACATATTGTTTAGTGTGCAAAGTTTAAAAAATAAACGTCACATATTCCGTTCACTGTGCCTAGCCGCAGATTAGCAGCACATTCTGTTTAGTGTGCAAAGTTTAAAAAATAAACGTCACATATTCCTTTCACTGTGCCTAGCCGCAGATTAGCAGCACATTCTGTTTAGTGTGCCTAGACGCAGATTAGCAGCACATTCTGTTTAGTGTGCAAAGTTTAAAAAATAAACGTCACATATTCCGTTCACTGTGCCTAGCCGCAGATTAGCGGCACATATTGTTTAGTGTGCAAAGTTTAAAAAATAAACGTCACATATTCCGTTCACTGTGCCTAGCCGCAGATTAGCAGCACATTCTGTTTAGTGTGCCTAGACGCAGATTAGCAGCACATTCTGTTTAGTGTGCAAAGTTTAAAAAATAAACGTCACATATTCCGTTCACTGTGCCTAGCCGCAGATTAGCAGCACATTCTGTTTAGTGTGCAAAGTTTAAAAAATAAACGTCACATATTCCGTTCACTGTGCCTAGCCGCAGATTAGCGGCACATATTGTTTAGTGTGCAAAGTTTAAAAAATAAACGTCACATATTCCGTTCACTGTGCCTAGCCGCAGATTAGCAGCACATTCTGTTTAGTGTGCCTAGATGCAGATTAGCAGCACATTCTGTTTAGTGTGCAAAGTTTAAAAAATAAACGTCACATATTCCGTTCACTGTGCCTAGCCACAGATTAGCGGCACATATTGTTTAGTG
The DNA here is from genome assembly GCA_037306005.1 of Rhinophrynus dorsalis. Taxonomy (NCBI): domain Eukaryota; kingdom Metazoa; phylum Chordata; class Amphibia; order Anura; family Rhinophrynidae; genus Rhinophrynus; species Rhinophrynus dorsalis. The sequence continues at coordinate 367,167,851 of CM074722.1, read as the reverse complement.
TGCAAAGTTTAAAAAATAAACGTCACATATTCCGTTCACTGTGCCTAGCCGCAGATTAGCAGCACATTCTGTTTAGTGTGCAAAGTTTAAAAAATAAACGTCACATATTCCTTTCACTGTGCCTAGCCGCAGATTAGCAGCACATTCTGTTTAGTGTGCCTAGACGCAGATTAGCAGCACATTCTGTTTAGTGTGCAAAGTTTAAAAAATAAACGTCACATATTCCGTTCACTGTGCCTAGCCGCAGATTAGCGGCACATATTGTTTAGTGTGCAAAGTTTAAAAAATAAACGTCACATATTCCGTTCACTGTGCCTAGCCACAGATTAGCAGCACATTCTGTTTAGTGTGCCTAGACGCAGATTAGCAGCACATTCTGTTTAGTGTGCAAAGTTTAAAAAATAAACGTCACATATTCCGTTCACTGTGCCTAGCCGCAGATTAGCAGCACATTCTGTTTAGTGTGCCTAGACGCAGATTAGCAGCACATTCTGTTTAGTGTGCAAAGTTTAAAAAATAAACGTCACATATTCCGTTCACTGTGCCTAGCCGCAGATTAGCGGCACATATTGTTTAGTGTGCAAAGTTTAAAAAATAAACGTCACATATTCCGTTCACTGTGCCTAGCCGCAGATTAGCAGCACATTCTGTTTAGTGTGCCTAGACGCAGATTAGCAGCACATTCTGTTTAGTGTGCAAAGTTTAAAAAATAAACGTCACATGTTCCGTTCACTGTGCCTAGCCGCAGATTAGCAGCACATTCTGTTTAGTGTGCAAAGTTTAAAAAATAAACGTCACATATTCCGTTCACTGTGCCTAGCCGCAGATTAGCAGCACATATTGTTTAGTGTGCAAAGTTTAAAAAATAAACGTCACATATTCCGTTCACTGTGCCTAGCCGCAGATTAGCAGCACATTCTGTTTAGTGTGCCTAGACGCAGATTAGCAGCACATTCTGTTTAGTGTGCAAAGTTTAAAAAATAAACGTCACATATTCCGTTCACTGTGCCTAGCCGCAGATTAGCGGCACATATTGTTTAGTGTGCAAAGTTTAAAAAATAAACGTCACATATTCCGTTCACTGTGCCTAGCCGCAGATTAGCAGCACATTCTGTTTAGTGTGCCTAGACGCAGATTAGCAGCACATTCTGTTTAGTGTGCAAAGTTTAAAAAATAAACGTCACATATTCTGTTCACTGTGCCTAGCCGCAGATTAGCGGCACATTCTGTTTAGTGTGCCTAGACGCAGATTAGCAGCACATATTCCGTGTAATATGAAGAAGGCGGGTAAAAAGGGACGGGGAAGTGGACGTGATCCTGATAGTTCAGGGCGCGGGTCAGGACGCGTAGAAACTGTGCCTGGTGCCAGAGCACAAGAAAGAAAGACATCCACCATACCTAGCTTCATGTCTCAGTTTACAGGGCGTCGCAGGACATCACTCTCGAGGTAAGACCACTGCGAACAGGTGGTCGGTTGGATTTCAGCTGATACTGCTTCCAGTCGGTTAAGCACCACCCTGTCTTCCACCAAGTCCACTCTCAGTAGCCAAGAGTCTGGTCAACACAATCCTCACCCTGATCATCCTTCCTCCCACCATAGAGGGTCTGGCCAAAGAAGTGATCCCACACTGGGATATAGTGAGGAGCTCGTCTCATCACCAATCCTTCATTTGAACCTCTCTCCAAGCACGCTTGCAGAGGAACATGAGATCTTGTGCCCTGATTCACAACCTCTAGAGGGTACCCAATCAGAAGAAGATGACAGAGGGGAACGGCATTTAAGGTCAAAGGAAGTGGATGATGATGATGATGAGACACAGTTGCCATCAAATCAACCACAATTACTGTCTCAAGACCTTGATGAGGAGGATGATACACAGTTGTCAATGACTGAGTATGTGGTGGGATCAAGAAATGAGGAGGATGATCAGAGTGAGGAAGTGGAGGAGGACTTGGTGGACGATGAGGTCACTGACCCCACCTGGGAAGGTGGAGAGCCGAGCGATGACAGCAGTCCTGAGGGTGAGCCATCTGCAGCACCGCAACAGGCTGGAAGAGGCAGTGGTGTGGCTACAGAAAGAAGGCGGACCGCACCAAACCGGCCCGCAAATGTTCCACGGAGCACCCCCTTGCGTAAATCTCCCTTGCCAAGGGCTAGGTGTTACGCGGTATGGCGTTTTTTTAAGGAAAGTGCGGACGACAAAAGAATTGTAGTTTGCAACCTGTGCCACACCAGAATGAGCCGAGGCATGAACACTAGCAACCTCACCACCACCAGCATGATCCGACACATGGCATCCAAGCACCGTAATAAGTGGGAGGAACGCCCGGATCGCCAATCTGTGTCTGCAGGCCACACCACTGCCTCCTCTTCCCCTGTTTTCGGTGCCGGCCTGTCGAAGGCGCAGGCCCGCATACCTCCCGCCCTGCACCTGTACCATCTGAAGCACCATCAGCGACCACATCCACTTCCCTGTCCCAGCGCAGCGTCCAAATGTCGTTACCCCAGGCATTTGAGCGCAAGCGAAAATACCCAGCCACCCACCCACAGGCCATAGCACTAACCTCACACCTTTCCAAATTACTGGCCATCGAAATGCTGCCATTTAGGCTTGTGGAGACTGAGTCCTTCCGCAGCCTGATGGCAGCAGCTGTCCCTTGGTACGCAGTCCCCAGCCGCCACTACTTTTCCCGGTGTGCCGTCCCCGCCTTACACCACCATGTGTCCCGTAACATCACCCGTGCCCTGACCAACGCAGTTACTGGGAAGGTCCACTTAACGACTGACACATGGACAAGTGCTTGTGGCCAGGGATGCTACATTTCCCTGACGGCACACTGGGTGAATGTCGTGGAGGCTGGGAGCGACTCGGACCCTGGGTTGGCACAGGTGCTACCCACGCCGAGGATTGCGGGCCCTACCTCCATCAGGGTTTCCGCCAGCACCTACGTTATTGGCTCCTCCTCCTCCTCCTCCGTTTCCACCTCCGAATTCTCTGCGCGCAGCGCCACTCACCCATCAGCCGGTAGCTGGAAGCAGTGTAGCACTGCAGTGGGGAAGCGTCAACAGGCCGTGCTGAAGCTGATCTGCCTTGGGGACAAACAGCACACGGCCTCAGAGCTGTTGCAGGGGATTAGTCACCAGACCGAGCAGTGGCTCTCGCCACTCAACCTGCAACCAGGCATGGTTGTGTGTGATAATGGGCGTAACTTGGTGGCGGCTTTGGAGCTCGGCAAGCTCACACATGTACCATGCCTAGCACATGTATTTAATTTAGTGGTTCAGTGATTTCTAAAAACCTACCCCAATTTGCATGATCTTTTGACCAAGGTGCGCCGCGTGTGTGCACATTTCCGTAAGTCATCAACAGCTTCAGCCGGCCTGTTGAAGCTGCAGCAGCGCTTACAATTGCCAGCTCACCGGCTGCTGTGTGACGTGAGCACGCGCACATGTTGGCCCGGCTTTGTGAGCAGCAGAGGGCAGTAGTGGAGTACCAGCTGTTACACGGTCGTCGCCTCTCCGTTCAACTTCCTGTAATCAGAAGTGAGGAGTGGGAATGGATGTCAGACCTCTGTGAGGTTTTACGCAATTTTGAGGAATCGACACAGATGGTGAGCGGCGATAACGCTATTATCAGTGTAATCATCCCACTTCTGTGTCTACTGAAACGCTCGCTGCTCACAATTAAAACCGACGCTTTGCATGTGGAAGAGGTGGAAATGGGGGAGGAAGAGCTTACACAAGGTGATAGCCAGAGCACCCTCACTTCGTCTTCTCAGCGACAATTGGAGGAGGCGGAGGAGGAGGAGGAGGAGGAGGAAGACACGGTTGCCTCCGCTACAGAGGGTAGCCATGGAACTTTAGGTCCATCTCTTCAGCGTGGGTGGGCAGAAGAGGAGGAAGAGGATGAAGAGATTGAGAGTCATCCTCCTGGTGAGGACAGCGAAATCTTGCCTGTTGGTACTCTGGCACACATGGCTGACTTTATGTTAGGCTGCCTTTCCCGTGACCCACGCGTTATACGCATTTTAGACAACACGGATTACTGGGTGTTCACCCTTCTGGACCCCTGCTACAAAGAGAATTTCTCATCTCTCATTGCTCCGGTGGAGAGGACAAGCAAAATGGTGCAATACCAGAAGGTTCTTGTCGAAAAATTGCTCCAAAATTTTCCATCTGACAACGCTGGCGGCAGAGTACGTGCTACCTTGGCCAACCGAGAAGGGGAGAAAAGGGAAGCACACAGCAGTTCCGACAAAGGCAGGGCAACACTCTCCAAGGTGTGGGACACCTTCATGACACCCCGCCAGCACCCTCACCCTGATGCGCAGCCTAGTGTCACAAGGAGGGAAAAGTTTTGGAAGATGGTGAAGGAGTACGTAGCAGACCGTGTCAGCGTCCTCAATGATCCCTCTGTGCCTTACAACTACTGGGTGTCCAAGTGGACACGTGGTATGAACTGGCACTCTACGCCTTGGAGGTGCTGGCCTGCCCTGCCGCCAGCGTTCTGTCTGAGCGGGTATTTAGTGCTGCTGGTGGCATCATAACAGATAAGCGTATCCGCCTTTCCACCGAAAATGCTGATAGGTTGACACTTATAAAAATGAACAAGGCCTGGATTTCCCCTGACTTCTCCACTCCACTGGAGGAAAGCCCCGGGGGAACATAAAGTCACTTTAGATATGTTATTTACAATGATGGGAATACTCTGTATTCCCATTCACCCCTTCCACCCAAAAAACGGGTATATGGTTGACTCTTAATCTTCTCATCGTCCTCCTCCTCTTCCATATGCCCTCTGATACAATTTTTATATAGGGCCAGCTCACCAGCGGGCCCTGTGATATAATTTTTATATAGGGCCAGCTCACCAGCGGGCCCTGTTTGACAATTTTTGTATAGGTCAGCTCACCAGCGGGCCTTCTCATATAATGTTTTATTGGGTCAGCTCTCTAGCGGGCCCTCTCATATAATGTTTTATTGGGTCAGCTCTCTAGCGGGCCCTCTCATATAATGTTTTATAGCGTCAGCTCACTAGCGGGCCTTCACATATAATGTTTAGGATGGTCAGCTCCGCAGCAGACCCTCACCCATAATGTTTTAGATGGTCGGCTCAGCAGCAGACCCTCATTCCTAATGTTTTAGATGGTCAGCTTAGCGGCATGCCCTCGCCCCTAATGTTTTAGAGGGTCACCAGCAGGCCATTAATCCTAATTTTTCAAGGGTGTGTATGATGCCCTCCTTTATGTGTAATAAAGGGTGTATTGGAGTGACATTGCAGTCTAATTTTTGGCAGCCCTTTCACTTAGTGCATAGGCTTTATGAGTGTTGGACCACTACCTGAACTATTGTACCACAATGTGAATGAGGCCCTCCATTTTGTGATATACAGGTTGTATCGGAGTGCCTCAGGTCCTCCCATTGAATTAAATAGGGCTGGGGTGTTCGACAGAGCAGAAGGTAGTTCTTGGCTTCATCCACTAAGTCACTTAGTCACTTTTACTGAATGGATCAGACCCCACTGTTACGACTATAAATTTTGGACTTAACAAGGGCAAACGGACATGTTGTAAAACCTGTGGTAGCTGCGGCCTCCGTTCCTGAATGCTGTACCTTACCCGGGCCATAACCACGTTGAACACCTGCTTTACGCTGCGCACGTTTCCCTCTTAATCATGGCCCCAGTTCCGAAAAATCGATGACATTTTTTGCAGAATTTGCAGATGATATACAAGTAAATATACAGCAAATACTGTTTGGTAACAATTTTTCGCCTAAAATCGTTTTTATCTTCCTTTTTGTGTGTTTTACGGTCAGTCTGTAAAAATGGCGTACTACGGGCGAAACATCGTTCCCAGCAGCGACGTTGGAGTCCAAGATGCATCCAGACATACTCCCTATGCTGTCCCTGAACCATTTCTGTGGTGTTTCCATCATTTTCTGCCCTTTTCCTATGGACCAGGCACCCTCCCCTCATCAGAGCAGGGGGTGCCTGGTGTAATGCTCGAGTCCTCCCATTGACTTCAATGGGGCTCGGGTGCTCGGCCGAGCACTCGAGCCTCCGGGGGCGCTCGGTCAGAGCACCCGAACACCCGAGCATTGGGGTGCTCGATCATCACTAGTCTTCACCAAGTAACAAATCTTTCTGGAACTGATTGGCTAGCTGCAGCCAAGGAGGGAATGGAGTCTCCACCCCCTGCACACACTTTTAGAATTGTTCCTGCCTACTAAGGGGCGGATCACCTCCCAGAGTTACCAGTAACCTGTACTGGACGACAGAGAAATATGACACTAAACCCCACTGTTTTATTTGTAGCAAGTCATAGGTTGCTTGTTTATAAAACTCATGGTTTGATACACAGAAAACTTTTTTTGTCACTTACTATAGTTAGCAAAAATATTGTCTTGCTGCTCACTTAACTATATACATATGTAACTAATTGAACACTACTAATAAAAGTTATTTTGAGCTCACCAGGTACCTGTATGTTTTATACTTTTTGTATGTATTTTGGGAGGTTTTGGCTCCTCCTCTCTTCGTTGGTAGCTCCCCAAACAGGGTGATAGCTGAATTAGGAAAGGTATAAATGCCTCCCTCAATTCTGTCACAAGGGCTTTGTTCACAGTAGAGGTAAGGTGGAATCACTGTTTTTAACTGCATTATGCAAAATACAAGTTTACATATTAGAAGCAAATGGGGACTTGCCGTAATCTGGGGTGCCTTGATGGGGCAGGCAAGCTTTCCATGACTTTGGCTAAAAATATGACACTAAACCCCACTGTATTATTTGTAGCATGTCACAGGTGTCATTATTGTAGCTTCTGCATACTTTCTATTTGAGCCTCCGCTCCTGCCAAGGTGGCCCCTGGCCAACTCTGTTCAACAGTGTATTCTCACTTCAGGCCAAGTTGAAGCCAGGTGAGCTGCATCTAACATCGGTTCCATCTCTTAGAGTTCAGAGGTGTTTGACTAATAGCTGTGATCATGGCCTAGGTGTCGGAGTAAGCAGGGGTGAGTATAGGTCTTCCTTGTCGATCTGTTACCTTGACTTTGTTTGCCCTATATTCTTCGGGTACGAGTGGTGTAGGAGTTGTACTAGTTTTAGTTGATCACTTGGTGGCAGTAGTGCTCCCCTTCATTCTGTTTCTGGGGTTGTTCAAGGTTTGTACATCCTAGACATATTCTATTCTAACCATTTTTGGATTTCCATTACACTTGTCATATCAGTCGGACTTTTGATTCGTAGGGTATAGCCCTCCTACCTTGTCTTCAACTACTATTCGTAGATTTATATTGACTGGGTTGTATCCCTGGTCATATCTCTCTTTTGGGTTATGCTACTGTTTTCTGACTGCACTTCCTTCACCATTGTATGGTGAGAGGTATTCCTATCATGCTCTGGTCAAACCATGAACAGCCCCAGCCTGCTAGTTCTACAGGGCCATTTCCTTTATTGTTTGGGTTGTACCTTGAGCAGTCTCAGCCTGCTAGCACTACAGGACCTTTCCTGGTGATTCTGTGGCTACCTCTGTGTAAGACTGTTTCAACAGTCCTACCTTCTGCTTTCTTTACCCCTATAAGAAGCTGATTTGCATCTGGGGTTCTACTGGGTTGTCTGTCCAGAACCTACACCAGTACACATTGTATCCTATTCTGGTCAGGGTCCTGGCTCAACTGGGATCGGACATCTGGCTTTGCTTCAGCGCCTTTATTTTGGCTTTGGTCACAGTCCCAAGCCACACTCTCAAGCGTCGCTCTCCAGCCACTAAAGTTCAGAAACAGGGGACACCCTGACATTGTGACACAAGTTAATAAAAAGATACATGCTCTGCTCATGTAACCCATGATAAACTTACATTAAAAAATATCTCTAAAGAACACTTTCCAAAACTTGGAACAATCTATTGCTATTATTATACAGCAGACAACATAAATCCTTCCACTGGCTTAAATACAAATCTTATTCACATAATAACAAATGTGACAAAATACTAGCTAGACTTGTTAAAATCAAGAAGAATAGTCAATTTATCAATAAAATAAAGGATCACGGGGGTACTGTGCAAAGGTCTTTCCCAGACATGGCTGTGTTTTTTTTATAACTTCTTTCAGAAGCTATATAATATTCCCCTATCCCCTTCTCAATCTAACCTGGGTGACTGACACCAGGCTATGGGCCAATTTCTACTTCAAAGAACAAGAAATACTGTCATCTATTAAAAGCACTCCACTTGGAAAGAGCCCTGGTCCAGACGGTTTCACTGCTTCTTACTACCACAGATTCAGTAACCCCCCCCATACTCCTTAAGTTTAGCTTATACTTATAATCATATAACATCTCAGCTTCCTGGCTTAAACAATCTCTTGAAGCACATATTACCGTTCTTCTTAAACCTGGCAAGGATCCCCTACACTGTAGCAGTTATAGACCAATTTCTCTCTTGAATGCTGATATCAAATTCATAGCCAAAATAGTTGCAGAAAGACTGAAATGGTTTCTTACTTCTTTAAAGGGATAGTAATGTGTACAATACATTAGATCTCTGAGTCTTCTCTAGTGTAAACCTAACACATTGCTCTATGTTTAATAACTTACTTTTATGTAGTTCAAAATATATTAAATGTAGAAAGATCCCCTCTCGCCTGTTCTGGCCACCTCCCCATAGAGCTGCAATCTGGTCCCTGGACCAGACGAACACATCCATTCTCCATTTGGACCACAGTTGGAGGAAGTGTGACAGGGCCAGAAGGGGGATCTTTCTACATTTAATATCTTTTGAACTACCTAAAAGTAAGTTATTAAACATAGCTCAATGTGTTAGGTTTACACTAGATCTACTTTATTGTACACATTACTATCCCTTTAATACATATAAACCAGTCAGGCTTTGTTACTGGTAGAGAAACCAGGGACAATATTTCCAAGACGGTTTGCTCTTATGAGAGAGTTTCCATCCCATCTGGTCTCTATTGACATTAGAAGGCATTTGTTCGAATAAATTGGTCCTACTGCTCTTCAATATTATCCCATATAAGCTTAGGCCCTAGATGCTTTACTTTTATTATGAGTCTTTATTTGGCCCTTTTGCTAGGGATAAGGTTAACGGATTTCTTTCTGAAGCTTTTCAGATCACCAGTGGCACCAGGCAAGTTTGCCTACTGTCACCTATTTTCTTTATCCTTGCACTAGAAACCTTTTTAAACTCTATTAGGTAGTCTAGCCATATACATGACCTCACTTTCACCTCCCAGACTAAACTTGCCTGTCTCTTTGATGATATTCTCTTCTTCATCTCACATCATGCATTCTCTCACACATCTGATACCGCTAGTCAACCATTATGGTTTCATTTTGCCGGTGGAGGTGGCTAATAAGATTTGTCACAAGTTTTGTTTTGTTGGCTATCTATGGGTATCAGGTATCTGGGCAACACTCTCATGACTAATCTCAAAGATATTGTTCATGCCAATCTCTCATCTCTGCCCTCTTCTATTGAATCAGATATTATACAATGGAACAGCCTATTTATCTAATGGTATGGGAGAACTAACTAAAATGATTCTTCTACCTAATATCTTATGCCTCTTTAATATCATTCTGATATGGTTTTCCTACCATTGCATTAAGAAACTGTAACAATTAATCAACTCCTTTATGTGGTCATTTAAAAAAACTCAGACTACCTCTCTTTCATCTAAGACTACCTCCTCCTCCTGTGGGAGGTCTGGGAGTTCCAGACCTTGTACTATACTATAACTCCTCCACTCTCCTCAAACTCATGGATTGCTTTGATTTAACTACTAAATAATGGGTGGATTTTGTAAAACTCTTTACTCCTGATCTAGCTCTGGATCAAATCTGTTGGTTTGATCTGGACTGCTTCCCTAGAACCTACACTGACCATGTTGTACTGGATCACTTGCTCTCCTTTTGGACAATACTAAATTACCTCTATTTCCTTATGCCTTGCAGTATACTCTCATTTTCAATCTTGCCTTTTCCCCTGGTCAGAAGTATAGCTCTTTTAGGGTTTGGAGGGCCCTAAATATTAGTACAGTTGAGAATCTCATCTCTGGTTCAGAGTTAATTACCTTCAATTCACTGTTGATCAACTGTGATCAACTACCAAGATCGCCACTTTGTAAGGGGACTTCTGTTTAAGGGCTATGCCAAACAAAGAGACTACACCTTTCAATACCCACTTATCCAGTACTAAAATATGTCAACAAACACTGACTAAGTGGTATAAGTTACTCTTACTTTCCTCTCTGCCCCCCAAGCCAACATTTCTTAACTGTGAATCAGAACTTATCATTTTGCTCCCACTGCAATGGTTGCTAATACATAAGTTCATGAATTCCACCCCTGGCATAGCTTCTAAAGAATGTAACTACAAAATTTTTATTATATGGTACCCTTCTCCTCAAGTACTACATTCAATGTATCCTTCAGTTTCATCTATGTGTTGATGTGATAATGCCCCGGGGTTTATACTGCACATATAGTGGGACTGTCCTGAAATTGTTCCCTTTTGGGACGAGGTTATCTCCCAAATGAATGCTATTTTGGTATTGACTATTGAGATTTGCTGTTCATAGGATCGTGTAGCAACAGCGCCACTGTACAATTTCAGGCCACTGTGATATTGCACCTAAAAAATTCAACTTTGAAAATTAATAACTTTTGAATTAAACACCTTTCAGCAGTGGGAGTACTCTTGTTTTACTCAGGGGGATAAACCCTACAACATATTTTTTTTTACATTTTAAGTATTACTATCCCTTTAAGGATCAGTGACATGTCAGGACCGTCACTGCTGTACTTGCCTAAAGGACCAGTGACGTCCTGGCACGTCACATATTTTTTACTCACAGCAGTCCTGCGGGAGCACTATGAGTAGTAGTGGGGTCTGAAATTGACTGCTCCAAGACCGGAGCAGTCACTATCAGACTCCCATTCATTGAACTTCCCTATCTGGCCCTTAAAGGGAACCCCAGGACTGCTGGTCCTTAATGGGTTAAAAAGTTGTGGTAACTAAAACTGCCTATAATTAATCTGAAAAAAGGTTTTACTTCACTGTCTGTAAATTCTCAGACATATTACTGTCATTTTATGCATCCAGTTCTCCCAAAAATAATCATAATGTAGCTGTCACTTTTTGTCTTATTTCTGTAATTTTTTCCTCAAAAAATAAAAATGGTCTACACTCGGAGAAGACAAATTAAAGTACTATTAGCAAATAGGAGTGAGAAGCAGTAGTATGATGTATGATGTTAATTGGTAAAAAAATGTTTTTATGTCTGAAAACTTGTCATTTTAAAGAAGAATAAAACACATTTTTAACTTAAATTTTTTTAAGGGCAATATTCATCAAGCTCATCTTACAGCCATTTTAAATTATTTAAGCAAACTTTCAAACTTGACAGATTTACTTCTGAGAATACTAATCTTTTTTCACCAACTCATGATTTCACAATTTTTTCAATATGACAACTTTTTGAACAGTGAGTCCTTCATTTTTATTTAAGCCACAACTATTATTTTTCTGGTACTGACAAAGCAGTACTTTACTGAAACATATCTACTTTATCTCTATCTCTGTTTAAGATTGATATCTTAATTAGAAACCCTCTCCTTTACAGATAAGTTTAAATCCACAAGGGGTCCGTCCAGCACTGGAACCCTGCAGTGTCTAAGTCACTCTACTGCTGCACAAAGATGGTAGATGCTGTGTGTGTATATGTATATATATATATATATATATATATATATATATATATCCAGATTCATTGTTACAGTGGATCCTAAATAAAGGTAACAGTTATCATGCAGTGGAAAAAAAATTATATCCACATATTGCTCACTACTGGGAAGACCAGAAAGGGACACAGGCAATATGCCTGTGTGATGCTCAGCTCTGAAGTAGCATTACCTGTCAAATAATACTTTTTATTTTTACCATGTTCTGTTTAAGCACTCCCAACAAGTAGTGTCATTAAAGGATTAATAAGGGAGCCTCACTTTGGCTTCCTGAACTGTCTCTGGATCACATTGGAACACCTTTCACAGGAGGAAACAAACAAATAATTCTATAATGTGGAACTTAATGAGGCTGAGCAATTCTGGGGTAATCCAAATGCAATATGAAACAATTACAAATTCCCAGTTATTGAACTGGGACTTTTAATTCCCTGAATGCTAAAAAGGTCTCTTTGGCTTTGTGAAGCAATACCTTGAATACGTCTCTAGTATTCAAGGGCTTAAAAGCCCTATTTAAATCAATAGGGAGTTTTATTTGTGCCATAGGATGATCCCCTTTTGCCTTGATATTTAGTATTGCTTTTACCTGGGGACTCCATCATAGTCTCCACCGAACCCAACGGACTCATATCCAGCAATTCTCTTAATATAATCAAAGTGATCTATGAAGAAAACACAGGGTTTCAGAGAAATTCAAACTTTATATTGTTGAAAAAATTTAAGTTTCTAAGGTAAAAGTGATCTCGGTGGTTTTCTAGAAAGGCCCAGTGATTTTTATGGCTGCCACATGCTGTCAGTCATTAGGCAGACCTGGAAGCACAAAGCACTCCACTCACCAGCCACATTGGATAGATTGGCAGTCTTATTGCACGTGACATAGTCATTGTAGAAGTTCACCATCACCAGGCCTCCCTTTTCCTTCTGTTGGACAGATCAAAGAACATAACATCATCTACAACTTCCAGAATACTTTTCTCATATATTCTTAACCCTTTGAGGACCAGAGGGGTGCTAAATGCATTCTGAAGTAAAACATTGCACTCCCCTTTGGTTTTCAAAGGGTTAATGTGACCTTGTTACAGTGGCTGATTAACAAGAAAAGCCACAATTACCAGTACTTGGTGTTTAAATGAAAGGAATGAATTGAGCATATGACATTACTTGAGCAATGAAAGCTTAAACTTTTTTTATATAAGATACTAGTATAAAAGCCCATGTACACGGGCCAAGGTCCGGTGAGGTAAAGATGCCGGTCCTGCTCTGCGTACTTCCACCGCCTCACTGGCGATGCAGTCATGCACAGTAGAGACTGCCCGAATGCACAGAATGCTCCCAGCATTGGGACATTTTATATTATAGGATATATATAGGAGGGCTTTTCCTATTGAGTAAAATAAGGGAACTTCTGCTGCTGAAATATGCATATTTCCAGACTTATTACAGTTTAAACACGTCTTTTAACATTAGCAGTGCCCTCTACTGGTTAAATTGGTTATCCTATTACATTCTAATTGAAGGAAATTGACAAACAGTTCCCCATAGAATGTGATAGAAACTGCTGAGTAAGTTGGAACTTTCAGAAAGTAAACGCACAGTAAATGCACTTGCTGATTATTTGAACTGTTAGAACTTTTGAATAAAACAACAGAGAGCAGTGGGAATACCCTTGTTTTACTCTATAACATATAGGTTTCCCTCTCAAAAAGTTTACTGTTCCTTTAAGAAACTCCACAAAAAATTTAGACATGTTGAGAAGTAGCTCACACCTACAGCCTCTCTTTTCAGTACTATGAGCTATGCCACATCATACATTAAGGGAGAGATGTTCAAAAAGTTGTCATAATGAAAAAATTGTCAGATCATGAGTTGGTGGTAAAAGAAGGACAATATTTTCAGAAGTAAATCCATCACGTTTGAAAATGACGGTAAGAAGATTTTGATGAACATCACCTTTAAACAATTCTGATGTTAAAAATGTCTTTTATTTTGTCTTTGAAACTAAAATTTAAAAAAAAAAAATACATTGTTTCAGACAAAAAAGTGACGTTGAAACGAATATTTTTTTCTGAAAATACCTTACAATATGACGGTAAATTAAACCATGCCCACTTTTAAGATGGCTTTTTCCCTTTGATGGAGATGGCGGAATCGAATGTAAAAAATGACAGAAACATGTCTGAGAATTGGCAGACCATGACGTACGAACGATTTTATTCTGATTACAGACAATTTCAGTTACCACCACTTTCTAAACATCTTGCCCTAAGCGGACAGTTTTTAGATGCAACTTCCTTATTGTCCATGTAAATGAGCATTCCATTGGGGACATTCCTGCGAGCCATTATAAAGCGGGTAATCAGATATCAGATACTTGTATGAATTTGCCAGTGCAGAAAGCAAAAGATTAGCAATTCTGGAGCATATCAGTTGCTCAATAAGTTATTAATGGCGCTTCGCAAAGATTTTACTGAAGACATCTCTACAACTGAAGGGGTTAAAATCCACATGTAAATGAATGGTGATTTGATTTCATCTATATGGTGCAGTTAATTTACTCCAGAATTGCTCTTATTTTACTCATCTAAAAATCTATTCAGCATATATTTAAGCTCACAAGCAAAGCATATTTGGGTTATGTTCCTTTCACTTGCACTCACCACTGTTTTTAGCACTTCATCTGGCACATTGCGGGCGTGGTTACACAGTGCGTATGCGGATGAGTGACTGAAGATAACAGGTGCTTTGGAGACCTCAAGAGCATCTTTCATAGTTTTCACTGACACATGAGCTAAATCCACAATTATCCCCAGGCGGTTCATTTCCCAGATGACATTCTGTTGAGATAAGATGGTATACTGCCAGTCTGTGGAATGGCATGGTTATTGGGGAAGAGAGTACTGCAAGCCACTGGAAAGAAACAGGATGACGGCTTCCAAAGTGGACACATATTTAAAAGATTCTAAATAGCTAACTGAAGTAAAAATAGTAGCTCCAGGGTCACAAAGGGTGCATTCAGAGAGCTGTCAGGGATGGATACATCATATATGAGAAAAGAGACTCAGACAACATGAGGCTTTAAAACATCTCTTGGATATCACTGAAATGTATGAATGGTCTTAAAATGGAATTATAACCTGGAAATCAGTGGCTCTTAATTTCTTTAATATATTGACTTTCCTAAATAGGGGTTTTCGGTATTATATCTGTGGTATCCTTTAAATAGTGATTTTTGTTCAAGTCTAGGGTTGCCACCTTTTCTTCCAAAAAAATACCGGCCATGGCATTCCGTCCATAGACTTAACATTGGACAGAAGCCAATTTTTTACTGGCCTGCCGGTAAAATACCGTCTGGGTGGTAACCCTATTCAAGTCTGCTTTGAGGTTACACCTAAAACAGGGCCTTCTGCCTTCAGCAGCAGTTCCAACAGGAAATGTCAGTTCACCAATTTCTTTTTCTTTTTCTCCTGGTTTGAGGGAGTGTGTGGGTATGTACACCTCTATGTGTGATGATGGAAACATGTTTGTATTGTGATGTCATCACAGGAATATCAGGACTGCTGCTTGGGAATTTCAAAACTCATTGTGGAACAGGAACACCTCTGCATGAAAATGTTATAGGTGTTTAATCCTTGAAGGAATTTCTACAGTAAGGTACAATATAGCCCCCTTTCCTTGAATATCCTGCAAGAGTAAAACTATATCTTCTGCACAACCCTAGTAATACCTCCTCACTGCAAATAGGCTTCAAAAGACAAGAATATTTTTCAAAGGAACACTAGTCTTTATCAGACTGTAAAATGAAACAGCTAGCGTAGACCAGAAAATAGATTAAATGTAAATAAAAACAGTAAGGTCACCTATCTAGGTAAGTATTTCTGATAAACAAATGAAGCACAACTTATTCTTAGGGTATAGTTTCCCTTTAATCTAAGTGGTGGCATTAACCTGCCATCCGTGACACATCCTACACACATGCACACTTACCTTACCAAATGCAGACAAGCCATTGCTAGTTGCTGGGTCATCTCCTGTATCCACAAGCCAGTTATCTACCCTGAGTAGCAAAAGGAGAGTTGAGCAGTTTTGCAATAAATGACAGCACCATTGGGATCAAATACATATTCCCACTAAATGTAATGAGGCCTTTAACCCTAATGCTTGAGTGGTCTACAATGGATTTTGAAGCATCCAATGCTTAAAAGCCCCATTAAAATCTGGAGTGGGGTTAGTTTTTTCCCTATAGTGCAGTTGGTGTTGCATTCACCAAACATTGTCAATTATAATGTAATGCATGCATAATATCAATATATATTTCCAGGAAAATGCTACTTTTTAAGGCTGAATGCTGAGCAGCCTGTGTTTTCCAGCTGCTGTTCGACTATTACTAATGTGACCAGATTGCCTTTTGAATAAAGAACATTTATGAAAAGACCATTTTCATGCACTGTGTATTTTTCATACATTTCTCACATTAACATGAAGACCTTATCACGTTAATTATTAACATCTATCAGCTTCAGCCACACATTGGTTAGATGATGATGATGATGATAGGAGTTACAGTTGGGCAGCTACTGCAGAGCCTCAGGCATCCCTCTTCTGCTTTTGTCTGTGCAAAGTGGAGCTGAAAGTGTTCAGTTAACCCTTTGAGTACCAGAGGTGTTATGCACTGTGATGCATACCCCTCTGTCACTCAAAGGGTTAACAACCTGGGACATCTGCCAAACTGAAAGTTGCTGTTTTTAATGATACATATTTCTGAGTACTGCCATGTAAAGCAGGACTACAAATCCCATTATGTACTTCGCCCTATTCCTTAACATGTGATAGGTTAAGCCTAGAGCTCTACTGCTAGGAAGAAGTTTATTCTAGACCTGACTTTGGATTAGGACCCTGTACTTTATTGAGGAACATGGTTGGGAGAATGTAAGAATCAGCCAGTTTTGCTCCTCTGGTGTTAGTCTTAAATGACAATTGCTTGCTGCACTCCAGGGTATGTACTAGTCTGTATTTTCGCTCTAGTGTATACTGGTGCATTCATCTGTTGTTAAAACTATAATGCCAGCAAGTACTGAATTCCTCCCTTACAGTATGCACAGAAATCGCCCACACACTCCCAATCTGCCCTTCCTTTGGTGCAAGAGGTGTGGGTGAGAAACACATTGCATTGCAATGCATTACACACCCCTCTGGCACTCACAGGGGTAAGGCAGCATTTGTCAAAGTAACAGTGCAGGTTTTTAAGGACAGAGCTAAGAAACATAGCCTGGTGTACTAAGAGGAACTGGAGTAATTCTGGGGTAAACCAACTGCACCACTGGGGAGAAATGAACATTCTCAGAATTCCTCTTAATTTAAATGGGGCTTTTAGCCACTTCAACACTAAAGAGATGTCCAACACATTGCAAAGTAATGTGTTGTATATTTGCCTACCATTGAAGGGCTTAAAAGACCTTAAGACAAAAAACAGGAAACAGAAGAGAGCTTACAATATCTTGATGATACAATAAAACCACACAATGCCATGTAATCTTTGATAGTAACATCAATGCTCACATGGTGTGACTGACCAGTGATGGATCAAACAGCAGGTCAAAAGATCATAGTAACCCTACCTGGGGATTCTCCAGATCTGTCCCAGAGACTCTGATTTTTGCAGCTGATTACAGGGTCTCTGGGGACAGACACTGATTCTCCTGTGGTGGGGATTTTCCTAAGAAACTATGCCCACTTCTACTCCTTCCTACAATGTTACTCCCATTTCCCGCCCTCTTCTCCTCCTTCCCCACCCAGTTCCTCCGACTTCTATGACATGTTGGTTAAGCCCCACCACCACATGTGAGTAAGTCCCATGTCCCTTTTTTACACAAATTGTGTCATCAAATGTATCTATCTTCTCTTAAATGTATCTGTTATATCTACCATTACCACATCAGTGTACTTTCCACCATAATCTATGAAGGTGTGTGGCTTGTGTCCTAATTTTCCATCACCGCAAACTGTTGCACACCTTTTTGAGCTGAAAGGGCTAAGTCAGTGGTTCTCAACCTGTGGGTCGGGACCCCTTTGGGGGTCGAATGACGATTGGCCAGGGGTCATCTAAAACTATTTCGATTCATAACAGTAGCAAAATTACAGCTATGAAGGAGCAAACCTAATAATTTTACTGTTAGGGGTCTCCACAATTTGTGAAATTTTATCAAAGGGTCGCAGCACTAGAAAGGTTGAGAACCGCTGGGCTAAGTCATCATTAACAGCACGGCAACACCGTGCCAATATTGCTAGTAAATAATAAAAAGTACAAGTAATATGACCTTATATATTATGCACTTACAGAGTATGCAAAGTGAAAAAAAGAAAGCTTTAAACACTTTTGTCCAATAGATAAAAGTCATGGATGTCATGTCTATGAGGCATCTATGATGCTTGCAGTTTCGGGATCACAGGGCCTCAAACTCAGCTCAATGCATATGGTAATTTTAACATTTTAAAGACCAGAGGGGCATGCACCCATCTGATCACTAAAGGGTTACATAGGCTAATGCACACTGTCTGCTTTAAAGAAAAGCTTAACCCTTTGAGTGCCAGAGGGGTACACAACACATTGCTTTACAATGCGTTGCGTACGCCTCTGGCACTCAAAGGGTTAAAGCATGTCATGCTCACCACAGGACATGACATACTGGACTGATTTGAAGATATTATCTCTTGAATAAAGGCACATGGACAAAATTAATAGATGAAAAATTAATCGATTAATGAATGAAAAAGAAAGGGAGGCACTAGAAAAACCATGATGCTTCCAGTGAGTCAGAGGAGGAAGTGAGCACCACCAGCATGCGAGGGTCTGAGAGCCTTGATTCCCCAGACCCAATGATGCCTTGTCCCCCCAGCATTGTCCCTTGGAATCTAAAGGAAAATTCTGACCAAGGCAGAACTGGGTAGCAGAGTGAGCAGCGCAGGTCAGCTGCCTGTGCCTGATACTACTACTGCTGCCAGTGTGCCTTCTGATACTTAGGAGGAGGAGGAGATGATGGTAAGTGTGACAGCAGGGGACCCTAAGTCACACTTGCCATCCGCAAGCAGTCCCACTACTATCACACAGCAGCTAGAGAGTGGTGGGGGTGCGGGAGAGGGTGGTGGTGATAGTAATTGTGATGAAGCAGCTAGAGTTGGGAATAGCTTGACTGTTGATTCTCCTAATGCTGTGATGGAAGGGAAAGTGATGATGACAATCAGCTAGACTAGTGTTCGAGGGAGCCAACAACATCCCCCTGACCCTGTGATTTCCCTTCCACCAGCATTATGCCTCTCCCACATGATGATGAAGAAGGCAGAACTGGTTGGCATCAGCACACATCAGCTGCTATTATTACTGCCAGTCTACCTTCATCACCTCAAGAAGAGATGGCAAATGTGACAGCAGATAATATTCTGTCACATTTGTTATCATCTCCAACCAGTCCAACTCTCATAGAGCAGCAGCAAGGGACTGGGGGTGGTGGTCGTGATGAGGGTGATGGTGTAGCAGATGAGGTATAGGAGAGAATGAGGGCCTTTTTAGCACAAAGTGAAAAGGAATGGGAGATAGAAATGCAAATGGAGAAGGGTATCCCCACCACTACCAGCAGTGACATTGTAGAGTTTGCTGCTGCTATAATTTCTGCTGCTGCTGAGATACAAGAGGAGAAGGCTGATAATGAGCATGCTAGTGTGCCACAGACCACCATGGGCACAGTGGGAATGGGGTTCAGCAGTAGTGATACTCGACTAGGACAGGTTCCACATGTCAGCAATAATCCTGGTCCTAGTTCTAGCGCATATTCTGAGGTGGCAGCAGCATCATCCTCTGCCCCAGCCAGCGAAGGGGATTGTGGAGAATAAGAAAGAGGCCATTCTTCTACACCTTTCCACTACCCCCTGAGGTCATGGGTGTGGGACTATTTTTTTCTTCGGGCAGGTACAGTGCTGTCATCAGCAATGGCACTGTGCATGATCTGTGACAAGTCAGTGAAAAGGGGAAAGGAGGGAACACACCTTGACACAAATGCCCTGATAACACACATGAAATACATACACAATGACATTTAGGTGAAGCATGTTACAGCTAGACCCCCACAAAAGAAATCGGGAGCTGCTGTTGCTGTACCCCCTGCCTCTCTCTCCAAGGGCACCAAGAAACTAGGTGGGAATCTAAGAGGAAGAAGAATAGCGAAACTCAGCCTGAACCTGAAAGTTTAATGGTGAGCGAAACATCAGCTTCTTGCTCTAGGGTCAGGGAGCGGGAAGACGTAGCAACATCTTCTGGTGAACCAGCTCTATCATCGTTACCTCCCCCAACAGCTTATAGCGATTCTGTATATGCGAGGATGTGGCAGTTCATGTCCACCCATTGCACATTGTGTGGTGCACTGACCACACATGGTGATGAGATGGAGTATAATCGCAAGCATGGAATCGAAGAGCATCTGAGGAGATTCCATCCCACAGAATACGATAAGCTGGTGGCAGGGAGGATTCATAATTATTAGTGTTGAGCGAGCGTGCTCGGCCGATGCTCGGATCGGCTCGAGCATCGCTCTGCTCGGCACATGGCGGTACTCGTCGAGTACCGCCATGTGCTCGCCCGCAGTGTTCGGGTGGCGGGGATCTGTGCCGGAGGAGGCACAGATCTGAAGACGCTCCGCTGGACCACCAGGGACTGGAGGTACGGGGGCATTGAGGAGATGAAGGGGGCATTGCGGAGATGAAGGGGGACAGTGTGGAGATGAAGGGGGACATTGTGGAAGAGGGGCATAGCGGAGATGAAGGGGGACATTGTGGAAGAGGGGCATAGAGTCTATGCCCCTCTTCCACAATGCCCCCCTTCATCTCCGCTATGCCCCTCTTCCACAATGTCCCCCTTCATCTCCTCTATGCCCCTCTTCCACAATGTCCCCCTTCATCTCCGCTATGCCCCTCTTCCACAATGTCCCCCTTCATCTCCTCTATGGCATAGAGGAGATGAAGGGGGACATTGTGGAAGAGGGGCATAGCGGAGATGAAGGGGGACATTGTGGAAGAGGGGCATAGAGGAGATGAAGGGGGACATTGCGGAGATGAAGGGGGACATTGCGGAGATGAAGGGGGGCATTGACCAGGCACCCTCCCCTCATCAGAGCAGGGGGTGCCTGGTGTAATGCTCGTGTCGCCCCATTCAATTGAATGGGGCTCGGGTGCTCGGCCGAGCACTCGAGCCTCCGGCGGTGCTCGGTCAGAGCACCCGAGCACCCGAGCATCGGGGTGCTCGCTCATCTCTAATAATTATTATTAAGTCTGCTAGTTGTCACTTGTCCTTAATGGAGTGGAAAAGGGACATAGTGAGAGCAGCAGTACTTGGTTTGTGGGAGAATTATTGATTTGATATTGTGGACCTAAGCATCAAGGTGTTTGCTTTCAGTTGTGCCAGTTGTTTGAAGTGAGTGAAGATGTGTCCAGTTCCTTCCTGCTCTCAAGGGAAAATTTTGTATTCCAATAACACACACATGATTTTGGAGGAGGTGAAGGAGGATAAGCATTATTGGCCAACTTCTTTTCTCCAGATACACCTGAAGTGGTGGTGGGGGCTAGAAGTGGTTCTCATACTGCCTCAGTCGCATCACTGGAACTAGTGGCAAGACCACGATCATGACCAATTTTGGGGGCTTGTTTCTAAAAAAGCATGGCTGCAATCCTTTCACCCTCCCCCTACCCCTTGTGTGTTTGCTGAACATTACTCAACTACTGTGTGTATTTTTGCTGTAAAGTCCACCATAGAACTGATTATGTGTCATGTCTTGCCTTGGTCCTCTACAAAATACTCAGTCCCGTCATGTATCAGCTTATGTCAGGGGGTCCCTGTCTCTGTCACGTTATGTACCAATTTATTTTTTTATTAACTTTCTCCCTATCCCAGTCAACAAAAAACACCCTGTTCAGCTGATTCGTTCCCCAGACTCATTGATTTCATTGCAATGAGTTAGGTGAAAAGAGGAAAAACTACACTTTTCACTGGAAAATTTCCTCTATGAGGCAAGTGCAATTTTTCACCTATTTCTGTGTTGAGGCTAAAACTTTTGCATCCCTAGTTATTATTAGGAGGTAATAGTTCTCTTAAATAGACACACAAAGAGAAGGAAAGGAGGTTTGCCACTGTAGGTGTGTATACAGTACATATTTCCATTCATAGGATTGGTGGATAAATTGATCTTGTTAACTCTTACAGTGCTGTTCTTACCATGGTGTGTTACAGCTGTGTGTCAGTGTCATGTATCTCACCCCCAAGTGAAAGAAGGTGCGCAGTGTGCCAAGACTGCTGTCTATCGAGTGTCCTCCCTCCACTCCAATCAGACTGGCTACTTTACCATTCCGGAAGGCATTCTGTATGTCTACACAGGAGAGAAGATGTGATATGCACTTTCTTAGGAACATGGAAGTTACCCATCCTCCTGACCCTTGTACCCAGGATTGTCCAGTTGCATTAACCAAATTCCTTTTATCCCCAATGTCAGATACCCCTGCATTCCTGGTGTTGCATGTTCATATTCTTGTTTCTGGAGTGCCACTTTCCCCTACCTTAGGGTGACCACATATTCTTTCAGCTTTATAAGGACACTGATAAGAGTAGAAGAATTCTTCTCTTTGGCTTTAGTATGGCTATGTGGGCAGGTGTCATATGAACTCATATTACATCATGCTGGACATCATTGTACAACCTACATTTTCTGCAGAGCACCAACAAGTTCTAAACACTAGAGGTAGAACTAACAATCGGATGTTGTCACAGAAAGTGGCACCTGTGCTGGGCTAAAAGAAATTGAATCCTCACAGACTTATAAACAGTGAGACCAGAACCAAACAGAAGTTGCAATGCCATTTTCATGTAGCACAGCATAGGTTTCACTTTCTGACACAAATTTTAATGGGCTCTCCTCCCTCTAGTGCAGCTGGCACAATGATGCTGATGATGGGAATTATAGTCACCAACAACTGGAGGTACAAGAATTAATTACCTCTGCTCTAGTGTTTAGAGCTGTGATCCACAGTTTTCATTCTGGGACTGTGTGTTGTCTCAGAAGGGGGATGAGTGGGATGCAGGCCAAACATTTCAAATACTGCACTGTACTGAGCAATGCAGGCCACACGGTCACCCTTTGCTATACACAGTGTAACGTGATGTGATCCTAGCATTCACATAATTTGTTCCTTGTACTCAACTGACTAAAACTTATTATTATGAGAATTGCCAGCCT
Source organism: Rhinophrynus dorsalis (assembly GCA_037306005.1). Classification (NCBI taxonomy): domain Eukaryota; kingdom Metazoa; phylum Chordata; class Amphibia; order Anura; family Rhinophrynidae; genus Rhinophrynus; species Rhinophrynus dorsalis. Next base: position 367,144,818 of record CM074722.1, on the reverse strand, counting down.
CCTATACAAATATAATACCCTTTAGCTTTTCCTAAGTTTTTCCTCCATGAATTCCCATACCCAACACCTTACATTGTCACACACTCACCAGAAGAGCTGACTGCAAAATAAAAGTCATCTGGATATTTTTGACACATGCGATGAATGATGTCTATCTGCTCCAGTGTCCTCTTCACTGCATCCTTGGCTTGAGTATCACAGGGAACAAATGCTGCCCAGAACTGAGTAAGAATAAAGGGGGAATATTCACACACCTTGAGATATCCAATAGCTCACCATCTGGGGAGTTGCTAAGTACAGACTGAGAAGGCTAAAACCCTGGGTGTCATGTTGCCTGCCAGAGCAAGTAATGGTGTAATCATATATTCTAATCTCACTAATGGTAAGGTTTCAGAAGCGTTGTGAGTACACAATCAGTAGCGTGAACAAAATAGACACAATCATAATATCAAAATTAAAGAAACATAGTTAAAGAGGCTGAAAAAAGGCATGTGTCCATCAAGCTCAGCCTTTGCCATACCATCCTTGTTGATCAAAAGGAAGGCAAGATCCTATTGAAACTATTTCCCTTTAAAGGGATAGTAATACTTCGTTTTAACTTTATTTTATTTTGTAGGCATTAAAAAAACATGAAGAATGATATAAGTCTTATCTCTCAAACCTTTATGGTTTATGAGATATTCACAAGCAAAGTTTCCCCCTCCCGCCCCTTTTACCTACTGTAAACAATCTCTTCTCAGATGTGGAATGCAGTCCATAGACTGGACAGATAACAGAAGGGGACACTCTTATTCCTATGAAAACAATGAAATCCCTGCCCCCCTTGACAAGCTTTTCAGGTTTTTCTCTTATCTTAATTGTAGATTGTCCCTCTCTGCAGTCTACCTGGGCACCTCCCTTCTGCTCTAGCTGAAGAGTGTGACATCAGTAAAAGAGGAGGGAGGGGGAAACTTTGCTTGTGAATATCTCATAAACCATAAATGTTTGAGAGATAAGACTTATATCATTCTTCATGTTTTTTTAATGCCTACAAAATAAAATAAAGTTAAAACGAAGTATTACTATCCCTTTAAGCCCCAAGTGGGTAAAAATGCATCCTGGCTCCAAAAGGCTGTCTGATATTTCCCTGGATCAGCTTCCTATATGCATTGAAACCAGAAGTCATAATTTAATAAGTAAACAATACTTTTTGAAAGCATCTACAGCAACTGCAAACACAGCTTCTCACACCTCCCAACATTTTAAATGGCCAAAGAGGGAAAATGTTGTTGTTGTTGGTGCTGCTGGGGGTGTTGCTGGTGATCGGGGCATTACCAAGAATTTTTAGGTTATTTCATGACCTATTGACACCTCTTTGTGTAACTGAATAAATTATTTAGAGCAAGACCAAAGTATTTTATTTACACAGTAATGTATAAACAACATTAAAGTGGAACTACCACCGGAGGTAAAGTCACCCTGCAATAATTAGGCAGGTGGCGTGTAGCTTAATAATAATTGTATTACCCCACAAACGCGCGATTCTACAGAAATCCTTAATTTTCCGAGACCGGAAACCAGATATCAGCGCAGACATCTTGTCTGTGCGTCTGCACTGTCAATCCCATTCTCTATTAAGAAGCATTGCACTGTCCCGAAAGGCACCAGAAGGGACTGACGGTGCAGGTGCGCAGACTGCACTAACCTGTCCGTCCGTCTCAGAAGATTAACCCTTTGAGTGCCAGAGGGGTACACAACACATTGCTTTGCAATGCGTTGAGTACCCCTCTGGCACTCAAAGGGTTAAGGATTTCTGTAGAATCACGTCATTGTGAGAGGTAATATTAAGCTAGTCGCCACCTGCCTAATTGTTGCAGGGCCACATTACCTATGGTGGTAGTTCAACTTTAATTTCTTGATTTATTGCTGTGGAGCAATGGGATACACTTATATTCAGTCCATATAGTCTGGTCTCCTAAAAAGGGGGACACCACAGTGGGAAAGATGGACAGAGGGATTTGGGCCTCAGAGAGGGACTGTCCCTCCTAAAGAGGGACACTTGGGAGGTATGACTTCCTGAGGCAAAGAATGCCACTGATTTACTGCCCTTACTGTAAAAACCCTACCTTGTTTTACTTGAAAGCACCTTTCTTCTAGTCTAGGATTTATATATGCAATAAAACAATTAGCACATAGTATATAAAGAGTAAAGATTATGAAGATGGTGGCATGCACAAAACAGGCACAACTGCAGTTTGACTTAATAGTGCCATAAAGTTACACTAGGAATTTTGCCCTTTTACATGCCCTATAACAATTAGCACATTAGTGTCTCCTCTTTTATACCGATATTTGTCAAAAATGTATATTGCAGGGCTGCACTAGTTCCTATTCAGTCATATTTAGATTTTAAAAATTATGACATTTTAAAACCCTGCATTTTAGATAATTTTCTAAACTTGTACATAAAAGTCACAACTACATACATATTGTATGATTACTAAAACACAGCTCTTTGTTTACATATCTGTCAAAGCATACATACACAGCATTACCTACAGGACTGTCATAGACATAATAATGATGGGGCTTTCTTGACATGGAGAAATCTCATTAGTCTATATGTATATGATCACTCAGGTGCCTGTGCAGTACAAATACACCAAAGCTTGCCCTTTTTCTGTACTGCTTCTAGACTCAGGACATATCCAGGGCTTAATTTCTCACTGGGCAGAGTAGGCAGTAGTTTTGAGGGGCACCTCAGCTTTGCTGGCCACACCCACATTCACAGTATTAAGCATGGTGAGTGAAATCTCTATATCCCTGCATCATATTAAATACCCCTGTACGGACTATTATGAAACCCCTTGGATGATAGAAAGGTATCCAGTGCATTGAAAAACAATGTGTTAGAGATCTCTCTAGCAAACAAGAGGTTAAAAGTGTTATCTTGGGTTTATTTTTATAGGCTAAGGGTATTTTCTGTGTCAGGAAACAGTAGATTGGACTGAAGGTTGGGTTATTGGAGGAGTGATTATTTTACACCTGTTATTGAATTGTATAGTGATTGTTTCACATAAGCCATTATCCTTTTGAGTGCCAGAGGAGTACACAACACATTGCTTCTGGCACTTAACATGTTAATTTATTTGGTGATATTTTCAAAAAAGCTATTCATTTGTATGGTTATCATTCCATTGACCCGATCAAGCTGTAACCTTTCCCTGATACAGATCAAGCACTCACCTGTCCTCCTACCTTCCCCTCTCGCAATTTGGGGATATTGGTGTGAGTGTCATTTAGAGTATGCAGGTTCACTTTTGTTAGCTGGTTGTTAAACTTGCTCAGAAGCTGCCACGGCAGATCATTGTGCCTATATGAAGAAAAATAAGGTGTTTGCTATTGGGAGATGCATCAAGGTGAGATAAAGGTGTGATAAAGATGGAATACATTTTTATATTCCTATATTACTTTTGGGAACTTATGTACCAAGAGCTCTTCAACTCAACAGATATTAATGCATAGACTCTACAGAATAAAACAGGAGAGTTTGATGATCAATTACCATTTAATGCAATGGAACAGTTAATTTATTCTGTATGGTGTTGATGGTTTGCTTCAGAATTGCTCCTCTTTCTTTGTGCATTGGACCAGTGCACTCAAAAGCACTTTTCTCCCTCCCACTGACTGACAGTTCATGTGGCAGGAGGCACTTACACCCCATAGCACTTACTCCTTCTGTGTCCCATCTACCTTCCTCTAGTCTGTAAGCTCTCACGAGTAGGGCCCTCTGATCCTTTTGTTTTCTCTGTTCCGTTTGTACTACTTAATATCTCTGTATGTCTGTTACCTATTCTTCATCACTGCAGATTAAGTTGGAGCTATATAAATAAAGAATAATAATAAAAATGATAACTTGACACCTGGATTCTTGGCTCACAGCGTCTTTTGGTGTACGTAATTTTATTTTTTGTTTCAGTAAATTTAAATAGCAATATCTGACTGAAAACTTTTCTGCACAGTCAGTTATAGATTATTTTAATATTATAACTGTTTATAGTCAACCATTTAACCTCTTAACGACTGGCCAAAGCAGCATGCTGCCGGCAGCTAAGGATGACAGGTCTTTTTTTTTGCTGCAATGGAGTCCGGGGTTCCCGAGTGTTAGGGAATCTTTACCTGGATCGCTGCCTGAAGAGATACCTTTCACACTCTTATGTTATCTTTGCTAGGTATGGTACCTTTTTACTCCCTTATGATCAATCTATGGAATCTATGTCAATTACTGGTACCAGGAGGCTGTAAGGATCGCAAGGAAAAACACACACAACAGCGTATACCATACAAGCTCTCTCTTTATTCTTATCATACAAAACCTTTATAGCCCTGTACAGCCCCCTCCCCTACAGGGAGGGGCGAGGTGCACAGTTTCACAGTTTCAACATAGAACAGAAAATTATAAAAAAAACAGAAAAGCAAAACTTGTTCACAGGAAGGGGGGGAAGGGGAGAGAATGCAGATAACAGCTCCTGCAGTATCCTATCACCTCCCCCGTGGGGTTTTGGATATTCTGCACATTCTATCATAACGGCCTTGAGGAACTAGAACAGACCAGTCTGGTGGTTTCCTCCCTAGTACATAGATTTCTGCAGAATCAGTCAAATGTAACTATTAACCCTATAGGTACCGAACATAAGTATTACACACCTTATCCCTGTTCCCTTCACCGAGTGGCGTTCAGCAGTGCGGGACTCCGGAATTCCAGGATGTGCCAGGACTGTCACTGACTGTGTTGCATACCCCATTGGTTCTCAACCCTTTGGGTGCCAGAGGGGTAGCCAATGCTGACACTCAAAGTGTTACAACCTGCCCTGTTGGTGTGTCCATAGGAATGGAACAGAGAATCACTTTTCTAGTGTTTTCGTGATATTTATTCTCAGATAAGCACTGGGGAGGGATCAGTGGTTCAGCTGTATGATCTGTAAACAAATGTTTTTAAAATATTTTTCTTGTCCCAAGGTGCCCTGAAACACTAAAAGAGTATCCAGCAATGTCAATATAATAGGAGCTTCCCCTATGCACAGCAGAACCTTAAAGGGCAATTATCATTTTTAACAGCTTCAAAATTGCTGATGTTAGCCGTTTGGGTGGGGGGTTGTCAGAAAGTTGACCTTACCAGCTTGCATCTGACTAGTTTTCAGCTAGGAAGCCCTTCACTTGGGTCAATGGAGGCTGAACACAGCCCAACAAGACTGAAGTGTAAGACTTTAGATGCAGTTCAATCTCTCTCTAGATGGAGCCCCTGGAGTCTCTTTCCTGACCTCTGTTCTGCTCTCCTGTTTGGTCACTGGAGGCTCACAAAGCAGCCCTGGTTTCATCCAGGGGGACCAGATCTGTAGATTATGCACTTTAAGGACCTTATGCAAAAAACAAAAAGAGGATCAAGTCTGTAGAAATTGTGCCATAGGGTGGAAATAAAACATCCTCAAACTCCACTTTATTTACATACTAAATTATGTTGAAAAAAGACACAAGTCCATCAAGTCCAACCTTTCAAATAGAGCTTTTAACGCCTTGCATTCAAGAGGTTAAAATTCCCATTTAAATTAAACTAGATTTTGTTGTGTCCCTTATGGTGAAGTTACATATTAAATTAGGTTGAAAAAAAGACAGGTCCATCATTTACAACCTTTACTACAGTATAACACAGAAAATGAGATTTACATAATCTTTCCTAAATCCTGTTTAATCTGCTAAAACATACTGTAAAGTCTCTGGTATTATGTACATGGTTTCCCTTTTCCTATTCAGTTGAAGTGGGGGGAGAATATAATATAATAAAAGAAGACTTTGTGCCTGGCAAAACACACCCAGGGGCGGCAGTAAAAAGGATTACTGCTGCCATTGGGTGATTCTGTGGGAGTGTGATTTTTGGCCTGCCCCCACTATCCAGCCCGCCCACCACTATCTAAGGCTGAAAAAAAAAATGGCTGCCACACACTCCTACACCACAGACACATGCACATGCCCTCCCACACACACACTAGCAGACACATACACACATATACACACACGCACGCTGAGGATGATGGGAACAATGTTCAAGCTACAGCTGGAAGGCCATGGTCCAATCTGTATTATGCAGCTTCTTCATTCCCTGTCTTTGAGCCTACACAGCTCTGCTAATTACTACAAGTGAGCTGATTTCTAAACAATCAGCAGGAGGATACTGGCTTGCTGAGAAAGTGGAAACAACGGCAGAGAGGTGATCAGGCAGTGCAGAGCAAGGCTTCAGCTGAGCTGGTAAATGGCAGAGACATGGATGTGACTGTATTTATATATTGCACAAAGAGAGAGAAAGAGAGCAGGTTGTTTGTCAGTCTGTCTGTAAGTAGAGGTGCCAGTTCCTGCAATCATCTCCATGCTGTACATAGCTCACTGTATAGCATGTATGACAAACTATTTATATATGGTCTGGCATTGTATAGTATACAGTCTGTGTATAAGGACTGGCACTATACAGTATAGGAGGGACAGTCCCTGTTTGACACCCAAATCCCTCTGCTCCTCTATTTAGGAGATCACACGGTGTGGTGTATATACAGTAGGCTGACCAGACCTCACCTTTAACCGGGGACACATAGGAAATAAGCATATTTCAGGAGTGCACCAAAATCAAAGCAGCCCTGCAGTATGCATTTTTCATATGTGTCACTGGTTAAAGGTGAGGTCTGGTCAGCCTAATGTACAAGTGTATCAGATTGCTCCACATCAGTAAAACCCACGGTAATGTGGGTATAAACTTCTGTATATATCTGTTAAATTAGTCTGTGTAAAAAAATACTTTCATCTTCTTCTAAATCATTCACTTACAGAAAGAGTAACTTAACCATTTCAGTGCCAGAGGAGATGCAATGCATTGCTTACCCCCTGGCACTCAAAGGGTTAAAAATTCTCTACAATGGTCTGGCACTGTATAGCAGTGGTTCTCAATCTGTGCCCTCAGTGGCTATTAACAGGCCAGGATTTTAGAATTTCCTTTTAAGAGCACAGGTGAGTTAATCAATATGACTGAGCCTCTGATCAACACACTTGTGTTCTAGCAGTGAAATTCCTAAGTCCTGGCCTGTTAGTGGCCACTGAGGGCATGGGCTGAGAACCTCTGCTGTATAGTATACAGTCTGCATGTGTCTGTGTATAAGGACTGACACTATACAGTATAGGAGGGACAGTCCCTGTTTGACACCCAAATCCCTCTGCTCCTCTATTTAGGAGATCACATTGTGTGGTGTATATACCAGTGTATCAGATTGCTCCACATCAATAAAACCCACAGTAATGTGGGTATAAACTTCTGTATATATCTGTTATATTAGTCTGTGTAAAAAAAATACTTTCATCTTCTTCTAAATCATTCACTTACAGAAAGAGTAACTTAACCATTTCAATGCCAGAGGGGATGTAATGCATTGCTTACCCCCTGGCACTCAAAGGGTTAAAAATTCTCTAAAATACACCACCAGCCACGCCCCCAGTAACACCACCGAAAACACAAGTGTCCCTCTTTGGCCATATGAAATGTTGGGAGGTATGTTACTTACACTGCTCACACTGTATGTATTTATGTTCTGATTTGCAGCTGTGTGTCACTGTTTGTGTTGTCAGTGCATGTGTGTGTATATGTGTGTGTTGCATGTGTCTCTGTTTATCACTGTGTGTACCTTTCTGACACGTACACCCTACGCTATAATTCACTATCATAACATTTATTTAAAAAAAAAAGAAACATTTCCTGCATAACATGACGGGCAACGCCGTCCCAAACTGCTAGTATAATATAATTTTGTAAAAAACAAACAAAAAAACAACAAACAAAAAAAGTTGTTTTCAAAACATATTTGGGTTTAGTGCTGCAGGGTTGCTTCATGCCCTGATGGTATTTTAAGAGTAGGGTAGCATGCTGGTGCATGGCAGCATGATCATAGGTGGGGAATAATGAAAGCTTTGGGAAGCTGAATATCGCCAAACCTAATTGCCTGTTTCAGTGTGTTTGAATCTTCTCTTACTGGTGTCCCCCAGCTATCACTAATGTTATTAGGGGACACCTATAATGTGTAATGATGCTGGCAAGGTCCTCCCTTGTACTTACCTTCATTGATCTGCTGCTCTGATGCACTCCGGAGAAGCAGATCAATCAGAGTGCTTATCAAAAAACTCTGTACAGTCAAACTTCTCTGCTCCTCTGGAGCACATTAGAGTGGCAGGTCAATGTGAGTGAGTTTCAGAGAGGTCAGTTAACCTCCACGGCAGCAGGGCACATCTCAGATGACTCCTCCTAATAATGTTGGTGATGTGACACTACATGAATATGAAGATGAGTAAAAATGGTCAGCAAAAGAGTATATGGGATTGATATCACTCAATAATGATTTGCACACCCTTCTGGAACTTGAATGGGTAAATGGAGAGAGAAGGGGAAAAAGTGACTGGGAGTGGATGTGGAAGAAGAAGAAGGTAAGGGAGGGGCTATTGAATGAGTTCTGATGTCAGCAAGTGCAGAGCATGCTGCTCTGCTGTCTAATAGGTTGTTTCTATGTGTCTTTGGGAGTGTTTGGACATTGGATGGCCCCTGACGAAGTAGGGCGGAGTATTGTTTTAAATACATATTTTTAATAAATATTACGGCACTAACGTATCTGTGATCATAGGGTCTATCTCCTTGTATGTATTGCACATAAAACATATCCAGGATTCCCCAGGCTATTGTGGGTCCATTATAGAACCCTTAAACTGAATAGGGGGTTTGTTCCTGTCAAAAATAATACATGGGACAAACAGGTTGGGAGAAAAGAAGATCCGGAGTAAAGCCACAGATACCTGCACTGGGGGTAATCCAGTGAAGGCGCCGACACCGAGAGGCTGGTTGTGCCTCCTAAAAAGGTGAGTTCAGATACCATCCAGACAGAGCCGGATTAACACTCCATGGGGCCTAGGCAAGGTATCAATTTGGGCCCCCCCCCTCCATACCTCTCTAACTTTGGCTACCTACACATTGTTTAGTTTACACTACAATTTTGTGGGCACAGGCACTCAAAGGGATATGCTAGAGTTTAGTGGACTCTATCACTCAAAGGATTATCCAATGACTGGATAACCCTTTCAGTGCCTGTGCCCACAAAACTGTAGTGTAAACTAAATTTTATTTTTGTCCTCTCTCTGCCCCCTGGGCCAGTCTGCCCCTGGTATGGAGATTCAGCTCCAACTTGCCCCCACCAGCTCCAACTTGCCCCACCAGATCCACTTTGCCCCCTATCAGCTCCAACTTGCCCCCCATCAGCTCCAACTTGCCCCCCATTACAAACCTGTAGCTGCTGGAGCTCCCGCGTGGTCTTCTCTTCAGTAATGTAGAGCATGCTGGGACTTGTTGACTCCCAGTGCGCTCTGCATTACTAAAGAGGCGACGAGGGAGCGCTGTAGCTACACAGACCTGAATGTGTTGCGGTGCCCGGCGGAGGAGCCTTGCTAGCAGGAACGGCGCTCCCACGCGTTCCTGGAGGACTCGAGTGCAGGAATGAGGCTTCCTCTGTGCCCCCTCATTGGAACGGGCCCTAGGCAGGCACCTTGTGCGCCTTGCCTGTAATCCAGCTCTGCATCCAGAGAGGTGATTACTCATGGTGAAGGAGAGGAGATTCAACAAAGTCACTTGGTGGAAGAATCAGATATCCATTGAGAAACAGTCTGCACTCAGATCGTTTTGCGCTTCTCTTTTTGTGCATTTTCTTTTTGCATGTTCCACAAGGACTTTCTTACCGGAGGCCTTTTTAAGAGTTAAGCATTACAGAAGGGTGAAGGACTTTATAAGAACCTAAAGATCAGGCTGTATAGACCTAAGGGTTTTTTGTGTTGTTGACAAATATTTAGTGATAAAGTATAAGTTTTCTGTACTAGGGAACTCTACTAAAGTCTGGCTTTAGGTCATACTCCTCTCTTTTCAAACAATGGGCTGCAAGACACCTGAATTGATCGATAGGGATACAAGTTCTATTCAGTCTATATCAGATTGTATATAGAAACAACTAGCAGTGCAAGTGAGACCAACTGCTGAAAGTGGACCTATCACTGCAGGACAAGTTTATTTTGTTTTATAGAAAATCAGACTCTGCATATCTATATGTTGCACTTTGGTGTTCAGTATGGAATTTTATGCTAATTCACTCTACAGGATGCTACTTATCTATGTTTGAGGTCAAAGTTACCACTCATTGTGCTATCAGAACTGTCTCCAGCATGTGGACTCTGCATAGATTCATTCAATATGCTGTGTGTAATATTGTCCCACTGCAGAAATGTATTAGCATAAAGTGCCACCCTGTGCCAGCAAATTATGTCTAAAAAATTATATATATTACAAATAAATGGCTAGTACAAAATATACTTTAAAATTTCAGGTATAATACACACCTGTGTATAATATGCAGGTCTAACCTACACCCAGTTTTGTAGAAAGAAAAGTACTTGTCCATAATACACGTCAAGGATTCCAGGTCCCAACAATACCCTTCTTTCTCTCACTCTCTCTCTCTCCATCCTTCCTTCCTTTTATTATGGTACTGTGGTGGATCCATCCTGAGGCAACTTTTTTATACCTCTGACAGGAGGCATATTTGCCACCCACTTCCTAGTCAACTTCTCCAGGTCTTTCAGGTCCTGGCAGGCCCTGTTTTCAATGGGTTGTGACTCTGCAAATTGAAAAACAGGGCATAGCAATACCCAAAAGAACATGGCAATGTAATTAAGGAAGCAGGAGAAAAATTTACACATGTCTGCTGGATGATTATTTTGTTCTTGCTATTTTTTTTCTTGTTCATAATATGCAACCCCCAATTCCACTAAGTTGAAAAAAAGGGAAACGTGCACATCATACCCAAGAATTTACAATAGGCAGTTTTTCATTTTCTTTAAAATTAAATAAATGTATTTTATGGTGACAGGACCACTTTAAATATACATTATACACATGTACCAGGCTACTGTGTGAAGGGAACTTACCTAGATAAATAATTTTATGTAAAAGTGCCACATTACTAGGAGGTAGTTCTGCTTTATAGTTACCTGGTTACAACACATTGAATACCTTACTTACACAAGTGGTGGGCCACATGTAGCTCCATAAACAACAATGGACTACAATCCCATCATCCTCAAGCTTGCTGTGGAAGATAATAGAATATATACACAAAAATCTCTGGAGAGCTACATGTTTCCCACAGCCCAACCCCATTACAGACAGTAATAATAGCATAATAAAGCTGATGGGCTCCAAAATTTTGAATAACTTATACACAGGGGGAAAACCTGTGATTTTCCAGACTTTGTTTGACTACAATTCCCATCAGGCTGAGGAGAATGATAGGATTTGTTGACCTAAAACATCTGGAGAGCCACCGTTTTCCCACAGTCCAACGTTGTATTACAGACAGTAACAATCAATAGCATATAAATTACCTGGCTAAAAAAACATTGAATAACGTGCTTACACAAGGAGTGAGAAACCTGTGATTATGAAGAATTTGTTGAACCACAAATCCCATGAGTCATCCTCAGGCTGTATGAGAAGAATTATATGATTTGTATTCCAAAAACCTCTTGAGTTTCACACAACCCAACCCTGTATCTCACACAATAATAATACCTATGGAAATATAGTTCCCAAGTGTCCATCTATGAGACCCAGATCCCTCTGTCCCTCTTTCCTACCGTGGTGTCTCCTTTTTTAGGAGATCAGCTTGTGTCGTGTGTATATATAAGTGTTTGCTCCACAGCAATAAAACTCATAAATGTTTGTTTAAATGTCAGTATATGTGTTTATAAACTAGTCTTTGTAAATAAAATAGTTTAATCTTGTTCTAAATCATTTATTCAAATTGTCATGAAGTAACCTAAAAGTCCTTAGCAATGCAATGCTCCTATCGAGCTCCCAGCAACACCACCTAAAACAATAATGTCTCTCTTTGCCCATTTGTAATGTCGGGAAGTAGGTGAAAGTTGTCTGGCTACAAAACACTGAATAACTCAAAAAAGTAATCAAACTGAAGCTTTCCAGAGTTTGCTGGACTAGAACCATGTGCGGAACTAAAGACAATGCAAGATACTGGGGCCCACTATGAAATGGAGGCCCATGGTAAGAGGGCTTGTGAAGAGCTGCCAGGTCAAGAAAACCATAAACTTCAAAACCTCCTTTCTCCCTGGGTCACTGCCACTTAATTGGGCCACAGAAAGAAGGAAGTGTTCAAGCAGTTTTGAAGCTGCTGCTCTGCCTGCCTCTCAGAGTACACTCAGAATGCAGTGTGCTAAGGCAACAACCTGACATAACTTGTCATTCATGTCAGGTTGTTGCAGGAGTCACAGCACACTGCATTTTGGGTCACTCTAACAGAGAGGCAGGCAGGGCAGCAACTTCAAAACTGCCTCCCACCTTGAAATGGATCAGAACCCTTAACACAGCAGAATTTAGAATGGTGAGGAGGGCCCAGAAATGTTCTTGCACCAGGCTTCTCCACTCCCTAGTTCTGCTACTGACTATAGTAGCAGTCAGTTTAACATGTGGTTTAGGCAGCTGATGGCTGACTGAAAGACGAAAGATGGATTTTAGTCCAGAAACATCTGGAGTCAATCTGGCTGGACAACCTGGTTAAGAAATAAATGTTGACTAATGAAGGCCCAACAACAGCAGTAGGAGCACACTCACTGTCATTCACACCCTTTTCTGTTCCTCCTGAACAACACAGGGATGTAAAGACAACAGTCTAGCCCAAGTGGTCATCAGATCTAGGATGGCACTACTTTGTGTGTGGGCATACAGAGGAGAAGAAATGGCAGCTTTTTCTGGGGGGAGGAAGAGTGAATGACCTGCTCTTCACTCCAGTGCTGAGTTGAGAACAGATGGGAGAGCAGCAGCCTTGATGTCACTCAATAACTATACCCTCACCCTCCCAACTGTCAGCACTTAAAGTGGAAATTTCACCTTAATTCAAATTTACATGTTTGAAAACGTCATTAAAAACTGCCTATATGTCACCTTAGCAAAACATCCAGAAGATGTGTAGTTTAAGAGATATTAACACTTTTAATTCAGGGCAAACTAAACATTTCCTGGTATTGCGTAAATCTTCATTAGCATTTTAAACGTCATTGAATCCTTCATTAGCATATTACACTTCACTGAAAAGGCTTAATTACCATATGAAATGTCAATGAAAAGTGTGATTTGTGGATGAAAAGTCACTGGTCCCACACAAGTACCACAACTAGCATAAATTAGCATATGTAAACACTTATGAATATCTCTTTAACTATGCATTTGCCGGTCTCTTGGCTAACAGGACACATAGGAAGGTTTTAATGCAGTTTTCAAATAAGCAAACTTGAATTAAGGTGAAAGTTCCACTTTAAACACCCAGCACATGCTTTATTTCCACATACGCATAGAAGTTGTATAAACATATATTTCAGGGACAAGTGGACATGCAGGCTCATACGGGGAAAGCACTGTATATAGAGGATTCCAGTAACCATGCACTATTCCCAAGATAAATGTAGTGCACAGAGAAGTTGATATAGTAAGACATATTAGAGCAAATTTGGAGTGAATCTATTGCACCATAGAAAAAAAATACAATTTCCCCAAATTCCTACTGATTTTAGTGAAGCTTTGAACAACTTGATCTATTTAGCGGTCTGTAATGCATTTCTAAGTAATGCTTTGGTTATCTTGCTAGCATTCATAAGTTTAAAAACTCAATTTAACTCAATAGAAATTTTTATTTGGCTCCATGGTACAGTTGGTTTGCCCCAGAATTGTCCAGTTCTTCTTAATACATCAGCCTCTTTGTTTCTGTTGTGACAGAAAGTGACTCCTGTTCTGGTCTACAAGAAAATGGCCCTGAAACCCCAAGAAGAAAACCATACACATGTATATGGACAGATAGATCTAGACATATAGAATTCTCCCTGTGCATATAAATGAAAAAAGCAGTGAAGGGATAAAGCAACATTTTAGATAATGAAAAGGGTTTTAATTGAGTAACCGTCTGAGTATCAGATAAGTGTGTAACACATTGCTCTGCAATGTCTTGCACATCTGCACATCCTTCTGGCAAGACCTTTTTGCTGATATAGGATCATAACTTTTACTTCCACTTTTTTCATTTTCATCATATTTATAGTGAAACTAGCTTCAACATATAAAATACATTTTACATCCATGGCAGTTTAATCCATTGAATGCTGGAGTTGTCTCAAGTGGATTGGTTTTTATGGCACTGGACATCTCTAGAACTGCTGGCTGGGGTGGGAGTTGAAGTAATAATCTCCAACAGCTGAGGAGCTGTTTCCTATTACTGGCAGGGGTATTTTAATGGTTTCAGGAGGCCTTATTTAGGTCCTCATCTGGGTTCCCAGCAGTCCTAGAGTCCCAGGAAGGAGACAATTTAATCTTGTGCTCGGATGGTCAATGAGTGAGGCAACCTGGTATGCACAATACAACATTGTGGATGCTTTACACAGCAATATTAAAGGGAGAAAGGAAGGCTACCACTAAACTTAATGAGGATTTTCAACATGTTACTATATTTAGGGCCCTCCATCCACAATTTTGACAGGGGCCACTGAGGTTCTGAAAACTGCCCTCCCTGGTCTAGTGTATAGAATTCTGTGATGTGCATTGTGCTGTTCACACATCATGGATGCTTTCCATGTACATCGTGGGAGCTCCTAAGTGTCCAATACACATTCTTCTCACTCTTCTAGAAGTATCCCACAATATGTGCTTTTCAGTGATAGCCAGGTCACCATCTGGAAACAATATACTAAGAAAGAGTACATGTTCTTCCTCCATTTTATATTTATATTACTGATACAAACATGGGCATGCACTGAGCACCATCCATCTTTATTCTTGCATCTGCTTGAAAATCAATCAATTGGAAGCAAGTTATCCCAATAAAACAGGAGGTGGACTGATAGAAATGTATCAGTAGCAGCAGAAAAATCAGTGCATTTTGGCACAGATGCAGCTGTAATTAAATTATGATGATCTCCCTTCTCTGTAATGGTGCCCTTGGCATCCAGGGAGGCTGTATGCATATGCCTCATTCTCTCACATTATTCTGGACATTTGCAGTGGGTCTCACCAGCCACAACATGGTGGCTAAGCAATAGAAGGCAAGAATATCTGCCATTCCTGTTAGTTGGAACTGGCTAATGAAATTCCTTTCACTTCTTCTGATATGTCTTCCATTATCCACCAGGTGGCAGTTCAGGGGATTCAGGACGCCTTTCTTCCCCACCAATAAATGCCATTGGTATCAAGATGAGGATTGCTTTTCTGAAAATTCGGATCTGGGTGTCCGAGAGGTTAGAGAGAATGGAGACTTAGCAGAGGATGAGGAGGACCCTGAAGATCTCTTAGGTTTTGATGTAGTAGAACCTCATATATCTTATAACTGTGTATCAAACTCCCATGATAAACCTCCCGGTGACCAAATGTTTCATCCCTGAAGAAGAGGTTTGTGTCCTTCCCGCTCATCCTATGGTTAAGGATCTGATCCCTGAGGAATGGTGCAAGTCTGAAAGAAGACTTAAACCCAATCCCTGCAAGCTCAAGATGTACCCATTTTTGGATGACTACAAGCTCTAGGGTTCTCCGTCTAAGGTGAACGCAGCTGTGGTACATCTAGCCCGAAAAAAACACCCTACCATGGGATAATGCTGTCTCTTTTCGGAATCCCCTGGACAGAAGAATGGAAAATGAAAAATTCAATTGGCTTGTAAGCCTGCAGTGGCTGTAACATCCATATCTCGCACCATGAAGGTTTGGCTGGAAACACTGTGCAGACTCTTATTCAGTGAAAACAATGGTCTGCCATTGTGGACTCTGACCAAAATCAAACTGGTTACATATTTCTTAGTTGACTCCTCCAATGATTTGGTCCATATTCAGGTGAAGGCTTGTTCCTGGCAGTTTCCACCTAGTGTGCACACTGGCTCCATTCTTGGAGCACTGATAGCATTTCAAAATTAAATCTCTGTGCCCTTCTCTTTATAAGAAATACGTTGTTTGGGGAAAAACTGGGTAATATTATTAAGAAGGCTTCTGTACACAAGAGTCTTTTTTGTGACCCAAGTTAAGAATAGAAGACTGCAATTTGGGTCCACCAATCGAGCTAAAAGCACAAGGAATGCCTTTCATGACTTCCAGAACTACTGGCCAGGTAAAGATTCTTCCAAGCATGGAAGGCTGGGAAGTCCAGCTTCTTTTGGAGTTCCAGGTCCAGAGTGTCTAGGTTCAGCCCTTTGGAGTTGGGAGTCATATGCAGTTTTTTCAGAGGGTTTGGACCAAACATGTCTCAGACAATTGGGTGCTTCAAATAGTCTCACAAGTTTATGCTCTAGAATTCAGATCCCCTTCTGGCAAGAACATCTACAAGTCTTCAAGATTTCCTTCGGATCCAGTAAAGAAGGAAATTCTGACAAACTACCTCAAGCATCTCCTTTCAGAAGGAGCTGTCGGATTGAGAGGAATAAAAGTTCCTAGGCATTTACTCCAGTCCAGTCCAGTCTTGGCTCTCAGTAGCATAAAGAGGCACTTGAGGACCCAGGTGTTCAAGATGGAAACTCTCCACACCATTATTTTGGTGGTTCTTCCAGGAGATTGAATGATATCCCTGCACTTAAAGGATGCATACCTATACATTCCAGTCACCTGATCTCACCAGCATGATCTTTACTTTGCAGTCAACAACTAACACTTTCAATTCTCTTGCCTACCCTTTGGCACCTCCATGTCTCATGAACATTCATCAAGGTTCTTCTGCCTGTTGTTACCAAACTGAGCTTGCAGGGTATCAGAATTTTACATTATCTCAACGACATTCTGATCATCTCTCAAGATCTAGAACTACTACTGCAGCAAGGAGATCAAGCAATCTCTCTTCTATCCCACCTGGGCTGGCTCATCAATCTCAAAAAAAGCAACCTGGTTCCCACTCAGCATATGGTGTTTCTGGGAAAACTCGTAGACACTTCCCTAGCGAGTGTTTTTCCTCTGGTCAAGAAAACTCAGTCTCTGGCTTTTTAGGTATGTTTCTTAAAACTGGAACCATGTAGCTCAACAAGATGCTGCATGAGGGCCCTGGGCCTCATGTCCTCCACTATCCTGGTGGTCAAGTGGGCCAGATGGTTAATGAGGCATCTTCAGATCTATTTTCTGGACCAATCGGACAATTGGTTCAACCATCTAGAAACTCTCATCGAAATTTTGAAAGATGTCAGAAACAGCTTGACTTGGTGGGAATATCCTTGCTAGAAGTGGACTGGAAGGTTCTCACAAAAGATGCCAGCTGTACAGGCTGGTGAGCTCATCTAGGAAGTGAAGCAGCACAAGGATCATGGCCAGCTCACTTCTCAAATCTGCCATCAAATGTTCTAGAACTCACAGCGGTTGTTCAAGCATTACATCACTTCTCAATACAATAGGAACATCAAGCGGTGAAGGTTCAGCTGGACAACAGACCAGCAGTCTTCTACATCAGGAAGCAAGGGGAACCAGAAGCAGGTCCCTGATGGAGGAATCAACACCAATTATGGACTGGGCAGTATCTCCTGCATCCAACCTGACCAAGATTTATCTCCAGGAGATACTCAATATACGAGCACATTTTCTGAGCAGATCTTGGGTGGACCCACTCCTGAGCCTTAAATTGGACGATCTTTGGAATGATTGTTCAGAGATGGTGTCTCCCATCAATAGACCTGATGGCCTCCCCTCAGAACCACAAACGGGACAGGTTCTTTGGAGAGAAGTGGCATCCAGAAGCCCAGGGAATAGACACACTCAGTCATCCAAGGGACCAGGAATACGGCTATATATTTCTACCTTTTCCTCTGATTGCCAGAGTACTTTGGAAGATCTGCACAGATCAAGAGGAAGTCATAACAATCATTCATTTTTGGCCCAGAATGCTCTGGTTTCATTCTTTCACCTCAGACAGCTTCCTCTCTCAGCATGGAGACTGAGCAGAAAACTCTGATTGAACAGGAATTATGAGTATCAACTATTTCCCCCCTTCTAAAAGCTTATAAGTTCACAATTCAACTCTTATTACAGAATTTGGTCAACCCTTTCCCAATGGTCTACGAGAATGGTTTCTTTCCCTCAAAACCCTCAGTTGTCAACATCCAGGATTTTTTAATTGGAGGGCTTTCACTAGAGACTGAGTCCCAGTACTTACTGTGATCAGATGGGCTCTACAAGATCTGGTTATTTGTTTTTTCAGAGCCCTCAAGACACTAATTCCTTCTGTGTGCTCCTCCCCATATTGGGATTTGCCCCTCATCTTGGACGCCTTATCTTTGGAGCCCTTTAGCCTCTGGACTCTGACCCTTTGGGCATCCTTTCACTAAAGAAAACCTTTCGGATAGCAGTAACCGCCACAAGAAGAGTCTCTGAACTACAAGCTGTATCTGTTCAGGAACCATTCTTGAGGTTCAATCAGAACAACGTCACTCTTAGGTTTGTTCCAAATGTCCTACCAAAAGTGGTATCATTCTTTCATTTGGCTCAAAAGATTGTTCTTCTGTTCTATTCACCTAACATTCTAGAAGGAGAAAAGCCAGAATGGAGCAACTTGGATGCTTGAAAATTTACGTCAAGAGGACTCTTTCCATCAGAAAGTCTGACAGAATGTTCATGGTACCCTCTGTCATAGACGGTTTGCAAGACTCAAAATCTACCCTTGCTATCAGTTGTATTTCCAAAGCCTCTCAGGCAAAGGCCCTACAAGTACCACAAGGAATCAAGGCACACTATTCTCGGGCAATGGCTACATCCTGGTAATCAGAGACTAGAGGGAAGAAACCTGGTCCTCAAACTCTACTTTCATCAGACACTATTGTCTGGATGTCCAATCTAAGAGCACAGTTGTTTTTGGGAGAGGGGTTCTTCATTCATTGTCTTCTGTGAACATTCAATAATTTCTTTTAGCAATCTGGGCTCTTTGCCTGTTTTTTATCCAGCCCTTAGGTACTGCTCTGGTATTTACTCTTTTGTGAACGCTGTCTGGAGTGACCAGGAAAAATGGAAAATTGTATTAGCATACCATTATTTTCCTATCCTGGTCACAAGAAGGCAGCGTTCACCTATTTCCCTCCCTTCTTCTCATCTAAGTAACTAAAACACCTTTTGGGTGATTTTTCCTGTCCTACCAGCTGAAGGCAGAAGAGTAACCCTTTTGTGAATGCTGCCTTCTCCTTACCAGGAAAGGAAAATAACAGTAAGCTAATACAATTTTTCATATTTAAAAATCTCAGACAGGCTGCATTCTGGAATCAGATGAGCCATATTTGGCCCATAGGCCGCATGTTGGATGCCGTCTGCTGTACAGCATGACATATACAAACTGATACAAATAGTGGAGAGGGGCCTACTCACCAGATATGACACACAATATGATATAGAGGTAGAAGGGGAATAGCTGAAACACTAGTGCATTCACATGGAATTCCATTTAGTTGGAGGGAAGGGAAGCACTAGGCCAACTGTGATAGTTTTGGTATGCTTAGGGTAAGGTGACCAGATTTTTATAATGAAATCTGGGGACATTTCTCTACACCCTGTCCACCCTCACACCCTTTCCACACTCTGTCCACTGCCACACACCATATCCACACTCTGTTCAACCTCACACCCTATCCACACTCTGTCCACCCTCACACCCGGTCCACACTCTGTCCACACTCACACCCTGTCCACAAACTGTCTACGCTCATACCCTGTCCACACTATGTCCATCCTCACACACGGCCCACACTCTATCCACCCTCACACCCTGTCTACACTCTGTCCATCCTCACACACTGTCCACACTCTGTCCCCACACACACTCGCCCACCCTGCCCCCTCCACATACTCTCCACCATGCTCCCCTCCACACACTCTCCACCTTGCCCACCTCCACACATTGCCCACACACTGCCCACCTTCACATTGCCCACCTCCGCACTGCCCACATTATCCACCTCCACACTTCCCACCTCCACAACTGCCCACATTGTTCACCTACACACACTTCCTACATTGCCCACCTACACTGCCCACACTGCCAGCCTCCACCTTCACACTGTCCACCCACACTGTCCTACCTTCAGACCCCTAGCATCATGGCATGGCGGCAGAGTGTTGGTGGCATGGTGAGCCACTCTGGTAGTAAGTCTGACACACACTGAGTCTGTCAAGCAATGCCCATGTATATGGTTGAAAAATAAAAAATGTGCAGTACTTAGGGGTGGCTCAGGTCTTAGACCTGCCCTGACCTGAGTCATTAATAATTATTGCCCCTCACAATGGAGACTAGTTCAGAAATTGGCACTGAATGGAATAAATAAAAAAAATATTGAGAGCCACACTTAAAAACAACAATACTGACTTCATTATTCACTATAGATGTCTATGAATACACTTAAGCGTATGCTTTATGTCCGTGTGTATGTCCTATTATTATAAAAACAGAGAAACTGTATGAAAATATGAGGAGAGAGCTCTTTTGTACTGAAGTGGTGTTTAAACCCTTTATTTTACAATGTTTCTTTCACATGTATATCTCTTAGCAGAAATACAGTTTTCAATTTATAGATCTGATTAGGATCATACATTAGTCTCTTGATTATTTCGTTACTGGGATAGTGCTGACATGTCTACCTAGTGACTCAATCGCTGTATTTAAGTCATATCCCGGAGTCAAATGTCTGAGTCCTGATGTGCCAGATTAATAACCAAAGTCATAACCTCAATCCTAGTCCTAGGTAGACATTGGGTATAGCTTCACCTGTGTCAGGAATTTATATGCTTTACAGTGTAAAACCACATTTTAGGCTACCTTTCTCATATATCATGGTGACGCAGAGTATACATAGGTTACAGGTTATAAGACCTCACCATCTTATACTGGCGGTATTAGGCCTATTCCATCAGTCTGATCAGCTCATATATCCCTCACGGTATTAAAAGGGAACATCAGTATATTTGACTCCAGGATATAACTCAACTACAGCGATTGAGTCACTAGGTAGACATTTCAGCACTATCCCAGTAAGTTTGCGTACCCCTTTGGCACTTAGAGGGTTAAGTCTGGTAGTAAGTCTGACACACAAGCAATCCCCAAGGTAAGCATCCCCGCCCAGCACTAAGACAACATCTCCGTTAAAGTGATAGTAATACTTAAAATGTAAAAAAAAATATGTTGTAGAGTGTATCCCCCTGAGTAAAACAATGGCACTCCCACTGCTGAAAGGTGTTTCATTCAAAAGTTATTAATTTTCAAAGTTTAATTTTTTAGGTGCAATATCACAGTGGCCTGAAATTGTGCAGTGGCGCTGTTGCTACACCATCCTTTGGAGATTTATGGTCAACTGACCAGAGTTGTCCATAGGATCGTGTAGCAACAGCGCCACTGTACAATTTCAGGCCACTGTGATATTGCACCTAAAAAAATCAACTTTGAAAATTAATAACTTTTGAATGAAACACCTTTCAGCAGTGGGAGTACCCTTGTTTTACTCAGGGGGATAAACCCTACAACATATATTTTTTTTACATTTTAAGTATTACTATCCCTTTAAATCAAAGGAATGCAGCAGCATCAGTACCTAGGACTCAGAGATTCTCACAGGTGTTCCGGTTCCAGCTCCAACTCAGTTATCTGACTGAACAGTACAGCGAAGGTGTGCTCACTCACTACTGCTGCCAAGGTGGATGGATTACTCTGCGTCTGCAGCTCATTATGATGTGGCCAATGAATGAACAACCAATGACCAATGTGGCTGAGCTGAAGGCTCATTCTGGGGACATATTCTTTCCGGGGACAGTGCCCACAATCCGGGGGCTGTCCCCAGAAACCGGGAACGTCTGGTCACCTTAGCTTAGGGGTACTGGGTCTAAGTTTGTTTCAACAGTTTAGGGTTATGAGCAAATGATTTCATCACTGCAATTCAAGAAAGTGTGGCAACAAGTTCCAGAGATAAAATGCTTCTTTGCTGTAATCTCAAATTTGAAGGTGAGAGGTGGGGGCAAGGGGGAACAAAGATGAAGAATGCTTAATTAACATATGTGGAAAAGGTGTATTTAGCATTGGTTTGCTATAGATTTGCTTCACTTTTTATAGTGTATGGCCATTGGCCCTTGAATTTTCCTTTTATTCTTACTCTGGATTGTTCTACCTTTGATCTATACACATGGCCCATTGTCCAGCCGCAATGAAGGGGTTAAATAATTTTAAAAATAATGTTTGACATCTGGTTGACAGTGTAATGGTGGCGCACACAAACCCAATAGCAGATTTTCTCCTAGTGCTGCTTCAATCAGTTAAAGGCAAGCAATTTCAATCTGAACTATCCAAGAAGATAATCACATGCCAGTATAAAGCAATCAAAGGTTTATTTTATTACATGTATGTCTCTGATGAAAGTCTCAAAAGAGACATGCCAGTTATTGAAATAGTAATAACAGTAAATGTTTTATTGCATTATATTGGCCTTTGTTTATTATCTTAGATTGCTAATCCTGATTTCTGGCTGAAATACAATAGGCTTTATGTTCAAAAAAATCAAATAAATAAAAAGCCAAAATTTCAGAGCAAACCAACTGTACCATAGGGGAGAAATTCTAATTATAAAATCTCCTATTGACTTAAATGGTTCTTTTAACAGCTTGAATACTAGAGAGGTCTCCAATGCATTGTGAAACATTCAAGGGGTTAAAACCCCTATTTAAACCAGTGCGTATTTTATTTGCCCCCTGTAGTGCAGTTGGTTTGCTCCAGAATTGCTCCTCTTTTCTTTTGTGTATAAGGCCCAGTGAAGCTAATGTACCAAGACAGTGGTTCTCAACCAAGGTGCCAACGTACTTTTGTATGCCATGGACATTCACTTAGGATATCCCTTTTTTCAGTGTGAGGACTAAAGAATATTAATTTTCAGTTTCAAATGTATGTAAATCATTATGAACAATATGTTTGTTTTTGTAAGAACCTATATATTGTATTTGTAACGTTCATTACGCCAATGGCAAATGACCTATTAGATGTTAGTGGTGCCCTGAAAATTCTGGTCTGTATGATAGGAGTTCCTTCGCAAAAAAAGAAGCACCTACTAAGGTAAAGTGGTGTGGTTCTAGAGCAATCAGGCTGCACCACAGAACACAAATAAAATTGATTTGAATGGACATTTTAAAAACCCCATTTAAAATCAATGGGAATTTTGATAATTATTATTTATTCCCTATGGTGCAGTTGGTAGGTTATATAATGACACCACTTTTACTTAGCACAAGTGCCTCAATGATTTCATGTAATAATTTACATGTGCGTCTACTGCCAGGTGCACGGTAATCATTGTCTCATGTTTCTATTCCAGAGGGCAGTGAAACATCTGACATCCTCTTAAGAGTTTGCCCAGGGAGAGATTTACATCCCAAGTGTCCCAAGGCAAGGCACTGTAGGTGCCCTTAGCTCTGCCCTTGATCAAACCCCCATTCTTCAGATGACCACACATATGGCGCAATGCAGGAAACGTGCGCAATCGCTATTTCCCGTGTGAAAACCACTAGGGAATAGGTTTGCGCATGATTTTGTTGAATTGCACATGAAAATTCAAGACTACCGAACGGCTGCATATATTTTTTTGTTTGTGGGCGTCGCTAAGATTAACGAATCTGTGTGAGTGGAATAGCGAATGCGCCTAATGCAAGAACTGCTATTGTGAATGAATTTATACGTCTGTGTACTGTTGTTGTATAATTGAATTTTTTATGCGCAATTCAAGAATCGTTCGGTATTTAGCTTCCTGGATTAGAACATGCGCAAAATCTGTGCACAAAAATGCCTTGATCCAATGCGAATATTTCTTGCATCGCGCCAATAGTCCCTTCCGTTGTTTCCTGGCACAGAAAATACCCTTGGTCTATGACAAGCAAGAATGAAAAAAGCTTGAAACCCTTGTTTGCTAGAGAAATTGCTCTGCAATGCATTGGAAATCTTTCTAACATGCAAGGGGTTAAATAATAGCCTGTAAAGGGGTATAAAACTGGTGCAGGGACACAGATTCCTCTGTCCACAGCCACTTTTCAGATTCAATACAATAAAAGCCAATTGAAATCAATGGAATTGTTTACTTACACCATACTTTTCACTTGGTTCACACCATACGCACAGGGCCAGTTTTAGGCATGTGTCAAGGGTGCAGTGCACCCAGCCCTGCAACTTTACCATCCCTGCAACATAATAAATCTCAGTATCCAGCTCCCTTGCTGATAATGCACAGCCCCAGGATGTGATGTAATTTCTTGGCGGTCTGTATTTTTGGACAGTGTGAGGACCGTGATGGAGATGGTTATAGAGGTCTGAGCCAAAGAAGGCACAGACCTCTTCTTTCAAATGTCACTGAACAACCAGTGATGAGGCCCCCTCCTGTGCCAGCAAAGTTACTTAAGTAGGAGGGGGCCTCAGGACTGAGGGAATGAGAAAGGAGAAAAAAGAGATAGAGGGAAAATGACTAGAGAATGGAGAGAGTGAGGGAGAAAGGGTGACAGAATTGGGGTAAAAACCTAGAGGGGAGAGAGAGAGAGAGAGGATCTTGAGAAAAAGGGGAAACATGCTGGGAGGAGAAAGAGGGGAAAACAGACAGAGGGATAAAAAGAGGGGGGACTGGGGAGATAGATGGGGAGAGTGAAGAAGAGGCAGGCAGAATAATTGTTTTTATGATTACCAGTGCAAAAAGGTTGCAGTGTTAGACAGTGTATGTTTGACTCTGTGATGACCAATGCACAGTACAACAAAACTGGGATGTCAGGGTATTTGTGGGACTGTGACTACCAGTGGACTGTGAGTGTGAGATATAAGGAGAAAGGGGGAGACTGGAGAGGGGGAATCAAAAATACTAGAGATGAGTGGGGGACAAAAAAGGGGGGCAGGATTAGAGGTGGGGAGAAGGGGGAACAGGGGAGTAGTGGTCAACAAAAAGATGAAAAAGAGGGGAAAAGGATCAGTGCAGAGAGGAATAAGACTGGGGTGGAGATGTTAACTGAGTCATGTAATGGCTTATTGTCCTGTTGGTAAGATACAGGAGATGGATGCACAATCCAATGGCTCAAGGCCTGCACTTATTTTTGGCTGGGTGCAGAAACTACAGTGGTCTCCTGGTTGACCACCCACAAATGTATATATACAAGGGAGAACACACTCACAGCAAAGTGCAATAAAATAACAGATATTGCTGAATCTTTATTGATGAGAACACATGCAATGTTTCGGGGGGCTCAATGCCACCAATGATAATTGCATTGCTGGTTTCCTATAATGACATTTGTCATGCTGGTCTCCTGTAAGTGTGTATTGCCTATAAGAGTGTATTGTCCTACTGATCTCATATATTGCTCTTCTGGTCTCCTGTAACAGAGATTGCTCTGCTCTGTCTCCATTAATGGTTTGGGAGAGAGTGTGTATGTGTGAGTGTGTGTGTGTGTGGGGGGGGTTGATAAAGTGCATTATATTGCTTGCAGTACTGTATGTAAATTCTGTATGAATTAATTTACATACATACAGAATCAATACATACACAAACATTTAGTTAACTAAATAGCAAGTGAGTTGTTAAATATTTTTGCAAAAAAAACAACCTTACAAATTATTTTGCACCTGGCCCCGCAAAGATGAGCAATTGTAGAGCAAACCATCTGTTCTATAGGGGAGAAGTAACCATACATCGCATTTCTACTGATTTAAAGGGGAACTGCCATCTCTTCAAGAATTTAACTTCAATAAATCCCCATCTGGCGACTAGCAGCTTAGTAGCACTAGTCGCCAGAATTATTACCTTATTCCAAAAAAATGTGCATTATTCTGGGGCTGGCAGCAGAATGAATCGTGGACATCTTGCCATAATGACGTCCGCACGCTTGCGCTGTCAGTCCCAGCCGGCATTTAGGAGGAGTTGCTAGAAGCTGGTCGGCTCCAGAAGGGACTGACAGCGCAGGAGCGTGGACGTCATAATGGCAAGATGTCCGTGATCCATCCTGCTGTCAGCCTCAGAACAATGCACATTTCTTTGGAATAAGGTAATAATTCTGGCGACTAGCGCTACTAAGATGCTAGTCGCCAGATGGGGATTTATTGAAGTTAAATTCTTGAAGAGGTGGTAGTTCCCCTTTAAGTAGGACATTTAACACCTTCAGTGTTAGAAAGGTTTCCAGAGATGAGCGATTAATTTTTCAGAACAGTTGGAAGGACACAGGAAATTCTAGATTTGTCTGAATTTATTCAGAATATATTGCAATTGGAGATGGACAACAGAAGGTCAGAAACACATGGAGAAAAGCAGTGAGATAGCTAGAGAGCGCAGGAGAGAGAGGGAGAACTGTAGAACAGAGTAGGTGGGAATGCTGGAGAGTATGGGTGAGAAGGAGAGCTGGAGAGTGCTGAAAAGAGACTGGGGAACAGAGAAGCAGAAATGCTGGAGAACATGGGAAAGTGAGGAGTTGTAGCGCGTGTACAGAGAGAGAAAATAGAGAGAAGTAGATGGACAGAGAGGGGGTAAGATAAAAGGGAGCAAGACGCAAGAGACAGAGAGTGAGAATGGGAGAGACAGAGCAGGTTTGAAGGGGATAAACAAAGCAGATTGTCCAGCAGTCCTGGCTGACTACTAAGTCCCCTAAGAAGCTCTCTGACCTTCTTCAGGCATGTGATCTGGACATCTGAAGGTAAAAGAAACTTTTTTGTTTTTAAATACATTACATGATCACTTTTCCTGCAATATGTTTGGGTTAAATAGCAAACAAAACACAATGGTAAACACCTGTTCTTGCCAAACAGCATGTGTATTATGAATACTCAATTTAGAGAATCATTTTCATAATCCTTAGAGATCCCCAATTTATTCTACAACAATACTTTGGAGACATCTCTCTAGAAGTCAAGAGGTTAAAAGCGGCAATGAAATCAACAGGAACTTTGTATTTCCTTGCTATGGTGCTCTGATTTGTAACTGTTTCACAAAAACAGCAGCTCCAATTAATCTTCATAGTATTTGAGCCATAGAGAGTGCTATTTCATTACTGTCAGTATTGCAGTTCAAGAGTAATTGAATGATAAAGTATCCCCATCCTGCCGCTTTTACTGATGTAACTGCTCAGCTCAGAGCAGCAGGGTGGTGTTCAGGTAGATTTCAGAAAGGGACAATTTTCAATTAAAATAAGGAAAAAACCTGAAAAACCTGTCAATTGGGACAGGGCTTTCATTGTTCTCACAGTAAGAAGATTGTTCCTTGCTATGATCTGTCCGGTCAAGTGACCAGATTCCACATCTGAGGGGAGGTGGCTTACACTAGGTGAAAGGCACGGGAGGAGGAAACTTTATCATTCAATTACTCTTGAGCTACAACTCTGACAGTAATGAAATAACACTCTTCATGGCCCAAATACTATGAAGATTAATTGGAGCTGCTTTTTTTGTGAAACATTACTATCCCTTTAAATTAGGAGACTGGTATAATAAAATTAATAACTTTATTGGCTGACTGGCTTTAGATTGCAAGCTTTCAAGACAACTTAGGTCTCTCGTGAGGCATGACATAGAAATGTCATAAGCATGTCATGCTCGATGAAGACTCCTAAATTACTTTGAAAGCTTGCAATCTAAAGGCGCTCAGCCAATAAAGGTATCGCTTTTACAATACCAGTCTCCTGATTTTAACACTGTACCATCTTTTACCTGTAATTAAAATAATAACAGACATAACAGCTTAAAGGGATAGTAATACTTCATTTTAACTTTATTTTATTTTGTAGGCATTAAAAAAACATGAAGAATGATATAAGTCTTATCCCTCAAACCTTTATGGTTTATGAGATATTCACAAGCAAAGTTTCCCCTCCCCGCCCCTTTTACCTAGTGTAAGCCATCTCTTCGCAGATGTGAGTCTGGTTGTATGACCAGACAGATAACAGAAGGGGACAATTTTCTTTGTATGAAAACAATGAAAGCCCTTCCCGCATTGACAAGTTTTTCAGCTTTTTCCCTTATCTTAATTGAAGATTGTCCCTCTCTGCAGTCTACCTGGGCACCTCCCTTCTGATCTGGTTGAACAGGGGGGGGGATACTTTGTTTGTGAATATCTCTTAAGCCATAAAGATTTGAGAGATAAGACTTATATCATTATTCATGTTTTTTTAATGCCTACAAAATAAAATAAAGTTAAAACGAAGTATTACTATTAGTGTTGAGCGAGCACCCCGATGCTCGGGTGCTCGGGTGCTCTGACCGAGCACCCCCTGAGGCTCGAGTGCTCGGCCGAGCACCCGAGCCCCATTGACTTCAATGGGGCGACACCAGGCACCCCCTGCTCTGATGAGGGGAGGGTGCCTGGTCAATGCCCCCTTCATCTCCGCTATGCCCCCTTCATCTCCGAATGCCCCCTTCAGCTCCGCAATGTCCCCCTTCATCTCCGCAATGTCCCCCTTCATCTCCGCTATGCCCCTCTTCCACAATGTGCCCCTTCATCTCCGCTATGCCCCTCTTCCACAATGTGCCCCTTCATCTCCGCTATGCCCCTCTTCCACAATGTCCCCCTTCATCTCCTCTATGGCATAGAGGAGATGAAGGGGGACATTGTGGAAGAGGGGCATAGCGGAGATGAAGGGGCACATTGTGGAAGAGGGGCATAGCGGAGATGAAGGGGGACATTGTGGAAGACGGGCATAGCGGAGATGAAGGGGGACATTGTGGAAGAGGGGCATAGAGTCTATGCCCCTCTTCCACAATGTCCCCCTTCATCTCCGCAATGCCCCCTTCATCTCCGCAATGCCCCCGTACCTCCAGTCCCTGGTGGTCCAGCGGAGCGTCTTCGGATCTGTGCCTCTTCCGGCACAGATCCCCGCCACCCGAACATGGCGGGAGAGCACATGGCGGTACTCGACGAGTACCGCCATGTGCCGAGCAGAGCGATGCTCGAGCCGATCCGAGCATCGGCCGAGCACGCTCGCTCATCACTAATTACTATCCCTTTAAAGATAATCTTAACACTGAGTGGTTCCTAAAGTTGGTGGAGCCATGACCCTGGGGACCTGCCATTTTCTAGATCCTTTGACTAAAAACACAACTCTTTCATTAAGCAAACTGCACATACACAGTACAAAAACAATAAATAAATCAGCTCAGACAGACACTGAGGAAGAGGTAGAGATTCCCAAAGAGGATGTCGATTGATTGCTTTTTCAGTAGTATCTGGGTAAATTAATGACCACTTCAGTGGAACAATTTTGGGGCAAACTGCACCTTAGGGAACAAATAGAACTTCCCGTTGATTCTAATGGGGCTTTTAACCCGTTGAATGTTAGACAGCATTCAAAAGTTTAAAATCACCATTTAAATCAATAAGGATTTGTTGAATTTTTATGTGGCCTCTATGATGCAGTTGGTTTGCTCCAGAATGTATCCAGTTCTTTTTAGAACCTTGGCCCTCATATCTAATGCTAAAGTGACAGCAGTGACACCTTGCTTATTTAGTGTTACACTTACCCATCTATAACAGGAACATTGCTCATGATACGTAGGGCTTCATCCTTGAATCTGTCTGCTGTGACCAGCATGAAAGAACAGAGCAGCAGAGCAGCTTTCATCCTAAATATCATAGTATTCCCAGTATCCCAGCTAAGTACCCCACTTCCTTCCCAATCAACTTTGTGCTGCAGATGCTGTATTCTTGAGCCTGATTCCTCAGTAAGGCTGATTCACCTTACACAGGGGTTGCTGCTCCCCCAGAGACCTGCCAAAGGTTGAGATTTAAAGCTAGTGATCCAGTAACTTATATGACTTGTGATGTTGAAGAGTTAATCAGTAACTGGTTAAATGATGATAGAACTGGACCTACAGTAGACATTCATTCTCAGAGTAATGCCTACAGTGTATGTCCCAAAATTATAGTATACAAAATGCTATTCACAAGATTTTAAACTACCCAATCATTGTTGCAATTTTTTGATGCATGACAGAAAATACAATTTAGTCACTGATCTAATGGTTCATGGATCTAAAACTATTTAAAGAAGAAGTAAAAATGTGCTTTTCCTGCTGAGTATAACAAGGGTACTCCCACTGCTGGAAGAATTTAAAAGTTATTACAGATGAAATTATTATTTTTATATTTTATAAATTAAAATGTTATAAATTAAACTTCAATTTCCCATTTTTCTCACCAGGTTATCTTGCTCCTATCCATTACTATGAAGGCCACAGTCAGTGACTCAAGCTCTCCCACAGAGTGCTTTATGGAAAAAAGTGCATTTTGGACACCAGTTGGTGCTCATACAAACAGATTGATGTAAAAACGAATACAGCAAAAGCCTATGACTTTTTTTTCATAAGAAAAAGTTAACTGATCTTTTAAATTAGTTCTTAGCTATGACAATCAGGATTTTCAATTCAATAATTTCAGTTCTGGAGCAGACCAACTGCACCATAGGAGTCAATTAAAAATTCACCAAACTTCTGTTAATTTAAATGGAGTTTTAACCACTGGAAAGCTAGAAAGGTTTACAATGGATTGCTTTTCAATGCATTGGAGGCCTATCTAGCATTCAGTGTGTTAAAAGCCCCAGGTGATCCAGTCCCAGCCCCAAGCAGGTGATTCAGCCCCAGCAGGTGGACCAGCCACTGAACCTGGCACGGCCACGCCTCCAGGAACTGGTCCTACCCATCCCTGAGGCAAGTGGTTCATCTGGTTGGCTACCTCATGCAACATCACGGTGGAGCATGACCTATGGCTACCCATGACTGCCACCGCAGATGCCCCTCTACCTCACATACGGGTCTTACATGGGGCCAACTACCCAATCTGGCTCCCTCCTCTACCTCCTCCTCACCAATGTACAGTACGCATGCCCAACCAGCATGGAATAGGCCCCAGACCAATCAGTGGCCACTGGATTATACCCACACTGGGCTTTTGGGTGAGCCCCAGTGGCCACAAGATCAGTTTAGCCAACAAACACAGGCCAGATCATCACAAGGGGAATTGATGAATGTGGTGGGTAGAGGATCATTCATAGGTGAGCCAGAGCTACAGCCTGCTGTGGAAGGGCATTCCTCTGGGGCAGAATCATGGGCTGCATCATCGCCTGCTGCACTCGCATCTTGTACCACTGCTGCCTGAGCTGCCTCCTGGTGTGCTACCCTTGGATAGGGAATTTTTACTATTGCAGTGGCAGATGATGCGGGACAACAGGTGGCATCATCATCAGCTAGAGGGCCAGATGACCATATTGACCCAGAAACTGCAGGAATTCAGGGCCCTCTTGGGCCAGGTGGTCACGGAGATGAGTGAACACAACCAGATCAAACCCAGCTCACTTGCCAGCAGCCAGCCTCCACAATCTCATCCTCCACCACAGCACCAGACCAAACCTGAACACAGGGTGTGCTTCCAAGGTGGTCTGGAAGCCTGTGACCCATCTGACCCCTCGGCTCCTCATGCCCCCCCCCCCCGGCAAAAAGGGAAGGAAGTAATTTTAAAAGCTAATAAACATCCCTTCCTTGCAAAGCAATACAATGGATATCACTCTGGCACTCTACAGTCAGTTGGGGTTACTGCATGTTGCATCAGTGCAACAAACAATTCTCAACTGTTGCTGACCTTCATATTTCCTGGGACTCATCAATATGGGGGACAGAGGTGGGTCTCATGTAAGCTGCAGGTCAACAACAACTGATGCACACACAGATTGCTACCTACGGTGGATATAAAAAGTCTACACACACCTGTTAAAAAGCCAGGTTCTTGTGATGTTGAAGAATGATAGAGAAAGAAAGATAAATCATGTCAGAACTTTTTCCACCTTTAATGTGACCTATAACGTGAACAATTCAATTACAAAACAAACTGAAATCGTTGAGGGGGAAAAATAAAAAACTCACAATAACCTGGTTGCATAGGTGGGCACACCCTTAAACTAATACTTTGTTGAAGCACCTTTTGATTTTATTACAGCAATCAGTCTTTTTGGGTAGGAGTTTATTAGCATGGCTCATATTGACTTGGCAATATTTGCCCACTCTTCTTTGCAAAAGCTCTCCAAATCTGTCAGATTGTGAGGACATCTCCTGTGCACAGCCCTATTCAGATCACCCCACAGATGTTCAATTGGATTCAGGTCTGGGCTCTGGCAAGGCCATTCCAAAATGTTAATCTTCTTCTGGTGAAGCCATGCTTTTGTAGATTTGGATGTGTGCTTTGGGTCGTTGTCGTGCTGAAAGGTGAACTTCCTCTTCGTCTTCAGTTTTCTAATGGGCGCCTGAAGATTTTGTGCCAAAATTGCCTGGTATTTGGAACTGTTTATAATTCCCTCCACCCTGACTAAGGCCTTGGTTCCAGCTGAGGAAAAACAGCCCCAAAGTATGATAATGCCATGCTTCACTGTGGGTATGGGGTTCTTTGGGTGATGTGCAGTGTTGTTTTTGCGCCAAATATACCTTTTGGAATTATGGCCAAAAAGTTCAACCTTGGTTTTCCCACGTGCTTTTGGGGGACTTGATGTTTGTTATTGCAAACTTCATTCGGGCTTGGATGTTTTTCTTTGTAAGAAAAGGCTTCCGTCTTGCTACCCTACCCCATAGCCTATTCGTATAAAGAATACAGGAGATTCTTGTCACATGTAGCACACAGTCAGTACTTGCATGAAAATTCCTACAGTTCCTTTAATGTTGCAGTAGGCCTTTTGGAAGCCTCCCTGACCAGTTTTTTACTTGTCTTCTCATCAATTTTGGAGGAACATCCAGTTCTTGGTAATGTCTCTGTTGTGCCATATTTTTTCCACTTGATGATGACTGTCTTCACTGTTTTCCATGGTATATCTAATGCTTTGGAAGTTCTTTTGTACCCTTCTACTGACTGATATCTTTCAATAATGAGATCCCTCTGATGCTTTGGAAGCAAATGTCAGGAAAATCCTACTAGAACGGCTGAACTTTATTTATGATTAATCTGAGTCACTTTAAATGATGGCAGGTGTGTAATGACTTCTATTTAACATGATATTGAATGTGATTGGTTAATTCTGAACACAGGCACATCCCCAGTTATAAGAGGGTGTGCACACCTATGCAACCAGGTTATTGTGAGTTTTTTAATTCCCCCCCCCCCTCAACGATTTCAGTTTGTTTTGCATTTGAACTGTTCACGTTATAGGTCAAATTAAACGTGGAAAAAGTTCTGACATGATTTATCTTTGTCCCATTCTTTAACATCACAAGAACCTGGCATTTTAACAGAGGTGTGTAGATTTTTATATCCACTGTACATATGAGTTCATGCATGTTCATATTTCTAACATTGGGACAGTTTAGGGACAACAAAACATGCTTCACAGATGACAGGATGGCAGTTTGCATGCCAACTGACATCTAGGACACATGCAAACACACTAGCACAAGGTAACAATCACTGAGTCTGTATTCCCCAAACTACATGTCAAACATCCCAAAACTATTCTTGATCCCTTCAGTGTGTCACATGTGATGTTGTGTGTAACACAGGTGACATGTGATCATTGGCCATGGAACAATGATTGCTTCCAGGGCCTGTGTTGAGATCAGGTAACATGCCTTACTGGAGTGCATTGATGTGTCCTGTTTTATTTTAGCGGTGTTAAAAGTATCGAGCGGTCTACAACCCTCACTTTCACTCCTTTACATTCATTCCCTCTGTCTGTCTCCTTCCCTGTCTGTCAGCATCCCTCTGTCTCCTTCCCTTTCTGTCCCTCCGTCAGCTTCCCTTCCTGCAAATCTGTGTCTGTCTCCTTC
Source organism: Rhinophrynus dorsalis (assembly GCA_037306005.1). Lineage (NCBI taxonomy): Eukaryota > Metazoa > Chordata > Amphibia > Anura > Rhinophrynidae > Rhinophrynus > Rhinophrynus dorsalis. The sequence goes on along the minus strand of CM074722.1, from coordinate 367,110,940 downwards.
CCTTTTCCAATCTCTAAAGGACACAGACAAGGGTTGGAGACACACACAGGAGAGTGGGTCAGCATAGGGGTTATGCACTAAGGTGTTTTCAAATGGTGATGAGGTGTAGATTACTTTTCTGTGCTAACCTCTCCGATTCCTGGATTATGCCAGGGAACCAACGCACTAAGAAGTTACAGGTTGGTTAAATCTTGGTACACTGGCTAGATGGAAGAGGCAAGGACCGTCCATCACACTGGATGGGTCATCTCCACTTCATCACCTCCTCATAACACTGTGGTGTATCTCCCCCCATTTGTATATGAAATAAACAACAATGCTTCCTCCCCTTGTGCAAGGCCCCCGTCTGCCTAGGTGGCACCTACCACCACATGCAGCAGACAGGGCAGCGGATGATGCAAGGATGCTGTCCGATGAGGAGCTGCTGGAGTCTTGGGCTGGCCCTGGATGGATGCCATGCGCAATCAGAGGCACAGGATCAATCTGTTCTGCTCCATAATTTGTTGGAGCAGAGCCTCCTGACAGAGCATGGCATATCCCAGCTGCCGCTGTAAGCCACTGTAAGCCCCTGATGACAGCAGTGATCCCATCTAGGGCGCTCAGGGTCTCCGCATGCTCCTGACTGGAAGGGGGCTGCTGCTCTTCATGAGATGCAGCTGCGGGGAAAGAAGAAATACAAAGCAGTGAGCACCTCTCTGGCACACATATGTTTGATGCATTTGGAGGGGTGATTCTCAGCAATGGACCTGTTGTTTAGGATGCACAGTCATGTCCTATAACCAACCCAACAGTGCATGTTGTCACTTGAATACACGTGAATGTCAATACCTCTTGTGTTTAAGTGAGAACATCTTGACAACATGCACTGTTGGGTGGTTAGAGGGCATGATTGTGCATTCTAGACAATAGGACCATTGCTGAGAATCACCCCACAAAATATGTTAATTTGATGAGACACAGCAAACATGTGTCATTTTTGTGGCCTGAGAACAGGACTGACAACCTCTGCTATAGACAAACTGATAGGTCATGTTTGCCCTTTAGCCCAGATTGAGCACAGGTGGGTCATCACTGTCATTGTGATTGATCCACCCACACTCAATTAGTGCTAGCCTGCAAACAGGAACTGTAGGTCTGTGCTATGGCCTAGAGCCAAACATACGTGTGTGACAAGATCATGACATGAACAAAAATCACATAATGATATTTATTCATACCATAATACTGTCACACAAATGTGTGACAAGAGCACAGATCACTACAGGGACTTTCGGGTTTTGGTAAGGAGACAGGTGAAACACACTTGGGACAGCAGATTTAAGATTTAACTTACCATGTGCTTCCTGTATTGGATACAATTTATTGTATTTTATATGATTCTATGATTTATTTCACACAGACAATTAAAGCAATATGTTTTCATATGGTATATGCGTACTGACTGTGCACCACAAGGGACAGCATTTATGAGTGGCAGAGCACATGTGTAATGGCTGCCATTGCAGACATGCATTCTGGGAATCCTGACCACCTGTGCATTAGCTATGCCATGTGGCCAGGAACAAAGGAGCCATGTGACTTATTCATGTAACCTGATTGGACAGTGCTTGGAGATATTAAGCCTTGGCAGCCATGGCTTTTTGGAGCCCACCATGCAAAGAGAAGGATGAACAAAAGAGGAGTCACAAAGGAACAGGAAACTACACCAAAGAGGCGAGGTCTGCTGCCTTCCCAACATAAAAGAACATTATTAGAACAGTTATAACAGTGCAATCAATGAGTACATAAACAGTAACAATAAAAAAAACACACATCAGACCCAGAAGGTTTCAACAATTCAGGCCATGACTGATCAACACGTAGAGGTCGAGCAACCATGTCCTAAGATTAGGTCCTACCAACACACCTATTTAACCATGCAATCCAGTGTAGGAACCCCCCAAAACTCTAGAGAGGCCAAATACATTCTGCATTGGGAAACTCATGCAGCCCGATCCCCCAGCAAGGGTAGGAAGGATGGAGGAAGGGCAGCCCACACAGCCTAGGAAAGGGTCCCAAGAGGAACCACAATGACGAGGAAGCACAACCCAGATGAAAGGGCTATCACCAGCATGGGAGACAGCATGAACCTTCCCAATGGAGAGCACTAGTAGGATGAATGCCATAAGGACCGACCCACCCATAATGCCAGTATGCAAGCGCCCCACCCCCACCACCCTGTCACGGGGCAGAAAAGAGCAAAACCCCCTCCCACCAAGAGCTGGGATAAGTAGGAACATCACAAAAGCCCCAGTCCCGGCGGTGAGCCAGAGAGAAAACCCCCACCAACCACCCCCACAACCCCCTAGAAGCCAGAAAAGGGCAATGGAAGGAAAAGGCTATAACCGCCCTGCAAGCAAAGCAGGGAGGCCACACTAAAGGAAAGATATAGGTCACCGCCGTGACAGGAACACTGCAGCAAACACATCCCAGCCTGTACCGAGTCCACCCCCAATGCTCCCGGTAAATGGGGTGCAGCAGTGCGCAGCCCCGTCATGGAAGCTCTGCGTACCAACCACACACCGAGTCCCAGGGTGAAACCAGGTGGGGTCAGCAATATCAGGTCAAGCTAGATCAGCAGCCAGTGAAGAGCCCAGATGCTGTGCAAAATCAAGAAGACCCCCCATAAAAGCAGTGGGGCCATACAGACTCACAATGGACCCGCTCACAGAACAGGGCAATCCCCAGTGGGAAATAGTAGAACAGTCACTGTCTGGGCACGGACCAGGAACAACCAGCAGAAACAGTGCAAAAAAGAAAAAACACAGTCATAGCAGGTATAAGTAATAGACCCTAACGAGAGGCAAGCGCATCTGGAAACGACTTAAGTATAGTGCGCCAATGCACAAACCCAAACAGGGGAGGCCTTACACCAGCCACATGAGTCATGCAGAAGGGAGCCCGCAATACTAAGCCCGAATACCCCTCGAGCATGGGAAGGCTAGAGACCCAATAGCGCGCTTCGAGGAAGCAACGCAAAGGGGAGTTAATTGTAAGGGCTAGGAACGATCACATCCAAGGGGGGGAACTGGGGGTATGGAATCTCCAGCATAGCGCAAAGCCAGGTAGCAGATTAGGGGTGTAACATAGAAACATAGAAGATTGACGGCAGAAAAAGACCACCTGGTCCATCTAGTCTGCCCTTTAGTATTCCTTTATTGTTATCTTAGGATAGATACATGTTTATCCCAGGCATGTTTAAACTGTGTTACTGTGGATTTATCAACCACCTCTGCTGGAAGTTTGTTCCAAGTTTCTACTATTCTTTCAGTGAAATAATATTTTCTAATGTTTTTCTTGATTTTTCCTCCAACTAGCCTCAGATTGTGCCCCCTTGTTCTTGTATTCAGATTCTTATTAATCACACTTCCCTCCTGAACCTTGTTCAGTCCTTTAACATACTTAAAGGTTTCAATCATGTCCCCCCTTTCTCTTCTTTCCTCCAGACTATACATATTTAGATCTCTGAGTCGTTCTTGATAAGTTCTATGCTTTAGACCTTCCACCATTTTTGTAGCTCTTCTTTGAACCCGCTCAATTTTAGTTATATCCTTTTGCAGATGAGGCCTCCAGAACTGTACACAGTATTCCAGATGTGGTCTCACTAGAGCTCTATACAGAGGGATCACAATCTCCCTCTTCCTGCTTGTTATACCTCTAGCTATGCAGCCAAGCATACGATTTGCTTTCCCCACCGCCTGGTTGCATTGGTTACTCATCTTGAGGCTGTCAGAGATGACCACCCCCAAATCCTTCTCTTCTGAAGTCTTTGCTACCACAGAACTGCCAATACGATAGTCAGATTGAGGGTTTCTTGTCCCCAAGTGCATTATTTTACATTTGGAAACATTGAACTGAAGTTTCCATTGTTTTGACCACTTATCTAATAGTGCCAAATCATTCTCCATATTACAGACACCTCCTGGAACATCAACCCTATTACACACTTTTGTGTCATCAGCAAACAAGCAAACCTTCCCTGCCAAGCCTTCCCTTATGTCACTTACAAACATGTTGAACAGAACAGGGCCCAGAACAGATCCTTGTGGCACTCCACTTGTAACCAGTCTCTGCTCAGAATACACTCCATTAACAACAACCCTCTGGTTTCTGTCCTTCAGCCAACTGCAGATCCACTGAACTATCCAGGGGTTAAGTCCAATTCTTGATAATTTATCTATCAGCTCTTTATGGGGAACTGTATCGAAAGCTTTACTGAAATCCAGGTAGGCGATATCCACAGCACCACCTTCATCCAGCACTTTAGTTACATAGTCAAAGAAATCAATGAGATTAGTCTGACAGGATCGGCCCTCAGTGAAGCCATGCTGGTTTGGGTCCATCAGGTTGTTTTTTGTTAGATGGTCAATTATCTTCTTCTTTAGAAGAGTCTCCATCATTTTTACCACTACAGATGTCAGGCTGACTGGCCTGTAGTTACTAGCTTCTTCTTTACTACCCTTCTTGTGAATGGGTACAACATTGGCCATTCTCCAATCATCAGGAACTTCTCCCGTAAGAAGGGACTGGTTATACAGATTAGTCAGGGGGCCAACTATGACAGATCGGAGTTCTTTAAGAACTCTAGGGTGGATTCCATCCGGACCCATCGCTTTATTTGACTTTAGCCGGACAAGTTCCTCTAGAACATCGGCCTCTGAAAACACTGGGGCTAAAATTATACAACTAGAGGCAATGCTGTGTTCAGCCATTTTCTGATTATGAGGGCCGCCGTCTGAAAAAACTGAGCAGAAGTAGTTATTCAGATGGTCAGCGACCGCCTTTTCCTCTTCTATATACTGATTTTTTCCGTTGTTAATTTTTGTAATCCCGCAGTTTTTCTTCTTCCTGTCACTGATATATCTGAAGAAGGTTTTATTCCCCTTCTTAACAGATTTGGCCATTTCTTCCTCTTTTGAGGCTTTAGCAGCATTTATCATCTGTTTAGTCTTCTTCTGTATAGTTTTATACCCTTCTCTGTCCGCTTCACTTCCAGTCTCTTTATATCTCTTATAGGCAGACTTTTTATCTTTCACTATAGCTCTTACCTCTCTAGTAAACCATAGTGGATTTCTCTTTCTTTTCCTCTTGCTAATTTGTCTAACATGTAATCTTGTTGCCTTTAAGAGGACTTCTTTGAGTGTCTTCCACTGAGTACTCACTCTCGGTGTTTTATCCCACCCTTTTAATTCTTTCTTTACATATTCTCCCATATCCTCAAACTTCGTCTTCCTAAAGTCCAATACTTTGGTTGCAGAATGGGATTTCTCGTAGTCAGTCTGGATTCCGAACCACAAACATTGGTGGTCACTGGAACCTAGATTTTCTCCCACCTTCACCTCAGATACCAGGTCTCCATTTGTGAATACTAAGTCTAGGATATTGTCCCCTCTAGTTGGCGCCTTCACCAGCTGTTTTAGGGACATCCCCGTCAGGGCTTCTACGATGCTCCTACTTCTACATGTGGACGCACAAGGGATATTCCAATCAACATCAGGCATGTTGAAGTCTCCCATAACTACTATATCTCCCTTTACTGCCATTTGGGTAATCTCGTCCACTAGCATGTTGTCTTGCTCTTCAGATTGCCCCGGAGGCCTGTAGACTGCACCTATTCTTGTAACTGATCCCTTTTTATTCTGCAGACAGATCCAGAGAGTCTCCAACTCTTTACATGAATTCTGGATCGCTGTGGATTTTATGCTATCTTTAACATAAATGGCTACCCCACCCCCTCTTCTCTCAGCCCTATCTTTCCTATACAACGTGAATCCCGGAATGGATATTTCCCAGTCATTACAGTCCCTGAACCATGTCTCTGTTATTACAATCAAGTCCAAGTCATCTCTACAAACTATTGATATTAGCTCGCTGAGCTTGTTGCCTAAGCTGCGAGCATTAGTACACATTACACGAAGAACATTACATTTATCACCAACAACAACTCTATCTACCGCACCATCATCTACCTCACCAACATCTGTATGTAAAGCACCAGCAACTTCCTGTGCACCAACATCTGTATCTATCACACTAACAAACTCAGAACCCTGGTTCACCAAAACTGTTCGGGGACAGAAATCAATCTTCTCAATGAAATTCCTGCCCCCTCCATCTAGTTTAAATGCCTCTCCAAGAAACACCTGAACTCTTCTCCAAGTACCTCAGTTCCTCTGTGTGACGGGTGCAGACCATCTCTCTTGAACATTTCTTTACAACTCCACCTTCTAACACTGTGACTGACAAATCCAAAACCTTCTTCTTTACACCACTGTCTTAGCCAACCATTGAACTCCAGGATACGAAGTCTCTTACTATTTTCAGAGCGGACTGGCAAAATCTCTGAAAAAGTGATAGAGTCTGTCATTCTGCTCAGCTCCAGGCTGAGACTTTGAAATTCCATTTTCACCTCTTCAACACTTTTCTGGAACAAATCGTTTGTACCGAGATGAATGATCAGATCAACTTCAGTCTCCTTTGTTGCAGCCTTGACAATATTTGAGATGCATCTTTTATCCCTGCTTGCAGTAGCACCAGGAAGACATCTCACCTCCTTCAGTCCATCCTCATTCTGCCCTAAAGCAACACCTCTAACAATCGAGTCACCAACAAGGAGATGCTTTCTCTTCTTTTTAAGTCCATTTTCTGCTCCTGACTGCTTGTTACAATTCTCTCCTTTGGGACTCACAACATCCCGTACCTGAGTATCTGTGCTTTTATCTTCTGAAATCTCACTTTCCAATTCAGACAGGACACCAAAGGGATTACACACCGAAATACCAACAGTGTTGTGCTTCTGCTCCACAACTCTCAACCTCCCGGAACCAACTGTCTTCCACACAGCCCTTCTCTTCATGGGCCGTTGGGGCTGCGGTGGTGGATTACATGGTTGCTTGACTTCACACTCTAGCTGGGAAAGATTCACTTCTTTTGATTGCAGATAACACACCAAAGACTGCAGCCTGGAAATTTCACCATACAATGTGGACAGATGCAAACATACTGGACAACACCCCAAACTCCAGAGAGTACTGCGGAACACAACAGCCAGACAAGTGTTACACTGCACCAAACCAGACATCTTAGAATTAAAGCAGTTACTCACCAAACTGACAAAACCAGTGCCTTCACCAAACTCCTGCCGTTTTCAAACTACTGCAGTTTTTGAAACTACACACTTCTGTCTGTCTGCTGCGGTGTGAGGGACAAGCACAGTGCATCACTAGCCAGAGGGTGATACCGGTTCTACAAACCGGGAGCTTGCAAAAAGCAGTCCGTCAGGGAGTCGCTGAGTGTAGCACAGCAACAGACATAGGCTGGAATAGACGTAGGCTGGAATAACGAGGCTCTGGTAGCCGCCTTCTTCCAGGGGCTTAGCGATAACATGAAGAATGAAATCGCAGCCCGTGATTTACCTAACTTACTGGATGACTTAATTTCATTCTGTATCCTTATATATACCAGGCTCAGAAAGCGACCCTTGTTTAAGGAGCTCCTGTGGAGGGCCCCGGGCAGACTAGCTCCTCATAATACTGGCCCACCCTATCCTCCCTCACATCCCATGCCTCCTGAGCTGGTCTAATGGGGGAGCAAACCAATGCAGGTCGGTGCTACCAGGCTTTCAAAGGAGGAGATGGCCTTCAGGAGGATGGAAGGACTGTGTCTATACTGTGGCAAACCAGGACATATGCTGAGGTCCTGCCCAGTACGTCCGGGATGCCTGCACCTAAGATCTTACCGGGGACAGATCTTGGGTGGCATTTCGCAGTACCCAGAACATTTTTCTGATAAGCCTATGCTGTGTGCGTGTATCTCTTGGGAGGACAGGTCGGTCTCTGTCCCAGCACTACCTGACACAGTTGCTGCAGGCTGCTTTATTGATGCAGAATTTGCGGCCAGTAAGGAGGTTCTGTTACAGTCCCATTCTGCTCCACTGGCCATGGAGGCGATTGATGGTAGACCCCTGCTACCATCTCCTATTACTCATGAGACCACTCTGAAGGTGGGAGCCCTTCACACCGAAACCCTGAAGTTCCAGGTAATTAACTCCCCACATTACGCTATTGTACTGTGGTCTCCATGGTTGCAGAATCTCAACCCTAGGATGGATTGACACATGTGCAACATTTTGGCCTGGTCTTCACAGTGTTATAAATCATGTCTCTCCTGTCCTGTGAGACTGACTAATACTACCTCTCCAGCATTACCTGAGGAGTATTTACCACTTAAGGAGGTGTTCAGTGAAAGCCAGGCTGGGGCCTTACCACCACACAGGCCATATGATTGTGCACTGGAACTTATGCCTGGCACATCACCTCGTAGGGGCCGTGTTTATCCCTTGTCGGTGGAGGAGAATAGAGTCATGGAGGAATATGTGTCTGATGCGTTGGCCAGAGGCATCATCCGTAAGTCGTCATCCCTGGCAGGGGCCGGATTTTTTTTTTTTTAACAAAAAGGACGAAGAGCTACGTCCATGTATTGATTTTTGAGGGCTTAACAAAATACTGGTTAAAAACGCATACCTGATTCCCCTAATTACCGAACTCTTTGACCGTGTCAAAAGATCTAAGTATTTTACAAAACTCAACCTAAGAGCTGCCTATAATTTGGTTCGGATAAAGCAGGGTCACGAGTGGACAACAGCTTTTAATACACGTAATGGGCATTATGAATATTTGGTGATGCCATCTGGCCTCTGCAATGCCCCAGAGGTCTTTCAAGAGTCCATAAATGACGTGCTAAGAGAACTCTTACAGAGTTGTGTTGTGGTGTACTTGGATGACATCCTGATTCATTCCTCATCCATGAAGACCCATCGGTCGGATGTATCCAAAGTCTTGAGCCTATTAGGCAAAAACAACCTGTACTGTAAACTCAAAAAATGTGAGTTTCACACACCACAGGTAACATTCCTGGGGTATATTATCTCTGTCTCTGGTTTTACTATGGACCCCCAGAAATTGTCCGCAGTAGTGGAGTGGCCTTGCCCTGAGGGACTCAAAGCAATTCAGAGATTTCTGGGGTTCACAAATTATTACCGGAAGTTTATTAAAGATTTCTCCACTATTGTCAAACCACTGACGGACATGACCTGTAAAGGTGCTAAGACCACTAAGTGGTCCCAGACTGCCATAATGGCGTTCAAAAGACTGAAGGCAGCATTTGCTTCAGCCCCGATTCTGGTACACCCGAATCCCTCCCTGCCCTTTACCCTGGAGGTGGACGCTTCCAAGATTGGAGTGGGCGCTTTATTGTCTCAACGCTCAGCTGCTGGTGAAGCCCTACACCCATGTGGCTATTTCTCAAAAAAAATTGTCCAAAGCTGAGATGGTGTACCAAATCGGGGACATGGAATTGTTGGCCATTATTTTGGCCCTGAAGGAGTGGCGGCATCTCCTAGAAGGTACTACTTCTCCGATCCTGTTCCTTATGGATCACAAAAATTTGATTCACCTATCAGAGACAAAACGCTTGTCTGCTAGGCAAGCCAGGTGGGCTCTATTCCTGTCCCGATTTAATTTCGTGGTCTCCTACCTCCCGGGCTCCAAAAATGTGAAGGTGGGCACTTTGTCCTGCTAGTTCTGTAGCCTCTCCAGAGAGGAGGTTCCACTGACCCCTATTATTCCGGCTGAATATATCCTTGCGACCATACGGACTTGCATCACTTCTCCCCTGGGAGAGGAGATCTTGGCTGCCCAGGCTTCGGCTCCAGCCGAGAAGCCGGGCGGAAAGTGTTTTGTCCTGGTGCAATTACGTATTAAGCTGTTAGAAACGTACCATGCTTCCAAAATTGCAGGTCACATTGGTTGGGACCAATTGATCTGGTCATTGTCTAGAGTCTTCTGGTGGCCAAGTCTCAGATCGGATTGTACGGCTTTTACTGCTTCTTGTACGACCTGCGCACAGAATTAGACTCCTCGGCATTTGCCAGTCGGCTTGCTGCAGCCTGTGGCTAATGGGGACCATCCATGGTCCCATTTATCGATCGATTTCATGGTCAAACTTTCTAGTTCTATGGGCTATATGGTCATGATCGTGGACAAATTCTCGAAAATGGCACATTTCCTACCTCTCAAGGGCTTGCCGTTCGTGCAGGAGTTGGCGGTGATATTTGCTAAGGAGGTCTTTCGGTTACACGGCATACCAAGGGTTATTGTATCCGACAGAGGAAGCCAGTTTGTGTCCAGATTTTGGAGGTGCTTTTAGGCTCAGATGGGAATTCAGCTGGCATTCTCTTTCCACCCTCAGTCAAATGGTGCGGCAGAAAGGTCCAACCAGGCCTTATAACAATTTCTCCGCTGTTATATCTCTGACCACCATGGCAATTGGGCTACCTTGTTGCCCTGGGCAGAGTTTGCCCAGAATTGTGTGGTTAACTCTTCCTCATGGAGTTCCCCATTCTTAATTAACTATGGGTTTCAACCCTCTGTTCTGCCTTAGGTATTCCAAGCAGAAGATATTCTGGCTCTGGATGAGCATTTGAGGGCACTCCATTCCTCCTGGGCACGGGTACAGCATACCCTACATGGTTCCGTGAAGCGGCAGAAACAGCAGGCTGACCGTAGGTGACTGCCGGCACCTACTTTCCAGGTGGAAGATAGAGTATGGTTGTCTTCCCGAAACTTGCACCTCCAAGTTCCATGTAATAAGTTGGCTCCTCATTTTGTTGGTCCGTTATGAGTGATACGCAAGATTAACCCTGTGGCTTATGCTCTTGATCTTCCTGCCAATATGCGCATCCACAACGTTTTTCACGTGTCATAGTTGAAGTCCTTGATCTACAACCAGTATACCTCTGCTCCTGTTCGTCCAGCTCCCGTGAAAGTTGCAGATCATGAGGAATATAAGGTACAGAACATTCTGGACTCTCGTGTGAGTAGAAGGCACTTACAGTATTTTATTCACTGGAAGGGATATGGTCCTGAGGAGCGCTCCTGGAGACCTGCCGGTGATGTCTACGTTCCTGTATTGGTATGCAGATTTCATGTGCGCTTTCCTGACAAACCCCGGCTGGCTCTGCGGAGGGGGGTACCTTGAGGGGGTTACTGTTACAGCTTACCTTGGTTTCAGCAGCTGTTCATGCCGCATGGATGATGCAGGAAGATGGCAGCAGTTGGACGCATCAGAGCAAGATGCATCATCTGCAGGGGCTAGGCTTCAGAGTGTAGCAGGCCTCTGTTTTATGCAATGCTTCCTGTAGTCTCCTCCTACCTACTTCCTTCTTCTGAGCCTGCTCCTCCTACCTACTTCTTGAGGAGGGGTTTAAAGGGCAGTCTGAGTCCTGACTCAGCTTGCGTTGTTGTACAATACAGTTCTGTTTCCCTTGAACTCTGTGTATGACCTGGCTAGTTTGACCATCCATTCTGGTGCTGACCTGTGGCTCTGTCTGACTACTCTTTTGCCTGCTCCCATTGTGTAGTGGACACCCAGTCTGGTGCGGACCTGTGGTTCTGGCTGACTACCTGAACTGTGTATGATCCGGCCTGTCTGTCCATCCATTGTGTTCCGATTTGGCTTAGACATCCTTTCTGGTGCAAACCTGTGGCACTGGCTGTCTACCCGCTCCAGCTTTTATATTCATCTAATCCTGGAACAATGAGGATGGTGCAGCAGGAAAAAAGCAGGCCAGGATTCTGGAACAGTTCTTGGGGCCTAGGCAAGGCATGGCAGCCTTGCTGGATTCTCTGCCATCTACTCCCCATCCATCACTCTCCTGCTCCACTCCAAGACTGCTCTTCAAGGGCTCACTGCACACCTCTTATATTGTTTGCAAGCCCCACCCATCACCAGCCTACTTTACCTGACTGACACACCCCTCCACCCTTCCCCTAAAAGCAAGGGAGACAAAGGGAGCTGGTCCTTTCTTTGCCCTTTTCCTGTTCAAACAGACCAGGGAGAAGACAAAGAGACAAGGGAAAATGGTTCTGAGCTAAATGTGTGATATAGCAGATGGGAACATAACCATGTAATGGATGCAGTTTTATTGCAAATTTTGCTGCAACTTACCTGTCCATAACAGGGGATGTCACTGCCACTGCTCCTGGCTGAGCTTGTGCATATTACGAGACCAGAAGAAGAGTCGCTCCCTCCAGCTGATGGAGAATGGGCACTAACATCCGCAGCAGGAACAGAAGTAGTCTTGTTGATAGGGAAGACAGATGTTGGAGGGGCAGGGGAAGATGCAGGAGCGTGGTCATCTTCAGCATCTGAGGAATCCACTGGTCCTGTTACAAAGGTCATGGGATCTGGTCCATCATGTGGTGGACCAGCAAAAGCCTCATCACCACCTGCAGCAGGAGCAGCTTCTGCCTCAGATGCTGCAATGAGGACATCCAGGACCTGTTCATAATGATGGTATAGAACAGAGCTACTGGAGGCCCCAGATGACCTCGCTAGCTCCATCTTCTCCCTTTTCTGCAGCACCTGCCTTCTCATGTTGCAGACCCTCTTCCTGCACCTCTGTGATGTGTGTGGGGCCACATCATTGACAGATTCCACCACAGTATCCCACATTTCACTCCTATCCACTACTGTGGTGGAACCTGCCAATGGGCCAATGAGCTCAGAATAACAGCACTGCAGTGCCCCCACTAGTGTCTCATGCTGATGGGTACTTTTCTTTTTCTGGCCATTGTTGATCTTCTTGATGGCTGATCTAAAATGGCTGTCTGTTGGGGATTGTTTCTTTTTAGGGGGATTCTCCACCTTTTTTTCAGGTCATAGTGTCATCTTGAAATTTTTGGCCTTGTTACCAAGGCACTTTGCCAACCAACAATGGGAATCTTAACAGTTCTAAATTTGGGCCAATTGTAGTCGAATGCAGGGAACTGGAATGGGCGATGCCATCTCAATAGCCAATACAAGTTGAGGAAGATACATCGTGACGTCGCAAAGTAAGCAGGGGGAGGACATGACAGACATGGGTTATTGATGTTCGACTTAATTTGTTTTCGACAAACTATGTAGGGTAGGGGATGACAGATGGGTTGGTTATGTTCGACAAACATTGATGTTTGTACACATGCCATGTAGAATGTGACAGGCAACCCATGCTGGAGTAGAGGTGACATGCACAGACTGACATTGGCCCATAACTTCTGTTTTTGGGATGGATCTTTTGCTATATGCACACCCTGTCTATAGTGCCTAGATATTACTAGGGACAATTATTAGGTGCTTACAGGGTAATAGTAGATTGTAAGTAATAAAAAGATTTCCCTGCTGAACTCAGCGAGTGTATATCAACCCCATCAATGACACTTGGAGATTAGCATATACAAAGGTAATAAAACCTAACTTTTATTTATGAACTTAAAAAGGGACGGAAGACGTTATTAAATAAAACAAAACTGTGACATCTGTACCCTAATGTAAGTGTTGCCAGGACGTCATTCAGCTTGCCAAAGACTAAATATACAACAAAGTTGTTACACTCAAGTATCTATATGAAAGCTTCAAAGGGGATACAAAGAAATATCTGACACATCTGATCCAAGTAAATATTCATTAGAGCTAGGTACAATTAAAGTGAGCGTTGGCATCGCATCGCGACATTACTGTCAAGGTTTGGCTGAGCTGCTCTAACTCTGCTGTTGATTCTGGTGCCTGAGCTAATCTAGTGCTCTGCTGTTGATTGCTGCTGTATCCCCTTTCCTGGGTCAGGCTGAATCAGCTGACCTCTCTGTGATTACTCACCTGTTATCAGCCAACCCTCTCAGGGTATTTAAAGCAGCTTGGCTCACTTCCTCCTTGCCCTTGTGTCTGCTTCTGGCTGCAAGAGCGTTCTACTGAGTTCCTGATTACCTGTGCATGACCTGGGTTCCTCTGACGTCCCTTCTGGCTCCTGGCTCCTGGCTTGTTCCTGACATCGCTGATCTCCGTATTCCTGACCCCAGCTTGGCTGAGTACCTGTCTTGGCTCCTGACCCCAGCTTGTCTTTTGGTTTACGCTTCTGGATCACGATTTTGCTTGTTTTGCTTTTGTCATTTTAATAAAGGTGTTTTGCATTTTATATTTTGTATCTGTCTGGTTCCTGGTCCCTAAGAATTACTTGCAGTGCAGAAGGACCAGTTATGCAGGCAGTTCTATTCAGCATAAAATATACAAGAAGCAGTGTATGTTGAATAAAATTTTAGAAGGATGGGAGCAATATTTGTTGAATTAAAATGTAGAAAGAAGGTCAGATGGGAGCACTATATGTCGACTTTAAAAGGGAGGTTAATATATTGAAGGGGGCAATATTTGTCAAACTAAAATGGAGAAAGAAGGTCAGAAGGGAGCACTATATGTGGACTTTCAAAGGGTGGGTTAATATGTTGAAGGGGGGCAATATTTGTCAAATTAAAATGGAGAAGAAGGTCATGGGAGCACTATAAGTCGAATTTCAAAGTGGGAGGATTAATATGTCGAAGGGGGCACTCTATGTTGGATTTCTGTGATGTATACTGTATTCTGCACTGCTTTTGTTCGAACAACGATGGTTTTGAAACCGTTGTTGTGGCTTCTACGCAGGATCTATGCAGGATTACTGACAGAAAATGTAACCACAAAACATGCAGTAATACTGACCATAGGTAAAAGGATTCTACTTACGTGTTGCTTTTAGTTGTTTCCTATGGGCTTTTTTTTTTTTACTGGGGGTGGGTATAATTACCACTGATTTTGTTTTCACAACTCAGCTAATAGGATACTAAAACCTGACTTAAAAGAACACAACACCCATTGGTAAGAGTATTGAGGCCCTGATCTTCTTTTCTGCTTGGAATGGAGTGGAGGTTGTTGCAGGGTTTGTTTTATGTTTTAAAACAATTTATTTGTTGCTAATTTAACTGCACAAACCAGTGGATTAACCCTCTGAGTACCAGTGAGGTATCCAACACATTGCATTTCAGTACATTGGGTTGCTCTTTGGCACTCAAAGAGTTAAAATGTTGCGAGTGGTTAGCGAGATTACAGAGTAGCCTGAGCAGAGTTTTGCATGATGTTGATGGTATAAATTTTAAGTTCCCCTCCCAGTAATTCTGCTTTTTAGTTTGTCACGTCTGTAAAAAAATATGTATGTGCCACTTCCCTTAAAATTGATCTTGAAGACTTAGGTACCTGATCTTAGGCAGCAGCCACCCCGCAAGGTTGGAGAAGGGGGAGGCAAATTATAGTGCAGTCCTGCCAGCAATGCTTATTTATGGTTCACTGGTGCTAAAGAGCTTTCTGATAATTGTTTATAAAAGCAGAAGTCACTCTGATAGCAGCATGGGGACTGGCACGCAGTACAGAAAATACATGTCACCTTAGCGGAGCAAAGTAATTAGGCAAGTAGTAATACTAATATATTTAACACTTGGTGTGCTAGATAGGTGTCCAAATCATTTTGAAGCACTTTCCAACATATAAGGTTGTTGACCATTTAAGGGCCATAGGAATGGGCAAATTATTGCAATTTTCTCTGGCAATGAAGGAGTTAATAATTCAATCCATTATTTGCCACACACCTTTTCACCCATACCTTATACCTTACACACTTCCAAGTTCCTATGGCAGTTCAGCATCTTCTCCACAGTGGCACTATCACCCAAACACTGCAGTCCCTTTCTGTAGAAACCAGGTATACAGATACATTTTGATTTGAAAATAGATGAAATTGAGTCATTCTGCAGTAAACCAGATGTACCATACGGGGACAAATACAAAGTCCCATTGCTTAAAATGGGGCTTTAACCTCTTGAATATTTATATCATTCAAGAGGATAAAATATTCTTTTAAACCAGTGGATTTTTTATTTTAAACTTGTTCCCTATGGTGCAGTGGGCTTGCCCCAGAATTGCTAAATATTGAGTTTATCCATAAGGTCCCAAATATTGTCCTTCATTACCTATATAATGTATAATTTCTGTTGTTTTTAATACATACTATAATATATAGTAATGTACCATGGTAATAGATGTCTATTGTATGTAATATTCATGCATTCAATTTCTGTAGGGTAAGAACATATACTATATACTGTATGCATTACTACTATTCATTTGCAATCCCTGTTGTATCACTATTGTAATTCCATTTCCATTGTAAGCTCAATGATATGACTACTGTAGCTCCATTACAATTGCAAGCACTGTGGTATCACTAGTGTTCCTCCATTACAGTTGTAAATGCTATGATATGATTACCATAGCTTCATTTCAATTGTAAGCTTTGTGGTATCACTAGTGTAGCTATATACAGCACTGCCTGGATATGATGTCATACTTTGGCACCCTACACTCTCAGTCAACACGGAGACCACAAGGGAGAGACAATATGGATGCCTACGGTGGCAGATGCACAAACTTCAAACTCCCCATACTGGACCAACAGGAAAAAGGGCAACTCAGTTCAAAGCAAGAGAAAGGGGGAAAGATTGAGTGGAAAATCAGACATGTGGAGAAGTAGGGAGAAACAGGAGGCAAAAAAACCTACAGGAAGGGAAGGGTGGAGACAGGAAGGGAACTGAGAGGGGAACTGAGGGAAAATATTAGAAAAGTGAGAGAGCATTTTCGGAGAGAGAGGTGGGACTGGGGAAAAGAGAAGAAATGAAACAGACTGGAGGAGAAAGGGGGAGAAGAAGCAGCCAAGGGACCTGTAGGTAGACTGAGTAATATGGCTGGTGGTGAGAAAAGGAGAAAAGGGGTGGGGGAATGGTTAGAAGTTGCTAATAATTAAAAAAAATCACCCAGGCTTGTATTAAGCTACAGTCTGCCTATGTATATATATATATATATATATATATATATATATATATATATATTTATTTATTTATTTATTTTTAAGTAGTGTTTCAGTATTATATGTTCGTACATATATAGTAACAGTACAGAGCTTTACAGTATAATGTATGCTAGTAAATCTATTATTCACATAAACACACACTTTCTGCTCCGAGGTTTGCTTGGAAAGAATCCGTGACCGAACACTATTATGCTTACCCTGGAAGTTTGCTGCATTATCAGCAGAATATGTAGCACACTTGTTCCAATCAATGTTATGTTTTGACAATATTTCATTGACTGCATCAAACAACTCCTCAGATGTATTGGACTTGCAAGCCACCATATCTAGGAATTGAGTAACTATTAGGCCTGTGTCTGGGTGCTTGTAGGTAACTGACACTGGGAAATATTTATCAAATTAATCCAAACTTGCATCCAAAGATAATCCAAAATATGTTTCCCTCCTTTCAATTGCTCCTCTAACTAGTTTAAGTGCTTCCAGAATTTACTGCACCCTGAAGAATGTGGGTAGTTTTGTTTGAAACACATGCATATTTTTCTGTAATTTTTGAATCTGGAAACATTTTTTAAAGAGATGTTTAACATGATCACTGGTTGCAATGGATATATTATGTTCAACTATGAAGCCTGTAAATAAAACCTCAGCTTCAGTTAGTTTTCTGCCATTTTTGACATGGGGTAAAGAAAAAATAAGACCAGGATTTTTATTGTGCTGCAGGTATGGCAGAACCAGCAAGCTTGTCTGTACCAATGTGTCTGGTGATATAATTGTAACCACCATGGTTAATTGAAAAGTCTCATCTGCAGACTTCACAAAAATCAAATGTTGGTCCTCTCCTTGGAGAAAAGGGTGCTGTGCTTGCCATGAATCTTTAAACAGGCAGGCTCTTTTTGCCTTTTTCTTTGGTGACTCTGTGAGTTCCACATCTGCCATTTCTGCTACTGGGTATGTGTTTGACTACAGATGTCATTAGGGAAGAGAAGCACAAATACAAAGCATCTTTTAGAATGTTAAGCTAGTTGGAATTCTTATTAAACTAGGGCAGTGATGGGCAGTGTTGCTAGCTGAGCATTGCTAGCAGCTGTGGATTCCCTCTTTGCACATCCCTGAACCATAAGGTGTGAGAAATATTTTGTAACTGAAAGTTCTCCAATTCTAATGGCATTTACTAAAGTGTCTAAAATATACATTTCATATGCAGCAGGTTCCTTAAATTATGGTGTCAAAACCTTAATGTTCTCAGCAATATACTGATTAATTAAAAGGGCTTTATCAAGTGCTGCATGACACAACTAATCAAAACAATCTGATAGCCCTTAAAATGCAGTTTAGAGATTAGTGGTAATGTGATAGACACATTCAAATGCATGATTTTATATACTTAATGAATGAAGCAGTTTCTGTGGAAAAAGAATGTCTGGCAAAACAACCAAGGGTGCATAATTTAAACATAAACATGTGTTTCGCTTAGAATACTTTGGATGCATGGATTAACCTACCAGAGGTGGTGGAATAAAAAATGTGGGGATACTAAATATTGCCTCAGACAAACATAAGGCTTTACAAGTATTTAGATGGGGAATGGTAAATGTATAGGAACCAATTGCAATGTATCTGCCATAAAGCTTATGTTTCCATGATTAAGAATTAGAGAACTCTTTTGAAATGAGCAATGCTTCTTATACCTTACAGCAGAGATGGACAAATCTCAACCCTGCATCAGATTATTTCTAAAAACTCTACCATCAAATTGTCCAAGATGTACCGTGATGTCCTCCAGTAAATTAAAAATTAAAAATATATTATTGATCGATCAAAAAACAAGAATAAAAAATAAAAAAATAAATAAATGAAAAACTATTTAAAATATTATTGCCACCAATATCCACTTGCCGCTTTCTTAAAAAGCCTGTATACATCTATACCTAAGATCAATGGTATGCTCATATTGTACTATACATCTGTCATATTACAGTATGTGTGTCTGTGTGTATGTGTGAGGGGTCACGTAATAACTGGTGTCCTGTATGTGAGGTATCAATCAAATTCTTAAAAAATAAAATGTGTTAGCGCTCACCATACACCTCCTCAAAAGATCACACTGCTGATTGACCACTGTGACTAGGAAGTAAATAGTCACCACTATAAACACTGAATAAGTAAAAAAACAAATACGGACTAAGCGCTTGGATCTTAATATATCACAATAGATACATAAATAGATGGCTCATAAATAGTAAAGAAATATCAATAATTTATTAATAAATAAAACCTACATATAAGGTGTCTATATGGCATAAAAACAATATATTGATATATTAGTAATCTCCATATAAAATAATTCTCTACAGTAGGTCTCAATAATACCAAGATATATATTTTTGCAGGAAATAGTTACAGGTAAGAGTTCTCTTTTGCAGTATAATAAGAGGAGGATGAAAAATAAATCCAGAGCGCAGGATTCTTTTCCTCCTGTCTTATATATATGGAAATGTAAACAATTTTCCTGGTTTGAATACGTTTCTATCTACCTTTGATGGCTGTCAGTTCCTATCCAACTTCTTTAATCACCAACACCATTAGTTTTAAGGAGCAACAATTCAAAATGCCACACCAGTTGTCACAGAACTTAGGGTTCAGCCTGCCAATCGTTGGCTGATTTCGAATCCTGAAATACCTGGGGATCATCTGATTCTTGTAATACTCAGTGAGGGTAACCCCGTGTAGATGTAATTCCACCTCTTTCATTTTTTAATTGTAGCATCTCCTGATATATTTCAGTGGCAGTAGGTAAACCCAGCAATTCATCACATGAATCTTTGAATAAAATGTCTGTGATCTCTGTTGTGAAATTTAAGGTTTTCTTCAGTGTATCAATGGTTGTCACTTTAGCATTCACCTTTGACATCTCGCTGTGTTCCATGGTAGACTTGTTCTTGTCTTGTGTATAACCGTGGTGCTTGCAGTTAAATATATTCAGAGTACCATCCAAAAAAACACCGCACACACTGACTGTTGTTCTTGGGGTGCTCCAAGCCCAAACTTCAATTCAGATCTACTTTACACCATAAAGCAGAGCACTTGCCAGTACATTAAAACTTCACCTTTATAAAAACATTGATAAAAATGTATTGCCCAATGTTTCAGTCCACAGTGGGACTTTCATCAGGGACACTCATAGTTACAGACTACCTCTGTAGCCATCACTTAAATAGTCTCTTTGTAAGGGATCCCCAGTGGCTAGACCCTTTATCAAACAGAGACACAAAGTAAAAGATCTGAAGTGTTTCCCTTCTGAAATGGTTAAACAGTCACCACAGGGGAGATAGGGAGTCCAGACCGGCGAAGAGAGAAACAGACTTGATCGCCCAAGGGCTTGAATTAACAATTTAGTCTGATTCATTACATTTAAGTGTGCATGTTACTTTACTTGTTTTTAATGTTTTGCGTGTGACATATTATTGAAGTTCATGCGTCTTTTCATGGTTTAAAGTGGATGTTGAGCAGACACTGGGTTAGTGTTCTTGGTTGTTATGACAACCATGCATGCTGAATCCTGGCGCCAAGTCCAACAAAGAGACTATTTAACCCTTTGAGTGCCAGAGTGGTACGCAATGCATTGCAAAGGTAGTCTGTAACTATGAGTGTCCCTGATGAAAGTCCCTGTGTGGACTGAAACGTTGGGTAATACATTTGTACAGATATTTTAATAAAGGTGACATTTTAATATACAGGAGAGTGCTCGGCTTCCTGGTGTGGAGTAAATCTGAATTGAAGTTTGAGCTTGGAGCACCCCAAGAACAATAGTAAGTGTGTGAGGTGTTTGCTTGGATGGCACATTGTATATTAAGTAACATATTGGGTCTATTGGTCACATAGTCACAGTATTTGTGGTGGCATACGTAGCCGAATCTATTCCCCATTATCATTATATATATACTGTGTATGTATATGTGATGTAAGATATATTTTTTAGCTTTTTCCTTGTTCCTGCACACATGAGGCAAGGACTATACTGTATATGTATTAATATAATGGGGATTTAATTACAATATTTTGTCATTTGCATTTTTTCCAACATTCTTGATTTTATTCTGTGATACAACAGAGTTTTATAACTGTATAGGTTGCTTATGTAGTCTCCTAAGTTACCGTATACGCAATATAGGGAAGACCACCCATAGGCTCATACTAATTTTTTTTCTTTGCACTTATGTGTTCTTGCAGGACTATACCGTATATGTATTAATAAAATGGGCATTTAATTACAATATTTTGTCATTTGCATTTTTTCCAACATTCTTGATTTTATTTTGTGATACAACAGAGTTTTATAACTGTATTGGTTGCTTATGTAGTCTCCTAAGTTACCATATACACAACATAGGGAGGACCACCCATAGGCTCATCCTAATTTTTTTATTTGCACTTATGTGTTCTCCATTTTAAGTTAAATTAAGAGACCCTGTCAAGGTTATGATCATTCCATTTCTGATAGCTGTGGCCACCCTGGTAAAGGCAAAAGCTGAACAGAACATGGTTGGAATCTTGAATCCAACTTCATCATAGACCTGCAATGTCAGAAGTGGTAACTCTGAGAAGATTGAGGGGGACACAGGTTCTAAGCACCTTTGAAAGTAATATTTAGGATGTACACTGGAGGACCCAGAGGTACTGGTATAGGGATACCTGTACTGGGATGGATCTTGGGTAGAGTAAATATAAATAAAGTAGGGGAAATTGCAGTGATACATTTCAGATACAGATAACTTTCTCCCTGAGCACACCTTACACTGGAGAAACCATCCTTTTGCTCTTTGCTCAACATTAGTACAACAGCCTATCTTAGCAGTTGGACAGTTTGCAGATGCTCCCATATCTCATTCATTCTATTGGTCTCTACCACATAATCATTTATGTGGCAATACTCACAGTGGTCACTTTATTAGGTACATCTGCTGGTTAACACAAATAGCCAAAAAGCAAATTATGTTGCTGTAACTCAGTATATAAAGCATGCAGACATGGTCAAGAATCTTAGTTGTTGATCTACCAAACAATATGGGCAGGACACATATCCTAAGTGACTTTGACCATGGTATGATTGTAGGTGACAGATGTGGTGATTCCAGCATTTATAAATAGCTGCCATCCTGGAATTTTCATGCACTAGAGTCTCTAGAGTTACAGAGAACAGTGCAATAAAAAAAACATCCAGGGCAGTTCTCTGGGAAAAAAACACATTGTTAATGAGAATGGTGAGAGGAGAATGGCTAGACTCATTCAAGATGACAGAAAGGCCACCAACACATTACATTTTGAAGCAGATGGACTACAGTGTCAGAAGACCATGCTGGGTTCCAAGAACAGGAAGATGAGGCTACAGTGGGCATGCAATCACCAAAAACTTGACCAGTGAAGATTTGAAAAACATCTCCTGATTAGGGATAGGTGAAAATGTTTGCCTCAGATCAAAATCAGAGAATAATGGCACTTCTATACATAGCATATATTATTTTATTTCCCAAAAGCATAGTATAGAAACGTTGATTTGTAGGAATTAGACTTCTTTGGCCCAAGCCCTGGGGAAACATTGATTTGTAAGACTTAGACTTTTTAGATCCAAGCCCTGAGGAAAAATTGATTTGTAGGACTTTGGCTTGTGTCACAAGTCCTGAGGAATCACATCAGAGATAATTTTTTTCACTAAAGTTTGTTAGCATCACAAGCCCTGAGGAATCAGAGATAATTTTTATCAATTCTGCTTGTTAGCATCATATGCCCTGAGGAATCAGATAATTTTTATCAATTTGGTTTGTTAGTATCACAAGTCCTGATGAATCAGTGATTTGTAGGACATAGACTTGTTGAAACAAGCCCCCCCCCCAGGTCATGTTATGGTGGCCAGTGGAAAATACCCCTGTGCCATTGCTGTTCATGCTACTGCTGCTGAGTTGTTTAAGCAGCAGGATGATTAGGCAGCTCCAAGGGAATGGGATCAGCAGCAGTGATAAGGGTGATGGATGATCATGGTTACACTTGCCACTACTAGCTCCAGTGATGCGCCTGGGGCAGTAGCAGCACCACAAATAGCCCCCACCACTTCAGGTATATGTGGAGAAAAGAAGTTGGCCAATAATGCTTCTCCACCTTCCCTTCCTCCAAAACCATGGGTGCGTTGTTGGAATATATATTTTTCCCTTGAGATCAGAATGAAACTGTGCCTAGTATCAGCAACTGCAATGTGCACAGTGTGTGGTAAATAAGGGAAGGACTGGGAACAATGGGTACATCTGTACTCATATCAAACACCTGGCACAACTCTAACCAAACACTATGACGCTTAGGGTCCACATTGGGAAATCATCCCGCCAGGAACCACGTACTGCTGCTGTCACTATGCCCCTTGTCCTCTCCCAGCTAAAGACACATGAGAACTTGCAGTTTTAATAGTAATGATGAACCCTCCTTGCCACCAGCTTAGCATATTCTGTGGGATGGAATCTCCTCAGATGCCGCTTGATGCCCTGGTTGGGATTATCCTCCACCACACTGCCATGTGTGGTCAGAGCATGACACAATGTGCAATGGGTGGACACGACTGCCACATCCTGACATCCACTGAATTGCTATCAGCTGGTTGGGGAAGTAAAGATGAATGAGGTGGATTGTCAGAAGATGTTACATCTTCCTGCGGCCCGACCCTAGAGCAAGAAGGGTCTGACTGGGTTTATCTACTCTTCCTCCTCTTTGATTTCCACCTCACGTCTTGTTGCCTTTGAAGAAAGTCAGAGGGTACAGCAAAAGCGGTGTCTGATTTCTTTGGTGGGGGTTTGGCTTTAATATGTTTCATATAATTGTCATGGTGTCTGTGTTTCATGTGTGTTATCAGGGCAGTTGTGCCAAGGTGCATTCCCTTCTTTCTCCTTTTCACTGACTTTTCACAAATTGTGGTCAGGGTTTCCAGATATCACGGTCCCCGTGATTCCCTGTCAATCTCTGACTGTGTACCTTTGCATTGGAGGAGTCTGATTGGCCCACCCAGGATGTGCCTTTATATGCTGGGGTTTGGGCACTTCTCAGTTGCCCTTTCGTGGTGTTCCTGTTCCTGCGCCTTGTTGCTGATTTCCAGTGTCTCCTGTGTACCGACCCGGCTAGTCTGACTCTTCTCCTGCTCCTGCTCCGTGATTTGACCCGTTTCTGGCTGACGACCTTGCTCTGTGATTTGACCCGGTTCTGGCTGACGACCTTGCTCCGTGATTTGACCCGGTTCTGGCTGACGACCCTGCACGGTGATCTGACCCGGCTCTGGCTGAAGACCCTGCTCCGTGATCTGACCCGGCTCTGGCTGATGACCCTGCTCCGTGATTCGACCCAGTTCTGGCTACTGATCCTGCTCCGTGATTGATCCGCTCTCCGGTGGTGTTCCTGTGGCTGTGTCATCCGGTTCCGGTTGCTCCTGTCCGGTTGCTGCTCCAGTGTCCTCCGATCGCGCTGGCGACATTCTGAACTGTTTCTCTGTTCCTCTCTCGCTCATTCAGCTGTAGCCGAGGTTGCCTGCCTTGTACTCGCTGAGTATTGCTCTTTTGAATGTACCAGATTAACCCTTGCAGTGTCTGTAGTCTCCGATTACGTGCCACTTGTTTAGCTTGCCAAGCTTCTGTTGGTTCTCTGATCCGTTACACTTTGAGCCTCCTTTTGACGCTATACCAGTCCTCGCAGAGCTCCGCTTGTCCGGTGTTCGGGGTGCACTGTGATCACGCCGGTTGGCGCCGGTAGTCTGTTCGCTCTTGCTATAGGACTCTGTGCGACACCGGAAGGGTGTCCCGGGCCCGTCTCTCATTTTCTCAAAGTGTTCAGTTCCATCTGCACTGCTCTGTGCATCGGCTCTTCGTAGCTTGGGCAACTATCATCTACTGCGGCAGCCTAAGGGCTTGTATACTATCCTTGGCACACGCAGGTCACTCACTACTCATTCTGGGCGATTCCTATTCTGGTTACTTCAGGTTTGGCAGTAGCATTCCTCCTAGCCCACGGTGGTGGTACTGGCTCAGCTCAGGGCAACAGGGGTGCATCCTGCTTCTGCTTAGAGAGTGATACAGTGCTGATTCTGTTCCTGGTTCTACATCTAGAGACTGTTCTCCAGAGACTGATATCTCTCCTGGGCATTGGCCAATCTAGCCTGAGCCTCACCAGTGCTCCTGTTAACCCTTTGGGATTGCTACAGCCTTTAGTTGTATTTTATCCTCTGTTTATATTACCCATACTTTGTCTGTATTTGTCAGTATTGCTCTTATCTATACTGGCCCCTAGGGGCACTGTTTATCATTCTGTTTCAATAAACTGTGTTTTTACTTTACAACCTGGTCTGAGTGTCAGAAAAACCGTAACACCGGAGTATGATAACAAGAGGGATTGCTGTCCCCCTGGTCTGTCTTAGACCTCAGGGGATGAGGCGGTGAAGGTAACCTAAAAAGATGCTGCCTTAATAAACCTTTTAGAAAAAGGGTGTTGGAGGGGGGGCACAAATAGCAATGCGCCCGAGGGAGAGGCTGAGGTCCGCTACTTAAGGACCTGCAGCCCCTCCCACAAATGCGGACCCTGCCCTACACTTGTGGTCAGGGCTTCCGAAGTATGATAACAAGAGAGATTGCTGTCCCCCTGGTCTGTCTTAGACCTAAGGGGATGAGGCGCCAAAGGTAACCTAAAAAGAGGCAAGAGAGATTGTATTGATAACTTTATTTATTGATGCTTGCGCAAAGATGACATTATTTTGCTAGGTTAGTGAGTGCTCTGCGGATTTCGGTTTCGGGATTTGGTATGTATCTGTTAAAGCATTCGGATTGCCATCGACCGAGCTTTTGTATAATGTGAGCAGGATCCTGATTTTTGGATGCTGCTGATGCTACCCCTATCCTGAATGAATGTCCAGAATAGTGATTAGGATTGTACCCTAAGAGTGACAGTATGATGCGTACGTAGTAGGTGAATGAGGATGTAGTGAGTGGGCCAGATAGAAGTGGTAGGAGTGGACTATCATTAGGGTGTGGAAGGATGAGATTGGTGAGGTTAGTGTCACGGTTTGTTAAGACTCTCAGATGCAAAGTTAGGTAAAAACACAGCTTTATTGAAAAGTTAAAGACAACCCCATAGGGTAACATACACGTTCATACATATATATATTGCAATGACAGGGAAAGCAAATAATAATAGCGATACAGGTTCTACCGGCCTTGCCAATGTACCGGGCAAGGCAGCCTGGGACTGATACGAGGAGAATTCGTAGGCTCTACCGGCCCTGCCAATATACCGGGCAAGGCAGCCAGGACTAGTACTCAGGGATAGTTGGCTCTACCGGCCCTGCCAATATACCGGGCAAGGCAGCCAGAAAGTTGGCACAAAGAATAGATAGGCTCTACCGACCTTGCCAATGTACCGGGCAAGGCAGCCTGGGACTGATACAAGGAGAATTCGTAGGCTCTACCGGCCCTGCCAATATACCGGGCAAGGCAGCCAGGACTAGTACTCAAGGATAGTTGGCTCTACCGGCCCTGCCAATATACCGGGCAAGGCAGCCAGACTGGCACTAGAAGGATAGTAGGCTCTTCCGGCCCTGCCAATATACCGGGCAGGGCAGCCTAAGCAAATAGTAAGTATAAAGGTTCTACCGGCCTTGCCAATACCGGGTAAGACAACCCAAGATGGTACGAAGAGGAATAGGGTTTTACTGGCCTTACCAATATACCGGGCAAGGCAGCCTAGTATGCAGTGGATGGCAACCACTAAAGCCTCAGTGACTGTCTAGGTGGCAACAACAGTCACTAGATGACATGCAGAGGCAGAATAAGCGCAAGTGGCAAGCCAAGAATGCAGGAGACCACCAGTACCCGCGTACTGGAGAACCAACTGAGCTGCCTAGGACTTGACAGCTATCATCAACATAGAGAGAACCAGTACCTGCGTACTGGAGACACAGTAACTTTTAAATCGGTACAATGAGCTCGGTAGTGGTGGAGCGAACCAGTACCTCGTACTGGGGAGACCAATATTTCTTCCGGTGCAACAGCAGCCGGTGAATAGGAGCGAGCTAGTACCCCCGTACTGTAATCAGCACTGTACCGGTGCAACAGCAGTCGGAAGTTGGTGGAGCAAACCAGTACATGCGTACTGGGGACACAAACACGTATGGGCAATAGCAGCCAGGTGGCTGGGGAGCGAACCAGTACCCTCGTACTGGGAACACAATACTGTCATGCAATAGCAGCCGGATGGCTGTGGAGCGAACCAGTACCCGCGTACTGGGAACTCAATATTATCGTGCAATAGCAGCTGGATGGCTGAGGAGAGAACCAGTACCCGCGTACTGGGAACACAATACTGTCGTGCAATAGCAGCCGGATGGCTGTGGAGCAAACCAGTACCTGCGTACTGGGAACTCAATACTATCGTGCAATAGCAGCCGGATGGCTGTGGAGCGAACGAGTACCCGCGTACTAGAGAAAAGACGACTAAGAGGAGACCTTATCACATTGTACAAGTATATGAGAGGTCAATACAAGGATCTCTGCGGTGAGCTATTTATTCCAAGGCCTGCTCAGGTGACCAGGGGACACCTCTTGAGATTAGAGGAAAGGAGGTTTAAACTTCAGCAGAGGAAGGGTTTTTTTACGGTAAGGTCTGTCAAATTGTGGAATTCATTGCCCAGGGAGGTAGTTATGGCAGATACAATGGACACATTTAAGAGAAGATTAGATACATTTCTTTCAAAAGGGAACATACAGAGTTATACTGTTTATCAGTAGGCAGATCAGGAAGGTCTGATAAAGACTAATTTAATTGGTAGCAGGAAAGCTATAAAATTCTTAGTTACTGAGGTATGAAGCGAAGGTTGAACTTGATGGACTTGTGTCTTTTTTTCCAACCTAATTTACTATGTTACTATGTTACTGGGAACACAATACTGTCATGCAAGAGCAGCCGGATGGCTGTGGAGCGAACCAGTACCCGCATACTGAGAATACAAATCACTACAGTGGCAACAGCAGCTGGGTGGCTGTGGAGCAAACCAGTACCTGCGTACTGGGAACTCAATACTATCGTGCAATAGCAGCCAGATGGCTGTGGAGCGAACGAGTACCCGCGTACTGGGAACACAATACTGTCATGCAAGAGCAGCCGGATGGCTGTGGAGCGAACCAGTACCCGCATACTGAGAATACAAATCACTACAGTGGCAACAGCAGCTGGGTAGCTGTGGAGCAAACCAGTACCCGCGTACTGGAACACAATACTGTCGTGTAATAACAACCGGATGGCTGTGGAGAGAACCAGTACCCGCGTACTGGAACACAATACTGTAATGCAATAACAACCGGATGGCTGTGGAGCGAACCAGTACCCGCGTACTGGACAAACCAGCAAGGAGTAGAAATGTCGCCAAGGCGACCTGGAATAATAGCTGACTAAGGCGAACTGGAAAAGGAGCCAGCAGAGAAGACAGGAACCAGCACTCCAGACGGTCAACCGGATCAGGAACGGCAGCGGGGACTGGTAGCAGGAAACAGCGACTCAAGGGCAACTCCAACCGGATCAGGAACGGAAACCGGAACCACTGAACAGGTAAATCAGGAACTAGACGATCTCAGGTTAGCAGGAACACAGCGAAGGGCCCAGGAAGCTCAGGAACATATAGAGATGCTAGCAGCATAGAGACAACATGAAAGAGCAACCAAAGGGTGCCCAGGCTCAGTCTAAATAGGCAATGCAGGGCGGGCTGAAGGCAGACAGACAATGGAGAGCTCCCTACAGGTAACTGACACAAGAAGGCAGCAATCACGGGCACCGTGATAGTTAGTTAGGGATTTATAAGGGCACCATGGGTCGTTAGTAGCAAAATATGGAATGAAGTGACCGGTGTGGGATTGATCCGTTTTGGAGTGTGTGATGAACAGTGTGAAGTGATCAGAGTGGTGAGTAAGTTGGTCCTTGCGCACAAAATCGTTGTGTGAGAGGAGAACTCGCTTGGGCAGAGGAAGCCAAAGAAGGCCAGGCATACTGCTGCCTGAATGACAATGTTAGTTTGAGCTTGAAAAGGCTTGGTGTTAATGAATTCATAGATACATCTAAAAATGTGACCAGTGATGGGAAGGCGAGTGCGAGGTGTTAGGTGGTGAGTGTTAGAGATTCCTCTGAGAAATAGCTTAATGCTATAATATGTTAGTATGGACGGGTGAAAAGGATGATGTAATGCGTGGTGACACTGTATTCCGGCAAGGTATACCTTTATAGAGGCAGCTGATAATTTAAGACCGGAGTGGCAGTGGGCGGCGAATGCCAGGATGTTGGATTGTGAATAAAGGTTGACAGGCTTTGTGATGGCAGTGAAAAGTCTGAATGCATCCCAAGCTCTGTTGTAGGCCTTCCTTGTGTTGGGGGCCAAGGCTTGGTTGATGACTGCTGATGCTTCTGTCAGGAGTGAGTTTATGGCAAGATTAGTCCTGCGAAGGCTGGGGGGTTGACGACTATGCGGCTGCAGCTGGGTACTTGCTGATGAAGTGCTGTAATTAAAATTGGGAAAGAGCATTAGCTGACTCATTGTCTTGTTATTAGGGTAGTGTGTATAATGAATTTATAGAGTAAAGAAAGCCATGTGAGTTTCCTGAGAAATTGGGTGATAAGCGGTGCTGAGGATCTGCCTTTTTTGATAAGTGCATATGTGGCCAAGCTTGTAGGATGAAAAGTGACTGTTTGCCCGGACCACTGGTGTCCCCATAGTTCTGCTGCTGCCACCATAGGGTATATTTCCAACAGTATGTGATTAATGGCTAAGATGTTAGTAATCTCTGATGGCCAAGGTTGAGCGAACCATTGCTTGCCACAAATGGCTGAAAAGCCCATGCCTTCAATTGCGTCTCTAAACACTGTATGGCTGAATGGGGTGGGTGAAGGGAGAACATGGACCGGCCATTCCAATGTTTTAGAAAGTTTGTCCACATACGGAGGTCTGAGAGTGCTGGTGGGTGCAGTTGAATAATGGGGCTTGGCTGGGATGCGGAAGGAAGTTGAGAGATGAGATGGGAGATGAACGAGCGCCCTTGGGGTATGATTCTCATGACAAAACTAAGGGATTGTAGTTCTACTTTAGACAGTGAGGGTTTAGCTAATATGTTTTGAATGATAGTATTGATTCTGCTCAATTTATCTGGTGGGATACGAGTCTCCAGTGATGAGGTGTCTATAATGATACTCAGGAATTCGATGATTTTGGTTGGGCCGCTAGTTTTATGACTGGAAAGTGGGATATTTAGTGCCTTGAATAACTCAGTGAGTTTTTTAAAACTGTTAGTGGATTGAGCGTTGTCAATGAGCAGGAAATCATCTAAATAATGTATTACGGCCGGACATCTGCAGTGGTTGAGTAGCAGCCAGCAGAGAATGTCCACGAAGTCGTCGAAAATTTTGGGGCTGCTGTGGCAGCCGAATGTTAGTGTGGTAGCTAAATAATATTGACCTTGCCATTTCATTCCTTGAAGGTGCCAGAGTGAGGGGTGCACTGGTAGGAGCTTAAATGCGTTTTGTATGTCCGTTTTTGCTAGCCAGCAGTCTGGGAGTGTTTGTTTAATAAGACTAATGGCATTATCTATTGTGGCGTACTGAAGTGAAAAGGATTTGGGAGGTATTAGTGAGTTTATACTGGGAACCACGGTGGAGTGGGGAGCTGAAAGGTCTAATATTAAACGTTTTTTGTGCAAAAAATGTTTAGTTGTAAGACCTAGAGGATTGATCCGCCATATAGGGAAAGGGGGGGAAGGGAATGGGCCTATTAAAAAATTATTTTCTGCTTCTTTAGCTAGAAGAACAGAGACTTCTGCTGGGTCTGAAAGGGCAGAAACTAAGTTGGGGCATTCTGCTGAGGTGGATGGGGAGGCCATGATGCCGGTATGGAAACCTTCCTTAAATCCTGTTATTATGTACTCTGTCCTAACAGAATCCGGATGAGAAATGAGGAGAGACTGCAACACTGAAAGGTATATTCCACCCAGGCTTTTATTGATGTGGTTGAACCAGGGACAAATGGATCTAGAGTGGGCATTTTTGCAATTGGAGCATGTATGGGACAGCCGGCAGCCACTAAAGAAACACCCTTTGGAATTAAAGTTATTGTATATCAGGGTGCTTCCGTTGTAGTAAATAGGCCGGCCGAGTTTATCATAAGCTGTAGGGAGGATGAGCAACCTGGCTGGTTTTGTTGCTGATTGGCTGAGGGAGCAGATTGGTTTAACTGACTGCTGCTTAGGGGCGCCGAGGGACAGAGGGAGGAAGAATGATATGAAGACTGGCAATGCAGGCATAATGGGGCTTTAAGGCCGGCAAAGTGCCTGCAAAATAATTTGGTGTCCAAACTACCCCAATCTATCACGAAATTGAACTGTGCCAATGCTGCAGCCGACTTGGCAGCAAAAGACCGGTGATAGTCATAAAATGTGCTACCACCGTATTTATGCGCCAAGTCGCCCACCAAGTGGAGGTAGTGGTCTTGCTCCTGGCGTCTGTGAGGGAATGCCAAACACAATATGTCTCTGTAGACGCCAAAGGCCAGAACGAATTCCGCCACCGAGAGCTTCTTGGACAATCTGGGGTCTTTTGATTTAAGGGTGACTGAGACATCACCGCAGTTAATGACTTTATTGTCGGATAGGTCTTGGGAAGTGATAAGAAGGGAGACTAAGTTAATTTCTTTCCCCTCTATAATGTCCCTTCTAATGTGTGGTGGGATCATATGTGCCGGGGAAATTTTTGGGCAAGAGGCTTGAGATGTACCTGAATGGATGTATTCTATTGGCTGGAGTTCCTGATTTATAGGGCGTGAAGTTTGTTCCAGGGACGACACTGTTTTTTGAATGTCTGATATGGCTGACCCCATCTCTGTAAGAAGATGGGTGATATGGTTAAATTGTTCATTAATTTGTGACGTTTGCTGGGGAGAAAGTGATGGTGAGGGGGGGCAGCTGGGCTGGGGGGGGTGATGCCATCAAGAGCCGATATAGCTCGGCCTTTCGGGCAGAAGCTGGGAACGGGATGTGAAGACGAGTTAATTCCGCCATCAATTTTCCCACTGTCCATCCCCGGAATGAAGGGCTTCGTGGTGGGGGGACTGGGTTTTCTGTTATGGGGGCTTCTGTATCTGAAGCTGCTTGATTGTCATTCTCCATGTTAGCTGTAAGAACAAGAAAGAGAGACGGGAACTTGGTACGTTCTATATATAGCTATCTCAGGACTTGCTACTAGCGAGCTTAATTGTCTGACTTGAAGGAGCCTACTACTTTCTCAGATAGATATTGAACTGGCTGGTGTGACCTATGTTCTCTGCTCTGAGGAGAGGTATTTGGTTGTGAGACCTTCTACCTCTAGAGGTGAGGTAATCAACTGAGGAGCTTTCTGCGAAAGGTGAGTGACCTGTCTGTGGGACCTCCGGCCTCTGTGGAGAGGTGAGGTAACTATCTGTAAGACCGCCGGCCTCTGCAAAGAGGTGAGGTATCTGTCTGTGGGACCTCCGGCCTCAGCGAAGAGGTGAGGTATCTGTCTGTGGGACCTCCGGCCTCTGCGAAGAGGTGAGGTATCTGTCTGTGGGACCTCCGCCCTCTGCGAAGAGGTGAGGTATCTGTCTGTGGGACCTCCGGCCTCTGCGAAGAGATGAGGTATCTGTCTGTGGGACCTCCGGCCTCTGCGAAGAGGTGAGGTATCTGTCTATGGGACCTCCTACCACTGTGAAAGGTTGAGGTAACTCACTATGTGTCCCTGGCTACAAGTGATGATATAATTGTCTGATGGACCTCCGCCTCTATGAAGAGGTGAGGTATCGGTTTGTGGGACCTTCAATCCCGTAAAGAGGTGAGGTGTCTATCTGTGGAACGTACTGCTTTGTGAGAGATTGGAGCCTATCTGTGGGACCTGACTGGGTAACCCTGGACTACAACTAAAAGGTGATGGGGTATATGTGAATTGTGACTAGATAATATAAATAATAGGTGGGGTTGTGAAGGTGGGTGTGCACGAGTGATGGGTTAAGTAATTTGATCTGACCGTGCTCAAGCCCTGAACTAGTTAACTGACACCTGCCTAGTAGCAATGTGCATTGGCTGGGTCGTCTAGTAGTTCTTGAGGCTTGGAGCAACGCTCTTGATCAGCGAGTGAGTAGAGTAAGTGTTTGGACAGGGCCCCGTTGTACCCTGATGTATTAGGGCGGTCTACGGTGTGGGTGTGTCGTTCTTATTACCTCTACCTAAGCGAGTGAGTTCAAGGGAGATGGGGGGTCTCCCCTGGACGTGAAGTGCCTAGGTGAATGACCCTCTGGAAGTGAAATGAATCCTTACCTTGCCTTGTGCTGACTGATGCCTAAGGGATAGAGCAGGTAAGAGGATTGAAATTTATTTATTTATTTATTTTTTAAACGGGCTACACCTTGGAATTGATGTTTAATTATATTATAGTACAACCAATGATCGGGCCGAAGGGTTAGTTGTAGAAGTCCGATACTTCAGTATCACAGCAACCTATGAATGGTAACAGAATAGTTCATGACTCTGAATTAGACAAGAAGCCCTGAGAACATAGATAGGGAGCATAAAAGGAGACCTCACGTGCTCTGAACATGGACGAGGGGTTAGAACCATGTATTTACTAAAGGAAGTAAGCTTGGAGGAGAAGGGCTGAGACACAATTCAGGCAGATGACAACTGTAATAGGATGAATGACGTGGTAACTTGCCTACACCCAGAAATTAATTTATGTGGAAATGGTACAAGCAGTTCATACACTAAATAACTGTGTGAAAAGGTTAGACAATAATTATATTTCCTCCCCAACAGAAATTAATCCCCCTCATTACGTGCAGCTGACATACACTGCAGGAACCCAAAGAGTTGCAGATCTATGGCTAGTATCGATTATTTCATCTATTGATCCAATTATGAGAAGGTGATCTCATTCAAGTGCAGGGGTAATTAATGAGTGTAACAGGGTAATTGATTTGAACTGTTCTGCTAAAAGTGCAGCAACAATTACAGTCCAATATGTTGATGTCTCCTCAGGCTATGAAATGTACAAGGTAGTTATAATCCAGACATTTATTGACACTTTGGTGAGTGTGTTAGATTGGATGCGTAATGAAAATAAGGTCGGTGAGTGACCCATATGATTCTTTTACTGGATGTACAGATATTGAGGAACATTCAGTGTATACCACATATAGAAGTAAAGGAAGTAAGCTTGGTGGAGAAGAGCTGAGACACAATTCAGGCAGACGACAACTGTAATAGGATGAATGATGTGGTAACTTGCCTACACCCAGCACCTTAAATGGATGCGTGTGATGTAGGGAAGTCCTAATACCTTGTGGAGCTTGATTGCTCCGTATGCGGCTCTCTCTGGTTGCGAGCGGCGTCCAGCGAGGGTAGTCTGGCATTGCTACCTCTCGCGATGGACTAGACTGGAAGTGACGAAGCGTTACTTCCGTTGACGAGGTACAGCCGACGTAGGGACGCACAAGTAGCGATGCGCCCCAAGGGAGAGGGTGAGGTCCGCTACTTAAGGACCTGCAACCCCTCCCACAAATGCGGGCCCTGCCCTACACTTATGCACAGTGCCATCGCTGATGACGGCATTGTGCCTGCCTCAAGAGAATAACAGTCCCACACCAGGACTTCAGGGGGGAGGGAAAAGGAGGAGAAGAATGTCCTCTTTCTTCTTCTCCTCCACATTCCCCTTTACTGACTGGGGCAGAGGATGATGTTGATGCTGTTGCTGCTACTGCCTCAGAATCAGCACTACAACTAGGACTAGGAGTATTGCTGCTGGCATGTGGAACCTGTCCTAGTCCCGCATCACTGGACGGCATTCCCGTCCAGTGATGCGGGACTAGCCACAAGTTCTGCCTTCTTCAGGATCATGTTCCAAAAGGACAATGCCGTAGGAGGAGGGGGACTCACGGTGTCAGAGGAATGTTGCTGGCTCCCTTGTCGCTAGCCTGGCCAATACACATCATTTCCCCTACCACCTCAGCATCAGCAAGAGGATCTACTGCAGTCACGCAAGTCCCACCAGCTGCTTCACTATCACTAAAACCAACCACATCAATTTCAGTCTCTGAGTCTTCCTCACTACTAGTATAACCCTCACTCCTAAAACTCTGAGCCTGTAGCTGCTGAATATCAGAAGTAGCAGTAGTGGGGAAACTGCTTGGGGATAGCAAGTGTGACTTAGGGTCCCCTGCTGTCCCACTTGGCATCATCCCCTCCCCCCTTCTCCTGAGAATCACAAGACACACTGACAGGCACAGCACTGGCAGCAGGCACAGGTAGCTGACCTGTCCTGCTCACACTACTACACTTTTCTTCCTCTGCCTGTAACACAAATTTCCCCAGGATCCCTAGGAATGGGATCATTGGGTCTGGGGAATCAGGGCATCCAGTCCCATCAATGTTGGTAGTGGTCACTCCCTCCTTCTCATACTCAATTTAAGCATAACGGCCCTTCCAGCTCCTCCTTTTATTTGTATTCCAGGTGCTCATAGTGATAGCACACAGTATGAGCTCTGCTACCTTAACTTTTCAAAATATTGCATAGCTCAACAGCCTAGCAACCTCTCTCTCTCTCTAGCTGCTTGCATTGTGTTTCACTTCCTGGAAATGTCACATGTTTATAGCGAAAATGCTAATAACATGTAAGTTAAGGGCAAAAACTTTGTAGCCATTGAAAAAACTGGTGAAAAATTTTGGGCAATGGGCGAAAAAGGGAAATATTTTAATTGCTTTATTTAAAGCAGGTTTTCCCATGAAAAAGCAGACAACCAGGTGGTTTTCATGGATTTTTTCGTGGGAACACGACAGGACCTTTCACCCACCCCTACTCCTGATCTGATGAATCTTAATTTCTGCTGTGACATGCAGATGGTAGGGTCATAATTAGGCATAAACCTCATGAAGCCATAGATTCATCCTGCCTTCATCCTTTTATGGTCACAGTCTACCCATTTTCAAATGAATAATTCCAGAGTGATAATGAGCCATGTAACAAAGCAGAAGCTGGTTCCAAGAATATGAAATGACTTAAGTTTATTCCAATGGAATGCACAGTCCCCAGATCTCAATCGAATAGAGCACCTTTGGGATGAAATGGAAAGGAAAGCTAGCAAAAGGAATGTGGTCAACAAATCTGAAGGAACTGCATATGCTATCAAGTCAGTATGGGTAAAAATCCCTAAGGAATGTTTCCAGCACCTTGTTGAATACATGCTGAAAATAATTCAGGCTGTTCTGGAGGTAAAAGGAGGTCCTACCTGGTACTAGATAGGGTTACCTAATAAACTGGTCACTGATTGCATATTGACATTATCTGACATTTGCAGATTCACTGTCTGCTGGTAGTAGCGACAATGTCAGTGGCAGTGCCAGGCAGGATCCTGAGGGCACCAAGGGACAACTGGGATATTTTTAGCCCAACCCTGGACCCTAGCTAAATTATTATCAACATTTCACGCTGCTGGGGGGATTGCCTCTTGCATGTTTGAGGGATTATTCTTTGGAACACTTTGTTGTCATTTGGGATGGGCAAAGGGCACAGTAACAGCTGACACCTGACTTTCTTGGGGAATGGTTCCTCATGCTACCGATGAACCTCAGGATGGTTATGTGGCAAGTGTTTTATTAAGGCAGATGTGCCAAAGTTTGATTGCTCCTTCTCCATCTTCACAACCTTGTCACTGAGTGTGTACATTGCAGTTGCAGACAATTTCACAGTCCCTGCCCCAATGAAAAATATTTCCGCTATCATGATTTCAGGGTATGTAGGGGAGGTAGAGAAGTATGTTGACTGCACAACTTCTCAACTAATGCACCTGAAGTGGTTTGTGGTTCTGCTGCTGCCTCAGCACCAGTAGTAGGAAGGACCACCACCACCACCTGTGTCATATCACTTCTGGTACTTCTGCCACAATAGTCTTTTGAGAAGATGATGACCCCATTGCTGTCATTACTACTACTACTACTAGTAGTACCCAGCAGTATGGTAGATGTTTCACAAGTTCTTAGGATTCCACTAGAAATAACAAGACTCACACACGGTAGTAACTATAACTACAGTTTATTGAACAAAGTAAATACAAAGAAAAGATACTTAGCTACCACTGGATTTCACAGTATGGGAGAGCCCTCCACATGAATCCCCACAGTGTATCTATCAAAGGAAATGCTTCTGTCCCCACAATGGCTCTGAAGAGACAAAGACATGTCCAGATTAGTACTACCCCCTAAGGAAGTATATGTCTAACCTATCATATTCCAGTAAACTTTGTAACCATATATGGTGATACATAGTTGTCTCTGTTAGCATATTATGTCTATGTTATATCCTGTTGTCTTCACTATGTGGCTAGAGCAGAGACTTAACCCCTTGTTGCCTTTGAGGAGACCATAAAATGTAACTCTCTATATGGTAGAGGACACACCAGTCTGATCCTGGTGTGACATTTGATGATGCTGGGACTAGGAGTCAGATGATTCTGTAGCAGGAGCAACTACTACATCACCAAACCACTAAATATTACTGGTGATACCCATTCCAAACAACTCCTTCCCCCACTCCTGATTAGTCTGAGCTAGTAGTGCTCCCATGTCTGAATTACATTTACCACCACCCTCATCAGCAGCAGTGCTACTGCGAGATTTGTCCTCCTCTGTTGCTGCTGGTGGCAGTGATAATGTGTGGTAAGTGGTGCACCGAGTGTCAAAATCTGTGCTGCCACTAGTGATTACAGCCACCCGGGGAAGAAACAGTTTTCCCTTTTTAGAAGCATCTCTGGGTATCTAGTGGTGGTGGTGGTCTGCTGGTATTGCTGCTTGACTCCAAATCACACTGCTGCTTGTGCTGGGGGTTTTAATCTTTTACATCAACAGCAACAACAGTCCTCCAACTCTTCTTAGTACTCAATTGTGGAAAGTACACCCACTGCACAGTGCACTACTGCAAACATTTTTTTTTCAAAGTATAGTTTTAGTCCCTCTGCATTTCTACTCTCTTTATCTCATCTACTAAATCATGCAGCATTGCTGGACATTCCAGGTTTTTATAGTATTGTGGCAGGAATCCTCAAGCTATGGACATCTGAAAATTAATATTGAAAAATTCATGGGTGGCAGCAAAGGAAAATTTTATGTATTTTCTATGAGCAGAAAAAGAGAGCATTTAATTTGAAAATTCCCATGGGAAAAAACAGAACTTTTCTCTATCCGTACACAAGCATAGAATTATTTTTTAAATCTTTGCATTGGTGTCTCCTATATAAAAGGGGTCTTAGGGTGACAGGTTCATTTTAAAATCAAGCTAGAGAAGCCATTCATTACATTCTACATTTATTCTTTTAGTATAATTCCTCTTGACTTTATGTTTAAATAAAAGAGTCTAGCGCAAAATAAGAAAATGATTCTAGCTCATCTTCCATTACAGCAACCCTTGTACTGAAATAGTTTAATTACTGCCATAAATGGGATTAGATTTATAAACAAATCCTACTACTTTATGTTATCTTTACAACCTGATTGCTGTTTCTAACTGTGGATTTTATAGAGGAACCAAAAAAGGCTAAAGGTTCATTCTTGAACCCTTTTGGGGTTCAATCAACTAAAAGCCCCATTAAAAATAATTGTACTGAATGGATTACAGAATGATTTCTGAAGCATCAGTGTTACCTAAGACAATCAGCTGGTACATTTGGTGTGGTGTGTGTGAGCAAATGTAAATGGGCGTCTCTTCCTTTCATTATCTCAGGGGTTGAGCTTAGTTAAGAGTATGCAAAAGCACTGGGGTGGTTGTGAGGTGACTAGGACTCTGGAAGGCTGTTGCTTGTTACAGGAAATTACTGTATACTATTTTTTGTGGCAAATTGCTTTGGTGTAGTCGTCAGTTGTTCCCCCCAAAAAAAAGATATATGTTTATTAGAATCAAAAAGTAGGATACAATGGGGTGCATGAAGTTACAAACAAGACCAACATCTTGTAACAGTCAATGAATCAAGGGAGCAAGTATCCTAAAAGGATATGTTTTTATGTGAAATGTAGCTAGATGGCGGTCATCTTGCAAGCTTGCAAGTGCAATCTGTACCACTATTACACTGTGGAGAGCTGACAAAACTGAAAAAGAGAAACTTAATAGAATAAAAAGATGGAAGTGGAAGTTAGGCAATGGAGAAAGAGATGGGGAGGATGGAGGCAGCACATGGCATAAAACAGAGGATACTACTGACAGTCCCTGTGGCCAGAGGGGGGGAGGGAATCAGTATGACTAGATGGGGGAACAAAGGTGTTCAAACCATAAAATGGTAAGTGCCTTGCATGAATATGTAGTGTTTACAAGACCTGAAGCTGGATGAATGGTGAAAGGGTGCTATTGTGAGGAAGGGCTCTCTCCCAGGGTAAACCAATAAGCAGAGCCAGAGGATGTTGGGAAAGATGGGAGAGATGCTGTGGCTATGACATTACATCTCTCCATGCAAATCATCTGGCCCACTCTAGATTTCCATTTGGCTACCGTGGGAGGAGAGCAAAACTTCCAGCGTAAGGAAATCAAGGAGGTAGCCACACTGAACATAATGCCCAAGGCCCTGGCCTTGGGCTTCGAGATCCTGAGGGAAGTTACCAGGTTGATAAGAAAAAGGCAGAAGCAACAGTCTTTAGGAATAAGCCTAAAGAGACTGCAAGAGGCCTGGGTTATAACCTGATCCCAGAATGGGGAGATAAGGGGACAAAACCACCAAATATGTGCCAAGGTCAGAGATGTTAGAGTAAATCCATGAGAAAATAGAAGAGGTCGGATACCAGAGGGAGTGTAGTTTATAGTTAGTCTAGAGAGCCTAATGTTTGCTCAGAAGATAAAGTACCATTGCTAAAGGGAGATAGAGACACCAAGCTCTTCCTCCCACTGAGTAATGAAATATGGTATGTAGTGAAGAGCCAGGGCTAGAGCAGTATCACAGTCTCCCTTGGGCTATCTTGTACTTCCTTCCTCGGTGGTGTGTCGGCTGGCATATTTGCGGCCACTCCCGCACTGCTGACATCATGTAACAGGCACTGGCTGTTGCAAGTGTTCTGACCGAGGCACCCAATGTGAGCTGTCAGAGAACCCCTAGAGGGGAAGTAACCCCAAAAGGAGTAGCAGGCAGCTACTTTGCTCAATAAATACAACAATTTGACAATAGAATATACAATATACTCATAAGATAGGCCCCTCTGAGCCAGAAGCTAGAGAGCATAGAGTTGTGAGCAGTGCTAGCTGTCGGTGGCTAATCCCAGAGGGCCTTGCTGCGGCAGGGGCCGGGTGGGGTAGCAGGCTGCTAAGTCTGATTGTCGGATGACCCCCTAGGTGACAGACAATTACTCACAGGTCTAGAAACAACTGAGAATGACCTACCTGTGGTACAGCAGCTTTGTCGAGAGCAGGGAGAGCAATGAAGGGGTTTAAGAGTATACGACTGGTATTCGAATGGACAACTGAGACTGGAAGTCGACTACACCGTGGAAAAGCTTGACACGAAGTCGAAGGCATCCAGGATAAGCACTGGGCACCGGGAAGTTCAAGGAATTATAGTTGACAAATCCGAGTTGGCAACGGGCGGGTGAAGACAAAACCTGAGGGGGAGGCAAGAGGAGAAGTCGGGCAAGCAGCGACCTAGGGTCAGGTACGGGACAGACCCTGGGTGGAATTTCACAGTCCCCAGAAAGACTTCAGGAAAAAACAATTCTCTAAGTAATATTGTCTTGGGCAGAGTCATCAGTAGTGGCTTCGGCACTACTGGACTCAGGGGTCGCGGGCTTTTTCATCAATGTAGACTTTGAGGCCAAGCACACTATCCCTTTGCTTCCTCTCTTTGAGCCGTTGGCAATCGAGGCCACTGACGGCCGACCCTTACAGCCGGTACACGTTACACATGAGACTCATCCTTTGTCTCTAAGGGTAGGGGCACTCCATATGGAGACACAACAGTTCCAGGTCATACATTCTCCCCATCATGCCATCATTCTGGGTTTTCCCTGGTTGCAGACTCACAACCCAAGAACTGATTGGCAGACTTGCAATATTCTGTCATGGTCTTCTCAATGTACGAAATCTTGCCTCCAACAGCCTACCAGGATATTGTGTACCTCTAACTCTTTACCTGCTGAGTACCAGTCCTACAAAGAGGTATTTAATAAGGTAGAGGCCAGTACGTTACCACCACACAGGACGTACGATTGTACTGTTGATTTGGGACCAGGGGCCAGACCTCCTAAGGGTCGAGTATACCCCTTGTCAGTGGAGGAGAACAAGCCAATGGAGGATTATGTGGCTGACGCTTTATCTGGAGGCATTATCCAGAAGTCCTCCTCACCTGTGGGCACATGTTTCTTTTTTGTTAAGAAAAGAGATGGGGAACTCAGACCATGCATCGATGGTAAAGAATGCCTATCCAATTCCGTTGATCACAGAGCTTTTTGATCATATCAAAGGCTCTATTATTTTTGCAAAACTTGACTTGAAAGCAGAGTACAATTTAGTACGAATAAAAGAGGGCCATGACTGGAAGACAGCTTTTAACACCCGGAGTGGGCACTATGAATATTTGGTGATGCCCTTCAGATTGTGCGACGCACCCGCTGTCTTCCAGGAATTCATTAATGATGTGTTGAGAGACCTACTACAGAGTTGTGTTGAGGTCTATTTGGATGATATACTCATCCATTCTCCTACCTTGGAGACACAGAGAGCAGACATAGCCCGGGTCCTACAACTGCCTGATGGATCAGAATGTCGCCAAGGCGACACAGAGGCAGCCAGAGCAGGAACGCCAACCAAGCCGGGTTGGTACACAGGAGCAGGAACGTCAGCCAAGCCAGGTCAAATCAGTGAGCAGGAACGTCAGCCAAGCCGGGTCGGTACACAGGAGCAGGCACAGAAGAATAGTCAGGCAATCCGGGTCAGTACACAGGCAGGAGACAAGATGCAGAGTAGTCAGACAGGCCAAGTCGCTACACTGGGAATCACTGAGCAGAAACAAGCACTGGTACAGGAACACCACAAAGAGCACCGGAGGGGTGCCAGAGCCCAGTATATAAAGGCCATACTGGGCGGGATATACACAGAGCAGCCAATGGGAGCAAAACACAGAGTAGACTGACAGAAAACAGCACAGGGAACACGGGCACCATGATAGGTACACAGAGCAGGAACGTCAGCCAATCCGAGTCGGTACACAGAGCAGGAACGTCAGCCAGGCCGGGTCGGTACACAGAGCAGGAACGTCAGCCAATCCAAGTCGGTACACAGAGCAGGAACAGATCAGGCAGAGTAGTCAGGCAGTCCAGGTCATACACAGAATTTACACGAATAAGCAGGAACAAGCGCTGGCAACTGGAATACCACGAAAGAGCGCTGCTGAAGTGACAGGGCTCAGTATTTAAGGGCTAGAACTGGGTGTAGATAAAACCCAGTAGCCAATAAAAGGTAATCAGGAAGTAACCCGG
The DNA here is from genome assembly GCA_037306005.1 of Rhinophrynus dorsalis. NCBI lineage: Eukaryota > Metazoa > Chordata > Amphibia > Anura > Rhinophrynidae > Rhinophrynus > Rhinophrynus dorsalis. Next base: position 367,068,583 of record CM074722.1, on the reverse strand, counting down.
ACATAACAATGTCTCCAAAAGAAAGCACGGGCACCGTGATAACATTGCATTGTTTAGAATGGAAATCAGATAAGAAAACTAAATCCAGACTCAGGTTCTTTGATAAGCAATGGTAGAGGAGTGTCTTCCTTTGAGGAGTCAAAGTTATTTAAGATCCCAGTGGAACTGTTGTAAAGGTTAAGCCACAATGTGATAATGTGAGAGAAATCCTCTATCTCTTTTCAGGCCGTTATTTAAAGCATTAAACTGGAGCATTAATCTTTTTTTTATGAAACTTTTTTATTGAATTTTTCAAAGTACAAACATTACCTTACATAAAAGATGTTGACATTTCGGATAATAGTTATTTAAAAGGAGAACCCAACACCAGTGTGTTAGGCGTACAGTAAGGAAGTCTCTTCCCACAATTGCAAAATATGTCTCACACTTAATAATCATGTAAAACTCATAATAAAACTGGGAAGAGTGTATATTATAAGGAATAACAACAATGCAAATTGAGAGGATCGCTGCGTCCACCAGGGTACCCAGCGAGGTATTCCGGCAAATAATAACCCAAATTAAATTAATATGACCAATGAATGTCAGGGGCAATGCCTTCCAGGCAAGAAAGTCCGATGTCAAACCATGTAACAAGGGATTAAAATTGGTCTGGTGAAGTGTAGAGATATCCCTCGGTAAAAGAATACCCAAAAACTTGAGATGACGAGTGGACCATTGTAATGGACAGGAAAATGGTAGAGACCGAGGGGGTCACGGGGAAAGCCACATTGCCTCAAATTTGCCAAAGTTAATTGTAAAACCCGCAACCCTCCAAAAGCTCTCGAAAACCTGCATAATGGAAGGAAGAGCAGAATGCGGATTTTGGATAAATAGCAGTAGATCACCTGCAATGGCCGTAAGTTTGTTTTCTACAGTTCCCACCCTAATGCCCTGAAAATCCAGTAAGGCTAATAAAGAAGGGGGTCCAGCGCTAGATTAAAGAGAAGTGAAGAGAGGGGACAACCCTGTCTGGTATCCCTAAAAAGTTGAAAGAGAGAAGAGTTGACATAGTTAGTGGAAATTGTGGCTTGGGGCTTAGTATAAAACTGTTCAATTAGAGCACGGAACAGCAGGCCAAAGCCCTGGATTTCTAAAACCTGGAACAAATAAGGCCAAAGAATTTTGTCAAAAGCCTTTTCGGCATCAAGATTTATAAGTATATTATTGTTACAAGGAAAGTCAGAGGATTTAATAATAGCCGAATACTAGTCACCGAGTACCGACCCGGAATAAAGCCCGTCTGTTCCGGTGTAATGAGCTGAGGCAATAGTCGATTGAGTCTATTCGCCATTACCTTACTAAAGATCTTATAATCCGTATTCAAAAGCGATATCGGCTGATAAGATTCAACCTGATTAGGATCCTTGCCAGGCTTAGGCAGTAGGATAATCCTAGCAAGAGTGAAAAAAGAAGGCATGACATGTGAATCGAATATAGTATTGTAAAGAGATAATAACGTGAGAGAAATGTCCTCCCGCAAGATTTTGTAAAATTCATCCGGAAGACCATCCGGCCCTGGTGATTTGGCATCGTGTAAGGCTTTAAGCACCAACTCTAGCTCCGTAGCAGAGATAGGCTCCTCGAAAAGCAAGAGCTGGTCATGTGTGAGTATAGGTAAAACAAATGCTGCAAAAAATCAGATCGAGCAGAAGGGTCATCCGTTTCAGGACCATATAGTTTGGAGAAGTATGCAACAAAAGCCGCATTAATATCCACTGTGTCCGTTGTGACTGTCGAGTTGCGCGGCTGTATAGAACGAATAATATTAGGGCCACGTGTAAGCTTAGTCAGGTGAGCTAATAGCCTACCCCGCAGGTTAGCATTGCGATAAAAATGCTTTGAAAGTTTAGACAATTGAAATTTCGCAGCGGTAGACAATACCGTTTCATATGCCCTTTTTGTATTGAGATATTTAGAGCGGTTTGAAGCCGAGTCCATAGCAAGGAAAGCAGCGTAACGAGAGGTGAGCGTACGCTGTAGCTGCGCAAGTTTATTCGCCTTTTCCTTCCGAAGCTTTGCAACATAAGAGATGATATGACCAGTCAAAGCAGCCTTAGCTAACGGCCAGAAGAGAACTGGGTCAGAAGAGCATTATCAGATTGAAACACAAGCCATGCGTTCCGAAGACTAGCACAGAAATCTGGGGATTGGGCGAGAAAGGATGGCATACGCCAAGAAAAGGAAGAATGCACAAGAGGACGAAAGGACAGATGCAGGGTAACAGGCACATAGTCCGAGATAAGGATATTGTGAACTTGACAGGCAGTAACCAAAGGGAGGATAGCCGCGGAACCTAAGAAATAGTCTAGCCTGGTAAAAATACCGTGGGGATGCGAGAAGAAGCTACACTGTCGATTCGTAGGATGAGTAAGGCGCCAAATGTCAGTAAGAGGGACCTGATCCATAAAGCATTGCAAGTGATTTAAGGAAGGAACTTCGGAGACGGTAGGGCGCCCGCTTCTATCCAATCGTTGGTTAAGAATAATATTAAAATCCCCACCTAGCAAAATATTACCAGGAGTGTATGGCAATAAGTGCGGAAGAAGAGATGCGAAAAAAGAGTAAGTAGGATCATTGGGGGCATACACATTGCAGATTACAAAAGGTTTTTGATCGATCTAACAATGTACCAACAGAAAACGTCCTTCCGGATCGCGAATAGTCTGTAAAGGTGCAAAACCAAGGGATTCATGGACAAGAATGGCTAAACCCCGCTTCTTTCTTGAATAGGAAGCAGCAATACAATGCCCCACCAATTCTCTTCTAAGTTTTGCATGTTCGTCATCTGTGAGATGAGTTTCTTGCAATAGAGCAACTTGAGAATGCAAGCGGCATAAATTACTCAAAATTTGTTTACGCTTTATAGGACTATGTACGCCCCCAACATTCCAGGAAGTAAAGCAGAGAGAATGAGGAGTAGATCTAGTTAGACAGGAAGAATCTGCTATTGTGGCAGCCAGTGACAGAGAAGCCAGAAAGAGGGAACAGAAATGAATAAAACCAATGCCTCTCCCAGCGAAGAGATGCTAGTCCGACAAAAACAGAGGGGTATGGGGCAGGAGAACCACAGATAAAACCACCCAGAGGCACGCACTGACAAGACAATATACACAGACAGAACAAACATAAATAACTTAGTCCATAAAGGACTCATCTACAAACTAAAGAACTTAAGTTCTTATGAACCTATGGACCATATCCCAGATCAAATATTATAAATAAATGATATTAGTGGCATTATAACAAACCAGGGGGCTCAGTACCAAGCCAAACAATAGAATCAATCTCCGCCACTACACTGCACCCCCCCACAAGAGAGCTTGGCTGATCAACAGTTACAAATAAAAACCCCACAAATTAGTAGAAACATTCCACATCACCGCCATCACAACTAAAATAAAGGAGGGAGCAAGCCCGGCATCCCCACCCAGCCCAAGAGGGCCTATCGGGTACACCACTCGACCTCAGTCCAGCTCTAAAACATCCCCCAACCATCAATCATGGCAGTTATGAAACCCCAAGTTAGAGCACCCAACCCAGTACTATTCCCCATTTTTCAAAATACGCAATCCCTGATGTAACAGAGAGATTCTCTATCTGATTGCCCCCCAGGCGAAACGGAAGGACCCAGAGTAAACCGTAGCTGATCCAGGGGGGGAACCAGACAGAGAATAAAATCCCATAACCTGTAGGGAGAGAGGTGGGAGTTAGTCAATAACATAGACAACAACTTCAAGGAAACAGCAATGAAATAGATAAAAAAAAAGTAAAAATAAAAAGGGAATTGCATATAACATAACAAGTCTATGCATACGAAATATATTGCAGCATCATAGCAAGTATTCACTCAGTCGACTCAAATGGGGCACAATGGAGTCAGCTGGACCTCAAAAACAGTGAGCCATCCCAGATATGCCCATGAAGCTGTGAATACGTCCTCCACCAGGGCAAACCGGTCAAGTGTCTAGAGAGGTATCCAAAGGAAAGTGTCCATGGCAAGAGGCAGAAGATCAAAAAGAACACAAAAAGCCTCTACAGGTATACAGAACTCCTCCCAAGAAGACTCATAAATCCGGGGCAAAAACAGATCCAGGAATTGATGGAGTGGAGAATAGCAAAATTAGCAATGTCCCCCAACTCTCCTCTTGCTATTGCCCGCTGACAGACTCTCATAAAAGTCTCGAGCCTCCGCTGGTGTATCGAACCAGTGAGTAGATGTACCATCGAGGACTTTGAGACGTGCAGGATATAATAAAGCAAATTTGATGTTCCTCTTAAAGAGATTGCTGCAGACCTCTGAAAAACCACGTAGCTGTGCAGAAACCTTGGCTGAAAAGTCCTGAAAACAACAAGAGTTGAGCATTAAGATACTGCACCCTGTCCAACTTTCTGTAAGCAAAGAGGAGTCGCTGTCTGTCCTTGTGATGTAGGAGTTTGAATATGACTGGTCTATGGTGACCACCCTTCAACGGTATTGTCTGACCTAGCCGATGAGCTCTTTCAATGATTAACGGAGCACTGTGACCCTCCATCTTCAGAAGTACCAGCAGGTCTGTACTCAGAAAGCGTGTCAAATCCTTAGCTTGAAGTGTCTCAGGCAGACCAATGATGTGAAGATTGTTCCGAAGGCTGCGATTCTCCAGATCATCAATTTTATCTGTAAGAGCATTAGCTTTGGCCTCCAAGCTGAGGAGAGTACCACAGAGATCACCCACAAGCGTCTCGCACTCATCTGCTCGTTGCATAAGACTTGCGATCTGTTCACCATGGGTCTTAACTTTACCTAATATAGAATGAATTGAAGACTGGATTGCATCCAATTTAGTATCCAGGACTGACGTAAGCAATGCAAGAACCGCCTTGGCTGTGTCCTCAGCAATTGTCGACGGCAGAACAGCTGTAGCACCAGCAGAGGGGTTCACAGCGGGTTCCTCAGTAGGGAAGACCTGAGTGTTCATATTTTTATCTTGCCTCTTTTCTCCATGCTGGGGGCATGGGGTTTTAGTTTGGTTCGCAGAAATCGATCCATGATGACAGCAATGATGCAAAATGATTAAGCAAGGTATAAAGGAAACAGAGATGGGTATCACAGCTGGAGAAGGAGGCCGGGAAGGCACAGAGCAGGAAGATCACATACCTATATGCAACAGACAAGGGACTGGGAAGCCCACAGGATAGAAAGATAATTTACATGGTAACAGAGACCCTGTAGAACAATGCTACGATGTCAGTAAGCCACAAGCCAGAGGGGAACATATTAGTTGTTGTCGCTGCAGAGATAAGAAAAATATATGGGAGAGGCAAGGGGATACAAAAAAGGAAAAATAACAAACAGGGTGATGATTCTTGGACAACCATAAGGACTTAAACAGCTAGGCTTGCAGAATCCCAAGTATGCAAAATATTGTTGACTCAAGAGAGACCACCACAGGCCTTGATAAAACACGGGGCAGATACGAGGTGCATTTAAGGGAAAACAACAAACATGGGGATGAGTAGTCACAGAAGCTCAAAGGTGACTCTAAAGAATAGATGCAGATTGAAGCACAACCTCAATCACAGATCAGGATCACATAAACATACGTCTGACTTAGAGGTTCAGTTTCAGAGACAACTTGAACTGGAGACAGCCAGGAGTATAGGGAATAGGTCTGATGTCTAGTTGTCAGCAATAATGTAGAATCAGATATCTGTTGCAATACTGGCTCTCGAGTAGGGGAGGCCAAGGCAGTGCTGCAGGCCCTCACACGACCAGGCACTCCTCTTCACACCACCTCCGTGATATTAGTACGGAGGGTCTCTTGCTTCCCAACCTCTACATCTGTTGCGCGGAAATCCGTTGTAGGAAACAAAGAAGGGCACAAGCAAACCACCTCGGATGGCGGGAATATCTGGAGCATTAATTTAACCTCTCATATTTTTCTGTCCCTCTGAGTGTGAAACAGTCTCATCAATACAGTCAATTTAATATCCCTGACACTGGGTCCATTTGGGCAAAAAATGTTCTCCCACTGGTGTCTCTGTCTTTTTGTCGTTAACACTGAATCTGTGGGAATTAATCCTTTTATGTAATGGCTGTCCAGTTTCACCCACATAAAGAGCTGTTGGGCATTTTGCACACATGATGAGGTATACTACACTGAATGATTTGCAGGTGAAGGTACCACTGATCTTATGGTGTAATTGGGTGTTTGGTTGGGTACCTTGTCAGCCCAAGTCAGCTAAGAGATCCGTAGTGTCTTGAAGGAAGATGGCTGTTCATTTTACCAAGGGTTTCAGGGTATGTTCTACCCAGCCAGAGATATTCTCAGTGAGTGTATCAATTCCTGAAATTATGGGCCTTCCTGGGTTTCCTTCTCTGTGTATTTTTGGAAGCATGTAGAAGAAGCCTACTTTTGGATCTGAAACCCAGGAAGACCCATAATTTCAGGAATTGACACATTCACAGAGAATATTTCTGGCTGGGTAGAAAAGAAAATGCCCAGAAGTTATGTTCTCTGTTTACCTGCAGTTCAGGCATGCCCCACTGGCCAATTTGAATGTGCTGCTGATACACATCAATGCACTTGCAAAGTGTTTATACTAACTAGAGTTCCTGAGCCTTGTATCTTAATATATCCATGTATGACCCTGGCTTTTATTGACCACCATTTCTGTGTATCTCCAGAATTGCCTTGTTATTGTATCTGGCAGTTAAACTACCGCTACTACTGTTTATGAACAGACCATAACTTTCAGTTGTTAAATTACTAGTTCTACCATTTGCCCCAATCCACAAACTCAGCTTGCTAAAAGACCACTGCTACTCTTTGCCACCAGCCCATGACCTCTCCCTGTTAAAGAGCACTGAACTGTCTGTTGTAGGCCCATGATCTCAGCTTATTAATCAACCACTACTTTGGTCTACTGCCAGCATTTGACTGCAGGTAGTCCCATCTCAGCTTTCCAGCTACAATCACAGTGAATGTTGATCAACCACTTTCGGTCACCCTGCTCTGCAACATTATACGGCCTGGTTACTATCTTCACGCCCTAGGTTCAGCCTTGGTGTTGTCAGCTGCATACTGTTCTAAGCTCCTTATTAGACCTATTGGTCTTTCAGCTCCCTCTGGCATTTAATCTGAGTTCAGCAATAAAAAAAAGAATTGCCTCTTCATCATAGATTCCGATCTTTGGCTTCACATACTCATCTTGGCTCTGACATTGAAACCACAGGATGATGCACTATGAGCTCTTTCCTCAACTCTCTCTTAGGGCAGAATAATAGTAACATAGTAACATAGTAAATTAGGTTGAAAAAAGACACAAGTCCATCAAGTTCAACCTTCGCCTCATACCTCAGTAACTGAGAATTTTATAGCTTTCCTGCTACCAGTTAAATTAGTCTTTATCAGACCTTCCTGATCAGCCTACTGATAAACAGTATAACTCTGTATGTTCCCTTTTGAAAGAAATGTATCTAATCTTCTCTTAAATGTATCCATTTTATCTGCCATAACTACCTCCCTGGGCAATGAATTCCACAATTTGACAGACCTTACCGTAAAAAACCCTTCCTCTGCTGAAGTTTAAACCTCCTTTCCTCTAATCTCAAGGGGTGTCCCCTGGTCACCTGATCAGGCCTTGGAATAAATAGCTCACCGCAGAGATCCTTGTATTGACCTCTCATATACTTGTACAATGTGATAAGGTCTCCTCTTAGTCGTCTTTTCTCTAGAGTAAATAAACCAAGTTTGTTTAGTCGTTCCTCATATGTCAAGTCCTCCATTCCCTTAATTAATTTTGTTGCTCTCCGCTGTACCCTCTCTAGTTCTAGTATATCCTTTTTCAGAACTGGTGCCCAAAATTGCACTGCATACTCAAGGTGAGGTCTTACCAATGATTTGTATAATGGCAAAATAATGTTATCCACTCTTGCTTCGATACCTCTTTTTATGCAAGACAGGACTTTGTTTGTCTTTGCTACTGTTGTTTGACACTGGTCACTGTTTCCAAGTTTGTAGTTGACAAGGATACCCAGGTCTTTTTCTAGCAACGAGTCACCTAAAATTATTCCATTAAGTTTATAAGTAGCCTTGGGATTGTTTCCTCCCAAATGCATGACTTTACACTTCCCCACATTAAACTTCATATTCCACATGTTTGCCCAATCTGACATTGTATGTAAGTCCCTCTGTAGAGAGAAAATATCCTGTTCTGAATTAATGACTTTGCATAATTTAGTATCATCTGCAAATATTGATATCTTGCTTTCTATATCTATTTCCAGGTCATTTATAAACATGTTAAAAAGCAGCTGACCCAATACTGAACCCTGAGGTACTCCACTCTCCACTTTGACTGTACTGGAGAATTTTCCATTTACAACCACACACTGTTCCCTATCCTTCAGCCAGTTTTGTATCTAATTGCAAAGGTTATCTCCTAGCCCCAATATCCTTATTTTATACACCAGCCTTCTGCGTGGTACTGTATCAAATGCCTTTGCAAAGTCTAGATATACTACATCTACTGCCTTGCCATTGTCTAGGTTGCTGCTTACCTCCTCATAGAAGCTGAAAAGATTAGTTTGGCATGATCTCTTCTTCATAAAACCATGTTGATTCATGCTAATGATTTTATTTTTTGTGTTGTAATCCTGAACATAGTCCCTTATTATCCCTTCTAACAGTTTTTCCACTACAGAGGTCAAACTCACTGGTCTATAATTCCCAGGTTCTGTTTTAGTTCCCTTCTTAAATAGATGAGAGTTGGTACCGTGCTAGCCATAGAAATACAGGAGGCAAATATAGTTTTTGATACCTTTTATTGGCTAACTAAGCAGATTTAAATGCAAGCTTTCAAGACCTTAGGTCTCTTCCTCAGGCATGTTATACAGATAAATATGAAAACATCTCTCTTAAATACAAGTACACATCACATTGTTTAGCATGGAAATCAGATAACAGAATGCAGTCCAGATCCAGATATCTTTGATCAGTCAATGGTAAATTGCACTCTTCCTCTGAGGCTTTAGAGGTATTTACGATGCTCTTGGGTCTGTTGGAAAGGTCAATCAACTAAATGGTATTTTGATAGAAATTTCTTATCCCTGTTCAAACCACTACAAATTGCATTAAATTTTAACATTAATTTTACCTCCCATACCTTTCTGTCCCTCTGAGTGCGGAACCGTCCCATCAATACAGTTAACTTAATATCCTCTACACTGTGCCCATTTTGGCAAAAATGTTCTCCCACTGGTGTCTCTGTCTTTTTGTTATTAACACTGGATCTGTGGGAATTAAATCTCCTATGTAGTGCTTGTCCAGTTTCTCCCACATACAGAGCTGTTGGGCATTTTGCACCCATGATAAGGTATATTACATTGGATGATTTACAGGTGAAGGTACCTTTGATCTTATGGTGTAATCGGGTGTTTGGAATTGGTATGTTGTCTGTGGTGTAAATGTGTGCACAAGTTTCACATCTCTTTTGTAGGCAGGGAGATGTGCCATTTTTCGTATTTTTATTCAGGGCATTCCTCACCATCAGTTGTTTCAAATTGGGAGGCTGTCTAAAGGAGAGTAAGGGAGGCTGTGGGAATATGTTCTTAAGTCTTTCATCCGTATGTAATTTCTTTTGAAGTTCTCTTGAAATTTTGCATAGCACTTCAACCTGGGGGTGGTAAGTGACCACCAGTGGCACCCGGTTTCCCTTATGTTGTTCTTTGTAGTGCAACAGATTTTTTCTGCTACCTTCTACATGCTACCAAAAATACACAAAGAAGGAAACCCAGGAAGACCCATAATTTCAGGGATTGGTACACTCACAGAGAATATATCTGGCTGGGTAGAAAATACCCTGAAAACCCTGGTAAAACAAACACCCAGTTTCCTTCAGGACACCACAGATCTTTTAAACAAATTAGCTGGCTTGGGGCCAATTCCAGAGAGCACCATCCTGGCCACTATGGATGTAGAATCCCTTTACACCAACATTCCACACACGGATAGCATAGCAGCATGCTAGGGATATCTGGAACAAAATACACCCATGGAACCGGTAACAAAACTCATACAGTTTATTTTCACCCACAATTACTTCAAGTTTGGACAGGACCTCTACCTTCAGAAAATGGGGACTGCAATTGGTACCCGAATGGCACCACAATATGCCAACCTGTTTATGGCAAAATTGGAAAAGAACTTCCTGTCCACCTGCCAGATAAAACCCCTGGTTTATCTCCGCTACATAGATGATATTCTTATCATCTGGACAGCCAGTGAAGAGGAACTTCTCAAATTCCATGAGAATTACAATACATTCCACCCCAATATCAAGCTAACACTCAGTCACTCACGCACAAGTATTAACTTCCTTGACACAACTATCAGTATTCAGAACAACTCCATCCACACATCCCTATACCGCAAACCAACAGACAGACCAACATACCTGAAAAGCAATAGCTTCCATCTAAAACACACAAAGAACTCCATCATATACAGCCAGGCCATCAGATACCACCGCATCTGCTCTGACATGATGGACCGTGACAAGCACCTCCAGGAACTCAGAGGATACTTTATAAAACACGGTTACAGCGCAACTATTATTGACAGTCAGATACAGAAGACTACCCAAATACCAAGAAAAAATCTGTTGCACTACAAAGAACAACATAAGGGAAACCGGGTGCCACTGGTGGTCATTTACCACCCCCAGGTTGAAGTGCTATGCAAAATTTCAAGAGAACTTCAAAAGAAATTACATACGGATGAAAGACTTAAAAACATATTCCCACAGCCTCCTTTACTCTCCTTCAGACAGCCTCCCAATTTGAAACAACTGATGGTGAGTAGTGCCCTGAATTAAAATACAAAAAATGGCACATCTCCCTGCCTACAAAAGAGATGTGAAACTTGTGCACACATTTACACCACAGACAACATACCAATTCCAAACACCCGATTACACCATAAGATCAAAGGTACCTTCACCTGTAAATCATCCAATGTAATATACCTTATCATGGGTGCAAAATGCCCAACAGCTCTGTATGTGGGAGAAACTGGACAAGCACTACATAGGAGATTTAATTCCCACAGATCCAGTGTTAATAACAAAAAGACAGAGACACCAGTGGAAGAACATTTTTGCCAAAATGGGCACAGTGTCAAGGATATTAAGTTAACTGTATTGATGGGACGGTTCCGCACTCAGAGGGACAGAAAGGTATGGGAGGTAAAATTAATGTTAAAATTTAATGCAATTTGTAGTGGTTTGAACAGGGATAAGAAATTTCTATCAAAATACCATTTAGTTGATTGACCTTTCCAACAGACCCAAGAGCATCGTAAATACCTCTAAAGCCTCAGAGGAAGAGTGCAATTTACCATTGACTGATCAAAGATATCTGGATCTGGACTGCATTCTGTTATCTGATTTCCATGCTAAACAATGTGATGTGTACTTGTATTTAAGAGAGATGTTTTCATATTTATCTGTATAACATGCCTGAGGAAGAGACCTAAGGTCTTGAAAGCTTGCATTTAAATCTGCTTAGTTAGCCAATAAAAGGTATCAAAAACTATATTTGCCTCCTAGAAACATAGAAACATAGAATTTGACGGCAGATAAGAACCATTCGGCCCATCTAGTCTGCCCAATTTCCTACTGTGTAAAAAACACAAAAAAAACCACACAACCTCAAACCTTTTTTGGTCCTTGTTCTTTTCTTATGTTTTCTTATGCCTCCTGTACTTCTTAAATAGAGGTACTATGTTAGCTCTTCGCCAATCCTGTGGCACTGAGCCTGTGGTAATAGAATCTTTAAAGAGTAAATATAGGAGTTTTGCTAACACTGCACTGAGTTCCTGAAGAGCCCTTGGATCTATACCATCAGGACCCGGTGCTTTGTCGGTCTTAATTTTGTTCAGTCTTCCCATGACATCTCCTTGAGTTAACCCAATATCTATTAATTGTATTGTTTTATTTGTTACTTGCGGAGGCTCTTCTACCATTCCTTGCTCCCTTGTATATACTGATGCAAAGAAAGTGTTTGTTTAATAATAATTGTGGCATAAATATAAAAAATATCTTTCCTATTGTGTGTGTATGCTAGTATAAGTTTGTACCTGGGTACTGTGTGCATGTTTTGTGTGTGTGTGTAAGGCAGAGACATATGGCAGTCTGTAAGCTATAATAGTCATTTTGCTCTAGCAGTGGACACTGTATCATGATCCTATCATGCTAGTCTTTTTATATTTGTTAACATGGTCCTAAAAATATAAAGAGATCCATAGTAACTGCATGAGTTAATAGGTTTCAAAAGCCAAGACCAGTCTCCCATAGTGGTTAAGTTTCTCGGATAAGCAATATTTCCTGTATTGTGTATGTGCATTGTATGTGTGTGAGGCAGTGTGCATGGAGATGACTGTATGTGCTTGTGTACTTATCTCTCTCAGTGAATTGTATGGGGATAGATATTGCACTTTTAATTTTGGGTCTTAAGCCTTTGAATGGTATTCAAAGGGTTAATATTGGTCTTAAATATAATGGCAAAACTGGCGCAAAAAGACCATTTAAATCAACTGGATTTTTGGGGAATTTTGATTTATTCTCTATGGTGCGGTTGGGTTGCTCCAGAACTGCTCTAGTTTACCTTTATACACAATACCCACATAACTTTATGGTAAAAGAAAAGTGGAGCAAGTCTGGGACAAACCAACTGCACAGTAGTGGAGAAATAAAATGTCCCATTAATTTTGAATTGGGTATTTAACCCATTAAATACAAGAGAAGTTTCCAATGCATTCAAGAGCATTCTAGCATTCAAGGGTTTAAAACTTCTGTGTTCCTCAGTAGGCATTTTTGGGAATGTTTATTTCTTCCCTGTGCATTTGTTTCCCTCCAAAATCTATTTTGTGCATTAAGCCCAGTGTGGAGCATGAGGACAGGATAGTAAAAAGAGACATTAGGATAATCACAGATAAGGGGGTAGAGTAAGTCACTACATAACTAATATAGGTCTAAAGAGAGAGTTCTGATGACAGCAATCCAGATGATTTATAAAGTGGTTATCTGGTTATACTTTAGCTCTGTGCATTTCCATGGGAAATACAAGTTACTAAGTGAAATATTAACACAATCTTGGCAAAGGTAGCAAAATATTTGATCATATATGGATAGTGTCATTATGTTTGAGAGTACTTATGACCTTATTCACGTACCTGGGAATTCTCAGGACCTCTGGGTGAAGGGCCCAGTTCACAGAGTGAGAGAGTTCAATGTTTCCTACATATGATCTGCACCAATTAACCGCTTACTTAATATCTAAATTGGTGCCATTTCTACAAGAAAGGCAGAGGAAGAAGTCCTGCTTCTCTTATGTGTGTTCAAGCAGTGAGACCTTTTATTTGCTGGATATTAACGGATTCTTGAGGACTGATTAGAGCACCTCTGGATTAGAACAAGCAGGGGCATATCACCTAGAATATTTGTTCTGGGGAACTTTATCAGTTACTATTTTGATGGTCTCAGGGCCAGTTCATTTTGAAATTTCCCAGGAATGCTTATTCATCAAGCTAAAGAGGTACAAATTCACATTGAGTGATATAGGTATTTTAACCCTTTGAATGCCAGAGGGTTACACAATGCATTGCTTTGCAATGTGTTGCATACCCCACTGGCACTCAGAGGGTTAACACCCTGAATGCTGGAGAGGTCTCCAGTGCATTACTTTGCAATGAGTTGGAGACCTTTCTGGCAGCAAAGGTTTAGAAGACCAATCAGGGCAGTGCTAAGAACCTCTGAGGCCCCTGGCGGAATTGTGAATGGAGGCCCTCTAAAAGTAGGTTAACATTTAGGATCCTTAAGGGTTGTTGTAACCTCCCTCTTCTTTCCTCATATTTGAGGGAAAAGCAACCACATTTCATCTTTTTCATCCCAGAACTGCCTCACCGCTCACTAGCCATCTAACCAAAGAATTAAATTGATCCCTTTCTGCAAAATGGTACTCTTGGGAGCCTACGGTGTGGCCTCCAGAGACTAGAGGCCCCAAGCGAACCCTCAGCTATGTCCATACTTGAAAATGCCCCTGGATACTATCACCTAAAAACTCATTAAGTGATTATGAAAGAGCTTTCAAAATCACATATATGGTATATTACCAATCTGTGCCTTAGAAAACTTGTCTTGAGTTATGTAGATTTATAGATTGTGCTAATTATGGTATGCCATGCAGGAGTTTTCTGTCTTAACGATATATCACCTCCCCCATTCACTGACAATCTTTTTTTGCACGTGGCATCCCTAAAAGTCCCATAATGTCTGAGATTTTCAGGGCATCTCCTACCATCCTACAGGTCATTTGTAAAGGGAACATTAAAGGAGAAAAAACAATTATTATTTCCCACAATTAGAATATAATAACGATTATATAGTTCACAATAATTTCTTCAAATATACATTTGCAACTCAATATTCACATATATTGTCAGTTCTATTAGAAAACAAAGTGCACCCTGGTTGAGAATCACTGCTATACACCTTCAATATCTGGCTAGAAAGTGGGTCTATGGGGACTGCTCATCTACAGGGCAGGATTTGCCATTAGGCAAAGTAGCCACCTGTCTACAGGCGCACGCCACTGAGGGGCGCCTGCTATTGGGATTTTTTTTTTTATTAAAAAAAAAAAAAAAAAAAGTAGCCACCTTGCTGCCGCTGGCGCTGCGTTCCCCCCCCCGGTTCCCTATTTCCTACCTCTCCGGCGGCAGGACATGTCTGTGCCTCCTTGGCACAGTCCTGTAGGTGGTGAGCTCTCTCGTCGCATCTTTAGGAATGCAGAGCGCTGGGAGATGACATCATCTCCCAGCGCTCTGCATTACTGAATAGGAGACCGCGCGGGAGCTCCATCAGCTTCAGGACTGTGCCAAGGAGGCACAGATGACAGATCTCCTACCAGGGAGGTAGGAAATGGACCATGTCAGGGCAACATGGAGATGATGGGGCAATGTGGAGCTAATGGGGGGCAAGTTGGAGCCTATGGAGGTCAATATGGAGATGGTGGGGGCAATGTGGAGCTGATGGGGGGCAAGTTGGAGCTGATGGGGTTGGGGGCAATGTGAGGGGATATGGAGATGATGGGGCAATGTGAGGGGCAATTTTGAGATGATGGGGGCAAAGTGAGGGGCAATATGGAGATGATGGGGGCAAGTTGGAGCTGATGGGGGCAATATGGAGATGATGGGGGCAATGTGAGGGGCAATTTTGAGATGATGGGGCAAAGTGAGGTGCAATATGGAGATGATGGGGGGCAAGTTGGAGCTGATGGGGTTGGGGGCAATGTGAGGGGATATGGAGATGATGGGGTAAGTTGGAGCTGATGGGGGCAATATGGAGATCATGGGGGCAATGTGAAGGGCAATTTTGAGATGATGGGGCAAAGTGAGGGGCAATATGGAGATGATGGGGGCAAGTTGGAGCTGATGGGGGCAATATGGAGATGATGGGGGCAATGTGAGGGGCAATATGGAGATGATGGGGGCAAGTTGGAGCTGATGGGGGGCAAGGTGAGGGGCAATATGGAGCTGATGAGCATTGTGGAGGTGTCCAGTGGAGTTGGCAAATGGGGGGGCGGCGCTTCACAGTTCTGTGCCTACAGGCTCCTGAGATGTAAATCCGGCCCTGCTCATCTAACCAGAGTGCTTGTAGCTGAGAGCCACGTACTGCTGGGTTGTATTCCAGCTGTGGACATCAGATTTCTGCAGCCCCTGTCTGAGCCCATTGGAGCAGATTTAGGAAGCATGATAATTGCTTTATAAATATTCCAACAGGCAACTGTGCTAAGAAGATGAAAAGCAATTCTGGGGCAAACTTAGTGCACCATACAGAACACATGAACACTCCCTAAATTCATATTGATTTAAGTGGGGTTGTTAAAGCCTTGAATTAGTTAAATTAAAAGGAGTGTTTATTTGTTCCCTATGGCACAGTTGGTTTGCCCCAGAATTGCTCCTCCTTTTAGCTTTATACGAGTTGCACTGCAATTTTTATCAAGGCACCTTTGTAAAGATTGTTGTTCAAAATGTTAACTAATAAACATACCCTGGAATTTGTCCTAAATCTCAGGTTGAAGGACCAGATTCTCAGGGTGAAAGAGCCCAGTGTTAACTACTATCACATGTGCATGAAATAACTCTTTATTTAGCTCCTAAATTGCTACCACTTCTATCAGAAGGAAAGAGGGAGATGTCCTGCTTCTCTTTTGTATGTACAGGCAGTGAAAACTCTGAGGGCTAGATTTAAAAGCAGCCGTTAGAAAAAAAAAGCACTACCGGGTGAGTAAAGTTGTATTTAGCAATTTAAAGAGCCGTCTAAAGAACAGCTAACGGCAGCTTGATAATCCTTATGCCTGATACACTTATGTGCATGGAACAAGAACCCCCAGAGCCATTTAAAGGCTTGCGGTACTGTTAATGGCTGAAAAAAAGATACACTTAACGGACAAAAGTTAAGAGCCAGTTTTCTTAGCCATTACACACTTAACGGGCAAAAAAAGAACACCCATTACATAGGAAAACACACAAAATGCTTACCGCACAAGCATGCAAATGGAAAAATTAACCCGTGCAATGCCAAAACATGGACAGACACCACAAATCACTCTCTCACACAACAACAAGCAACACCACAGTGACAAGGACTTCCAAAAAACACCAGTACAACATGGCACGGAACAATGGGGGTTATTACAAAACACGGACACCTGCCAATACAAAACGAGTTCTCCTGTGCAACATCACCACACGATCCAAGCGCAACCTTCGCCCCACACCTGCAGCTGGCAGAGACACAGCAATCACAACACACCACATCTTAAAACACATACACACCTGCAAACACTTACCTGGACAATAAATAACTTCCCATTGGTCAGCACTCACCTCATCACCACACCTACACAATGTCCTACCATGTACTTAAAGGGACAACTCACAATACTCACTTGTGGCTTGTTTTCCAGTCAGGGAGAGAGATAGAGAGAGATAGAGTGAGATAGAGAGAGAACAATAAGTATGTTGGGATACTTATTGATGAGAAGACTATGGAGAAGGTGTACAAGGGTGAGAGCTAGGGAACACCAGCAAGCCCCAGGCACACCTGATCAACAGCCTTCACCTGTTGCAAGTGAGGAGGCTCTGGCTCAGCAGCCACACAGGAGCCCATCCCCACCTGGAGGACAGCACCTGCCTGCAGATGCACAGCTGCAGTAACAGGATGCTCCACAGCAACAGAATGCTCCCCAGCTGCCACAGGGACCCCTGCAGCAGCGGAGGATGTATAGACAACCGCTAAGGCCCAGGTTATACCGCCCAAGGGTCACTATCTTTGGAATGACCGATGACAAAGTGATTGATCACTATAGATTGAGGCCATGCAGCATCATTGCCTTGTATGAGTCATCAAGGATCAGGTGGATTCCATCTACATCCACAACCATGCCCTATCTGGCCTGCAAAAACTCCTGTGTGCCATACACTTCATGGCAAGTGGCACCTTCCAGTCCACTGATGGTTACACATCTGACATGTCACAGGCCACATTCTCCAGGTGTACACACAACACTGCTCAGCATGCTCCTGACTCACAGCTACTACGTCCACTACACAAAACATCATTCACACAACATGTGCTCCTTCTCTCACCATGTCACTCACATTCCACAGGTGATGCTGGCTATGGATACAAATCCTGGCTACTGACCCCGGTCACCAATCCACAAACAGATGACCAGGAAAGATACAACCAGGCTCATGGCAGAACTCAGAATGCCATTGAGAGGACCTTTGGCCTCCTTAAGTCCCAATTCCGATGTCTGGACCACTCGGGGGGAGCGCTGCAGTATGCCCCAGGAAAAGTGTGTGACATCATAATGGTGTGTGCAATACTGCACAACATTGCAGTGGACACCAGGCTGGTGGATCATTTCCAGGCCCCTCATACCTGAAGTGCCAATGGACATCAGCCATGTTGATGAGACCGTGAGAGGGGTGCAGATCAGAGACAGGCTCATCACAGACCACTTTAGCTGTGAGTATAACACGGCATTCAAACAATCCACGCAAGTCCTCTATCAGTCCTGTGAATTGGTGCCAACACACTAACCACACCGCACATGATGTTCTGTTTCACCCCACAGGATCATTTTCACAGCACTGGACTGCCAGCAGTATGGCTCCAAACATCATCTATACCATGGACTTGGCATATTATGTGTGGGGATTCCAAAACCATCTTCCATTCCCTTCTCCACGTTGACATACATACCTCAAGGAGAACCAAGGTACAACACATAACCCATGTTCTGCATGTTACAGGGCTTGATTGACAGCAACTAATGTGATTTGCCATGATCATAGCCAGAGCAACCATGCTAGCCTTGTAGCGAAAGAGTGTTATCCAATGCAATGCATTGGCTAACACTCTGTCACATCAGGGTTTAAAGGGCCATTACAGTCAACATGGGACCTGTCGTTTGCTAGAGCCGAAAAGAGCAGCAGAGGGATGGATCTACAGTGGTATAGTTACACAATGTAGAGGTCATGAAACGTGGATCAGATCTCCAGGGACACTATGCTGACCTGTGAGTGTGCAGTGATATGTGTCCCTGACATGAATACACACATCAACAAATATGTCCTAATAGTTCCATGAAACAAATAAAATTGGGCTGCCACTGTCACTCTAACATTCATTAGTTTCATGGAGCTCTCAGAACATACTTGTTGATGTGTGTATTCATGTCAGGGGCACATATCCATAGGGCTGGTTCACATTTCCTTAGTTCTCTACATAATGGATTACAGACGAGTACACAACACATTACAAAGCAATGGTTTGTGTACTCATCTGTAATGAAAAAGATTGAGGGGATTATGATGTTAAAATTGTTGTTGCTTGATGATCAGTTTGAGGCTGCTGCTCCAAATCCTGTCCTCTTGTCCCACAGGCATCCATAGCATGATCCATCCTTGAACTGAAGATTTTCCATGTGACTAGACTGATGTCTTGACAACACTTCTATGAAGCTCACCCCTTGGTGTTTCAAGTGATTGTGTTGGTGATGCAATGTTTGACCTGATATTCACAGCAACCCCTATTGGAACATTATCATATAGACACAGAAAACACAAATTCATGTGTGTACTAACATCCAGATATCAAACCTGTACAGTTAGAATGCTCATCTACAGAGTTGTCAAACCTTGTGGACAACATATGAGCAGGACAGTAGTGTTTCTAAAGTAGTAATATTTAGTTTCAAAGTACATTTAGTGTGCTCATACAAGTGTTTAATTCATATAGGCAATATACTCAGAAAACACATGTACGTCCTAATGTACTTTGAGACACAATAAAGAAGAACCATCACTACTCAATCTGTGTCTGTATGAGGAAATGTTGGATTACACTTGTGTCAATGCACAACCACACTCAAGGCTAGAGTATCCCCCATACATGGGAAGGCAGGACCCACATCACAGAAGTACTTGGACTCTCTGATGTATTCATGCAAACAGATGATGGCAGTGATACCCTAATGTGGGTTGGGAGTGATAAAGTGGTGATACAGGGAACATACTTCCACAGTGATTTCATGTACAAGGTTTCTGTGTTGCAAAATATATTCAATGTTCTGAGATTGCTTTAGTTTGACATATCTCAGTACATGGGCTACATCAACAAACAACCAGACTAAGTGGACAAGTGTTATCACTGGTGAAGTGTGTTACAACCTTAGTAAAACAACAACATAACTTACTAGATAACCCAATGCTTCCCCTTGGATTTCAATGTGTGTGCTA
Organism: Rhinophrynus dorsalis; assembly: GCA_037306005.1. Taxonomy (NCBI): domain Eukaryota; kingdom Metazoa; phylum Chordata; class Amphibia; order Anura; family Rhinophrynidae; genus Rhinophrynus; species Rhinophrynus dorsalis. The sequence goes on along the minus strand of CM074722.1, from coordinate 367,048,691 downwards.
CACATTGGAATTCTGTCAGGATTGGTTGGTTGGAGCATAGGAGCAGGGAGTGCTATCTCTTGCCAGACACCCTTACAGGGTGGTCCACAGAGGAAGACAGGTAGAGCACCGTGGTAGGAATGGCAGAGCGGGAGTGCAAGGGTTAAACAAGAGCGAAGTCAGGAACAGTCCAAAAGGTCAGGGCAGGTGGCAATCAGGCAAAATCAGTGGTACAGGCAAAGGTCAGGAAAGAGACATGCAGGGTAGTCCAGCAGGGAGGCCAAAGATCAGGTAACGGATAATCAAGCAAAGGGTCTGTAGCAAGGCAAGCAAAGAGTCACTGAGAACTAGAGACTTAGAGCACACAGGAACCAAAGCTCTGGAACACTGGAGCAAAGTGGACACAGCCTGAGGGTTTTTTATAGTGCTGCAGGTCTTAACCCCTCCCCTCTGCTGGACAAACCTCTCACTGGATTGGCCACCAGAGGGGAGTGTCACTACAGCACTTGTCTCACTGTTACTGTGGAGGCACTTTATTGGTGGGCAGCTGATGAGAGGGGCAGGCACTACCTCCCCCCTACAGGTGTACAGCACCAACTGCTGGTCTCTAGATGTCTTTCCTGGGGGCTCCCTTAACTTTAGGCTGTGGTTTTGGCCTACAGCACTACCACGATCGCGGGTAGACGCCACTACTTTAGGCAGCGGCTTCGGCCTACTCCACGAACGCGGAGCATCCAGGAAGCCCACAGAAGCGGTGGACGGTTGGGATTCAGAGGTAAGGGCTAGAAGGGCATGACAAATCCTGTGATGAACATTGGGTTCCTCAATAAGTCAGTTTCACAATAAAAGTGTGAATCAAGGTCTATTTTTCTGCATGTTTCATCTGTCCTGCTTGTTAGTTCTCTGCTAAGTCAAATAGCTGTTTGTTTATTTAACCCCTTAAATACAACAATTGATGCAGACGAATGTTGCACCAGTTGTTGTGCTAAGGGGTATGTTTTATTCAAATTCAACCCACAACATGGCCATATAACACTGTCATGTTATATGGCTCCAGGGATGGATTGCCTGTTGAATTTGTACAACGGTATGTGTGTGTGTGTGAACCCATGTTGTAACATCCCACAAACATGTTACCTAGGCAGAAGTTGTGTTCACTGCATTGCTTGGCAATGCATTGGAGACAACTCTGCCACCCAAGCTAGCACTAAACACAAAGTATTTCAGACAGGATACCAAAGCAATTTTTTTTTTATTTACAGGGAAAAATAACAACTTTGGCTGTTTACTTTTATTTTTTTTTGGGGGGGGGGCGGCTTCGAGTGGGTGCCAGATGTTGATGCCCTGGATGACTGCCTGGTCACTCTTTGTACCCTAGGTGCAGCTTCAGGGGTCACAATGGAGGGAGTGGTGGGTGCAGTGGACCCCTCTGCCGACCTCTGCTCCCTCTCAACCCATAGGTTCTCCCTGCGGTTGTGGTCTTTCAACTTCACCATCACCTGGCCAATTATGCCCATCACCCCCGTGTGGTACTGATGGAGTTGTATGTTGATCCTGGTCAGTTCAACCTCTAGTGCATGTATGAGGTGTTCCTCCGGGATTCCCTTTGGCTCCTTGAGATGTTGTGATCAGTACAGCGGCATGCCCGGAGTAGCCTCCTCTGAAGCACCATGCACTCCGCCTCCATTCCCATGATGCGTGCAGTGGTGGAGGTGGATGTGCCTGGTGACTCTGCTGGTGGTGTTGCCTCTGCATTTGAGTCCTTTGCTGCTGTGGCTGCTGCTGCTGCTGCTGAGTACTCTGCCACTGAGGATGCTAGTGCTGAGCCCTCTGCTGCTGTGGATGCTGCTGCTGGGTCCTCTGCTGCTGCTGTGGCTGCTGAGTCCTCTGCTGCTGTGGATGCTGCTGTGGCTGCTGAGTCTTCTGCTGCTGCTGTGGCAGCTGAGTCCTCTGCTGCTGCTGTGGCTGCTGCTGTGACAGCTGGTGGAGTGGTGTCACGGTTTTTTAAGACACTCAGACCATTGGGTGAATAAGAACACAGTTTTATTAAAATAAGATAAGGCAATAACACGCCCTCTAGTGGTGGTAAATATACACAGATAATATATAGATATAATGGTAAATGCACCAATGACTTATAAGTACAATTACACAGTAATAGAATAGCGTATACCCCTCAGGGGTTAAGTCCTTGATAACAGTCAGTCTCAGATGTGGATGTTTGGAACGCCCAGGGTGTTATAAGGCTGATGCTGGAGACCAAGACTATCACCGGCTGGATACTGGACTGCCCCGCCACGGTGTTCAGTAAGAAGCACAAGAGTCCCCGTAGCCCCCTCGGGCGTACCTACTGGAACTGCTTCAACTAGTGCAAGCGCATAAGGCCCCCACGGGCGTGATTGGAACCGGCCTTCAATGCGATAACTACCAAGCCTCCTCAGACTTAACCGGATAACGGGATAGCACACGCTAGAGCCGACAGCCCCCACGGGCGTGATTACCGGAATACGAATGCTGATGCCTGTGCCTGCCACCACTCGGTAAAGCGGAATCGCTCAACGTACAAGAGAGAGAGTCTTAGGCGCCCAACCGGCCCAAACGGATGTAAACACTCTGCAAGGATGTGTGGAGCTGCCGACGAAGAGCAGCCAGCTCAGCAGTAGTATTCACTGAGAAAGAGACTCTTACAGGATTAGCGATAGAGTGGAACCCAGCGGCACTGCTAGGGTTAATTAGCACATTTACTCGAGCCTTTTCAGCGGTATAGCAAGGCTCTGCAGTCTGAGGGAGGCGCATGTACGCACAACTCTGCAAAGGAAAATGCACTGCACTGATCGGAGTACACCAGGCAAGGCAGTCACACCAAAAGCTGGAACAGCAGATAGAAATGTCGCGGCGGCGACAACTGGAACACAGGTCACTGTAGAAAGCCGGAGTCGTTCTTCGTAGCGGGAAGTCAGCCAGGCCGGGTCGGAGCACGTAGAAGGTAGTCATACAAGCCGGGTCGTACACAAGCAGGAACGTCAGCCAAACCGGGTCAGGATCCAAAGGTGGTAGTCAGACGGGCCGGGTCATACACGAGCAGGAACACAGGAGAATAGTCAAGACAAGCCAAGTCGGTACACAGGAATCCGGAACACAGGAACACAGCAACAGTAACTGGCAAAGAAACACCACGAAAGGGCGCCTGACAGTTGTGCTAGCCAGGTATAAAAAGGTCACCAGGGGGCGGGCCAAACCAACACAGCAAATCAGTATCTGTCATAGATGAGACTGACAGGAAACACAGGCACTGTGATAAGTGGCTGCTGCAGATGATGGCTATAGACCCACCACATCAAGTGACCCACAGCTGCCCACTGATGTCTGTGCTGGTAGAGGTGGTGGAGTGATGTCTTCCCTGGGTAGAGGCCATTGGGCTTCCCAATCAGGCGCAGGTGTTGGTAGTCCAGTGGCCAAGGGTCATATATTGACCACTGGTAGGTGCTTGGCCCCCACCTTGGATCATACCTGGGGCATGCTGGGGAGCCATCCAAGAGGGTATGTCCATCTGGTCTCCATATATGCCATAATGCTGGCTGGCCACTGCCCCTGGAAGCCATTGCCACCCTGGTGGTGGTGGTGCTGCTGCTGCTGAAGGGTAGTAGCTCCTGAAGGTGGTGGGACGCATCCACCTCTCCTCCTGTTGCATCCAGGCACTGTGATGGGGTGGAGCAGCCTGTGGTGGAGCAGCCAGTGGTGGTGCAGCCAGTGGTAGAGCAGCAAGTGGTGGAGCAGCCTGTGGAGGTGCAGCCTGTGGTGGAGCAGCCAGTGGTGGAGCAGCCTGTGGTGGTGCAGCCTGTGATGGTGCAGCCAGTGGTGGAGCAGCCTGTGGTTGTGCAGCCAGTGGTGGAGCAGCCTGTTTTGGAGGAGGTGTAGATGGTGGGTATGGTGGCCACCGACTGGTACCCTCCTCTGTATACTCCTCACTGGGCACTGATTCCGTCTCCACCATGGTCTCCTGCTGAGCTGGAGGCCCGTAAGCTGTATGGAGAAATGAGATGGTGTGATTAGTAAACGTAGCCATGATAGGATTAAAGGGATAATAATACTTAGACTGTAAATAGAAAAATAATTTTTGGGAGTTTATTCCCCTGACTAAAACTAGGGTACTCCCACTGCTGAAAGGTGTTTTATTCCAAAGCTACTACAGCTGAAAATTGAATTTTTTAGGTGCAATATCACAGTGGCCGGAAATTGTACAGTGGCACTGTTGCTACAACATCCTATGGAGATTTATGGTCCCAGGACCAGAGGTGTCCAGGGGATGGTGTAGCAACAGCGCCACTGTACAATTTTAGGCCACTGTGATATTGCACCAATAAAATTCAACTTTCAGCTGTAATAAATTTGGATTAAAACAACTTTCAGAAGTTGGAGTACCCTTGTTTTACTCAGGGGGATGAAGCCTACAAAATATGTTTCTTTTTACATTTTAAGTATTAGTATCCCTTTAACGGGATAGCAATGGTTAATTTCACCTTGATGTAATATTGTAGGCATTGGAAAAAGATGTGTATCGATGTTAGTCCTATCCCTCAAGCCCTCATGGTTAGACAGACATTGTTCTGTGTGACAGATGGAGATTTCACTCATTTGACCACATGGAGGCTCTTCATCTGAGTCAAAAATGCGCTATTTAAAGATTAATTCTTCACTGGGATGTTCCACACAGTGGGTTTGCAAACCAGACACACTTATTAGACCATTCCAGTAAAGTATCTCTCTCTAAATGGTGAAATTTTGTCTCTGCTGAAGTGCCTCCGTGTGGTCAAATGAGTGAAATCTCCATCTGTCACATAGAGCAATATCTGTCTAACCATGAGGGTTTGAGGGATAGGACTAACATCGATACACATCTTTTTAAAATGCCTACAATATTACATCAAGGTGAAATTAACCATTGCTATCACGTCCAAGGTACACAGAAATAAAAATGGTCTGATATATATGTGGATATGTACCTTTCATATGGGTACAAACATATCCTTCCAAGATATTAACCCAGAGATCAGTTCAGTACATGTGATTGCCTTACTGGCTATATATGTGAAAGCATCACAAACTAAGTTTTATTGATATCATAAATAAAAACATACCTCGTATATCTCATCTAAGTAAGGTGGGATATACTAGGTATGTGTATTTTGATGATATCAATAACAGTTAGTTTGTGATGGGTGCACATATATGGCCAGTAAGGCAATCACACGTACTGAACTGATCTCTGGGTTCACATCTTGTTGGGACATATTTGTGCCCATTTGAAAGGTACTGTAAAAGTACCTTGCAGTGCCGCCGCTTCTGACGATGCTTTGACGCTTCAGCGTCATTTCCACGAGCGGTTGGACGCATCAATGATTGATGCATCATCTGCAGGAGCGAGGCCTGTAGTCTCCTCCTACCTACTTCCTCCCTCTCAGCTGCTCCTCCTACCTACTTCCTGAGGAGGGGTTTAAAGGGCAGACTGAGTACTGACTCAATTACCCTTACGTTGTTGTTCTGAGCAGTTCATTATCCTGTATTGCTGTGTATGATCCGGCTTGTGTGTCCATCCATTCTGGTGTTGACTTGTGGCTCTGTCTGATTATTCTCCTTGTGTGCTCTGATTTGGCTGAGATATCTTTTCTGGTGCAAACCTGTGGCTCTGGCTGACTACCTATCCTTTTTGGAATTCAGTAAGCGGTGAAGAAGACCTGATGAACTGAACATGATGCTGAGTTCTCCAGTGATGTAATTTCCCCGTGTCCAATGTTTTCTATGGAGTCCATACAATGGGACTTTAGCAACTTGATTCATGTTATTGAATGGTCTCCATAGACTAACACTGGGATTGTTGAAGTTAGGGTATGTAAGTGTTAATTTCTCTCCATCATCGTTTTTTTCACCGCTTAGTGAATGTCCCCTGTATAACATGCAATTGTTAGCCTATCAACTTGTGTTTTTTTTCTGGTTAACCCTTTGAGTACCAGAGTGGTTGCCAAAACATTGTTGAGCGACGCATTGATAATCCCTCTAGCACTCAAGGGGTTATGTGCTGGTTTCCCTGTGGGTACACAGGTGACATAATGTAGAAGCAGTTCTGCTGTTTAACATACAACACCTTTATGAGCATGGTTTGTATGTATTGTGTGTGAACAGCACTGCAACATGAGGATTAACCAGGGTGTTGGACAGGTTTGGGCCTGTTTGAACCTGGACATTTGTCCTTGTCTTGTGTCCTCTTTGAACCCTCAGGGTGCTGTGTTGGTGCAGTTGTGTGGATGAATGATGGGCATATATTGGGATGTGACTGTGTCTGAGTATCATGGCTGTGTGGGTTGATGTGGTGTGTGGTTATGTGATGGTGCACTTACCAGTAGTGTGGAGGCTCCTCTCTTCCACATTGTCCGATCCTCCAGGGACCCCCTCAACCAGTGTGGAGGACATGGTCTACCGCAGCATCTCCTCCCAGCGGTTGAATGCAATGTCTGCTGGTGGATCACCTCTGGTGCCTCGGGCATGCAGGGCGGCATCTCTCTTATTCTTCATGGCCTGCCTTTTGCAGTCACCCCACCTTTTTTTGACAGAGTGCACATCCCGACTGCAGCTGGCCACCGCATTGTCCCGTCTGCAGATTTGGTTCCAAGTGGCCTTCCTCCTCGCAGCCAGGCCAGGGACCCTTTCCCTCAGGAACAGGATGGTCTCCCTCTCCAGCACAGCCTCCATGAGGGCACTGTTCTCCTCATCGGTGTAACGGGGTTCTCAGATTCTGTCCTCCTCATGTCCAGCCTGTGAGGAGTCAGACCCAAAGTGCCCTGCCTGCGCTGCCCCTGCCTGTGTGTGGTGGTCCCCACCATGTACCCCTCATCCCACTGCAAGTTCTGTCCCTGTTCTCTGTGTGCCTGCTCTTCTGGGCCGGCTCCCCCTCTGCCCTGCGGATCTCCCTCTCCCACCCCTACTCTCAGCAGGGAAGTCCTGCTCTCCTTCCTCCTCCTCCACTACTCTTCCCATCCCCCTCTCCTGTCCTCCTCTTCTGGCCATCACTCACCCACTCACACCCAGGCACTCCCACTGGCCCTCACAGACACACTTGATCTCACTCACTCTCTGTCACACTCTTTCACTCACAGATTCACACTGTCAAAATAAAGTTTAAAAAATTCTAAAGTGTTATGAAAAAAAAGACTATATGTATGAATGTGTATGTGTTTATATGGGTGTATGTGATATGTGCAGAAGTGTGATATGTGTTTATTAGGTGCAATGGTCTTCTCTCTCCAAACTCCAAAAACTCCTTCTATCTCCAATGTAAGCTCCTCTCTCCCTCGTTCTAAACCCTATCCTCCGCTCCTGGGTCCTGTGATCTAGCTCGCCAAAACTCGAAACACACACAAGGTGTGTCCGTTATTTTGGGGTATATATAAGTGTATTTGTAGGTTTGAATTTTGTTTCTGCATCTATCAGGGTTGCTAGCCAATGCCAGCCATAATGTTACATTTTGACATAAGTTGTGTTTTAACGGGTGTTTGGGACGCACGGTGATGCTGAAAAAGGTGCAAAGCATGTTTTTATGTTACGTGTTTTTGTTGTGCCTTCGCTCGTTAGCTATTCTTGTAGACTTACTTTTAAATCCGCCGTAAATCATGTTTTATGTGAGGCTGATGTGCCTTTTTTACTTAACGGCTGGTTTAATCTACCCATAAGTTACAGCATATTAAGGGTTCCTTGAAGACCGATAAGAACACCTCCCGGTTACAGCAAGTAGGGATATATTGCCTGAAATCTACTTTCTGGGGAAATGTACAGGTTAATATTTCAAAGATGTTAGGATCAGTTCTTTTTGAAAATTCCCAGTTATGCTAATACATTTTCACCTGCTTGTATATAGAAAAAACAAGGCTTCTGTAGGTGCAGTCATTCCCCAGTATTTCAGTTATAAATTGTGTAATACTGACACCTAGGGTAAAGCTGTGCATTACATTAAGCGCTTCCATGTGGGAATCTCTCTTATTTAAATACATTTGTCTTCCTCCTCACCCAGCTTAACTAGTGAATTGAGTAGGGATCTATAAATCCCCTTTGGGCCAGTGTAAACTCCTTTCAAGGTTAATATACTTAATGGAGAGATGCGGAATATTTTGGTCATAATGGAAATTGTTTACATTTTATGTTTTCTTAACCCAATAAGTGTCAGAGGGGTATGCAATGCATTCAAAGGGTTAATGCATCCCGAGTACTTTTAATGGAAAAGAGTGCAAAAACAAGACAGAAAACAGGGACAAAATAGGAAAAGATCTAAGTGTAGTATTTTAACAGTGCAATTTACAAGGTAAAACACAGCAATAACTGCACTCACATCTAGCCAGTTGTCAGGATTTTTGAATTATGATTTACTAGATGACAAATAACCATTCATAAAATCAGTCCCTCCCAAGTACTTTGTACAAGTCAATAATATATACATATAATTAAATTATATCAGTGATGCACTTAGTTAATAAAATAAAAAACGTATTACACACTAATTATAGACATAACACAATAATAAATTGATTGAGCTTAACCCCTTAACGACCCATGACGGTCCAGGCCCGTCATAGGTTGTTTTGCCTTAACCCCTAGAGTGCCAGTTGGGTACAACGTACGAGTGGACACAGCTGTACCTTCTGTGCCACGCTCGTACGTTGTACAGCTAAAATGCGGTCACTGCATAAGCTGGTATAACCGGTTTACAGTGGCCGCATTTCAGCTGACGTGCAGCCTGGCACTCGTGGTGAGGCAGGAGGATCACTTCTCATTCCTCCCCAGTTATTGATCTCCCAGCCGATCGTACTGGGAGATCAATAAGTACAAAGAAGAAACGGAGTTTTTCCTTTCCCCTCTCTCCTACCCGAACTTCTGGGTAGGAGTGGGCGGGACCAGGGGAAGCCTCCGAACGTCATCGGTGACATGATCACCGATTACATTAGGGAAGTTTCCCCGGTCCCGTTCACTCCTACGGTCGCGTTCACTCCTGCGGTCTCCTTATTGATCTCCCAGCCAATCGGCTGGGAGATCAGTAACTGGGGGGACACCAGGAGGGGTCCTGATGTCCCCCATGAGGTCTGAATAAGTTAAAAAATAAAATAAAAATAAATAAATAAATAAGGTAACCCTGTGAGTGCCGCAGGCGTCCCCAGCACATTGCTTTGCAATGTGCTGGAGACCCCTGTGGCACTCACAGGGTCACTTCTTTTTGGGGGATTTTTTTTTTTTTTTTTGCAAGACCTCATTGGGGGATCAGGGGGGGTCCTGATGCCCCTCAATGAGGTCTATGATAAAAAAAATAATAATAACATTTTTTTTAACCCTGTGTGTGCCACAGGGGGGTCCAATGCACCCCCCCTCCTGTGGCACACACAGGGCTTTTATCATTACTTTGTTACCAGAGATTGTTGGGGGGCCATCAGGATTGGTCCCGATGGCCCCCCAACAAGCTCTGATTACAAAGTAATGATGAAAAAAAAATTAACCCTCTGAGTGCCACAAGGGTCCAATGCATTGCTTTGCAATGTGCTGGAGACCCCTGTGGCACTCACAAGGACACTTATTTTGATTCCTTTTTTTTTTTTTTGTAAGACCTCATTGCGGGGGATCAGGGTGGTCCTGATACCCCTCAATGAGGTCTATAATAAAAAAAGTAAATAAAAAAAAAATTAACCCTGTGTGTGCCACAGGGGGGTCCAATGCAGCCCCCCTCCCGTGGCACACACAGGGCTTTTATCATTACTTTGTTATCAGAGATTGTTGGGGGGGCCATCAGGATTGGTCTCGATGGCCCCCAAGAAGCTCTGATTACAAAGTAATGATAGAAAAAAAATAATCCTCTGAGTGCCACAAGGATCCAATGCATTGCTTTGCAATGCGCTGGAGACCCCTGTGGCACTCACAGGGTCACTTCTTTTGTGGACATATATTTTTTTTGACTAAGACCTCATTGGGGGGGACCTCAATGAGGTCTGTAATAAAAAAAAAAAAAAAAAATTAACCCTGTGTGTGCCACTGGGAGGGGGGTTCAATGCAGACCCCCTTCCTGTGGCACACACAGGACTATTTATCATTACTTTGTGATCAGAGCTTGTTTGGTGGCCATCTGAATACAAAGTAATGATTAAAAAAAATTAACCCTTTGTGTGCCACAGGGGCCCAATGCATTGCTTTTCAATCCACTGGACACCCCTGTGGCACACAAAGGATTATTATTTTTTTTCCCCCTTTTATTTTTTATTCAGACCTCATTGTATGGGTTCTGATGCCCCCAACGAGGTCTACACAAAAATATTGGGGGAAAAAGCCCCAAAAAATGCACGTGCCATGGGGGGGTCCAATACAATGCTTTGCAATGCGTTGGATCCCCTGTGACACACACACTTTTTTTTTTCATTATTCTGTTTTTAGACCTTGATGGGGGACACCAGGAATGTTCCTTATACCGCCTCCCCAAAGAGGTATGAATATAAAATAATAATTAAAAAAAATACTCTGTGTGTGCAACAGGGGGTCCAACGCATTGCTTTGCAGTGCATTGGGCACCCCTGTGGCATGCACACAAAATGCCTCCAATCCCCCCCCCCCCACGTACCGTATCCCCCTGCCTAGTTCCACAGCCAACGGGCACTATCAGACACTGCCCCACCGTCACCACCATCCTTGTTCCTCTGCTTCCTTCATGTCTCTAACTGTTATGAACATTTTAGTACAAGAAGCCATTTTCGAGGAAGCAAACAGGTAGGTGTAGTTATGTGATTCTGGCACCCCTAAGGTAGGTCGACTCATTCCAATAGGGTGTCATTTTTCTCCTAAGAGCACTAGCTAATGAATACAGGCTTGGGGTAAGAAGGCAATTCACTAGTGTTGAGCGAGCATGCTCGGCCGATGCTCGGATCGGCTCGAGCATCGCTCTGCTCGGCACATGGCGGTACTCGTACGAGTACCGCATGTGCTCGCCCGCCATGTTCGGGTCTCCTCCCCGCACGTTTTGCGGCTGCTGCGCAGCCAATAAACGTGCAGGGAGGCTCTGACATCGGTGTAATGCCAGCAGCCATGTTGGCTGCTGGCATTACACTGATTGGCTGGCCAGAACCCGTGGTCAGGTGCTGTATAGCACCTGACCAGCGAGTTCGGCTCAGTCTGAGCCAGGGAGAGCTGAGGATAGGAAGGGAAAGGCAGTGTAGGGAGGAAAAAAACAAAAATTGTGAAAAAAAAAGAACCAAAAGTCCTTTTTAGGACTACTGTGTGTGGGGGCAGCAGGTTATTTGGTGTGGGGGGAAAAAAACAAAAAAAAAAAAAAAAAATATATATATTCTGTTTAGTGTGCAAAGTTGCAGATTAGAGCACATTCTGTTTAGTGTGCACAGTTGCAGATTAGAGCACATTCTGTTTAGTGTGCAAAGTTGCAGATTAGAGCACATTCTGTTTAGTGTGCAAAGTTGCAGATTAGAGCACATTCTGTTTAGTGTGCAAAGTTGCAGATTAGAGCACATTCTGTTAAGTCTTCAAACTAAAATATCAAAGTCACGTATTCCATTCAGTGTGCGTCGCCGCAGTTTAGCAGCACATTCTGAGTACTGTGCAGAGTTGCAGAATAGGAAGAAATACTGTTAAGTCTTCAAACTAAAATATCAAAGTCACATATTCCATTCAGTGTGCTTCGCCGCAGTTTAGCAGCACATTCTGTGTACTGTGCAGAGTTGCAGAATAGGAAGAAATACTGTTAAGTCTTCAAACTCAAATATCAAAGTCACATATTCCATTCAGTGTGCTTCGCCGCAGTTTAGCAGCACATTCTGTGTACTGTGCAGAGTTGCAGAATAGGAAGAAATACTGTTAAGTCTTCAAACTAAAATATCAAAGTCACATATTCCATTCAGTGTGCTTCGCCGCAGTGTAGCAGCACATTCTGTGTACTGTGCAGAGTTGCAGAATAGGAAGAAATACTGTTAAGTCTTCAAACTCAAATATCAAAGTCACATATTCCATTCAGTGTGCTTCGCCGCAGTTTAGCAGCACATTCTGTGTACTGTGCAGAGTTGCAGAATAGGAAGAAATACTGTTAAGTCTTCAAACTAAAATATCAAAGTCACATATTCCATTCAGTGTGCTTCGCCGCAGTGTAGCAGCACATTCTGTGTACTGTGCAGAGTTGCAGAATAGGAAGAAATACTGTTAAGTCTTCAAACTCAAATATCAAAGTCACATATTCCATTCAGTGTGCTTCGCCGCAGTTTAGCAGCACATTCTGTGTACTGTGCAGAGTTGCAGAATAGGAAGAAATACTGTTAAGTTTTCAAACTCAAATATTAAAGTCACATATTCCATTCAGTGTGTTTCAACGCCGTTTAACAGCCTATTCTGTGTACTCTACAGAGTTGCAGAATAGTAAGAAATACTGTTAATTTTTCAAACTCAAATATCAAAGTCACATATTCCATTCAGTGTCTTTCACCGCCGTTTAACAGCCTATTCTGTGTACTCTGTACAGTTGCAGAATTATAAGAAATACTGTTAAGTTTTCAAACTCAAATATTAAAGTCACATATTCCATTCAGTGTCTTTCACCGCCGTTTAACAGCCTATTCTGTGTACTCTGTACAGTTCCAGAATTATAAGAAATACTGTTAAGTTTTCAAACTCAAATATTAAAGTCACATATTCCATTCAGTGTGTTTCAACGCCGTTTAACAGCCTATTCTGTGTACTCTGCAGAGTTGCAGAATAGTAAGAAATACTGTTAATTTTTCAAACTCAAATATTAAAGTCACATATTCCATTCAGTGTCTTTCACCGCCGTTTAACAGCCTATTCTGTGTACTCTGTACAGTTGCAGAATTATAAGAAATACTGTTAAGTTTTCAAACTCAAATATTAAAGTCACATATTCCATTCAGTGTCTTTCACCGCCGTTTAACAGCCTATTCTGTGTACTCTGTACAGTTCCAGAATTATAAGAAATACTGTTAAGTTTTCAAACTCAAATATTAAAGTCACATATTCCATTCAGTGTGTTTCAACGCCGTTTAACAGCCTATTCTGTGTACTCTGCAGAGTTGCAGAATAGTAAGAAATACTGTTAATTTTTCAAACTCAAATATTAAAGTCACATATTCCATTCAGTGTCTTTCACCGCCGTTTAACAGCCTATTCTGTGTACTCTGTACAGTTCCAGAATTATAAGAAATACTGTTAAGTTTTCAAACTCAAATATTAAAGTCACATATTCCATTCAGTGTCTTTCACCGCCGTTTAACAGCCTATTCTGTGTACTCTGTACAGTTCCAGAATTATAAGAAATACTGTTAAGTTTTCAAACTCAAATATTAAAGTCACATATTCCATTCAGTGTCTTTCACCGCCGTTTAACAGCCTATTCTGTGTACTCTGTACAGTTCCAGAATTATAAGAAATACTGTTAAGTTTTCAAACTCAAATATTAAAGTCACATATTCCATTCAGTGTGTTTCAACGCCGTTTAACAGCCTATTCTGTGTACTCTGCACAGTTGCAGAATAGGAAGAAATACTGTTAAGTTTTCAAACTCAAATATTAAAGTCACATATTCCATTCAGTGTGTTTCAACGCCGTTTAACAGCCTATTCTGTGTACTCTGTACAGTTCCAGAATTATAAGAAATACTGTTAAGTTTTCAAACTCAAATATTAAAGTCACATATTCCATTCAGTGTGTTTCAACGCCGTTTAACAGCCTATTCTGTGTACTCTGCAGAGTTGCAGAATAGTAAGAAATACTGTTAATTTTTCAAACTCAAATATTAAAGTCACATATTCCATTCAGTGTCTTTCACCGCCGTTTAACAGCCTATTCTGTGTACTCTGTACAGTTCCAGAATTATAAGAAATACTGTTAAGTTTTCAAACTCAAATATTAAAGTCACATATTCCATTCAGTGTCTTTCACCGCCGTTTAACAGCCTATTCTGTGTACTCTGTACAGTTCCAGAATTATAAGAAATACTGTTAAGTTTTCAAACTCAAATATTAAAGTCACATATTCCATTCAGTGTCTTTCACCGCCGTTTAACAGCCTATTCTGTGTACTCTGTACAGTTCCAGAATTATAAGAAATACTGTTAAGTTTTCAAACTCAAATATTAAAGTCACATATTCCATTCAGTGTGTTTCAACGCCGTTTAACAGCCTATTCTGTGTACTCTGCACAGTTGCAGAATAGGAAGAAATACTGTTAAGTTTTCAAACTCAAATATTAAAGTCACATATTCCATTCAGTGTGTTTCAACGCCGTTTAACAGCCTATTCTGTGTACTCTGCACAGTTGCAGAATAGGAAGAAATACTGTTAAGTTTTCAAACTCAAATATTAAAGTTACATATTCTATTCTGTGTTCGTCACCGCAGTTTAGCAGCCTATTCTGTGTACTCTGCAGAGTTGCAGAATAGTAAGAAATACTGTTAATTTTTCAAACTCAAATATTAAAGTCACTTATTCCATTCAGTGTGTGTCACCGCAGTTTAGCAGCCTATTCTGTGTACTCTGCAGAGTTGCAGAATAGTAAGAAATACTGTTAATTTTTCAAACTCAAATATTAAAGTCACTTATTCCATTCAGTGTGTGTCACCGCAGTTTAGCAGCCTATTCTGTGTACTCTGCAGAGTTGCAGAATAGTAAGAAATACTGTTAAGTTTTCAAACTCATATATATTAAAGTCATATATATCGTGTAAGATGAAGAAGGCGGGTAAAAAGGGACGGGGAAGTGGACGTGATCCTGAAAGTTCAGGGCGCGGGTCAGGACGCGGAGAAACTGTGCCTGGTGCCAGAGCACAAGAAAGAAAGACATCCACCATACCTAGCTTCATGTCTGATTTCACAGGGCGTCGCAGGACATCACTCTCGAGGTCCGACCAGTGCGAACAGGTGGTCGGTTGGATGACAGCTGATACTGCTTCCAGTCGGTTAAGCACCACCCTGTCTTCCACCAAGTCCACTCTCAGTAGCCAAGAGTCTGGTCAACATAATCCTCACTCTGATCATCCTTCCTCCCACCATACACGGTCTGGTCAAAGAAGTGATCCCACACTGGGATATAGTGATGAGCTCGTCTCATCACCAATCCTTCATTTGACCCTCTCTCCAAGCACGCTTGCAGAGGAACATGACATCTTGTGCCCTGATTCACAACCTCTAGAGGCTACCCAATCACAAGAAGATGACAGATGTGAACGGCATTTAAGGTCAAAGGAAGTAGTGGATGATGATGATGATGATGAGACACAGTTGCCATTAAATCAACCACTATTTCCTTCTCAAGACCTTGTTGAGGAGAATGTTATACAGTTGTCAATGACCGAGTATGTGGTGGGATCAAGACTTGAGGAGGATGATCAGAGTGAGGAAGTGGAGGAGGACTTGGTGGACGATGAGGTGACTGACCCCACCTGGGAAGGTGTAGAGCCGAGCGATGACAGCAGTCCTGAGGGTGAGCCATCTGCAGCACCGCAACAGGCTGGAAGAGGCAGTGGTGTGGCTACAGAAAGAAGGCGGACCGCACCAAACCGGCACGCAAATGTTCCACGGAGCACCCCCTTGCGTAAATCTACCTTGCCAAGGGGTAGGTGTTCCGCGGTATGGCGTTTTTTTAAGGAAAGTGCGGACGACAAAAGATTTGTAGTTTGCAACCTGTGCCACACCAGAATGAGCCGAGGCATGAACACTAGAAACCTCACCACCACCAGCATGATCCGACACATGGCATCCAAGCACCGTAGTAAGTGGGAGGAACGCCTGGATCGCCCATCTGTGTCTGCAGGCCACACCACTGCCTCCTCTTCCCCTGTTTTCGGTGCCGGCCAATCGCCTGTCGAAGGCGCAGGCCCGCATATCTCCCGCCCTGCACCTGTAGCATCTGAAGCACCATCAGCGACCACATCCACTTCCCTGTCCCAGCACAGCGTCCAAATGTCGTTACCCCAGGCATTTGAGCGCAAGAGAAAATACCCAGCCACCCACCCACAGGCCATAGCACTAACCTCACACCTTTCAAAATTACTGGCCATCGAAATGCTGCCATTTAGGCTTGTGGACACTGAGTCCTTCCGCAGCCTGATGGCAGCAGCTGTCCCTCGGTACGCGGTCCCCAGCCGCCACTACTTTTCCCGGTGTGCCATCCCCGCATTACACCACCATGTGTCCCGTAACATCACCCGTGCCCTGACCAACGCAGTTACTGGGAAGGTCCACTTAACGACTGACACATGGACAAGTGCTTGTGGCCAGGGACGCTACATTTCCCTGACGGCACACTGGGTGAATGTCGTGGAGGCTGGGAGCGACTCGGACCCTGGGATGGCACGGGTGCTACCCACGCCGAGGATTGCGGGCCCTACCTCCATCAGGGTTTCCACCAGCACCTACGTTATTGGCTCCTCCTCCTCCGTTTCCACCTCCGAATTCTCTACACACACCGCCACTCCCCCATCAGCCAGTAGCTGGAAGCAGTGTAGCACTGCAGTGGGGAAGCGTCAACAGGCCGTGCTGAAGCTGATCTGCCTTGGGGACAAACAGCACACGGCCTCAGAGCTGTTGCAGGGGATTAGTCACCAGACCGAGCAGTGGCTCTCGCCACTCAACCTGCAAGCAGGCATGGTTGTGTGTGATAATGGGCGTAACTTGGTGGCGGCTTTGGAGCTCGGCAAGCTCACACACGTACCATGCCTAGCGCATGTATTTAATTTAGTGGTGCAGCGATTTCTAAAAACCTACCCCAATGTGCATGATCTCTTGACCAAGGTGCGCCGCGTGTGTGCACATTTCCGTAAGTCATCTACAGCTTCGGCCGGCCTGTTGAAGCTGCAGCAGCGCTTACAATTGCCAGCTCACCGGCTGCTGTGTGACGTGAGCACGCGCTGGAACTCCACCTTCCACATGTTGGCCCGGCTTTGTGAGCAGCAGAGGGCAGTAGTGGAGTACCAGCTGTTACACGGTCGTCGCCTCTCCGTTCAACTTCCTGTAATCAGAAGTGAGGAGTGGGAATGGATGTCAGACCTCTGCGAGGTTTTACGCAATTTTGAGGAATCGACACAGATGGTGAGCGGCGATAACGCTATTATCAGTGTAACCATCCCACTTCTGTGTCTACTGAAACGCTCGCTGCTCACAATTAAAACCGACGCTTTGCATGTGGAAGAGGTGGAAATGGGGGAGGAAGAGCTTACACAAGGTGATAGCCAGAGCACCCTCACTTCGTCTTCTCAGCGACAATTGGAGGAGGCGGAGGAGGAGGAGGAGGAGGAGGAGGAGGAGGAAGACACGGTTGCCTCCGCTACAGAGGGTAGCCATGGAACTTTAGTTCCATCTCTTCAGCGTGGGTGGGCAGAAGAGGAGGAAGAGGATGAGGATATTGAGAGTCAGCCTCCTGGTGAGGACAGCGAAATCTTGACTGTTGGTACTCTGGCACACATGGCTGACTTTATGTTAGGCTGCCTTTCCCGTGACCCACGCGTTGTACGCATTTTAGACAACACGGATTACTGGGTGTTCACCCTTCTGGACCCCCGCTACAAAGAGAATTTCTCATCTCTCATTCCTCCGGTGGAGAGGACAAGCAAAATGGTGCAATACCAGAAGGTTCTTGTTGAAAAATTGCTCCAAAATTTTCCATCTGACAACGCTGGCGGCAGAGTACGTGCTACCTTGGCCAACCGAGAAGGGGAGAAAAGGGGAGCACACAGCAGTTCCGAGAAAGGCAGGGCAACACTCTCCAAGGCGTGGGACACCTTCATGACACCCCGCCAGCACCCTCACCCTGATGCGCAGCCTAGTGTCACAAGGAGGGAAAAGTTTTGGAAGATGGTGAAGGAGTACGTAGCAGACCGTGTCAGCGTCCTCAATGATCCCTCTGTGCCTTACAACTACTGGGTGTCCAAGCTGGACACGTGGTATGAACTGGCACTCTACGCCTTGGAGGTGCTGGCCTGCCCTGCCGCCAGCGTTCTGTCTGAGCGGGTATTTAGTGCTGCTGGTGGCATCATAACAGATAAGCGTATCCGCCTTTCCACCGACAATGCTGATAGGTTGACACTTATAAAAATGAACAAGGCCTGGATTTCCCCTGACTTCTCCACTCCACTGGAGGAAAGCCCCGGGGGAACATAAACTCACTTTATATATGTTATTTACAATGATGGGAATACTCTGTATTCCCATTCACCCCTTCCACCCAAAAAACGGGTATATGGTTGACTCTTAATCTTCTCATCCTCCTCCTCCTCTTCCATATGCCCTGGGATATAATTTTTATATAGGGCCAGCTCACCAGCGTGCCCTGGGATATAATTTTTATATAGGGCCAGCTCACCAGCGGGCCCTGTGATATAATTTTTATATAGGGCCAGCTCACCAGCGGGCCCTGTTTGCCAATTTTTATATAGGTCAGCTCACCAGCGGGCCTTCTCATATAATGTTTTATTGGGTCAGCTCTCTAGCGGGCCCTCTCATATAATGTTTTATAGCGTCAGCTCACTAGCGGGCCTTCGCATATAATGTTTAGGATGGTCAGCTCTGCAGCAGACCCTCACCCATAATGTTTTAGATGGTCAGCTCAGCGCACGTTTCCCTCTTAATCATGGCCTCAGTTCTGAAAATCAAGGAAATTTTTGGGAGAATTTGCCTCTGCGCACGTTTCCCTCTTAATCATGGCCTCAGTTCTGAAAATCAAGGAAATTTTTGGGAGAATTTGCAGATGATATACAAGTAAATATACAGCAAATATTGTTTGGTAACAATTTTTCGCCTAAAGTCGTTTTTATTTTCCTTTTTGTGTGTTTTATGGTCAGTCTGTAAAAATGGCGTACTACGGGCGAAAGATCGTTCCCAGCAGCGATGTTGGAGTCCAAGGTGCATCCAGACATCCTCCCTATGCTGTCCCTGAACCATTTCTGTAGTGTTTCCATCTTTTTCTGCCCTTTTCCTATGGACCAGGCACCCTCCCCTCATCAGAGCAGGGGGTGCCTGGTGTAATGCTCGAGTCCTCCCATTGACTTCAATGGGGCTCGGATGCTCGGCCGAGCACTCGAGCCTCAGGGGGTGCTCGGTCAGAGCACCCGAACATCCGAGCATTGGGGTGCTCGCTCATCACTACAATTCACCTCTCATTAGATGCGTCAAGTTGTCTTCTTTCCAAAATGGTATGGTTTGTGTAGCCTTTCTTCACTTCTGTAGTTGTTATAACCATTTTTGTATAGACAATTAATGTTTGAGAAAATGTTATAAAATTTAGAGGTTGTAGTAGGTGTAGTTTTGTACTTGTAGCGCCCCCTAAGGTAGATGAACTCATACCAATGAGGTGTAATTTTTCTCCAAAGAGCACTAGCTAATGAATACAGTTGGAAATGCCATGGTTTTCACAGATTTCCGTACAGTTGAAGGGGCAGAAATGTAAGAAAATGCCATTTTTTCCTATAGTGCCACCTTCTGGAAGCATTTGGGCACAACAGGCTTGGGGTAAGAAGGTAATTCACCCCTCATTAGATGCGGCAGGTTGTCTTCTTTCCAAAATGGTATGTTTTGTCTACCCTTTCTTCACTTCTCTAGTTGTTATAACCATTTTTATACAGACAAGTAATGTTTGAGAAAATGTTGGAAAATTTAGAGGTTGTAGTAGGTGTCTTTTTGCACTTCTAGCATCCCCTGAGGTAGGTCAACCCATACCAATGGTGTGTCATTTTTCTCCTAAGAGCAATAGCTAATGAATATAGTTGGAAATTCCATGGTTTTCGCAGATTTCAGTACAGTTGAAGGGGCAGAAATTTAAGAAAATGCCATTTTTTTCCTATAGTGCCAGCTTCTGGAAACATTTGGGCACATCAGGCTTGGGGCAAGAAGGCATGTTACCCCTCACTAGATGCGTCAGGTTGTCTACTTTTCAGAAATATATAGTTTTATATAGTTATTCCACTCTTTTAGGGTAGTTTTACCACAAAAACCCTAGAATGCGCATATTAGTTTATAAAGTTGAAAATGTCATTTTGCGCTGCTGTTGATTAGGGCTCTGCTCTAGCCATGGACGTTGGTAAAACTATACAAATTTGGTATTTTGTTACTCGGGGGACGCGGGGCTTTTTCAAATAATTGAAACTTTTTCAATCAAGGTACATTTTTTGATACATAGTATGTGATTTTAGCAAAATGAGTAAATTTTCACTTTTTTTGTCATTATGACATCATAGCTTTTTGCACAATGTAAAATTCTCTTCATGTAAGGTACCACAAGAAAGCTCAATTTGTTTTGAAAAAAACAATATATAGTTTTCCATTTGTAACTAAAAATCACCAGAGTAAATCAAGCCTAAACGGAAGGAAAGCAAAAATGCTGAAAAAGTGTCTGGCCTGCAGGGTATAGGAAATGGCCCAAGCCTCTGGCACTGAAAGGGTTAAGGACCCATGATGGTCCTCCATGCACGCTGCTATAATTAACTCCAGGCTGAGACTGAGCGGTCCGGTACCGGAGCATTCAGTCTCAGCCACTTTCACTTGTGTCGGCGATCACATGTACCGGCATTGTGAATGAAAGAGGCAGTACTGCGTCTGTGTCTCAGCTCTGCCTGTCTGTCCCTTAGGTTCAAAGTAAGGGACAGAGAAGCAAAGAGGAGATACCTAGTGGTTAAAAAAATGCAGCAGCTGGGGGTATTAACCCCTTCACTGCTGTGCTGGAGGGTGGCTGGTTGCAGGTCAATTTTTGACCTGCTAAAATCAACTTTTTTTTTGTTTTTTGTTTTTTTAAAAAGACACAACACAATTTTTTTTTTCCAAAAAAATGTTATTTAAAAAAATCAACATGTCCATTACCAAACCTGGAAGTGTGATTGTTGTGGATCTATCTAATACATTTATACACACCGCCAAATTTAATCAACAAAAAAGTGGGAAAATAGGGTAGGAAAAAGGGACATGGGGATTTTCACCCAGGGGGACAGTGCCTACTTAAAACTGCCCATTTTGTAGGTATGACTGACCGGTCATATGTTTCATGCAGTCTCCATAAAAATTTAACCCATTGTGCCCAAATGATAGCAAGAGAAAAATAAATGGCGTTTATTTACTTTTTTTTACCATTTTTTTTTTAATTTTACTAAAATAAATGGTGGGCTATCCATATAAGTGTGGTATCAAAAGAAAGCCCTATTTGTGCGTAAAAAAACCAGTATATAATTTTCATGGGTAGAATACAGTACTTAGAGGGAAAATATTGTTGAACAAAGACATAGTCAAAAAGGTCAGAATTGCTCCGGTCCTTAAGTGAAATCCACCTCAGATTTTCCCGGTCCTTAAAGGGTTAAAATACAATAAAAACAACTATAACTGGATCAGCAGTAATTTAATTACAGTTTTTGTAAATGCTTTGCAGGGTGACAAAAGAGCAATGCCTAGCCTGAATCAACACACCACAAATATAGACACACTCCAGGAACATTTACCTAGAGCCTTACAGTGACATCAGTACCACATCCAATGAGTCAGAGTAACCACTCTCTTTCAACACTAGATATTCACCTTAAAGCCAAATGTTTCAGTAGATCTCTAACTTCACCTAAAGTCAATAATCATCTGTCTAGAATACTATTAAGATGGTCTTATCTTAACTTATCTACTTAGTCCCTCTGCATATCATGTGCAGGATAATATATGACTAATCAAATATTCTACAGTAGAGGAAACAGTATAATTTCCAATGACAGTTATGCCACTATGACACTACTAATATCTACTCTTAAAATTGAAGGCAATATGATAATTCAATTTGTCATAAAAATGCAGGAAAAGAAAAGGAATTAAACAGATAAAGTTAAGAGAGACAATATTTACAAGTCTTTAGGTAGATCTGAAATTGCTCTCTGAAGTATAAGTGTGATAGAGTCACTTTTCCTTTCCTCTCTTTCTGGCTTTTGGGAATCTGGGATTTGGACTATCCTGGGGATTTCTTTGCCTCAACCTGGGTATCTCCTGGGTATCTGACCTTCTTCTGCTCTTCCTTGGGTGACTCCTTTTTATCTATCTTTTCCACATGTAAAGTGGAGTACAACCACACGGTGTGGCGAATATGTGTCCTGATTCCATTGGTTACCTGAAACACCTCCTTAGTTAATATTTATTGGGATGTGGTTACCACTGTTCACCATATGGCCAGCAGGTGGCATCCTTAACCTACACTTTTAACAATGATTTGATTCCAAATATCTTAATCAACCACCAGTGAAATAAAATGTGTAGTAATTATACATGTATGTATGTATGTATGTATCTATCTTACTAAAAGGAGAAGCTTGACAGACAGCCAAGATTCTCTGACACTGAACACACCCCAGGGTGTACTCATACGCCCAGGAGAGGCAGTAAGGAGGAGACATTCATGTTTCCTCCATACTGCCTTACCAGGGATATACAAATGGGCTCACTGCATGGAGTTGGCCCCTCCCCCAGTATTCGCTCAACTGAAAAAGAAACATGGCTGCCACTCACTCCTACACCACCCTAATACACACATGCCCCACTCACACAGCACCAACACAAACAGCACCAAAACACACACACACACACCTTAAGTCTGCCTCATTCTGCTTTCTCCTTCATGGTGCATGCTGCCCTCTGACTTCCTTGCCTGTGGGACCCTGTCCAGGTAGCGGTTCACTCCGTTTTAGTTTTTTTAACTTTTTTCCCCCTGCTGTTTGTTGCCCTGCTACCTTGTGCTCTCCTGTGGCCACCCGCTTTGTTATCCTCAGAGGCCCTGCAGCTGATTTGCTTAGCAGCCTCGCCACTTTCCTTTTAAGTCTGCCTCTTTTTATTTTTCCCTCCTGCTGCCCTGCGTTCTGTGTTCCCGCCACTTCCATGCTCCCCACGCCCTCGCTGCTTCTGATTTCAGCGGACCAGCCGCTTGTGAGATGCCCAGTGGGGCGCAGCTGCGTACTTCCACCCTATGGCTTCATCGCTCATTACAGCAGCTCTGCCTCTCTATTTTTGCCCCTGGCACCCAAAAAAATACAAGCGGAGGAGCCTCCAAAAAGCAAGGGGGGTTACGCTACAAACAACAAGATGTGATTATCCTTAATGGCACAGCCAGCCGCAGTGCTTCCCAATCGGTCCTTCTTAACTACAGTTAAGGAATCATAGTCCAAGAACATGTGATTAGCGCAAAATGATAATGGGACATACATAACATGATTGGTTTGCAAACACTGTGCACATGTGTTAAAACATTTCAATGTCTAGAATGCATTGTGGACAAATGCCACATACTGCATGGGTGGCAAATCTGTGGCTCTTCAGTTCTTCCACTACTTTTCCCATCATCCTCTGATGAGCTAATGGAAGAACAAGGCATTTTGTACAAAAGATGCTGTATATATTCCACACAACAGTGATGTGTATTATTTTTTATTACATTTCTATGGACCCCTTCTTATGCAACCTTAACCCTCTGACTGCCACAGAGGTATGCAACGCATTCCAAAGCAATGCCTTGCCTACCCCTATAGCGCTCAAAGGGTTAACAACAATGGCCCACTTTCATTCTGGAAGCAGCTCTGAATTAGTAGCAACAAGCACAAGTGCCAAGAGCATACACATATAAAACACTGAGTGGCAGAGGTGACGACAAGCCATTGCACAACTCATTAGCATTTTCATGGATAACGGGGTGGATCATGGCTCAATCGTATCCCTCTAGCACACAGTGGGTTAACCTAGGGTGACCAAACATTCTAGGATTGATGCCTCTATCCCTTGACAAAATGTATTGCCAGGAATCTCTTAGGTGCAGTGGCCAAGCCTGTACAGCATTTTGCCCAGCAATTCCCCTCAATCCCATCATTTAGAAGAACAAAAATAAGACCCAGTTAAGGAGGTATCAGGATGCTCCTGAAACCCCATAGTAATGATCACCTATCTGTTCTGGGTCGGTCATTGACAACCTGCACGACACTCTCTGCTTTCCTTCCCTCCCTCAACCCAGTCTTCTCAGAACTTACAGGTTTTGCTGCTCAAAACATCACCTTCTTCTACACTTCTAATGGCTTCTTTTTTTACTTTTTTTCCTATATTATTTAAGCCCAGCCCCAACTCACAATTAAGTCCCGCCTCTTTTCCTGCAAATTTCATCATTTATCTCCCCCAGCTGACCACAGGACTCCCGGAGTCCAAAGAAAAAGTTCCCACGTATGGTCAAGCAGCATGGGCTGCAAGCAAGGTGCCAGCTGCTCAAGCTACAAAATTCTTCAGATTTGTAAGTTACACACTCTATCTTATATATCATCTATATTTAATTGCCCTTCTATCTCGCTGTCCCTTTTTCTATGACAACCTTCTCCCCAAGTCATCTGCTGCCCTCATATTGAGGGCAGCAGATCACCTAAGCTCACTACAACTCCCCTTCTTAATGATGACTAACCCCATGATCATTCATAAATCCCCCAGTCTCATTACAATCCCTAAGCACTTTAATCCTCCACCCACAGGTCAGTCAAACCCACTTCTCCCCTGGCTCTTTCACCTTCCCCCTGAGAATCATTCAATCCCTTCCCCTATTTAATCTCCTAACAGCCTCACTCCAACTTTGTACAAGTTTTCAGCCCAGCCCCATTTACAATCATTTTATGCTCCCTCACTCAACTTCCTTTCACCCCCCCATACACATTTACTATAATGCACCTTTTCGAGCTTACATCACACAGGCAACACCGTGCTCCTTTTACTTTGTTTTATATACTGCACAGGCCAAGCTGTACCAATATTGCTACCACTCCTGTGTCTACATTAGTATATACACTAGCAAAAGGGACATGATGTTGACTAAGGGGATTACGTCCTTTGAGTGCCTGAGAGGTATTCAACATGTTGATTGCCAATGGTTTGGGTACGTTATTGGCAGTGAAAGGGTTGAGACTTTGAGGTCCTAAGTGGTATCCATGCAGTGGAATGTGTTGGATACCACTTTGTTGGGTTCCTTCACTGCTAAAGACATATCCAGCACATTAAACTGCATGGATATCTCTGGCAGTCAAACACTTAACCCTTTCACTGTTGCAAACATACCCAAACCCTGAAGCACTCAAAGAACTTAATCCCCACGGGTAACACTGTGCCGATTTTGCTAGTGTAGATATATATATATATATATATATATATATATATATATATATATATATCAAAGGATATATACAATGGCACACCACTATTAAATCAAATACTGTTATAAATGAGGTGCACGTCCCATAGAAAATACATAAGGTATACTCAGCCTGGGCTGCAGTGGAGAAACGGCACACTCTGGAAACGAATGGAAGTTAGAAAATGTTTAATCTATCTTGGGGTCTTTCTATTCACAGACCTTCGACAAATCCCTAGTTTAAATCTCTCTCCGGTATTGGATCAGATCACTGCTGACCTTAAACGATGGGATAAATTATTCCTGTCTTGGACAGGAAGGATAAATATTGTCAAAATGGTGGTATTACCAAAATTACTTTATCTGTTCAAAACTCTACCCATTCGTTTTCCGTCTCATATGCTTACTAAGTTGCAATCAACAATTAATTCATTTATATGGGCATATAAGAAGCCTAGGTTAGCTACTCAGTATCTTTACAGACCCGTTGATCAGGGCGGCCTGGGCCTTCCTGACTTAAAACTGTACTATGACTCCTGTGCTCTTGCGACTTTTTTGGAATGCTGTGGAGGTATCGAGAAAGGGTGGACGTCAATTATTCACCATGATTACCCCTCGGTGGACTTTTCCTCCTTGGTATGGCAGGAACCATCCCAATTACTACGTTTTGTTTCGTCGCATCCCATTCTTTCACATTTAGTCGGAGTTTGGGCACGAATCTCTAGAGCATCCGGTCTTACGTCTTTCCCATCTCTACTATACCCGATTTATGGTTCAATACATTTTCCCCCAGGTGAGGTTGGGGGGCCCTTTAAAATTTGGCGACAGAAGGGGATAGATACTATTGCCGCTTTGGTAGCGAATGGTGTCCCCCTACCTTTTGAACATCTATGCACACGCTACTCTCTCCCGACCTCCCACTTTTGGCAGTACCGGCAGGTGATACATTTTCTCCGTTACCTACTTCCATCAATGACTGAACCTAGGTCTTTAACACGTTTTGAATCTTTGTACTCAGAACATTACTTCACCCAGAAAACCTTATCTCGGTTTCGTCGTCTCATCTCCAGTGTCAAATCTACTTTGAAACCATACTATCTGGTGTCCTGGGAAAATGACCTTGGGATCTCTTGGCCTTTGGAAACCTGGCATTCCACATTCTACTCTCTCTATAGACTCTCCCATGATGCGACCACTAGGGAAATTAATTATAAAATTCTGACCCGGTGGTACCGAACTCCGCAGCGATTGGCCCAGATCTATACAACCAGTTCCAGCGTGTGCTGGAGATGTCGGGGAGTCATGGGCTCTCTCTTCCACCTGTGGTGGGATTGTGCAAAGATCAAGGAGTTTTGGAAACACATATGCACCGCTCTGACACAAATTTTATCTATTGATGTGCCTTGTGACCCACTATCAATACTTTTTGCATTCTGGCCACGCAGTCCCCCTCTGAGGAGAGACTTGCGTATCTTACTGAATTTTCTAACTAACGCTGCAAAAATGATTGTACCATCGCTGTGGAGATCCGGTGATACTCCCACTGTGCGTATGTGGAAGGTCAGAGTTGATAGATATATGGACTTGGAGCGATTACATGCTACAGTTACAGGCAAGTCCTCCGCTTTTCGGAGGATTTGGTCTCCTTGGATTCGTTGGACTGAAGATGTATTTGCCAACAGCCTGCACTAGACTCCCCCCGGTCTGTGATGGGTTCCCTCTTGCTCACTATACTCTCTCAGTACATATGTGTGAGTTTCTGTCGGCCTAGTAATGTTTTTGATTGACCCTGCCTGCAGGTTACCTCTGGCAATGCTTTTGTTGAACATCCTGTTTTATAGTGGGAAACCTTCATCCCCTCTTTCTATCTTCTCTCTCTTTCCTTGCTCTTCTTTCTGTTCTTTCGTTATCTCATCTATATGACCTCATACTCTTGTTTCTCTAGATGCATCTTTCTCTTGTTGTCTCTTTCTTTTCGCTCCTCACTACATATGTCAAATGATAAATTGCATATTTCAGGATGAACTCAGAGTTACTTCGCTTGAAAATATTTGCTTATGTAGGACATGTTTGATTTGATGTAATGTCATTGATATGTGAACACTTTTCTTTGTCTCAACCTCTAAATTCTGTGTTCAGTCTTACTGGTATTGTTTTGTACCTTTTCTATATTTCAATAAACTTTATAAAAATTAAAAAAAAAGAAATAAAAAGAAAATGTTTAATCAAGCATTCAAATCCATATTCCCAAACGTTTTTGGTCCTTCAAAAGGACCGTCATCAGGGTAACCAGAGCAATACAAAACCACCCTTTTAAATAATATAAGCTAAAACCCAACCACCTACCAGATCGCGTGATTGATGCCCGACTCATCCCCCCCATGCGCGGCAGTCACACCGGAGACCGGAAAATGACGCAGCACGTAGGGGCGGGCCAGCACGCTCCACCCGAGAGCCGGTAAATATAAATATAAATACAAAATAATTAAATCACAAGTGCACTCGAAAATTGGTAAAAAAAAAGAAAAAGAAAAAAAAGAACAAATAAACAGATCTGACTGCCCAAATCAAGACTAAGCTACTAATACATTTATTATACAAAGTATCTCTCTATCGTATATTCAACATCTGCAATATTCATGTGGTCGTTAGCCCACTGCTACCTGTGTTTTGTGAGGGTTGCTTTCAGCCGGCATCCCTCGTGTTCATGTATATTTAGGTACTTGTGGTTGTGTTGCGATGCGTCGGAGTCCACACTAGTATCTTCCGTTGCTAGGTGACTGGCTCCGGTCATGCCGTCCGATTCTTTATTTTTAATCAGATCGTACATGTTTTGTCAGATCTGTTTATTTGTTCTTTTTTCTTTTTCCTTTTTTTTCCAATTTTTGAGTGCGCTTGTGATTTCATTATTTTGTGTTTATGTTTATCTTTTACCGGCTCTCAGGTGGAGCGTGCTGGCCTGCCCCTACGTGCTGCATCATTTTCCGGTCTCCAGTGTGGCTGCCGTGAGTGGGGGGGTGAGTCGGGCGTCCATCACGTGATCTGGTAGGTGGTTGGGTTTTAGCTTATATTATTTAAAAGTGTTGTTTTGTATTGCTCTGGTTACCCTGATGAAGGTCCTTTTGAAGGACCGAAAACGTTTGGGAATATGGAACGGAATGCTTGATTAAACATTTTCTAACTTACATTTGTTTCCAGAGTGTACCGTTTCTCCACTGCAGCCCAGGTTGAGTATATTTTATATATATATATATATATATATATATATATATACACTCTAAGTTTTCAGTATATATGTTCATTACCCCAAAATAAGAGAAATCCTAACAGGAACATGTAAACCAAAAACTCCAAGGACATCCAACATATATCTTAATGCCTGGTATTTGTACACATATATTTCATCTGTGATGAATTATTATTTGGAAAAAATCCTGTTATAGACAATTCTTGTCTTTTCTATTTAAGTGAGATCTATTATAATAAATTAGACTAGATTATGAGCAGAGTTATATTGTGAATGTAGAGAATACATTTATGTATGATTTAAAGATCACATTCAGACAAAACATTCAAAACATAATAGACAGTGATCTATTTGAACCAAATGGATATCGGCATAGATGTGTATACCCCCAGTATGGACAGCATACACATATACACACGCACCCACATCTATACACATATATCTATACATACACACACATATATACTTGTGTATAAATGTTTAATTCATTTAATTACTCCTAAGGTTAAACTGAACTTCTGACCCTGCTAGCTATGATCTCTTAAAGTTTATTTTTCTAGATCTAGCTGAAAGTGTAACTTTGGGGAGGGTGTTTGTTGTTGTTGTACCAGCATAAACTTTAGTTAAGTTTCACTAGATAACACCTGGGCCTAGATTTACTACAAGTTGAAGAGGGCTACAAATGTGGATGTACTGTCGGAGCAATTTCGTAGTATTCACCAAATTGTCTACTACATTACATCATCTGCAGTCCAACAAAAAGATGCCCACATCGACATCAATCCGACAGGTTTACAAATTTTCATTCATCACATCGACAATGGCCTATTTCCATATGGAAAAGAAGCATAATGTCTCATTTCCATATAGAAATGCTGAATAATGAGACACATTCGTATGCAAGGGGGCGTGTTGATATTTTAATGTGACATTTCAACACATTCACTAAACTCCGATAGCAGCCTCTGCTGTCGGAGATTACTGTCTCAACTTCACTAGTCTCAGGTTGGTGAAATTGGGATCTCCCTGTACTCTCCTATGGAGTAAAAACCCTTAATCAATTTGTAGCATGAAGGGTTGTCCAAGTGCTGGCAAAGTGGAAGCACTTGGATTTGGACTCACACATCACTAGCAATTAGATACCCTTAAAATTTGAAACACAGTGAAAACTGAACTAATAAAAACGTAAGAAAATCAAGATTTATAAGAAAAAAATTGTGTGAAACGAATAATGTCATAAAAATGTGCAAAATGCAAGGGAAAGTGAAAATATCACCAAAAGAAACTAAACTGCATAATGAACACAGGTACCGATTCGTAGCAGCATGAATTACTATTGGGATGCCAGCACATTTCAAAGCATTGGAGTATGATAAAATAGATCAAAGAATACTATTATATGGCAAAACGACATGGTTGAAATCCAAAAGAAACCAAAAGTAAATGAATAGTAAATGGTGAAATGTGCTGGCATCCCAAAAGTAATTCATGCTGCTACAAATCGGTACCTGTGTTCATAATGAGGTTTAGTATCTTTTAGTGATATTTTCACTTTCCCTTACATTTTGCAAATTTTTATGATATTATTCGTTTCACACAATTTTTTCTTACGAATTTTGTTTTCTTAGTTTTGCAGTAGTTCAATTTTCAACAGGAACTCAGTTAATAGGCATTATGAGTTTATAGGCAAGGTATGCAGCCATACCTTGCGTATTAACCCTATGAGTACCAGAAGAGTAGCAAACACATTGCAATGCATTGCTACCTCTCTGGCACTCATAGGGTTAATTATACAATACAAATTATACAATACAAAACAAGGGCATGTCGTAAAGAAATAGAAGAACAATGTTGAATTTAAATGGAGAAAAAAGTCATAGGAGCACTGTAAGTAGAATTTTAAAGGGGAAGGGTTAAAATGTCAAAGGAGGGGCACACTGTATACTGCTTGGTGTACTATTTCTGTTTATTTTAACCCTTTGAGTGCCACATGGGTGAGCAATGCACACCCCTATGGCATTCAATGCTGTCCATGGTGCTGAAAGCTTTCTCTTTATTCCCCTACTGGCTAGATAGGGAAGCAGAGAGAATGCTGTTCAGAATTGTCATAGTGTTGGTGATGTGTGAGGGGAGGACATCCCTTCCACACTGACAACACTTCAAAAATACTGTATGCTAATAGGGACCTTCTCCAACCCTCCCCTTCCATCCGACAATTTTGGTGAATATGTCGATGTGTGTGCAGTTCGAATTGTTGGAGTGATTCGAACACATCAACAAGATCATACAGACACTGCATCAACTTTTAGTGCATCTAGGCCCTAGTCTCCCTATTGCCCTGAGGCCAGTTAAACTCATCACGTGCTTGTTTTAGCTAACGAACAACAAACAGACCAACCAGAGAAAAAAAATAAAAACAAAATATAAAAAGAATGTTTTATAGGGGATATACTTCTACTTAAAAATTATTAATTCCTATATCTACAAAGATAGGTCTAATCTTTAGCTCTTTTATATTTTGTGTATAATAAGCTATTCTGACACCGTTGTGGGTTGTATGCATATTGGGGTCCCACATCTATAGTCAGCGAGCTGTGCCTGTGTCTTCCCTTCTCCACAACCAGTAAATTAACGTCCAAGTCCTCCAAATAAGTTCACAGAAATTATGGATATATTTACCAGATGTAACAGTTCAAAATACCATGCAATAAGGCTGATGTTTATACAGCTGTAATGATGGCATACATGTAAAGACGGGAGGAATAAAGGGTGCTGATAGAATGGCTATAACAAAAACACCAAGGATATGAGGACAGGTTCTCACGGTAGACATGGGTGGGACCTATACAAAGGTACAGTACAATATATAACCTGACACATATCATGGAGTTGCGACTCCTGTTCTTCAGGGGTACAAAATATATCTCTACAACCCTCACACTTCAGATTCTCATCTGAAGCCTTCTACATATTCTTTTATTTAGTTCTTATTATCTTGAGCCAATATGCCCCATCTCTCCAACTCACCATTTAGAGGGAAGAGATTGTTTATGTTCTCAAATCCTCTCCCGCAGGCAAATGCCCAGGCCCAGATGTTCTCCTGTTGACTTACTATAAAGTTTTCCAATTGAGTCTTACCCACCATATGCTGGACACAATCAACTCCATCCTCTCAGGTTCCACCTGGGCCGCACAGTCATTAACAGCTTGCATCACTGTTATTCCAAAGCCAACATCATGTAGCAGTTACAGACCCATTTTTATTAAATATTAAACTATTTCCCAAGATTCTTGCTTCTAGGTTATAGCCCCTTTTATCCTCTTTGATAGGCATAGATCAATCTGGTTTCATTTCTGGAGGCAAGACCCAAGATAATGTTATAAACTCTATTTCCTTGATCTCTTTGACCTCTAAAAACCACCCACCCTTCTTCTGTCCTTAGATGCTGGGAAGGTGTTTGACTGGGTAGGTTGGGAATATATGTCTGTGGTTCTCCATTGGATAGGTATTGGCCACAGTGTCCTCTCAGCCATTGTCTCATTTTATCCCAACCTCTCAGCCTGCATACTGACTAATGGCACACTCTCCCTACCCTTCTCCATTTCCAAAGGTACACAGCAGGGTTGAACCCCTTTCCCCCATAATCTTCATCCACACCCTAGAATCACTATTGCATTTCATCCCTCAGTCATCTTCCATTTCAGGTACAAGAGTAAGGGCTTGTGAAAAGAAATTAGCCTGACAATGTGTTGCTCTTTCTGACCAACCTTAGCTCTTCCTTTCCACCTCTGGTCTCACTACTCCACCAATTCAGCTCCATCTCCTTTTCTAAAATTAATTATTCCAAATCTAAAATCCTAAACATTAAAGTCCCTACCCTGATAGTGGCTAAGATTCAACTGGGCTTCCCCTTTCCATGTGTAAGGGGAGGTACTTTTTGTGGTCTCCTCATGAGCGGCCAAGGGTTAACTCTCTGCACGTAGCAGAATAAACAACAGAGAAACAGTTATGCAACACTTAGTTATGCAATCCTCAGTTATGCAATACTTTTTATCCTGCACTATGACAGGCTTATATCATATCAGTTAGGGTGTAGTTTGTATGTACCTCACATTAACAAGTTGAGACACATCTCTAGGTTCTCAGAGCCATCTTGAGACATAGAGAGTGTGTATCTAATCTCAAGCCTGTGTGTTTAAAAGATTGTTGCTGCAGGAGCGTATGGAGGGGTCTCCCATACTGATGAAAACTCTGGCTGTAGCTAAGTATCTTTTATGTCTTTTTTTGTAATGCATATTTAATAAACAGTATTTATAGTTTTCACTACCACTGTGTGTGTGCTTCTTTATCTTTAGTGGAATACAGGAACCTAGCTTAACACTTGGCGCTGTGAACAGGATTTCCCTAAAGATAAGGGATTGTGTGGTAGTGACAGCATGTTTAAAAAAACTGAAGAAACTGAAACTGACCCGTGCAGGGAGTAGGTGCAAGAGGGCACCATTATCAACATGGGCTGAGCCGGGACCGTGGTTCCCAATTGCCCAAGAATTGTATAAATATGTTGATGGGCAACAGCTGGCAGAGCCGCAGAAAGCTGCACTCAGATTAGATTTATCTAGGTATTCTGCAGCAGAGCAGAAAGCTGCTGCACATACTGGGTGGATTTTGTTGCAAGCCTTACAAGACTTACAGAACGAATATGAAACTGTTAAAGGGGAATATCAAGTTTTACAGGATAAATGTATTATGATGCAAAGTACATTACGGGAGCAACAAAAGAGACTAGAACAAATGGGGGAAAGTATGTGGAGAAGTGGGATGAAATTTACCAATGGGATGGGCTGTCCGATGAGAAAGTGAATCGGACAGTCAATCAGATGCTCCAGAGTATGGAGCGTGACCTATTGTTACTAAACGACAGCGGAAAGAATTGACTAATTGTATGCAAAC
Organism: Rhinophrynus dorsalis; assembly: GCA_037306005.1. Classification (NCBI taxonomy): domain Eukaryota; kingdom Metazoa; phylum Chordata; class Amphibia; order Anura; family Rhinophrynidae; genus Rhinophrynus; species Rhinophrynus dorsalis. The sequence continues at coordinate 367,015,324 of CM074722.1, read as the reverse complement.
CCCTCAGGCACCAGTGGTTGAAAGGGATGAGGTTGCTACAGCTGTGCTAGCTTCTTCTGTTGCGGTGCAGGAACAATATACTTAGGAGACAAGGTCATATTCAGCTATCGAGTTAGCAGAATTAGGCAAGACATACTAACAGATAATGCATGAAAATCTGTTGGCATGGGTTATGCGTGCCTGGGATGCTGGTGGTTAATGTGTTACTCTGTCCAAAGAAGAGGCGGTAGGATTGGGTAACATTAGTGTAGATCCTTTAGTCAGATTGCAAATGCGACGAGCTAGGGATACAAAGGAGCCCTTCACTCTGTTGCATTTGATGCGTGATTCTATAGCCCAGGTACATGAACATCTGATTGAATTAATAGATCTCACACCATGGAACACGTTGGGGGATGGCATTCCGAGTTTGAGGGAGATGGCATGTGTGGCTGGATGTCAGCAAATAGTGGATGAGCAGGGGAGAATTGGAGTGAAGAAAGACTGGCAAGGACCAGATGCAGAGCAATTTGTGTCTTTGATGTGTAACAAGCTTTTTCAGTCTGCTCCACCTAGATACAGGGCTCCATTGTTCGCTTTACTGGGTGCTCATACCTTTGGTGCGACAGTGTACTCAGCTAGTGGTCTTATGGGACGATTGAGTGCACTTGACCAGGGTCAGACACAGCCAGTGGAGGTGGGTCCAGAGTGAATGTCTTTATGGACTTGTTGGCTAGTGGAGTACCTCAAGAGGAGATTGATGGGATACCTACACATGCCTTGTTGAAATGCTGGCAGGAACTGAAGCACGAAAGGAAGTTACAAACAGCCAGACCCCAAAAGGTGGCAACTAGTGATATAGAAATAGGGGGGGAAGGTGATGTGGAACCATCTGATACACTCCCTGTGACACCCACAGCTCCACCCCCACCAATGACTACTCCTTACACGGAAGCATTTGATGCATTACATGAACACACACACACACACACACGGATATGGATGATTCCTGAATCTTTATGAAGTGTTGGCCAGTCCCCATCTCCAAGCCCTACTGCATATAGTAGTACTGAAATCAGGGGACCGCTGCCCATTTGTCTGTGATTGGGGACACCGTAGGAGACCACAAGATGTGACAGTCTTGCTGGATACCGGGGCAGAAGTGTCTCTGTGTCACAGCAATGTGAATAAGACAAAGTACACTAAGGGTTGTGCTATGGTTGAGAGAGTAGGAGGACAGAAGATACACTGAGACAGGGTGTTACACTTTCGACGCTGTAGTCCGTACTTTGTCCCTTTCAGCACTTCTGGGGACGTACCGAACGGACCCCAGTGTACATCCCACTGCCAGTAGAACCGAGCAATCTCCAGCAGTACCTCATTCCTGGAGAACATACAGAAATGATAGAGACTATTCAAGGTCTTGGTGCGATGAGGCCTGCTGCCAGCCCCTACAATGGTCTAGTCTGGCCTGTGAAGATGCCAGACAGGAGTGGGCGTATAACTGTGGACTATAAAGAACTGAACAAAGTGACACCCCTGCTAGCAGCCGCTGTCCCAGACCTAATATTAGTGAAGAGGACTGCACAGACTACTGCGCAATGGCATGCTGCCAGAGACATACAGGTTATGGGGTCACTCCAGTGTCATGTATACCGGGACACCGATGATGTTATGTTGCTTGGTGATATGGAGAAGCAAGTGGTCAAAGACATGGATGAAGCACAAGTCCTGCTGGGCTTTTCTGTTTTCTGGAAGTTCCTTGTGTCCTACCTGGGATTGTTCCTGCATCCCATCTATGATGTAACCTGGAAAAAGACTGTGTCTTACTGGGATGAAGCACTGGCTTCAGTCAAAGAGGCTGTATGTGTCAACAACAATTTAGACCTCATCCCACTAGTGAAATCCGATCTATCTCTATGTAACTGCGTGCGTCAAGACAGACTTGCGGCTCGCACAGCAGTTGCGCAGAATCAGACCCTACAGACATGGAAGTGGTGTCTGGTAGAGAGAGGGAACCTAACCGGACAAGACACTGCTGCTATCAATAAACGCTTGGCAGGTTTGTGAATCGTAAATCCACATGTGATGGGACTTACAATGAGACAGAAGTTCCGGCACAGCCATATAAAGAAGTGACTGCCCGGCTGGCTACTGAGCAGCAAGACCAATGGACAATCAAAGGGTACCACCAGGGGTGGTACTGGGTTGTGGCAGATCTTGTGGGCACAAGGCAACAAGTGGCCCATTGCTGTGGGACATGCTGATGGACATACTGGTCTCTTGGAAAATGAGATGACTGACAGTGTGGTACAGATCCCCTCCCAGACTATGAATGGACTGTTGAAGCTGGGGGACTGGACTCATGCCCAGGTTGGACACAGAGGAGCATTAGCAATCTAACAGTGGACCGATTTGAATGGAATATCCCTGACTATGGATCAATTGAAAGAGATAGTGGTCAAATGTCTCGCTGGTCAGGCTATACAGAAGGAATAACCAAAGACTACCTCTTTATAAAGAGATCAAGGCATCACAGGTGGTGAAGTTTGGCAAATGAATTTCCTCGGGCCCCTACCACAGGAAGATCAAAAGCTGAAACGAGTACCTCTGATCACCAAGTTCTGTGGAACTCTTGTGGAAATACAAACTAATAATACTGACATGGGCTCCAACACGGGATGTACATTTGGTGTACCATATATATCTTTTAACCCACAGGAAGGGGGCATGATTGAAAGAATGAATGGCTTGCTGAAAGAACAAATGAGCAAGATGACTCCCACACACGCTCTAGGGGGGTGGGATAGGGTACTGGATGAGACTGACAACGTACTGAATGGCCGTCTCGTTCAGGATGTTACTCCCTTGGAGCGAATGTTGGGTCATGACACACAAGACTATTCACCTAGGGTGGTTGTTAGGACCAGGAAAAAACTACTCAAAGAACAGAGTAGGGTGATTATTGATGCTTCTAGAGAGATTACACAAAAGACAATTGAGGAAGGGGATGTGGTGTGTCATTTTGGCATTGTTTTTCCTGTTTGTGTTTATTATCCCACCCCACAATCTGGGAGTTGTGTACGTGGAGTGAGATAATGCAAGTGAAGGATGGTGAAGAATGTGTTTTAACTCTCACTGCTGATACCGATGCCATGGGTAAAGTAGCTGAGGGAGTGGTGGTAGGTTGGATGGAAGTAGTGGTTGTTGCACAGCATATCACTGAACAAGTTCATTTGTTGAATGAAGGAGCTAAAATGAAAGTTCTGTCAACAGGAACAGGGGAAATATTGACGAAGAAACTAAACCAATGTATGTTTCTTCCCATAGGTTATTCCTGCTACCATGACTGGCAATGCATGTGGGAAACCTGCATCACAAAACAAGGGGCAAGGAACACCTGATATAATAAAATATTATGCTTTGCTTGCCATTGCGTCCACTGATTTGGTGTATGAATCTCGTGGTTTTCAGTTTTGGTGGGACTGAACATTATGGATGCCACGGGACTATGAACTGCATATACATCCAAGATTTAGTTCAGTTAATCGAGGATATCATTGAACTTTAGGACGATGCTTTTCGCTTCGTTACAGAAGATTGCACAATGTCTGCAGAGGTGGACATATTATCTTTGTGGCCGCTTGAGGAGACCAAGGGTGGAGTGTAAGGGGAGGTACTTTTTGTGGTCTCCTCATGGGCGGCCAAGGGTTAACGCTCTGCACGTAGCAGAATAAACAGAGAAACAGTTATGCAACACTTAGTTATGCAATCATCAGTTGAGACACGTCTCTAGGTTCTCAGAGCCATCTTGAGACATAGAGAGTGTGGATCTAATCTCCAGCCTGTGTGTTTAAAAAATTTTTGCTGCAGGAGCGTATGGAGGCCTCTCCCATACTGATGAAATCTCTGGTGGTAGCTAAGTATCTTTTATGTCCTTTTTTGTAATGCATATTTAATAAACAGTAGTTATAGTTTTCACTACCACTGTGTGTGTGTGTGTGTCTTTATCTTTAGTGGAATTCAGGAACCTAGCTTAACATCATGGAAGACCCATAAGATTAAATATCTTGGCATCCACCTGACCCCGCAAACTAATGTATTGGTAGAGGCAAATTCTCTCCCGGGAAACCTCTCTCCATGGGGAAAAGGATTCTTGGAAGTCCTTATACATTTCATGGATGGGCCATTCTAATTTAATTAAGATGATGATCTTCCCAAGATTCTGTATGCATGAAATTTTTACCCCTCCAAAGTACCTGTGCTCCCTTCAACAATTAATCTTGAGGTTTGTTTGGTGATATAGACAACCAAGGATCAGTTCTACGATCCTCACTTGCTCAGTGTGCACAGGTGGTCTATGCAATTTCAAGGTATCTGGGAAGTTGTGAGGGTGGGCCCAAAGGAGTTGGGTGAAATCATGCATAAAGTGTCAGCCCTAATAAGTCACTCAAAGATTGAGTCCCTATCCTCAAATCCCTTGCCTCCTCCTTGTTCCATTTTTTGTCTTCCTGGACCCTCCTTTGCCGACCGTTGCTTGTTTGACTCCCCACTCTGCCTACTTCTTTCAAATAGATTTTCATTGCTGATTACTGGACCAGTTGTGAACTACTCTTTGGCTACCTATTTCTGTCTTCTTCTATTGGGCCAGTGTGCCTGGCTTGTGACCAGCTCCTTCTTTGCTGCCTGCCAGCCCTTCTTAGCCCTACAAGCCCCAGGTCAGGCCATACTCTGGTTTCTGTTCTGCTTGTTTTTGTTACCTTCTGTTATGGTCTGGTTAGAGGGGTTCCAGTGTTTGTGTCTTAGATAGATTAGCTACTTAGTGTGGGACATTCTCTGTTTCCCATTGGTGGTGCATGCTTCCTAGCCTGCATTCTCTAGACTGCACTACCCACATGAGAGCTGGTGCTGCTTGCTGTGGGATTATCCTGGGCATACTCACAGCTTCTCTGGGGTATGCTATTCGGCCTTGCATCTTTAGTTTGGTCTTAGCCACAGCAAGGTCCTACAGTGAGCAGTCTACATATTCTACCTCCAAACCCTATCGGCACTTTCTATCACACCCTTTCCTGTGGGCATACCCTGCTGATGTTTGCTAGGTCTGGTACTTTGTTTTATGACAGTAACCCAGATTTTCTCATGGGTCTCAGCAAATCATCCTTTAACCATTAGATTCACCGGAATCTACAGACTTTGGAACATCTCCTCTCCAATTGAGTCATCCCCACCTTCTCTAACCTTTGCAAACATAATGATATCCTCTCTATTGAGGCTTGGCATTATAGACAGATACAACATCTCTTAACCAAACTTCTCTCTGCTGGCTATTCCAACTGGCCTCTTACATTCTTTAAATAGCTGGTCAAAAATCTTGACTCACTGTAGTGTAGCAGCTCTAAACTCTACAAGACACTCTCCCTATCTTTTCTCCCTTTTTCATTGGCACAGACATGCCTGGAAGAATTAATTGGGCTTGGAATTTTCAGAATCTCAGTGTAACGTTGCTATACATCTCAACATGAAATGTCTTTCTTCCATTTCTCTACAGGAGACTTATTAAAAACTACTAACTAATTGGTATTGTACCCCCACCCTAATCCACAGATTTCCCCGTACTCTTCATGAAGCTGAATGAAGTTGAAGGGCCTGCCTCATAGTCAAGCGCTTAGTCTCGGACAGGTAAGTGAGGTTTTTATGATACGTGAGGATCAGGATTGGCATGGAAGTTCCCTCGAGCAAATGCCTCCATTCTTTGAGAGCGAGTATTATCGCCAGCAACTCACGGTCAACAATTTCATAGTTGCACTCGCAGGACAGGAGGGCGCCTACTACTGCCTCAGACGCATTGACCTCAAGTATGAATGGAAGCTCGGGTTTCGGGTGTGCCAAAATGGGTGCTGCGGCAAAGGCGACTTTTAATGACTCAAAGGCTTTGATGGCTTCCAGGGACCAGTGAGTGGAGTTACCGTCTTTTTTGGTCATGTCAGAAAGGGGTTTTACAATACAGGAAAAATTGTGAATAAATTTCCTGTAGTAGTTAGCAAACCTGAGGAAATGTTGAAGAGAGTGGAGACCTACGGGTTGCGGCCACTCGAGAACAGCCGAGAATTTTTCAGGGTCCATAGCGAAGCCAACCTCTGAAATTACATACCCCAAGAAGGTGACCTGTTTGCGGTGGAACTCACACTTTTCTAATTTGCAAAATAGGTTATTCACTCTTAATATTTGCAGAACTTGGGCTACATCTCCGTGGTGGCGTTCCATGGAGGTGGAATGGATCAAAATGTTGTCTAGGTATACTACAAGTACTGTTGGAGCATATCTGGGAGGACATAATTTAGGAATTCCTGGAAAACCGGGGGAGCACTGCAGAGACCGAAGGGCATTACGAGGTATTTGTAATGCCCGCTCCTGGTGTTAAACGTGGTTTTCCATTCATGGCCCTCCTTTATCCTTACCAAATTATAGTCCCCTCACAGGTCGAGTTTAATAAACACCTTGGACCCTTTCAAATGATCAAATAGCTCGGTAATAAGCAGAATCAGGCAGAAGTTTTTAACTGTGATACTGTTCAGCCCCCTGTAATCAATACAGGGTCTCAGTACTCCACTCTTTTTCTTCACGAAGAAGAATCCGGCCCCGGTGGGAGAGGAGGACTTGCAGATGAACCCCCAGGACAGCGCATCTGCAACATACTCCTCCATGGCCTTATTCTCTGAGAAAGAAAGAGGGTAGACTCGACCTAGAGGAGGTATGGCATCTGGTTGCAGGTTAGTGGTGCAATCATAAGGGCAGTGATGCAGGAGCTCACCAGCCTGGCCCTTATCGAATACATCTCGGGACTCTTGGTACTCTTCAGGCAGCAAAGAGACCAGAGATGTTGTTAGCACCTTCACCACTTTCACTAGGCATGTCCTGGAACAGTTGGGCGACCATGCCATGACTTCAGCCCTTACCCAATCGAATTTGGGACTGTGCTTGTGCAACCACGGATGTCCCAGGACCATAGGATAGTGAGTAGTGATGAGCGAGCACCCCAATGCTCGGGTGTTCGGGTGCTCTGACCGAGCACCCCCGGAGGCTCGAGTGCTCGGCCGAGCACCCGAGCCCCATTGAAGTCAATGGGAGGACTCGAGCATTACACCAGGCACCCCCTGCTCTGATGAGGGGAGGGTGCCTGGTCCATAGGAAAAGGGCAGAAAAAGATGGAAACACCACAGAAATGGTTCAGGGACAGCATAGGGAGGATGTCTGGATGCATCTTGGACTCCAACATCGCTGCTGGGAACGATCTTTCGCCCGTAGTATGCCATTTTTACAGACTGACCGTAAAACACACAAAAAGGAAAATAAAAACGACTTTAGGCGAAAAATTGTTACCAAACAATATTTGCTGTATATTTACTTGTATATCATCTGCAAATTATCCCAAAAATGTCCTTGATTTTCGGAAGTGAGGCCATGATTAAGAGGGAAACGTGCGCAGAGGCAAATTCTCCCAAAAATTTCCTTGATTTTCAGAACTGAGGCCATGATTAAGAGGGAAACGTGCGCAGAGGCAAATTCTCCCAAAAATTTCCTTGATTTTCAGAACTGAGGCCATGATTAAGAGGGAAACGTGCACAGAGGCAAATTCTCCCAAAAATTTCCTTGATTTTCAGAACTGAGGCCATGATTAAGAGGGAAACGTGCACAGAGGCAAATTCTCCCAAAAATTTCCTTGATTTTATTGAACTGAGGCCATGATTAAGAGGGAAACGTGCGCTGAGCTGACCATCTAAAACATTATGGGTGAGGGTCTGCTGCAGAGCTGACCATCCTAAACATTATATGCGAAGGCCCGCTAGTGAGCTGACGCTATAAAACATTATATGAGAGGGCCCGCTAGAGAGCTGACCCAATAAAACATTATATGAGAAGGCCCGCTGGTGAGCTGACCTATATAAAAATTGGCAAACAGGGCCCGCTGGTGAGCTGACCCTATATAAAAATTATATCACAGGGCCCGCTGGTGAGCTGGCCCTATATAAAAATTATATCACAGGGCCCGCTGGTGAGCTGGCCCTATATAAAAATTATATCCCAGGGCATATGGAAGAGGAGGAGGAGGATGAGAAGATTAAGAGTCAACCATATACCCGTTTTTTGGGTGGAAGGGGTGAATGGGAATACAGAGTATTCCCATCATTGTAAATAACATATATAAAGTGAGTTTATGTTCCCCCGGGGCTTTCCTCCAGTGGAGTGGAGAAGTCAGGGGAAATCCAGGCCTTGTTCATTTTTATAAGTGTCAACCTATCAGCATTGTCGGTGGAAAGGCGGATACGCTTATCTGTTATGATGCCACCAGCAGCACTAAATACCCGCTCAGACAGAACGCTGGCGGCAGGGCAGGCCAGCACCTCCAAGGCGTAGAGTGCCAGTTCATACCACGTGTCCAGCTTGGACACCCAGTAGTTGTAAGGCACAGAGGGATCATTGAGGACGCTGACACGGTCTGCTACGTACTCCTTCACCATCTTCCAAAACTTTTCCCTCCTTGTGACACTAGGCTGCGCATCAGGGTGAGGGTGCTGGCGGGGTGTCATGAAGGTGTCCCACGCCTTGGAGAGTGTTGCCCTGCCTTTCTCGGAACTGCTGTGTGCTCCCCTTTTCTCCCCTTCTCGGTTGGCCAAGGTAGCACGTACTCTGCCGCCAGCGTTGTCAGATGGAAAATTTTGGAGCAATTTTTCAACAAGAACCTTCTGGTATTGCACCATTTTGCTTGTCCTCTCCACCGGAGGAATGAGAGATGAGAAATTCTCTTTGTAGCGGGGGTCCAGAAGGGTGAACACCCAGTAATCCGTGTTGTTTAAAATGCGTATAACGCGTGGGTCACGGGAAAGGCAGCCTAACATAAAGTCAGCCATGTGTGCCAGAGTACCAACAGTCAAGATTTCGCTGTCCTCACCAGGAGGATGACTCTCAATCTCCTCATCCTCTTCCTCCTCTTCTGCCCACCCACGCTGAAGAGATGGAACTAAAGTTCCATGGCTACCCTCTGTAGCGGAGGCAACCGTGTCTTCCTCCTCCTCCTCCTCCGCCTCCTCCAATTGTCGCTGAGAAGACGAAGTGAGGGTGCTCTGGCTATCACCTTGTGTAAGCTCTTCCTCCCCCATTTCCACCTCTTCCACATGCAAAGCGTCGGTTTTAATTGTGAGCAGCGAGCGTTTCAGTAGACACAGAAGTGGGATGGTTACACTGATAATAGCGTTATCGCCGCTCACCATCTGTGTCGATTCCTCAAAATTGCGTAAAACCTCGCAGAGGTCTGACATCCATTCCCACTCCTCACTTCTGATTACAGGAAGTTGAACGGAGAGGCGACGACCGTGTAACAGCTGGTACTCCACTACTGCCCTCTGCTGCTCACAAAGCCGGGCCAACATGTGGAAGATGGAGTTCCAGCGCGTGCTCACGTCACACAGCAGCCGGTGAGCTGGCAATTGTAAGCGCTGCTGCAGCTTCAACAGGCCGGCCGAAGCTGTTGATGACTTACGGAAATGTGCACACACGCGGCGCACCTTGGTCAAGAGATCATGCACATTGGGGTAGGTTTTTAGAAATCGCTGCACCACTAAATTAAATACATGCGCTAGGCATGGTACGTGTGTGAGCTTGCCGAGCTCCAAAGCCGCCACCAAGTTACGCCCATTATCACACACAACCATGCCTGGTTGCAGGTTGAGTGGCGAGAGCCACTGCTCGGTCTGGTGACTAATCCCCTGCAACAGCTTTGAGGCCGTGTGCTGTTTGTCCCCAAGGCAGATCAGCTTCAGCACGGCCTGTTGACGCTTCCCCACTGCAGTGCTACACTGCTTCCAGCTACTGGCTGATGGGGGAGTGGCGCTGCGTGTAGAGAATTCGGAGGTGGAAACGGAGGAGGAGGAGCCAATAACGTAGGTGCTGGTGGAAACCCTGATGGAGGTAGGGCCCGCAATCCTCGGCGTGGGTAGCACCCGTGCCATCCCAGGGTCCGAGTCGCTCCCAGCCTCCACGACATTCACCCAGTGTGCCGTCAGGGAAATGTAGCGTCCCTGGCCACAAGCACTTGTCCATGTGTCAGTCGTTAAGTGGACCTTCCCAGTAACTGCGTTGGTCAGGGCACGGGTGATGTTACGGGACACATGGTGGTGTAATGCGGGGATGGCACACCGGGAAAAGTAGTGGCGGCTGGGGACCGCGTACCGAGGGACAGCTGCTGCCATCAGGCTGCGGAAGGACTCAGTGTCCACAAGCCTAAATGGCAGCATTTCGATGGCCAGTAATTTTGAAAGGTGTGAGGTTAGTGCTATGGCCTGTGGGTGGGTGGCTGGGTACTTTCTCTTGCGCTCAAATGCCTGGGGTAACGACATTTGGACGCTGTGCTGGGACAGGGAAGTGGATGTGGTCGCTGATGGTGCTTCAGATGGTACAGGTGCAGGGCGGGAGGTATGCGGGCCTGCGCCTTCGACAGGCGATTGGCCGGCACCGAAAACAGGGGAAGAGGAGGCAGTGGTGTGGCCTGCAGACACAGATGGGCGATCCAGGCGTTCCTCCCACTTACTACGGTGCTTGGATGCCATGTGTTGGATCATGCTGGTGGTGGTGAGGTTTCTAGTGTTCATGCCTCGGCTCATTCTGGTGTGGCACAGGTTGCAAACTACAATTCTTTTGTCGTCCGCACTTTCCTTAAAAAAACGCCATACCGCGGAACACCTACCCTTTGGCAAGGTAGATTTACGCAAGGGGGTGCTCCGTGGAACATTTGCGGGCCGGTTTGGTGCGGTCCGCCTTCTTTCTGTAGCCACACCACTGCCTCTTCCAGCCTGTTGCGGTGCTGCAGATGGCTCACCCTCAGGACTGCTGACATCGCTCGGCTCTACACCTTCCCAGGTGGGGTCAGTCACCTCATCGTCCACCAAGTCCTCCTCCACTTCCTCACTCTGATCATCCTCCTCATGTCTTGATCCCACCACATACTCAGTCATTGACAACTGTATAACATTTTCCTCAACAAGGTCTTGAGACGGAAATAGTGGTTGATTTAATGGCAACTGTGTCTCATCATCATCATCCACTACTTCCTTTGACCTTAAATGCCGTTCACATCTGTCATCTTCTTGTGATTGGGTAGCCTCTAGAGGTTGTGAATCAGGGCACAAGATGTCATGTTCCTCTGCAAGCGTGCTTGGAGAGAGGGTCAAATGAAGGATTGGTGATGAGACGAGCTCCTCACTATATCCCAGTATGGGATCACTTCTTTGACCAGACCGTGTATGGTGGGAGGAAGGATGATCAGAGTGAGGATTATTTTGACCAGACTCTTGGCTACTGAGAGTGGACTTGGTGGAAGACAGGGTGGTGCTTAACCGACTGGAAGCAGTATCAGCTGTCATCCAACCGACCACCTGTTCGCAGTGGTCGGACCTCGAGAGTGATGTCCTGCGACGCCCTGTAAAATTAGACATGAAGCTAGGTATGGTGGATGTCTTTCTTTCTTGTACTCTGGCACCAGGCACAGTTTCTCCGCGTCCTGACCCGCGCCCTGAACTTTCAGGATCACGTCCACTTCCCCGTCCCTTTTTACCCGCCTTCTTCATCTTACACAGAATATGTGACTTTAATATTTGATTTTGAAAACTTAACAGTATTTCTTACTATTCTGCAACTGTTCAGAGTACACAGAATAGGCTGCTAAACGGCGGTGATACACACTGAATGGAATATGTGACTTTGATATTTGAGTTTGAAAACTTAACAGTATTTCTTACTATTCTGCAACTCTGCAGAGTACACAGAATAGGCTGCTAAACGGCGGTGATACACACTGAATGGAATATGTGACTTTAATATTTGAGTTTGAAAACTTAACAGTATTTCTTATTATTCTGCAACTGTGCAGAGTACACAGAATAGGCTGCTAAACGGCGGTGAAACACACTGAATGGAATATGTGACTTTAATATTTGAGTTTGAAAACTTAACAGTATTTCTTATTATTCTGCAACTGTGCAGAGTACACAGAATAGGCTGCTAAACGGCGGTGATACACACTGAATGGAATATGTGACTTTAATATTTGAGTTTGAAAACTTAACAGTATTTCTTATTATTCTGCAACTGTGCAGAGTACACAGAATAGGCTGCTAAACGGCGGTGAAACACACTGAATGGAATATGTGACTTTAATATTTGATTTTGAAAACTTAACAGTATTTCTTACTATTCTGCAACTGTTCAGAGTACACAGAATAGGCTGCTAAACGGCGGTGATACACACTGAATGGAATATGTGACTTTGATATTTGAGTTTGAAAACTTAACAGTATTTCTTACTATTCTGCAACTCTGCAGAGTACACAGAATAGGCTGCTAAACGGCGGTGATACACACTGAATGGAATATGTGACTTTAATATTTGAGTTTGAAAACTTAACAGTATTTCTTATTATTCTGCAACTGTGCAGAGTACACAGAATAGGCTGCTAAACGGCGGTGAAACACACTGAATGGAATATGTGACTTTAATATTTGAGTTTGAAAACTTAACAGTATTTCTTATTATTCTGCAACTGTGCAGAGTACACAGAATAGGCTGCTAAACGGCGGTGATACACACTGAATGGAATATGTGACTTTAATATTTGAGTTTGAAAACTTAACAGTATTTCTTATTATTCTGCAACTGTGCAGAGTACACAGAATAGGCTGCTAAACGGCGGTGAAACACACTGAATGGAATATGTGACTTTAATATTTGATTTTGAAAACTTAACAGTATTTCTTACTATTCTGCAACTGTTCAGAGTACACAGAATAGGCTGCTAAACGGCGGTGATACACACTGAATGGAATATGTGACTTTGATATTTGAGTTTGAAAACTTAACAGTATTTCTTACTATTCTGCAACTCTGCAGAGTACACAGAATAGGCTGCTAAACGGCGGTGATACACACTGAATGGAATATGTGACTTTAATATTTGAGTTTAAAAACTTAACAGTATTTCTTATTATTCTGCAACTGTGCAGAGTACACAGAATAGGCTGCTAAACGGCGGTGAAACACACTGAATGGAATATGTGACTTTAATATTTGAGTTTGAAAACTTAACAGTATTTCTTACTATTCTGCAACTGTTCAGAGTACACAGAATAGGCTGCTAAACGGCGGTGATACACACTGAATGGAATATGTGACTTTGATATTTGAGTTTGAAAACTTAACAGTATTTCTTACTATTCTGCAACTCTGCAGAGTACACAGAATAGGCTGCTAAACGGCGGTGATACACACTGAATGGAATATGTGACTTTAATATTTGAGTTTGAAAACTTAACAGTATTTCTTATTATTCTGCAACTGTGCAGAGTACACAGAATAGGCTGCTAAACGGCGGTGAAACACACTGAATGGAATATGTGACTTTAATATTTGAGTTTGAAAACTTAACAGTATTTCTTATTATTCTGCAACTGTGCAGAGTACACAGAATAGGCTGCTAAACGGCAGTGATACACACTGAATGGAATATGTGACTTTAATATTTGAGTTTGAAAACTTAACAGTATTTCTTATTATTCTGCAACTGTGCAGAGTACACAGAATAGGCTGCTAAACGGCGGTGAAACACACTGAATGGAATATGTGACTTTAATATTTGATTTTGAAAACTTAACAGTATTTCTTACTATTCTGCAACTGTTCAGAGTACACAGAATAGGCTACTAAACGGCGGTGATACACACTGAATGGAATATGTGACTTTGATATTTGAGTTTGAAAACTTAACAGTATTTCTTACTATTCTGCAACTCTGCAGAGTACACAGAATAGGCTGCTAAACGGCGGTGAAACACACTGAATGGAATATGTGACTTTAATATTTGAGTTTGAAAACTTAACAGTATTTCTTATTATTCTGCAACTGTGCAGAGTACACAGAATAGGCTGCTAAACGGCAGTGATACACACTGAATGGAATATGTGACTTTAATATTTGAGTTTGAAAACTTAACAGTATTTCTTATTATTCTGCAACTGTGCAGAGTACACAGAATAGGCTGCTAAACGGCGGTGATACACACTGAATGGAATATGTGACTTTAATATTTGATTTTGAAAACTTAACAGTATTTCTTACTATTCTGCAACTGTTCAGAGTACACAGAATAGGCTGCTAAACGGCGGTGATACACACTGAATGGAATATGTGACTTTGATATTTGAGTTTGAAAACTTAACAGTATTTCTTACTATTCTGCAACTCTGCAGAGTACACAGAATAGGCTGCTAAACGGCGGTGATACACACTGAATGGAATATGTGACTTTAATATTTGAGTTTGAAAACTTAACAGTATTTCTTATTATTCTGCAACTGTGCAGAGTACACAGAATAGGCTGCTAAACGGCGGTGAAACACACTGAATGGAATATGTGACTTTAATATTTGAGTTTGAAAACTTAACAGTATTTCTTACTATTCTGCAACTGTTCAGAGTACACAGAATAGGCTGCTAAACGGCGGTGATACACACTGAATGGAATATGTGACTTTGATATTTGAGTTTGAAAACTTAACAGTATTTCTTACTATTCTGCAACTCTGCAGAGTACACAGAATAGGCTGCTAAACGGCGGTGATACACACTGAATGGAATATGTGACTTTAATATTTGAGTTTGAAAACTTAACAGTATTTCTTATTATTCTGCAACTGTTCAGAGTACACAGAATAGGCTGCTAAACGGCGGTGATACACACTGAATGGAATATGTGACTTTGATATTTGAGTTTGAAAACTTAACAGTATTTCTTACTATTCTGCAACTCTGCAGAGTACACAGAATAGGCTGCTAAACGGCGGTGATACACACTGAATGGAATATGTGACTTTAATATTTGAGTTTGAAAACTTAACAGTATTTCTTATTATTCTGCAACTGTGCAGAGTACACAGAATAGGCTGCTAAACGGCGGTGAAACACACTGAATGGAATATGTGACTTTAATATTTGAGTTTGAAAACTTAACAGTATTTCTTACTATTCTGCAACTGTTCAGAGTACACAGAATAGGCTGCTAAACGGCGGTGATACACACTGAATGGAATATGTGACTTTGATATTTGAGTTTGAAAACTTAACAGTATTTCTTACTATTCTGCAACTCTGCAGAGTACACAGAATAGGCTGCTAAACGGCGGTGATACACACTGAATGGAATATGTGACTTTAATATTTGAGTTTGAAAACTTAACACTATTTCTTACTATTCTGCAACTCTGCAGAGTACACAGAATGTGCTGCTAAACTGCGGCGAAGCACACTGAATGGAATATGTGACTTTAATATTTGAGTTTGAAAACTTAACAGTATTTCTTCCTATTCTGCAACTCTGCACAGTACACAGAATGTGCTGCTAAACTGCGGCGAAGCACACTGAATGTAATATGTGACTTTGATATTTTAGTTTGAAGACTTAACAGTATTTCTTCCTATTCTGCAACTCTGCACAGTACACAGAATGTGCTGCTAAACTGCGGCGACGCACACTGAATGGAATATGTGACTTTGATATTTTAGTTTGAAGACTTAACAGAATGTGCTCTAATCTGCAACTTTGCACACTAAACAGAATGTGCTCTAATCTGCAACTTTGCACACTAAACAGAATGTGCTCTAATCTGCAACTTTGCACACTAAACAGAATGTGCTCTAATCTGCAACTGTGCACACTAAACAGAATGTGCTCTAATCTGCAACTTTTCACACTAAACAGAATATTTTTTTTTTTTTTTTTTTTGTTTTTTTCCCCCCACACAAAATAACCTGCTGCCCCCACACACAGTAGTCCTAAAAAGGACTTTTGGTTCTTTTTTTTCACAATTTTTGTTTTTTTCCTCCCTACACTGCCTTTCCCTTCCTATCCTCAGCTCTCCCTGGCTCAGACTGAGCCGAACTCGATGGTCAGGTGCTATACAGCACCCGACCACGGGTTCTGGCCAGCCAATCAGTGTAATGCCAGCAGCCAACATGGCTGCTGGCATTACACCGATGTCAGAGCCTCCCTGCACGTTTATTGGCTGCGCAGCAGCCGCAAAACGTGCGGGGAGGAGACCCGAACATGGCGGGCGAGCACATGCGGTACTCGTACGAGTACCGCCATGTGCCGAGCAGAGCGATGCTCGAGCCGATCCGAGCATCGGCCGAGCATGCTCGCTCAACACTAATAGTGAGGACAGTGGATCACCTGGAATTGTAAGATTTTGTGATGGAGAGCCCCTACAGCCATAGACAAAGGAGCGGTTTCGTGGGTGACCTGTGGAGGCTGTAGGGTTCTGCCATCAATCGCCTCAATGGCAAGTGAAGCAGAACTGAGATGCAATGGGATGGAGTGCTTCTGGGCAAAGGCACTGTCGATAAAGAAGCCAGCTGCCGCGGAGTCAATGAGTGCCTCTGTAATAATAGAAATCTTGCCACAAGAGAGCCCAGCGGAGACTAGTGGTTTATCCTTATGGATAGCCAGGGATGCCAAGACACCACCCGAGACAGACGCCTGTCCCCTATAGAGCCTTAGGTGCAGGTGTTTCCCGGACGTGTGGGGCAAGTTCGTAGTAGGTACCCTGCCATACCGCAGTAAAGGCACAGGCCCTCCCTCCTCCTAAAGGCCCTCTCCTCAACCGAAAGATGGGTGAACCCAAGCTGCATGGACTCCACATCGCCTGAGGTCTCGAGACTAGGAGGCGTGGGAGGAGAGGTAGGCATGGGTGGGGACAAAAAGCTTGGCTAAACGGATGGAAGGCCTCTGCAGGGGCTCCCTGAAGGAAGGTCTCTTACGGATTCAGGAGTCAATCAGGATGCAATATGAGACCAGTTCCTCTAAATCTCTGGGGAGGTCCCGAGCTGCAATCTTGTCTTTAACCGTATCTGAGAGCCCATTAGAGAAAGCAGCCTTGAGAGCCAACCTCAGCTGCCAGGGTACGAAACGTAATCCGAAACTGTTCTTGTACCCTGCCAGATGGACATTAGTTGCTTGGCAGCAGGCTGGTACATCAAATACCCTTTTAAAGGATGCCACAAACTCAGGGTAATTGTATACTATAAGTTTCTGCGTCTCCTAAAGGGGATTAGCCCATGCCAAGGCCCTGTCAGAGAGTAAGGAAATCATGAAGCCCACCTTACTCCTATAAGATGGGAAGGCCTGTGGTACCATCTCCAGATAGATACCGACCTGGTTCAGGAAAACTCTGCACTGGTTAGGGTCGCCCCCATCATGCTGGGGAAGCGAAGCAGATCCAGTAATGCCTCTAGCAACACTGGAATCACCAGTGGCAGCCGGAGAGGGAGCGGCAGCAGTTATAGGGGCAGCTTATGCCGGGGGTTGGTGAGGTGGTGCAGCCAGATGCGCAGTACGGACAACAAAGGTTAGAGGACTAATGCAAACTGGTCCATATGCTGGTCTGCCTGGTCCAGACTGGTAAAAACTTTTGGTGGATTGCCTTCTGGGTTTATGGCTCTTGTGTAATGTTAGGGACCATGAACCAGACAGGCACAAAAATGTAAAGTGCAAAATACCTCTATTAAAGTAACCAAAGCAAACAAAGCAAAATTGTGATCCTGGAGCGTAAACCAAAAGAAAAGCCGGGGTCAGGAACCAAGACGGGTCAGGAGTCAGGAGCCAGAAGGGATGTCAGAGGAAGCCAGGTTATGCACGGATAATCAAGAACACAGGAGAATGCACTTGCAGCCAAACAACACAAGGGCAAGGAGAAAATGAGCCTAGCTGCTTTAAAAGGCCAGTAAGAGGTTGGCTGATAACAGTCAGGTGAGTAACCATGGTAACAGAGAGGTAAAGGCAGTTTGTTACTCATCAGCTGAGTCAGCCAGACACAGGGAAGGAAAATGCAGCTAGTTATCATCATTACAGAGTAGTTCAGCCAAACCGTGACAAAAGCTTGGTATTAAATTTGGTAATCTTTTAGATCCCTTTGACCACAATCATTGTTTTTAGAACATTTTATGTTTTTAAAAAAAAAAAAAAAAAATTGTATAGGTATAGAGTGGATTTCGGCAACACTCCCAATGATACCTTTTGATAAACAAGGGAGCAGTAGGACGAGTAAATGCCCTATAAGACTTTATCCATCTATACCTATGGATGCACCAATCCGATTTAGATTGGGTGAATTATAATATTGGTAAATGGATAATAAACCCAGGGGCTACACTTATCGTTCATTTGCTCTGTACAAACGTCATCACTATTTTTATTCCTACTCGCCATCCTACTGAACCGTTGGAACAGAACATTATATCTACAATGTAAGCATCAATCTGTATGTACGTAGGCAAACATTTGCAATGTAACCTTGGTTAAAGAATGCTAGAGTACTGAGATCTGTTTGCATTCTATGGAGTAAAGATGGTTGGAGGGAAGTGACGTGCAAACATCAGTTCTGTTTCTTTTGGAGCAGGGAGTTTGTTTGCAAGTTTGCAGATGAAGCCTGTTCGGCACAGGGAAACCCGAGAGTGGAAGTGGAACCCACAAATGGAGGTGAGAGGCGTATATAAGTGACAGCTTGAGCAGTATGCAAATTAACAAAACACGTAAGATGTGAGTGCTCTGTCTATCTGTATGTACCTGTGTCTCAATAAAGCAGTGTTTTTATTCACCATCCATCACGTATATCAAGAGTGCGATCTGATTTTTCTCTTTCTGCTTATGGATTACACATTTGGGGAACACTGTCACCATCTTATAATGTTGTTCACACCAATGATTCGCATATACTCATCACATCAAAATCCAGTAGATCACAGCATCAATATTTTATTGCTTGCTAAAGTTAAAAATCATACCTGTACAGCAAAAGTGGTGCAAATAGTGTGAACATGGAACGGAGACTTACAGAATGGGAACAAATAAACAGACCTGACTCACATATTCAAACCAATGCGTTTCACACCACTCCTGTGCTTACTTATAATCATTTATGTTTCCTTGGGCAACACTGTGACCATCCTCAGCTTAAGCCAAGTAGCCGAGGACGATGGAAGGGAGTATAGTCAAGGAGCTTGAGGGCCACCTGTTGTTCAATAGTGAAGTAGCTAATAACAAAAGAAGAAAAATACTTCTCCATTACCGGGCAACTCATGGCCCTCCAGCTCCATGACTTCATGCAATAACTAATTACTCCACTGCCAGAATTGCTAAAGTTCCACTTAGTACATCAGCCTCATTTGGTCTGGGGGTAAATGACACAATGAGTCTGATTAACTAATCAATCAACTAAGCAATTCTCTGGAAAACCCACTGCACCATTGGGACAAATAAAAATCCTCAGAGAAAGAAATGGGGCTTTGAACTATTCAAATGCCAGAATGGTATCTGGTGCATTTCAAAACAATATATTGGAGACCTCACTAGCATTTAAGGGGTTAAAACAACTCTGAAAAGATTCGTAATTTGGGGAAATTTGTAGTTCTTTATGGTGCACGCATACCTCCCAACATTTCAGATGGCCAAAGAGGGACACCAGGGCCTAGATTCACTAAAGTTTGAAAAGGGCTGAACATATTGATGTCCTGTTAGAGCAGTGTCGAAGGCACATCGATAGTGTTCACTAAAGTGTCTTTGACATCACATTACTATGAGACAGACAAAAATCTGCCCACATCAACATCCATCTGACAGGTTTACGAATTTTCATTCATCACATGGACAATGGCCTATTTCCATATGGAAATGAAGCATAATTACTAATTTCTGTATGGAAATACAGGATAATGAGACAGTATTGTATGCAAGGGGGTATGTTGATATAATAACATGGCACTTCGATACATTCACTAAAGTCTGAAAGCAGCCTATTCTGTCGGAGTTCACAATCTCAACTTCCCTACCTGAGGTTGGTGAAGTTGGGATCTCCCTGTACTTTCCTATGCAGTAACAGCCCTTAAGCAATCACAAGCAGGGAGGGTTGTGAACTGCTATTGATGTGGAAAGAATGCTCTCCCTTCACACATCACCAGCGCTACCACAATCCTGATGTCTTAGAGCATTCTCTCTGCTTCCCCACTTGGCCAACAGGGGAATGGAGGAGATACTTTCAGTACCATGAACAGCATCACTCACTTAACCATTTGAGTGCCAAAGGACTGTGCATTGCTCACCCCTGTGGCGCTCAAAGGGTTAAAAAGTACCAAAATCAGAACACATCCTTTCAACTCTGTATCATTTTTCATACTCATACAAGGGTACCAGGCTGGGCGCCAGGCAGTGTCCACTGTGGTTTGTGACTACCAGCTATCCACAAGTGTTGTTCCCTTGCATATTGGCAGCTACAAATTCCCACCACTCCGGGTGTCAGTCATCGTACAAGGGTCTAACACAATGGAAATGCTCCCCATGCTGCGCCACAATGTTTATGTTTCCCATGCTGCCCACAATACCTATGTTCAACATCCCCACACACATCATATCAGACAAGATGCCCCACAATCTTCCCATTCGACATGCTGCCCCACACATGGTATAGCCAACAAAATGCCCCACAATCTTCCCATCTGAAATGCAAACCAATACTTTTGGTGCCTCTTTAGCTTCCAATTAGTTAACCCTTTGATTGCCAGAGGGGTGAGCAATGCATTGAATACCTCTCTGGTATTTAAAGGGTTAAAGGTCCCTTTTAAATTAATGGGAATGCTTGGGTCTCATACAGTGCAGTTGTTTTGCACGGGAATAACTCCACTGGCGAACTTATGATATGGACCTACATCTTTTTAATGGTACAATACAAGAGTTTCAACATCTGTAATAAATGACTGTGTAGGCAGGTAGAGACTATATTTTGCGACATCTGTACTTATCAGGCAAACAAGAGCAATTGTCTTTATCAGTTCGTATTTATTAGACCCAGTCCCTTATCACAATCACATCCTATATGTGCATATACAAAAGCTGCAATTTTTGGTCATAACATCAAACAATATGTTACAAAAGTTAGCTGGAAACATTATTTCCTGTTGTGCCATAAACAAATAGGTAAAATTGTCAAGCATTGCTACTTTTGTATATCCATGAGAAAAAAAAACACATTTAGCAAATATTTAACAAATGTTGGCTAGGAATGCATGATATTTAACCCTTTGCGTGTTAGAGCGGTATGCAACGCATTGCAGAACAATACATTGTATGCACCTCTGATACTCAAAAGCAAGCACCTGCACACATAGACACAAAGAGGCGCTTGAGCACCTGCCCTTTTTGTCTGAAGTGCCCTCGTGCCCTTTTAACAAAATAAATAAATAAATAATTATGAGAAGTGCCCTTTTTTCATTTGAGACCCTGTCCCCCAAAATGTCTGTGCACGTCCCTGTTCATGAGTGTTAGCCTTTGAGTGCCAGACAGGAATGCATACCCCTCTGGCATTCAAAGGATTAAATTAGTTTTATTCATCTTTAGGTGCTCCTACCCATTTAAATACATATCTTCTAATTGGTAGGCAAGCCCTTTTGTGATTCTGTCCCTTTAGTCCTCTACTAACATACAAAGTAATAGAATTAAGCAACATCTGGCTCTGCATCTGTTGGAGACTACATCTCCCTAAAACAGCCGACAGGATGATGGTACTTGTTGTTTCCAACAGCTGAAGATCCGAACGTGCCTCATTTCTGAACAGTATAGCCGACAGGGAAGGGGAGGGGCTTAGGAAACCCAATCACTGCAGTCCAGGGAGGAAGAAGTTAGTTAGGCTGCTTTTTGATATGCTGAGAACTGTGTGAAGACCTAGGGCAGTTTACACGTTTATTACTATATACAACCTGACAGCATATAGCTACATCTCGTGACAGACCAACTAGGGGAAATCACTACTTCGAGTTTCCTGTACTTACAAACCATGAAAACCACAGAAGCTCATTTAGAATTCACGATATCGGTACAACAGGTTTGAAGCCTTCAACCAATCACTGACTTTAGTTATTTGTTCCTATATTTTAAGAACAACCCACAGTTTCCTATAGCTTCATCTCCTGTGATGTGGCTGAGGCGGGAGAGGGTCTTTCTTTTGGACAAGTGAGGTCCTGGTCTTCTCAGTATACCAGCTGCTCGAGATGGACAGGATGGCTGTGACAGAAAGCATCGCAGGCATCCAGCTACCAGGACACCTCCATAACACGCAGTCCCTGCAGTATGCTCAAGAGTTCCAGTTCAAGGAGGGAGACATTGTGATTGTTACTTATCCCAAATCAGGTAATGTACAAATTTGATCCTGGTTTTGGGCAAGAGAGTGGGCATACCATTTAACTAGCGTGCAGCGCAAACTCAGGGAATTTATAGAGCAAGCATGTAATGCTGGAAAACCATTTTACTTTAAGGAGGACTGCAACTAAATGGTTATCAGTATTTGAAGGATCTTTTATCACATACCTCCCAAGTATCCCTCTTCAGGAGGGACAGTCCCTCTTTGAGACTCAAATGTCTTTCTTTCCCACCCTGGTGGCCTTTTTTTGGAGATCAGACTGTGTGGTGTATATATGTGTATTGCATTGCTCCTCAGCAATAAGGCTGGCATCAAATGGATAGTAATGTGTCTATATGGAGTTAATGTTGATTATTCATTATACAAGTGTAAAATCCCGTGTACATGGGCCAAGGTCCAGGTGATGTTATACCTTTGAGTGCCAGAGGGGTACGCAAAGCATTGCTTTGCAATGTGTTGCGTACCCCTCTGGCACTCAATGGGTTAAGAGGCCGGTCCTGCCGCCGACACAGTCATGCACTGTAGAGACTGCCCGAAAGCACAGAATACTCCCAGCACAGAACTCCCAGCATTCTGTGCGTTCGGGCAGTCTCTACTGCGCGTGACAGCTTCTGACAAGCATCCTAGCGAATTATTATATAGGATTTTTGTATAACAAACTGAACCGTTCTAAGTGTCAATAACGGTGTATTCTTTTTATTTTAAAGCGTCCCCCTCCTGCATATTTTCCCTACATCACGCAAATCAGAAAGTTGGACGGATCGCAACAAGAGACAGTCTTGTGCAAGAATAAAGAAAAACTGCCCCTTCTTCATCAGGGGGTCAGGGTTTTCCTTCTACTGAGAGACTCAAGATTGTCCCTGGTTGCGATCTGTCTGGTTAAGCGAATGGCTTTCAGATCTGAGGGAAGTCAGCTCGATGCAGGGAAAAGGGGAGGGGGACACTTAAAAATAAAACTAAGAATAAAATGTTATGGACACTTAGGTACAGCTCGTTATAAAAAAAGTGTAAAGAATAATCAACCATAACATTATATGTAAACATTACTATCTCTTTAACCCCTTCGCGTCCACTGACGTGCCAGGACCGTCATGGAGGTCCGGCACTTAAGGACCACTGACAGTCCTGGCACGTCATGGAGTGTCGTGTGCGCACCGGTCCTTAAGGGGTTAAGGTTTGTATAAACTTATATGTGTTTATATACTAGTCTGTGTAAATGAAATATTTTGGTCTTGCTCTAAATCATTTTTTTAAATCAGTTACACAAAAAGGTGTAAATGGGTCATGAAATAACCTAGAAAAAACTCAGTAATGCCCGACCACTAGTCACGCCCCCAACAACTCGAACTAAAACAAGTGTTCCTCTTTGACCATTTTAAATGCTGTGAGGTATGTTGCCATAGTAAAAATATTAAATTGTTTTAAACTGTAAAATCAAATGTTTTGATTATTAAAACATTTGCTTTACAATATAAAACCTGTTCATATTTTTATTATTAAAAATGCCTCAGACTAGAATAATAAAATTGTTGCTGCCCTCAGAGTAAGGATAAGTTCACACTGGCGATTTGTTTGATGCACAGAAATTGTGCTAAAAAATATTAGTATACATTTTACAGTGTGATTTGAATTATGTGAATCTCTACATTTACACCCATAATGCCTTTCTTGAGATTCAACATTATAGCTTAAATTTTGCACAGTATTAATGTTAACCTGAGATATTTGGTACAATTCTGTTGAAAGCAATATAAAATGCATGTACTTGCGATAATAGTTGTAGCAAGAGGCGTTTTTCAGCAATTTGATGTGTCCCATACAATTCAATGATACCAGTTTAATAAGTATTTTTCATGCAGTTAAAATATTGTAATTCAGTCACAGGTGAAAATGAAGCAGGTATAAGTAAAATATAGTACGATTAAGGCCAGTATTAACAGGGATTCTCAATGTGACATCACCACCCCCCATAAAGCGACAAGTAATATGTAGTGCATCAGCAGTTGCATCACTACAGCTTCATCATGAGCCACCCCCATTATAACATTCATCCATCCATCCTCCCCTCTTGCCAGACTCTGTAGTATAGAGACTGGGATATAAACCAATTAAGGAGCAAAGGGGTGTGCACTGTGTTGCTTAGCAACTACACTACTGGTCAAAAGTTTGAAAACACCTCAATTTTTGCTACTTTTAGTTATTGCCATATAACTTGACAAAAACATTAGAAAAACATATAAACATTGGTTATTTCTAAAATCAAGACCAATATCTATTTAGCAGGGGATTTTTTGCGTTTGTAGATGTATAAAAGATTTTAGTGCCAAAGTTAAAAAAAAAAAAAAAAAAAAAAGTGCATTTGTTACATTTGTTTCATCATATTTTATAAATTGTTTTACAGGAAATTTGATGAATATAATGGTATCTTTAGAAAGCCCATCTTATGACAAGAAAAACAGAATATAATATATGTGGGTACATAAAATGAGTAAGAGGAAAATTACAGCTAAACGCAAACACAGTAGAAGTGTTAAAACAGCCATTGTCCAGAAGTGTTAAAATAGCCATGGACCAGAAGGACAATGGCTGTTTTAACACTTCTACTGTGTTTGTGTTTAGCTGTAATTTTCATCTTACTCTTTTAATGTACCCACATATATTATATACTGTTTTCCTTGCCAGAAGATGCGCTTTCTAAAGATACCATTATTTTCATCAAATTTGCTGTAAAACAATTTATAAAATATGATGAAACAAATGTAACAAATGCACTTTTTTTTTTTTTTTTTTTTTTTTTTTTACTTTGGCTCTAAAAATCATCTGCACATCTACAAATGCTAAACCAAAACTGCCAAATAGATTATAATATTTGTCTTGATTTTAGAAATACCCAGTGTTTACATGTTTTTCTCAAGTTATATGGCAATAACGAAAAGTAGCAAAAATTGAGGCGTCCCAAAACTTTTGACTGCTAGTGTAGTAACTTGAGCATGGAAAGTGCATTGGCGACAACTCTAGCATCCAAGGAGTTAACCAGGACAATTCACTGTAATTCAAGTGAATGTTAATCTTTAAAAAAAACTGTTACTAAAATTTTGAACCATTTGTGCATTGATTATTCCCAATTCTCCAGACATGCACCTCTTTTTAGATTCTCTTTGGATATTCATAAAGCTTATGAGGAGCAATTCTGGGGCACACCAACTGCATTACAGGGAACAAACATAATACTGTTACAGAGGTTAGTGTAGCTGTGTTTAATAAAAGTTTGATCTTTAAGGGACAGTATAATTTAATATGCAAATAAATATACATTGTATGGTTTATCCTTATAAGTAAAACAAGGGTATTCCCAGTGCTAAGAGGTGTTTCATTCAAAAGTTATTTCAGCTCAAACTTGAGTTTTTTTAGGTGCAATATCTCAAAGGCCTCAAATTATGCAGTGATACTGTTGCTTCATCATCCTATAGACAGCTCTGATCAGTTGACCATAAGCCTCCATTAGGCTGGTATAGCAACAGAGCCACTGTCGAATTTCATGCCATTGAGATATTGCACCTACAAAATTAAAGTTTGAGCTGGAATAACTTTTGAATAAAACACCTTAGCTAGGAGGATATACCCTACAATATATATATATATATATATATATATATATATATATATATATTTCTTGCATATTAAATGTTACTATCCCTTTAATATATATTTTTATTTTCATTATGAGTTTCCCTTTAGTCCTATGAGTGTCAGAGAAATGCGATGGACACCCTTCTGGCACGCAAAGAGTTAAGGTAATAAGTCAAGGTTGCTTTTTCAGCTTCAGTTTGCTGAAAAAAACATGCCATTGTAACGGTTTGTTTGACACACAGACACAGTGGTTTAGGATAAAACACAGTTTTATTGAAATAGCAGTAATAAAATAACCTTCACAGG
Organism: Rhinophrynus dorsalis; assembly: GCA_037306005.1. Classification (NCBI taxonomy): domain Eukaryota; kingdom Metazoa; phylum Chordata; class Amphibia; order Anura; family Rhinophrynidae; genus Rhinophrynus; species Rhinophrynus dorsalis. The sequence goes on along the minus strand of CM074722.1, from coordinate 366,989,121 downwards.
TCCTGTAGTATATAAGCTGAATAATACAGACACACGACAGGTTATATATACAAATGCCTACACAGGTCCAGCATAAGCATAAAGTCCACAACAGTCTATACTGACACAGGTCAGGCAGATTATAATGGATTCCCAGGAGGAAGGTACTGCATGGGTTAATGGTCTTCTTTGAGTGTAAACAGTCCCAAGTGCAGAGAGGTCTGTGATGGGGCTCTCTGCATATAGACAGCTTAAGGATTCGCAACGCCCAGAAACAGATAAGCAGAACTAACATGAACTGCCTAGGCAACAATGGGAACAGAGTCGCTTAAGGGACTGCCGTAGCAGTAACGGAGACCAGACCACTTGCACACTGCTGAAGCAGTAACGGAGGCAGACACTTGCACTTAGCAGAGGCACTAACGGAGACTAGTCCCAAGGCAAACTGCCGTAGCAGTAACGGAAGCAGACACTTGCACTCTACAGAAGTAGTAACGGAGGCAAACCGGTGGCTCACTGCCGGAGCAGTAACGGAGGCAGACACTTGCACTTAGCAGAGGCAATAACGGAGACTAGGCCCAAGGTAAACTGCCGTAGCAGTAATGGAGGCGGACACTTGCACTCTGCAGAGGCAGTAACGGAAGCAAACCGGTGGCTTGCTGCCGGAGCAGTAACGGAGGCAGACACTTGCACTCTGCAGAGGCAGTAACGGAAACTAGGCCCAAGGCAAACTGCCATAGCAGTAACTGAACTGGCCACTGGTACTCTGCATAAGAAAATGGTGACACAATTGCCAGACAGTCAGAATGTCGCCTAGGAGACACAGCACAGGAACGCCAACCAAGCCGGGTCGAATCACAGAGCAGGAACATCAGCCAAGCCGGGTCGGATCACGGAGCAGGAACGTCAGCCAAGCTGGGTTGGATAACGGAGCAGGAACGTCAGCCAAGCCGGATCGGTACACAGGAGCAGGAACGTCAGCCAAGCCGGATCGGTACACAGGAGCAGGAACGTCAGCCAAGCCGGGTCGGTACACAGGAGCAGGAACGTCAGCCAAGCCGGGTCGGTACACAGGAGCAGGAACGTCAGCCAAGCCGGGTCGGTACACAGGAGCAGGGATGTCAGCCAAGCCGGGTCGGTACACAGGAGCAGGTGCAGAAGAATAGTCAGTCAATCCGGGTCAGTACACAGGAGCAGAAGACAATATGCAGAGTAGTCAGGCAGGCCAAGTCGGTACACTGGGAATCACTGAGCAGAAACAAGCACTGGCACAGGAACACCACGAAAGGGCACCGGAGGGGTGCCAATAGCCCAGTATATAAAGGTCATACTTGGCGGGACAAACACACGGTAGCCAATGGGAGCAAAGCACAGGATAGACTGACAGAAAAACAACAAAGGAGCACGGGCACCTTGATAGCCATATGTTCAAGCAAATAGGATAGTTGCAATTATTACAAGGGAATGTTCCAAAAAGTAGTATACTTAGGTAAATTATCTTGATATTGAGGTCTTCTTTTAGATCAGATAGCAAATTGAAATTAATCAGTAAAACACTGGTATGTGCCTTATTGGTTGTATGGCAGCCATACTCCTCAATTACGTAAAAATGAGGAGACGGCCCTTCCAGCCAATCAGGTGCATATGTATTGTGGCAATGGATACTGGAAGAGACATTGTGACAGATACCGTTATGTCTAAGATTACTACATGCCTGCTACTGCAGTGTCTCTCCCAGCATCCATTGCTGCAGTACATATGCATCCGAATTGGCTGGAGGGGCCGCCTCCTCATTTTGAAGTAACTGAGGAGCGTGTCTGCCATCCAGCCAATAAGGCACATGCCAGAATTTGAAAGGGCTGGCTTTTAAGAATGGGGCTCCATCCACACCTGCCTGGAGCATGGGCTGTTTGGAGAACAGGCTGTGTTGCAACGTGACTTGTGTTGCAGCAGTGTAGTCCTCAACAGTAAAAGAGAAGATGGACCATGTTTGAAGCAGGTACCATAATACTGTAGTAACAGAGACCAGTGTTTCCCACTCTCTTTCATGCTTAATAATATAGGTAATCACGCTCCTTTCTAGTGCTTCTATGCGTGGATGCCGTAGATGTATCCATCGATTTGAAATTAATTAATGAAGGCAGGAAGTGAGATGAGGAGGATAGAGATGGAGATGGAGGGAGAGGAGGATGGAGATGAAGGAAGTTTGAGAGAAATCAATGAGGGACAAACATACACAGGGTTGCCTTATTTTCAGCATTTTTTAATTAATTTATTTATTTATTTTTAATTCTGTAACCTAACAGCAAAAGTTGGGGGGTTGCCTATATATGAGCAAATACAGTATTTTATATGTATAGGACAAAGAGATGCAATGACAAGTCCTAAGTGACTGATTATAAGTTTACAGAGAGTTTTCTGTCTGAGACTGTGAACGCAGGAATGGTGAAATAGTATTACGCTATCCCTGCAGCACTGAAATGAGTGAAGATGGGCTTTTCTGCTGCAGGTAGTTATCTGCCATTATATCACTGTGCTGGCTTTAACAGTGCCTACATGAAGTTCTCGGGAAACAAGCACAGTGAACTTCCGGTCAGAAACAGAAGTGTAAACTCAATAAATTCATATATAGTAGAGGAAATGTGCCTTTATACATTATGCACTAGCAGATTATGTAAAGTCAAACATGAAGGTTAAAGTGCATATGGAATTAAAATGAATTCCTGGTTTGTATGTAACACTGAGGGCAGTATTGAGTACGCTTGAGAGTATCGCGTAAACTACTGCATTATTGTAATGAAAATTCACAATTACTTAAATGGGTCTTTTGACCCCTTGATTGCTTGAGAAGCCTTTGTGTTTAAGACCTCTTTTATTCAAGGGGTTAAATTCTGTTTAAATCAATGGACATTTTTATTGGCCCCTATGGTACAGCAGATTGCTTTTTTAAATTGCTCAGCTTTAGCTTATTGAATGTGGCCTTATGTACTTTGTCTAGAAATGTTTGTTCTTCAAGCCACAAATAATACCATTGTCAGGAATAGGGCTGGTTAGGCAACATTAACCCCTAGAGTGCCAGGTGGGTACATTGTACGAGTTTGGACAGCTGTACCCGCTGTGCCAAGCTCGTACAATGTACCCACTAAAATGCGGTCACTGCATAAGCCGGTATACAGTGTGCCCCCTGTTATTGATCTCCCAGCCTATCGTGCTGGGAGATCAATAACGCAAGAGGACAAGCGCAGCTTCTCCTCTCCTACCCGAACTTCTGGGTAGGAGTTGGCGGGACCGGGGGAAGCCTCCCAACGTCATCGGTGACGTGGTCACCGATGACGTTAGGGAAGTTTCCCCGGTCCCGTTTTTACTAAGACCTCATTGGGGAGGGATCAGGGGGTCCTGATGCACCTCAATGAGGTATATAATAAAAAAAAAATTAAAACAAAAATTAACCCTGTGTGCGCCACTGGGAAATGGGGTTCAATGCAGACCCCCTTCCTGTGGCACACACAGGACATTTTATCATTACTTTGTGATCAGAGCTTGTTTAGTGGCCATCTGAATACAAAGTATGTATATGATAAAAAAAAATTAACCCTTTGTGTGCACACAAAGGATTCCCCCCCCCCCCCCCCCTTTATTTTTATTTAGACCTCATTATATGGGTTCTGATGCCCCCAACGAGGTCTACACAAAAATACTGGGGGGAAAAAGCCCCAAAAAATGCACGTGCCACAGGAGGGGGGGGGTCCAACCCAGTGCTTTGTATGAGGGGACATTGAGTGCACAATGGTAGTCACAGATCGCCCATACACACTATCAGACACTGCCCCACCATCACCATCATCCTTGCTCCTCTGCTCATACCCACACACACTGCCTAATCCCTCACCCTCCCACACACTTTGTTACACTTGTAGTCACAGGTCCGCACGTACACCGGCTGACGCCCTAGCTTCTTTCATCTGTTAGCCATAAAATCACACATACACTGTTTGCTTTCCCATTCCTGTTTCACTGGTAGCTACGCTCCTGTAGCGTAAATTGGTATGTCAACCCACAGCAGCGGGGTACCATTTTTCTTAGGCTGGCAAGAAGTCCTCCTAGGAAATCCCACGCCATTGAACCATTTTAGTATCTTTGAAGTGACTGATGTCTAAAACAAATGTTTGTTTTTTTTTCCTGTAGCACCACATTCTGGAAATAGTTGTGCCAACTAACTTAGGGGTAAAAAGGCAAGTGACCCCTCATTAGATGCGGCAGGTTGTCTTCTTTCCAAAATGGTATGGTTTATCTACCTTTTCTTCAATTCTGAAGGTGTTATAGCCATTTTTGTACAGGCAAGTCACATTTGAGAAAATGTTAGAAACATCAGAGGTTGTAGTTGGTGTAGTTTTCTACTTCTAGCACCTCCTAAGGTAGGTCAGCTCATACCAATGGGGTGTCGTTTGACTCCTAAGAGCACTAGCTAATGAATGCAGTTGAAAATTCCATGGTTTTTACAGAGCTCCATACATTTGAAGGGGCAGAAATGTAAGAAAATGCCTTTTTTTTTTTTTAATTAGCGCCACCTCCTGGAAGCATTTGTGCGTACCAGCCTTTGGGTAAGAAGGCAAGTGACCCCTCATTAGATGTGGCAGGTTGTTTTCTTTTCAAAATGGCATTGTTTCTCTACCTTTCCTGCATATCTATTATGGTTATAACCATTTTAGTGCAAGCAGATAATTTAAAAAACAAGTGTCAGGTTTACGTACGTGTTCCTAGCACCCACATATCGTATGTTAACCCACACAAATGGGCTACAATTTTTCTCATGTTGGTAGCAAGTACTGAATACAGCAGGAAATGCTATGGTTTTCAAAGATTTTAGTATCTTTGAAGTGGTGGAAATGTAAAAAAACATGCATTTATTCCCATAGTGCCACGTTTTGGAAATATTTGTGCACTTCAGCCCAGGGGGTAGAAAGGCAAGTGACCCCTCATTTGATGTGGGAGAATGTCTACTTTCCAAAATGGTATACCTTTTATACCTTTCCTTCATGTCTCTAACAGTTATGACATTTTAGTACAAGCAGCCATTTTCGAAGAAGCAAACAGGTTGGTGTAGTTATGTGCTTCTGGCACCCCTAAGGTAGGTCGACTCATTCCAATGGGGTGTCATTTTTCTCCTAAGAGCACTAGCTAATGAATACAGTTGGAAATTCCATGTTTTTCACAGATTTCCATACAGATGAAGGGGCAGAAATGTAAGAAAATGCCATTTTTTTTCCTATAGTGCCACCTTCTGGAAGCATTTGGGCACAACAGGCTTGGGGTAAGAAGGCAATTCACCCCTCATTAGATGTGGCAGGGTGTCTTCTTTTCAAAATGGTATGGTTTGTGTACCCTTTCTTCACTTCTGTAGTTGTTATAACCATTTGTGTACAGACAAGTAATGTTTCAGAAAATGTTAGAAAAATTAGAGGTTGTAGTAGGTGTCGTTTTGCACTTCTAGCGCCCCCTGAGGTAGTTAAACTCATACCAATGGGGTGTCATTTTTCTCCTAAGAGCACTAGCTAATGAATACAGTTGGAAATGCCATGGTTTTCACAAATTTCAGTACATTTGAAGGGACAGAAATGTAAGAAAATGCCTTTTTTTTTTCATTAGCGCCATCTTCTGGAGGCATTTGTGCACACCAGGCTTGGGGTAACAAGGCAAGTCACCCCTCATTAGATGCAGCAGGTTGTCTACTTTCCAGAAAATATATAGTTTTATATAGTTATTCCACTGTTTTAGGGTAGATTTACCACAAAAACACTGGAACGCACATATTAGCTCATAAAGTTGAAAATGTCATTTTGCGCTGCTGGTGATTAGGGCTCTACGCTAGCCATGGACGTAGGTAAAACTATACAAATTTGGTATTTTTTTACTCGGGGGACTCGAGGCTTTTTCAAATAATTGAAACTTTTTCAATCAAGGTAAATGTTTTTGATACATAGTATGTGATTTTAGCAAAATGAGTAAATTTTCACTTTTTTTGTCATTATGACATCATAGCTTTTTGTACGATGTAAAATTCTCTTCATGTAAGGTACCACGAGAAAGTTCAATTAGTTCTGAAAAAAACAGTATATAGTTTTCCCCAGAGGAAATCAAGCCTAAACGGAGGATAGCAAAAATGTTGAAAAAGTGTCTGGCCTGCAGGGTACAAGAAATGGCCCAAGCCTCTGGCACTGAAGAGGTTAAAGTCAATGAGGTACAAAGAGAAAACCGTACCATGGCTAGGAACAGGATTGGTTCAGCAACAGTGGAACAATACAGGAACAAGCAGAGAACAAGTTCATGGTCAGGATCAAACTGGTCAGTAACTGTAGAGCATGACTAAACAGCATACATTAGAAAAGGCAAAACAGAAAGCTCTGAGCAGGCACCATTGCAAGGAAGAAGCAGCTCTGTAAAGGAGACCACAAGAGCTGGACTGAACACTGGATCAGTCTACAGGTAAGGCAACAGGTAATCTCCAGACTGTACTATGACTGGTTGTTTTTTTCTGCTTGCACACTGTGTACAGCTGGGGAAGTAACATCATTTCCTCATACATTGTCCCAGTTATGTAGACCACAAAATGACTACATTTTATGTCCCCTTCCCTGTAATTGAATTTACAGTATTAACTAAACTGTGGGGGGGTGGAGGCATTTAATACAGTGAGTTTTCTCCATTAAAGGGATAGTAATACTTTGTTTTAACTTTATTTTGTAGGCATTAAAAAAACATGAAGAATGATATAAGTCTTATCTCTCAAACCTTTATGGTTTATGAGATATTCACAAGCAAAGTTTCCCCTCCCCGCCCCTTTTACCTAGTGTAAGCCATCTCTTCTCAGATGTGAATCTGGTTGTATGACCAGACAGATAACAGAAGGGGACAGTCTTCTTTGTATGAAAACAATGAAAGCCCTTCCCCCCTTGACAAGTTTTTCAGGTTTTTCCCTTATCTTAATTGAAGATTGTCCCTCTCTGCAGTCTACCTGGGCACCTCCCTTCTGATCTGGTTGAACAGGGGGGGATACTTTGTTTGTGAATATCTCTTAAACCATAAAGGTTTGAGAGATAAGACTTATATCATTCTTCATGTTTTTTTAATGCCTACAAAATAAAATAAAGTTAAAACGAAGTATTACTATCCCTTTAAAGGCATGCTTTCCTTCATGTCTGTAGCTGTTACAAACTTTTGAGTACAGGCATGTCAACTTAAAAAATATAAGAAAAAAATGTTTTTTTTTTTTTTTTTTTTTTTTTTTTTGTAAAGGTAATTATGTGCTTCTGATATAATAGTGGTATGTCAGCCCTTATAAATGGGGTTTAATTTTTCTTGGAAGAAATGCAGATAATGACTACAACAGGAAATTATATTATTTTCTAAGATGTAAGTACCTTTTAAAGGGATAGAAATTTGGAAAAAACAAATGTATTTTATTTTAACTTTAGCCCCATGTTTTGAACAAATATGTGAACCCTAGGCTAGTTGTAGAAAGGCAAGTACCCCTCTTTTGGTGAGGTGAGTTGAATTCTTTACAAAATCTGTATGCCTTGTCTGCCTTTTTCTTCTTGTCTGTAGTAATTACAAACAAACCAAAGCAAAAAAAAAATGCAAACTGGGGACTATGCCGTTTGTGGTGCTGGCACCCACAACTTTGTCAATTTAAACCAATGAAGTACCTTTAAAGGGATAGTAACACTTAGTTTTATCTTTATTTTATTTTGTAGGCATTAAAAAAAACATGAAGAATGATATAAGTCTTATCTCTCAAACCTTTATGGTTTAAAGGGATAGTAATACTTCAAAATTGCTATCCCTTATATTGAAGCCCTTAAAAAAATGAATTAAATGCCACCAGTGGCATCTCTCAAACCTTTATGGTTTGCAATATAGCCTCTTTTAAACTTCGTCCTCCCCTGACATCAGCATTCTTGCTGCAGCAGGGAAATCCGGTCCCGGGACCGGCGGAGGCTCTTCAGCAGAGCCGAGATCCTGTTATGGAAGACAAGATCCTTCACTAAAACGGTCTTCTACATGTGCTTGGTTACCAAGCACACGTAGAAGACCGTTTTAGTGAAGGATCGTTTCTTCTATAACGAGATCTGGCTCTGCTGAAGAGCCTCCGCTTGATTCAATGAACAGATTCCCCTGCTGCAGCAAGAACGCTGACGTCAGGGGAGAGCGAAGTTTAAAAGCGGCTATCTCACAAACCATAAAGGTTTGAGAGATGGCGCTGGTGGCATTTAATTCAGTTTTTAAAGGGCTTCAATATAAGGGATAGTCATTTTGAAGTATTACTATCCCTTTAAGAGATATTCACAAGCAAAGTGTCCCCTCCCGCCCCTTTTAACTAGTGTAAGCCATCTCTTCTCAGATGTGGAATGCAGTCCGTAGACCAGACAGATAACAGCAGGGGACAATCTTCTTCCTATGAGAACAATGAAAGCCCTGCCCCCTTGACAAGCTTTTCAGGTTTTTCCCTTATCTTAATTGAAGATTGTCCCTCTCTGCAATCTGCCTGGGCATCTCCCTTCTGCTCTGGCTGAGCAGTGTTACATCAGTAAAAGGGGCAGGAGGGGGATACTTTGTCATTGAATTACTCTTGAACTACAAATCTGACAAAATTGAAATAACACTCTCCAAAGTCCAAATACTATGATGATTAATTGGAGCTGCTTTTATTATGAAACATTACTATCCCTTTAATCAGAAGGCCTCTAAGTACCTAACCTAGTATGGAATTCCATGGTTTTCTAAGATTTCAGTATATTTGAAAGTGAGAAAATATGAAGGAAAAAATAAATCACGAGCCATCTTTTGGTAACTTGACTTGATACAGGAATCCAGATGGCGATGCAGATGTCCGGTCTCTGAAACTGAAAACTGTGCAAATGTTAAAAATATACAACAGGTTGAGTTACATGGTTTATTTCTGGTTAAATTTGCCTGAGATACATTATCCACAAGTCCAAAATGGGGAAAAAAATTAAATTTTTGACTTTAATAATTTTTATTGGAAAACCTAAGCATAAAAATACACATTTTAATGCTTTAAAATGTAAGCTAATAATACTCATAGAACAATTAGTATTTGCTAGTAGAGAATACACTCACAGTTTTCTCATTTAGTTTATTGGAATTAGCCAACCCCTCCCCCCACCAAAAAAAATAGAAATTTTTATGTTTTGTGATATTATGTTTCTTTAAAAATATACCACTTAAAACAAAACAAAAAAACAACACACAGCATTTATCAATTTGTGAAACACACCTAAACTTGTTATTTGATGGTAATCAACAAAAGCAAAGTGGTTAAGGAGGAGTGAGGCTGGCCAGGATGCTTTTTCCACACACATTAACTTGAAAACATTCAACATCCCCTTGAGTTTAGTGATAGCTGTTCTTCTGTGTTTAGTGGCATCCATTCACCACTTCACTAAGGGCATATCCGGTTCACTGTAAAAGAGATACTGTTATCTTGCGGTGCATATATAAAGTAATATAACCAGGCACAAGACTTGCAACACTATGCATTTTTTCAGTTACTGACTTAGGTGGTAAATAAGTACATAGATGCATTCATTAATTTAAAAAGAAAACAAATCAATAATTTGAGACAGCTGAGTGCCATAGTATCTGAAGCTTGAATCCATCTACAGTAAAAACTTTAGATGAAGAACATCAGAATGTTATGGTTACAAGCATTCTGAGGTAGAGCTTCATTTGGACCTGAACTATAGTGTTGATTGACATTATTTTTTCAATCATCATGGCTTGTATATTTTTTCTTGTGGGGAAAAAAGTTGTTGTTATCTTCTGGGGGCAGTATATTTTATTTATTTATTTATTTTTTTGCTTGGATTCTGAACCAGACTAAACATGATTTAATATAGATATATAAAAAGTTCTTGGCTTCTTATGTTCCAATGACACCCATGTGGACAGTCCAGTATAGCAGGAATAAATCAAAGATGCATCATGTCCTAAGGAGACTTGGGGGTAGATGCTCTTACGTGTGATGAAGAGGTGATTACGTCTCCAGTGATATCACTTCTCCAAATCTAATACTATGGAGCCAATGCACTAAGATTTCTTCAACTTGAGGGATCTTTGTGCATAGGCTTCATTGATTAACTGAAGAAGTCATCTCCACTTTATCACCTCTTTATCACATCTTAGTGCATAACATCTCTGGTGTATTTCTGGAGCAAAACATCTACAACATGAGTGGAAAATACAAATTCCCATTGATTTTAATTCTTCTCTGCTGCATTATGAAACAACCCCTTTGTTGCATATATTTTAAGCCATTGTTGCTGTTTATAGTCAAATATTAATGTCAGTATTTTTATGTAAAAGCCACGCATATAATACATTATTTTTTTTCAGCAGGACCTACTCTTTTAGATGATGCCATTGGCTTGTTAATACCACCTGCCATGGCAGAGAAAATCCACCCATAACTAATAACTCCTAATACATTTTTTTTTTTTTTTTTTTTTTTGAGGAAGAACTGTGGAAGTGGGCAAGTGGCAAATGCATATGGCTCTACAGTTAGTACCTTCTCGCTTTTCCAAAAATCATGTTACTTGTAGTCCTTGCTATAGAAATTAGAAAGCAACATTTTGGATTCTTACATTTTGCACCACTGAATTTTGGGGACAAAATAAGCTGTAAAGAAACAATAAACTCTGCAATTCTTTATATAAACACACAGTATGTTTTAAAAGTGTTCAAAACTCCAGTTTTGGAGAGGGGTAATTTCTGTTTCTCAGACTGAGCTTTCTAACTCAAAACTGAGATATTTAGAAGAGTGCTATAGCATTAATTTGACTTACATTTTCATTACATCATACAGAAATGTTTTTTAAAACCATGCAATTTTATATAGGGATAGGAAGCTACACTTAAGAGTAAAATGATAATCCATTGATATTGGTTGACATACTGTAGGCAGTGGCAGGTGCACAAAACAGTCCCTACAATATTTTTCTTATATTATCTGAAAACTGCATGCCTGCACTAAAATGAGTGGAAATACAAAAACATGGAGAATAGAAACACAAGTCATATTATTTTGGAAAGAAGACAACCAAATGCATCTAATAAATGACCACTTGCCTTTCTAACCCCAGACTGAAGCATACAAATGTTTCCAGAATGCGGAGCTATAGGGATTAATTACATTTCTACTACTTTAAATATCCTACATAATAATTCACTAGGATGTTTGTCACTATGCAGTCATGTGCAGTAGAGACTGCCCATGATTGCATCGTGTGAGTGAGGCGACGCAAGACTGCATCGCAATGAGCAGTGAGGTAGCGGCCTCTTAACCCTTTGAGTGCCAGAGGGGTAAGCAATGCATTGCAAATATCACGGTGCCTGTGCTCCTTTGTTGTTTTTCTGTCAGTCTACTGTGTGTTTGTCCCGCCCAGTATGACCTTTATATACTGGGCTATTGGCACCCCTCTGGTGCTCTTTCGTGGTGTTCCTGTGCCAGTGCTTGTTTCTACTCAGTGATTCCCAGTGTACCGACTTGGCCCGCCTGACTACTCTGCATATTGTCTTCTGCTTCTGTGTACCGACCCGGATTGCCCGACTATTCTTCTGCGCCTGCTCCTGTGTACCGACCCGGTGTGGCTGACGTTCCTGCTCCTGTGTACCGATCCGGTGTGGCTGACGTTCCAGCTCCGTGATCTGACCCGGCTTGGCTGACACTCCTGCTCTGTGATCCGACCCGGCTTGGCTGACGTTCCTGCTCCATGATTCTACCGAGCTTGGCTGATGTTCCTGCTCCGTGATTCGACCCGGCTTGGTTGGTGTTCCTGTGCTGTGTCGCCTAGGCGACATTCTGACTGTCTGGCAATTGTGTCACCATCTCCTCCTGCAGAGTACCAGTGGCCAGTTCCGTTACTGCTATGGCAGTTTGCCTTGGGCCTAGTCTCCGTTAGTGCCTCTGCTAAGTGCAAGTGTCTGCTTCCGTTACTACTCCGGCAGTGTGCAAGTGGTCTGGTCTCCGTTACTGCTACGGCAGTCCCTTATGCGACTCTGTTCCCATTGTTGCCTAGGCAGTTCACGTTAGTTCTGCTTATCTGTTTCTGGACGTTACAAATCCTTAAGCTGTCTATATGCAGAGAGCCCCATCACAGATCTCTCTGCACTTGGGACTGTTTACACTCAAAGAAGACCATTAACCCATGCAGTACCTTGCTCCTGGGAATCCATTATAATCTGCCTGACCTGTGTCAGTATAGACTGTTGTGGACTTTGTTTATGCTGGACCTGTGTAGGCATTTGTATATATAACCTGTCATGTGTCTATTATTCAGCTTATATACTACAGGACCTGTGAAGGTTATTTTATTACTGTGATTTCAATAAAACTGTGTTTTATCCTAAACCACTGTGTCTGTGTGTCAAACAAATTGTTACAGCAAAGCAATTGAATACTGGTTTTCGTATATTATTTGAAAAAGGACATGCCAGCATTAAAGAGATTATTAAACAACAAACATAAGAAAAGAGATACAAGTCATGCCAAATTTTTTAGAAAGAAGACAGTCAGGCACACTTGTCTTTGTCACTTTAGGCTGAGGCACACAAATGATTCCAGAAGGTGGTACTAAAAGCAGGCTGACCAGACATCACCTTTAGCTGGGGTCGTATGAAAAATGTATACTGTAGACCTAAAATAAGCATTTTGTCACAGTGCCTTACATCGGCCTGTGCCGGGAGCAGGGGTCTGGACTGATGCTCCAGCATCACTAGCCGTGTCCCTCTCTGCATGTGGCTTGGTCGCGTCTGGTTCCTTGTTACTGACATCAGGAATCAGGCACTTGTCTGGACGCCTGTTATAGGCTCAGCCTGGGGGACCTAATTGGTCTGCCTTCTCCTACTCCTTTATAACCTCTCTGGGCCTGTGTATCATTACCCTTATGTTGTTGTTCAGTGCAGTTCTAGTTCCAGTTGTTCCTGTATCCTGTGGATGACCCAGCTTGTCTATCTATCCATTCTGTTACTGACCTGTGGCTCTGTCTGACCATTCTTTCTGTGCGCTTCATTTGTCTTAGACATCCAATCTGGTGCAGACCTGTGGCTCTGGCTGACTACCCTCTCTGTGTATGACCCTGGCTTGTCTGACTATCCATTCTGGTGCTGACCAGGGGCTCTGTCCTAATATCCTCCCAGTGTTACCTACTGGACATCCTATCTGGTGCAGACCTGTGGCTCTGGCTGACTACCTGCTCCGTGTATGAACCTGGCTTGTCTGACTATCCTAGCTGGTGCTGACCTGTGGCTCTGTCTGTTCACTCCGTTCCCCACAGACATCCATCCTGGTGCAGACCTGGGGCTCTGGCAGACTCCGGCCTTACTGAATGCAGGCGTGAGTTAGTAGTCTTCATTGTTGCGATACTTATTGGAAATTAGCTCTTCCTAACTGACTGCAGGCGAGAGTCAGTAGTCTCCATTGTTGCCATCCTTATTGGAGAGGAGCTATTCCTTACTGACTGCAGGCGTGAGTCAGTAGTATCCCTTGTTGCTATGTTATGGGAGACTGTAGGTTCTGTGTTGTGTTTCACCTATTACCCCGAGACTACCGGTTGGCTTCGGCCTAGTCTCCAGCAGTTGTGGTTGACCCATCAGCAGGCTCCTATTTCTGATCTAGTCTCTAGCCTCTCCAGTCCCCCTCTGCTTATAGCTATCCGGTGAGATAGCTCAGTGGTAAATTACCTGACTATGGAGCCTGTTCAAACCTCAAGGTTGCAGGTTTAAATCCCGGCAGGGTCAACTCAGCCTTTCATCCTTCCGATGTCAATAAAATGAGTACCATTGATTGGTAATAATAACCTCTATTATTTCAGCTGCCGATTTGGTTAGTTCCGAGATTGTGCGCTGAAAGCGCTTTGAGTCCCACTTGGATAAAGGCTCTATATAAATACTAGTTATTATTATTATTATTATTTGCCAACTGTTTATTATTCTAATAAAGGTGATTTTAACTATACCGTCTGACTCCTTGTCTTGTTTTGCAAACCGTAACAGTACATAAGAATCATGACTACAGATGGTGATAGTGATCCACCTTTACAGAAAATATTGGACAGGATGCAGGTCCAAGATCAACGCATTGATCATTTGTCATTGGCTTTGCAAACATTGCTTAGTCGGACTGCTCATTTAGAAAGCTCTAATCCACAACCTGTGACCACCCCAGCTCCTTCCTTGGCACCAGTAGTTCCTACCATCTCTGACGCAGGATTGGTCAGAGGGTTGTCTGGATCTGCTCCACTCCCACAGCGCTATAGTGGGGAGCCAGAGCTTTGTCGAGGATTTTTGAACCAGTTGGGCATTTATCTTGAAATGCTTCTGCATGCCTTCCCTAATGAACGCAGTAGGGTTGGGCTGATGATTTTGCTCCTTTCTGGCAAGGCATTGGCATGGGCGAACCCTTTATGGGAGATGGACAAACCCATAATATACAACTTTAATGAATTTGTGGCCTCCTTCAAACGCATATTTGATGTGCCAGCTCACACAACCTCAGCTTCTAAACACCTAATGACCATCCGCCAGGGCAGTCGTACTGTGGTGGAGTACACTATTGAGTTCCGAACCCTGGCAGCCGAGGTAGGGTGGAACAATGAGGCTCTTGTAGCTGCTTTTTCTCAAGGGCTTTGTGACTATGAGAAGGATGAGATTGCTGTCAGTGATTTACCTAAAAGTTTGGATGAAGTGATTTCTTTTATCATTCAGATTGACACTTGGGTCCGGGAGAGACCCTCAATTAAGGAGCTTCTGCGGAGGCATCCTGCCACAGTGACCTTTCACGTAACTTGCCCACCCAGTCCTCCCTTACCTCCCATGTCTCCAGGTTCTGACTCGGTGGGTGGTGAACCAATGCTGGTTGGGGCCACCCGGCCTTCTGTGGAGGAGAGGGCCTTTCGGAGGAGGGAGGCACTGTGTCTCTACTGCGGGAGACCTGGTCACTTATTAAGGTCATGTCCGGGAAACACTCTTATCAGATCAGATCTTATTGTGGACAGATCTTAGGTGGGATTTCTCAGTCCTCTGATGCCAAGCAGGATAAACCCATGCTGGAGGTGGCTCTTACTTGGGCCAATGAGTCTATCTCACTTTCTGCACTTATAGACTCTGGTGCGGCTGGGTATTTTATGGATGTTGCTTATGCTGACCGGAATGGCATCACTTTACAACCATGTGCCTCTCCCTTGACAATGGAGGCCATTGATGGCAGACCCCTGCTGCCATCACACATTACTCATGAGATTTCTCCCTTAACCTTGAAAGTGGGAGCCCTCCATAAAGAAACCTTGACGTTTCAGGTTATCAACTCGCCTCACTATGCCATAGTCCTAGGGTTTCCTTGGTTGCAGACACATAACCCTAGGATTGATTGGAATACTTGTGAAATATTGTCTTGGGGTCCACGATGTGATGGGTCCTGTTTGTCACTCCCCATTAGACTGGCGTGTGCTGAGTCTACTGGCCTACCGGAGGCCTATTCGCAGTTCATGGATGTGTTTAATAAAGTCCAGGCCGGAGCATTACCTCCTCATAGGCCTTATGATTGTTCGATTGACTTACTGCACGATACTACCCCTTCCAGGGGCTGTATATACCCTCTGTCTGCGGAGGAGAACAAGGCTATGGAAGATGTTGCTGATGCTCTAGAGAGGCATCATTCGCAAATCCACATCCCCTGCTGGATTTTTTTTGTTTGTCAAAAAAGACAGAGTTGCGCCCTTGTATTGACTTCCGTGGCTTAAAAAAATTGATAGTTAAGAATGCTTATCCAATACCGCTGAATATTTGACCGTCTCAAAGGTTTCAAAATATTTACGAAACTTGATTTGAGGGCGGCTCACAATTTGGTCAGAATGAAGGAGGGTCATGAATGGAAGACAGCCATTAACACCTGGAGCGGGCGTTATGAATACGTGGTAATGCCCTTTGGTCTTTGCAATGCTCCTGCTGTCTTTCAGGAATTTATCAATGATATACTGAGAGACCTATTACAAAGTTGAGTTGTGGTTTATCTGGATGACATCCTCATTCATTCTCCTACTTTGGAGACTCATCATTTGAATGTATCCAAAGTCGTAAGATTACTGAGAGAAAACAACTTGTTTTGCAAGTTAGAGAAATGCAAAATTCACAAACCTCAGGTGACCTTTCTGGGGTACATTATTTCCTCATCTGGGTTCGCCATGGACCCCCAGAAATTGTCCGCAGTGTTACAATGGCCTTGTCCTGAGAGACTTAAGTCTATTCAAAGATTGCTGGGATTTGCTAATTACTACCGAAAGTTTAATAAAAATTTTTCGACAATTGTCATACCTATCACAGATATGACCCGTAAAGGTGAGAAAGTCACAGAATGGTCTCCCAGTGCGTTGCTAGCCTTTGAAGACCTCAAGGCAGCATTCACAGCAGCTCCTATTTTGGTGCATCCAAATCCCGCCCTGCCCTTTACCCAGGAGGTTGATGCGTCTGAGATTGGAGTAGGCACCCTCCTTTCTCAATGCTCGGCTCCAGAGGAGGCTTTACGCCCATGTGGCTTTTTCTCTAAAAAACTGTCTAAAGCTGAGATGTTATATCAAATTGGGGACAGAGAATTATTGGCTACTATATTGGCACTGAAAGAATGGCGACACCTCTTGGAAGATACCAGTTCCCCAATCTTGATTCTTACTGATCATAAGAATCTTACTTATTTGTCTGAGGCTAATCGTTTGTCCTCCTGCCAAGCCAGATGGGCATAGTTCCTTTCAAGGTTCAGTTATGTGGTTTTGTATCTTCCGGGGATCTAAGAATGTGAAGGCGGATGCACTATCATGCCAATTTTGCAAGTTATCCAAGGAGGAAGTTCCTCCCAAATCGATTATTCCGGCTGATTGAATCCTAGCTACAATACGTACATGTATTACGTCTCCCCTGGGAGAACAGATATTGGCCGCTCAGACATCTGCTCCAGAGGAGAGACCTAGCAGGAAATGCTTTGTCCCCACTCAGTTGTGCATTAAATTGCTTGAAACTTACCATGCCTCCAAGATTGCTGGTCACTTTGGGCGAGACCAATTGATTTGGTCCTTGTCCAGACTGTTCTGGTCGTTGAGCCTTCGCTCCGATTGCGCTGCTTTTACCGCAGCATGCACCACGTGTGCTCAAAATAAATCACCTCGAGATTTGCCTGTCGGTCTCCTTCAACCTGTGGACATCTGAGAACGTCCTTGGTCCCATCTGTCCATTGATTTTATGGTTGGTTTGGCGGCATCCTCTGGCTTCACGGTCATTCTGATGATCGTAGACAAATTTTCTAAGATGGCTCATTTTGTACCACTTAAAGGCCTACTTTCTGCTCAGGAATTGGCGGTGATGTTCGCTAAAGAGGTCTTTCGATTCCATGGCATACCCAGGGTGATTGTCTCGGATAGAGGTAGCCAGTTCGTGTCTCGGTTCTGGAGATGCTTTTGTTCTCAAATGGGGATCCAGCTAGCATTCTACTCTGTGTATCACCTGCAATCCAATGGTGCGGCTGAACAGTATAACCAGGCCCTAGAACAATTTCTCCGTTGCTATATCTCTGACCACCACGACAATTGGGCTACCCTGTTACCTTGCGCGGAGTTTGCCCGGAATTGTGCCATGAACTCTTCCTCCCAGAGTTCCCCATTTCTGATTAATTATGGGTTTCAGCCCTCTGTTCTTCCTGAGGTCTTTCAGGAATAGGAGATTCCGCCTGTTGATGAGCATTTGAGGGTGCTCCGTTCCTCTTGGGTTCGGGTACAGCATACCCTACGTGGTTCCATGCAGAGGCAGAAAAGGCAGGCTGACCATAGACGTTTGCCGGCACCTACCTTCCAGGTGGGGGAGAGAGGGTGTGGTTGTCATCCCTAAATCTTAACCCCAGATACCTTGTAGTAAGCTGGCTCCTCAATTTATTGGTCCATTCCGTGTGTTGCGCGGAATTAACCCTGTGGCATATGCTTTGGAGCTTCCCGCTTCAATGCGTATTCACAATGTGTTCCACGTCTCCTTGCTTAAAGCTCTGGTGTGTAACCGCTATACGACCAGTTTGGTTCAGCGAGCTCCGGTCAAGGTTGGCAATCATGAGGAATTTGTGGTACAGAGCATTCTGGACTCCAGATGGGTCAGAGGGTGCCTTCAGTATTTGATTCGCTGGAAAGGTTATGGTCCAGAGGAGCTCTCCTGGATACCTGCCAATGATGTGCAGGCGCCTGTGTTGGTGCGCCGATTTCAGAGGGTTTTAATACAGAGTCTCCCTCACCCAATCTAAGGCCAATTTCCTCAGGATCAGATGGAGCCTCCATTCCGGCTCAGTCTGTGACTGCAATAAGGGATATGAAAAGAGACAAACTTCTGATTTCTTAAACCAAATATGACTACTGAGTGCTCGGCACAAGAATTTCAAGTTGGCACATAAGCAGTAGTAATATTGGGTTTAAGACGTTAGTAAGTATGTCTCTTCTCAGACTCCATAATACCAGGCACAGATCAAACAGGATGAAGGCAGGCCTTCATCCAACCCTGCAGGGATCATCTAGAGAAACTGTCACAGAGGTCCCCAATTATAGGTAAAAATTTCAGATGTTCTTAAGTTTAGTTAGTAGCTTTCCTTTATTTCCCTTCCTGTTTTGTGTTTGTGTTTAAAGGGATAGTAATACTTTGTTATAAAAAATCTCTAAAACTGTAGATATTAATAATAGAATTATAATAGGCTACTTCCCATGTCTCAAAACTTAATATTTTTTGTGTTTGTAGCATTTAAACTTTCCCCATCCCTCCCCTTTCTCATACGTCAGCGCTCTAGCTCACAGCTGCTAAATCCAGTCATTTGACCGGACGAGGCTCTTCAGCAGAGCCGATATTGCAACGTTTATGAAATACTTTATTGGAACGGTCTACAAAGTGTGCCTGGTTTGCAAGCACACTTTGTAGACCGTTCAAATGAAGTAGTTCTGAGCTGCTTTTAGTGTGAAACATTACTATCCCTTTAAAATCTTCAATAACGGAGAGATCTCCAGCGCATTGCATCTCAGTATGCTGAAGACCTTTCCAATGTTCAGTGGTCTGAGTGTCAGTGAAGTATCCAGCACGTTGTGTTGCAACATGTTGGACACCTCCCTGGCAAAGGGTTAAGAAGGAGAACTGGGGCAAAACAACTGCACTATAGCGGAAAAATAAACACATTGATTTAAATTCGGATTTTAACACCTTAACTACCAGAGAAGTCTCCCAGCACATTGCTTCTCAATGTATTTGAGTCCTTTAACATTCAAGGCATTAAAAGCCCTTTAAAATCAAGGGTAGTTTGGGGCATTTTATGTGTCTCCTGTGGTGCACTTGAATTGTTCCTTAAAGAATCCAGTTCTTCTTCTTAAAGAAGAACACCTAAACATGGACTGGGTTATTTATACTTAAAAGGATAGTAATATTATGATTAGAACAATGCTGCAATGCATCCTTGTAATGTATACAACAGATCACTGACGTTAGTAATGCTGAATTTGCTCTACATTGCTTGAAATAATATTATAAATTATCCCCCACATTCCCCTTTTACTTATGTCATCCTTCAAGCCTTGGAGTTGTAAATGGATGGCGACGTGGGGCAATCTTCTTTCAGTATACAGAAAACCCTGCCCTCCTTTGTCAAGGGAAGCAGGGTTTTCCGTATAATGAATGAAGGCTGTGCCTCATAGCTCTCTGTCTGGTCAAGTGAACGGACTTATCTGGGGAGGTGGCCTGGCAGTCTGAAAAGGTTTGTGAGGAGGCCAATGTATAATATTATTTCAAGTGATATAGAGCAAATTCAGCATTACTAACGTCAGTGATCAGTTGTATACACTACAAGAATGCATTGCAGCATTCTAATCATAACATTACTATCACTTTAAATACCCTGTACTTCATGCTACCATCTGTAAACTGTTTTCTATTTGTCTTCTGATGCCTAAACTCTAGTTTTACATATCTCGTAGGGAGCAGACATTACTGCTTTTTTCAGGGCTCCCACTGATTGTCCATAATTATCTGCTAATGGGCAGAGATAACAGCTTTTCTGAATACAAGTGGTAGGCATTAACAACAAACTTAATCCCTTAGGGGACCCATGACGTGCCAGGACCATCACGGCTGTCCTGCATTTAAAGACCGGTGACGGTCCTGGCACATCATCCATTCGTGAAAAAAAAAAATGTCCCGTTGTCCTTAACTGACGGCCACACGGCCGGTCCTTACCCCTTAAGGACCAGCATGCGCAGCTGGCACTTAAGGACCATGGAGCCTATATATATATATATATATATATATATATATATATATATATATATATATATATATATATATATATATAATATTACTAGTTTTAAAGCCCAGATACACGGGCCAACACTGTCGGAGCTGCAGTCATGCGCAGTACTGACTACCTGAATGCGACGTGGCTGATACGGAGCAGGGCACTCCGAATTCAGACTCCGGGCGGGCAGTATGTACTATACATGACTGCAGCGTGCGCAGCCTTCTCTAGTGTGCATGACGGCTTCTGACAAACATACTTAGAGAATTATAATACAGGAGATATATATATATATATATAAAGTGACGGACAGCCGTGACAGTCCTGGCATGGCATTGGCGGTTAAGGAGTTAAGCTATTAACTCTATGAAAACAGCACAAACCATAAATAAAAGCTGTCTGAACAGGACAGTTTACACATGGGTTAAAAAGCAAGTTTAGGTTTGTTTCAGGGATTTATCATATGATTAATTAATTTTTATATATGCCAGCTGTGTAAGTATGTGATATTTAATTATATAGGTAGAAGGTGGTACTGTGATTAGCCATAGAAAAAGCAGGAGACTGGTAGAGTAAATGCAATACTTTTCTTGGCCGAGTAGCTATAGAGTGCAAGCTTTCAAGACCACTTGGGTCAGATTTAGAATGAAAGCTGAATACAAAATACATGACAAGTTATACATTCATGCAAATTCCTTTTAAATAGAAACCTATTTGATTTTTTTGGTGTTAGCGTTCCTTTAAATTGGCCTCTGATTCACTAGGTATTTTCCAAGAATGTGTGTTTAAGATTACATTTAATAAATACTTGCTTTATTTTCCATGCCACCTATATAGTCATACAGTCTGTGGGTCTTGTGCACAAAATAAAAGATGTGCAATTCTGGAACAAATCAAATACACAGCAAGTTACAAATAAAAGTCCCCAAATTCACATTTATATAAAAGGGTTTTTAAATGCCCCAGTTAAATCTGTGGAAATTTTTATTTCTCCCCTCTGTTGCAGTTGGTTTACCTCAGAATGTATCCAACTCTAGTTAAATCCACTTGTGAGTCAGTAGATATTCCCCTAAAATTCTATACTAAGCAATCACCAGTAGTATATGTTTATGGTGGTAGTGGGGGAAGTTGTGTGGGTAATGCTCAGGATTAGCAGGAGCGGAGTTTTCAAAAAGAAAAACATATTCTACATACCATCGGTATATTAATACAAAGGAAGCCTTATGAACAAAAGGAATGAAGGTCATTTCTGGAGTAAACTAAATGCACCATAAGGTGTACATAAAAAATTCCTCAGATTCCTATCTATTTAACCTTTTTAGAGCCAGACATAAAGGACTATTGTGGCCAAGTGAATTTCAAAATGTCGGTGTCCACTTGTTTCACAAGGTTTTTCAAATTGCTTATATATATATATATATATATATATATATATATATATATATATATATATATATATATATATATATATATATATATATATATATATATATATATATAAATAGAAATATTTTATGGCACAAACTGGTCTTTGTATTGTTACCTCCTTTTTTTTTTTTTTTTTTAAAGTATAAATGATGTCATTAAACATGAAAAATAACAAATTTCCTTTATTTTGTCCTCATTTAAATGCAATAATTACATTATTCTATTAAAATTAATATTTTAATGTATTGTCCTGTATCTTCTGAGTAAAATGATACTTGGATATGTGCCGGTTTTACAGGGTTAGTAATGTCTAAAAAAATAAAAACTATTCTTGGCTTGAATGCAAAAAACCATATCTCTCAAACTGCTATGGTTTGAAAGATGCATGCATTTAAAGTTCGTGATTTCCTGCTGTCAGCAGTAAAACTGTCCGCAGGAGATCCATGTCGGCCGACATGGAGGCTCTGCAGCAGAGCCGCAATTGCGTTATTAACAAAGAATTACTTTATTGGAATGGTCTAAAACGTTCCAATAAAGTCATTCCTTGTCAGTAAAGCGATTGCGGCCAAATCCTCTGTCAAGGAAAAGAATCCTGACCTACCTGCCAAGGAGGAAAGGTCTTCAGCAAAGTCTAGACAATGTGCAGGCTGCGATAGCACTCTCTCAGCCTCTGTCACTGGAAAATTGTGCGATGACTGCCTGAAGAAAGCGGCCTGTTCTGACGTTCCAGGGCAATTCCAAGATTTCATCTCCTGGATGAAATCCTCCATGCAAGAGACCTTCAGAGCTATGCAAGGGGAACCTGCTCTTAAAAGGCAGCGCAGGGAATTTGGAGAAGGAACATCTTCTATGCTGGCTGGCGATGAGTATTATCCAGATTCACCCATAGATGACCCAGGATCAGATATGGGTTCAGAGGAAGGGGAGCTCGTGGAAGACACAGCGGTTTTCAATCTGGATCGTATTGATTCCTTCATCACGCTGATCAGGAAAACCCTAGGCCTGTCCGAAACCCAGCAAGAACTGAATGTTCTGGATACTGCCTTCCTAGGAACAAAGAAATCTGCTCCAGTCCTGCCTGTTCATCAATCCATCTCCGATTTATTCCTCTCAGAATGGAAGCTTGGAGATAGATGTACTTCAGTTCCCAGGAAATTCAAGAGGATGTTTCCCTTCAACGATAAAGATGTCCAACTCTGGGCTTCTTCTCCTAAGGTGAATGCCCCTATCGCCCACCTTGCCAAACATACTATTCTGCCTATGGAAGATTGCACTTCTCTCAAGGACCCCATGGATAGAAAACTGGAAGCCGCTCTCAAAAAGCAATTTTCCGTTATAGGGGAGAACCTGAAAGCAGCCACAGCTATGGCTTATGTCTCCAGATTCATGTGCATCTGGCTCACTGAACTGGAGGAGAAAATAGAGTCTAATGTTTCTCGTTCTAAACGCCTCAAAGAAGTAGCCTCCATTAAAGAAGCAACTAACTATTCTTGCGACGCCTCTCTGGACATCATTCGCCTGCTTGCAAGATCTTCAGCTCTTTCCATTTCGGCCTACAGATCCCTATGGTTGAAGCCTTGGAAAGCTGACACCACCTCCAAGAATAAGCTTGTCTCCCTTCCCTTTACGGGAGCCTCCCTTTTCGGTGAGCATTTGGATGAGATCATCAAGAAAGCTTCTGGTGGTAAAAGTCCATTTTTGCCTCAAGAGCGAAAACGTAAAGGTTCTCCTTCCTTCCAGTCTCGATTCAGGGGTCAATCCTTTCGAGAATACAAAAGGACTGACCCGGGCCGTCAAGACGAATCCAGAGGGAAGTATTCTCAGAGAGGAGGCTTCAGACGGACCTACTCCAGGAAGCCTCAGTTTAAGCCAGGAAACCAGTGATTCTCAGCGGTCCCCGTTGGGGATCCCAGTGGGGGGCAGGCTGGGATCCTTTCTCGGAGCTTGGGAGACTCAGGTTCATCCAGATGCCTGGGTTTCTCAGGTTCTGAGCAGGGGATATATGCTGGAATTCATTTCTGTCCCTTCCCATCATATCTTTCTCAAGTCTCGCATGCCGAAGAATTCTTTAACCAAACAAGCCTTTCTTTCATCAATCAACAATCTTCTGGCTCAGAAAGTTTTGGAAGAAGTACCTGCCCAGGAAGAGGTTCAGGGGTCTATTCTCCTTTCTTTTCTAGTCCCCAAATCTGCAGGTTCATTCAGGACTATCCTAGATCTGAAGATTGTCAACAATCATCTCAGGTACCTTCACTTCAAGATGGAGACAGTGGAATCAGTCCTTCACTCCCTGGCAACAGGAATGTTTGTCACTTCCATAGATCTCAAGGACGCTTATTATCATGTTCCAATCCACCAAGCTCACAGGCGCTTCCTTCGGTTTGCGGTCAACCAGAATCATTACCAGTTTGCAGCGCTGCCCTTCGGCCTATCCACGGCTCCCAGGGTATTTACGAAGATCCTGGCTCCAGCTCTGGCATGCCTAAGGAAAAGGGGGATCAATGTATTAGCCTATCTCGACGACCTGCTAATTATGGCCCCATCTTACAAGGACTCAATTTGTCACACGGAAACAGCGGTTCAGTTTCTACAGAGCATAGGTTGGATTATCAACTTTTCAAAGAGCCATCTGTCTCCCTCTCAGAAGATATACTTTCTCGGTCTACGCATCAACACAGTCACATCTCTAGTTCACCTGTCTCGGGACAGGATCTCCAAGATCAGATCCACTGTCCGGTCCTTTCTGAAGAGCCCCATTTTGAGACTGCAGGATTTTTAACAGCTTCTGGGTCTAATTTCCTCATCCACCCAAATCCTCCCTTGGGCGAAGTTACACTGCCGTTTTCTCCAGCACAACTTGTTGTCCTGCTGGAATCCAGACCTTGGGAACCCTCTTCAAAGGATACCTCTCTTCAGGTTAGCCAAGCAGGAGCTAAGATGGTGGCTCCTTCCAGCCAACCTTCAGGCAGGGAGGTCATTGTCTCTTCCAAGTTGGGAGATCATCTACACCGATGCCAGTCTCAAGGGCTGGGGAGCAATCTGGGGGTCCAGGTCAATCCAGGGCTCATGGTCACAGAAGGAAGCCTCTCTTCACATCAATATTCTGGAGGCCAGGGCAGTCAGGAAGGCTCTGCTCTGTTTCCAGAAGAATCTCAAAGGTAAAAGTGTCCTGGTAAGGACAGACAATCTTCCCACAGCCATGTACATCAGGAACGTGGGAGGGACCAGGAGTCAGGCCTTACTTGGGGAAATAACGCCTCTTCTCCTCTGGGCAGAAAAACACTTACTTCAGCTGTCAGCTGCTCACATAGCAGGAAGAAGCAACCTAGGAGCAGACTTTCTCAGCAGAAACAGGCTGGACCAAGGGGGGTGGGCCCTAAATCAAGAAGTATTCAATCTCCTCACAAGGAAATGGGGTCAACCAGAGGTGGATCTGATGGCTACCAGTCACAACACCAAGACAGCAGCCTTCTATTCCAGATGGCGGGATCCTCTCTCTCTTGGCCAGGATGCTCTGACCTTTCCTTGGCACTTCAGTCTGGTTTACATCTTCCCGCCTTCTCCCCTTCTAATGCAGGTTCTGAAGAAGATAAGGACCGATCGAGTGGAAGCCATACTCATTGCTCCCAACTGGCCCAGAAGAGTATGGTACTCCCCTCCTAGTCCAGATGTCTGTGGGCGATCCCATGGAACTACCTCAGAGGGAAGACCTTCTACATCAGGGCCCCATATTACACCACAACCTCAGGCTCTTACGCCTAAAGGTCTGGAGGCTGAACGGGAATCACTAAGGGACCATGACCTTTCGGATCCTGTGATTAATACTATCCTCCAAGGGAGAAAGCCTTTCACTTCCAAAGTTTACTGCAGGGTCTGGGCCACCTTTTCAAAGTGGTACAATGATAAGAAAATTTCTAAAGAGAATATCAATGTGGCCTGCATCCTTAATTTTCTCCAGGATGGGTTCCAAGGAGGTCTCAGGCCGGCCTCCCTCAAAGTCCAACTCTCAGCATTATCGGCTATCCTGGCTAAACCCTTGGCTGAACATCATCTTATCAAACGCTTTACCAAGGCCATTGTCAAGGTGAAACCTACGGTCAGAGAGATCGTAGCCCCTTGGGACCTAAATTTAGTTCTTCAGGTCCTATCTCAGCCGGATAATTTTGAGCCTCTGAATGACATTTCAGTTCAGCTCCTAACCTTAAAGACTGTCTTCCTGTCAGCTGTCACTTGGGCCAGGCATGTCAATGAGCTCAAGGCACTGTCATGTAAAGCTCCATTTTTATCCCTACATTCAGACAAAGTTGTCCTTAGGGTTAAACCATCCTTCAGACCTAAGGTAGTAACGGACTTTCATATTAACCAAGAGATTGTTCTTCCTTCCTTTTGTAGCAATCCTGCTAACCCAAAGGAAGCTCGTCTTCATAATCTGGATCTGGTCCTGTGCATTTCCACCTACCTCCAAAGGACTAAGGACTTCAGATTATCGGATTCTCTTTTCATCTATTTCCAAGGTAGATTTAAAGGGAGAGCCGCCTCTAAAGCATCCATTTCCAGATAGATCAAGGCATGTATTCACAAATGCTACACAGACTCGGGGCACAGGGCACCCTCTAACCTTAAGGCACACTCAACTAGGGCCATGGCCGCATTCTGGGCTAAATGGGCTCAGGCCTCTCCGGTGGACATTTGTAAGGCGGCCACCTGGTCTTCTATCTCCACCTTCATGAAGCATTATCATCTAGATATCCAGGCATCAGCAGACGCTGCGTTCGGCAGGAAAGTCCTGGAAGCGGTAGTCCATCACTGAAGGGTAAGATTCTTTTTCCCTCCCTTGTTGTTATCCTGGGTACTGCTTTTAAGTCCCATTATCAGGAATGCCTTGAGAGGTACACAGAAGAAACATATAAATTTACTTACCGATATTTAGCTTTCTTCTGTGTACCTCCAAGACATGCCCTCCCTACTAATCTATTTCTGTTAGTTCTTACAGCTGAGCCAAAAAAGAGAGACTGAAACTAGAGAGCTGATTTTGACTTTTTAAACCTTCGGTCGTTTGGTCCTACCCAGCTGGAGGGCGGAGACATCCCATTATCAGGAATGCCTTGGAGGTACACAGAAGAAAGCTAAATATTGGTAAGTAAATTTATATGTTTCTACATACAAATATCCAAGGCACTGCCTCTGGGAAAAATCTTTACCCAATTTGTTTAGGTTTCAACATTATTGGGGGTTTCAAGTACACAAACTATATACCTACCACAGTCCATCGGTTTTAGAAAATGATTTTCCATTTTATTTAACAAAGTAGATCTGCCATTAAATTTTCACCTGTTAGACTGCCTCTTGAAGGGTTAAATTCATTGATTCACAGAGTTGGAGAGAGTCATAGAAGATGAGTAGATTTTTTTCTTTATTCAGCAAACTTTGACAGGATTAGATGATAGAATCTTACATGATCTTACAAGTTGTTACAACATCTTAATGTGTGATGCGGTTACATCCCGGTGGCACAAAGAGGTGGCTGTTGAAGTATACTATAGGTAGAGAGGATGGCAGGAACATGGACATTTTATAACTATGCAGTCTAATGTAACAACTTATTAACCCTTTGAGTGCCCGAGAGGTACGCAATGCATTCCATGCCCCTCTGGCACTCAAAGGGTTAAATATCATTCGGCTTATCCCCTATGCTTTTTCTACCCCTGATTCCCCCCCCCCCTTACACACACACACACAATTCACAATGGAGGGAGATAGGGTAACATTTATACCACACAAAGTAATCTAGCATATAATCTCTCCAGCCTTACCTTGAAGGCTGGATAGTCACATGCAGCCAACAGGATTCCAGCGTCTTATGCCAATTTGCATTTCTTATGGTGGTGCAATAACATCCTGGGGTACTGAAAATATTGAGTTGTCAGAGAAAAGAGTCTCTTAGCTTGCCTTTTTTATTTTCATGATTTACATGGAACTGTTCAATCCTCCATTAGGCTGGTTTGTATTCCTGTGAGTCCTTTATGGATACAGACCAGGTGCAGACTTTTAAGTACCTGGGGTCTGAGAGAGGATGGGTTTCATTCTTAGCCACTTTTCTATTTCTCTCTGTATTGGAGCCTGAAGAAGATTCCAGTTATCAGAGTGCATAGGTTCCGTGAGTACGCCCTTCTGTCTAACAACCTCATTTTGAAATCTGTGGTGATTTTGGCTAGTTTTGCACTCTTTCTTACCTTCTACAGCCCTATTGCCCTCTCCCATAACAAGGGTGGTCTCCTACAGTTATTCCCTCTTCTCATGTCCATTATGGAACACTGGGACCATTGGGTTGAGCTCCCTCCTCCAGGAGAACAAGGCACTTCAAAAAGACAGGGTGTTTGGGGCAGAGACTCCCTCCTCTTCCTCCAGCTCAGTCTTCAAACTCCCAGATTGAAATGCTTTGCAAAGCAGAAAAGAGTACGGTGGCAATTCTCTTAGTATCTTAGGTTATTTTATTGTTTTTCCTTTTGATATGGGGCTGTATAACCCCCATTAGGAAGACTTCCCTCACTGGATTCCCTGCAGTTGGCTTGCCCAGTTTCCAAGAGGTTTTATTTTATTTTATTTATTTATTTATTTTTTTTACTATTTCCTATGGAGACTGAATTTATGATGTCTCTCCCTGAGATTCTGCTCTATTCAGATTGGAGCCTGAAGACAGAAGATTGATGAGTAACCCTTTGAGTTCCATGGTCCTATTCTGTGTCCCACTATGCTCACTTCTACACTGTGTGGTGTTCAGGCACTCATCCTTCCTTCTCTCACTTCCCCTCACATGTATTGGAGATGGTTGCATTAGTCTGTTTATAATTAGCAGCCAAGCTTACTTCTGACTGGTTGGGTGACTTTTCTGGCTGCCATCTTACTTCTCCATTGCTTATACTATGCAGAGGCTGACTCATTCTCTTTCTCTCTCTCTCTCTCTCTCTCTCTCTCTTTCTCCCTCTCCCAGATTAGTATTTTCTATGTCTTCCTGTGGGCTTTGCAATAGACTGTTACTTGTAACTAGTTTCTGATTAGTTTTATCTACTTGGGATATGTCTGACCCTAGGGGGCATATGGGGAAACCAATCACAAAGATTCAGGGGCTTCTCTTACTCCCCACCCCAAACTCACTGTTCATCGTGAAGTGCTGGGCTTCCAAGGCAATAATTGTGGCTACCCAAGTCCCTCCTGTACTGTGGCCCCTACCACTCCCCTGGGACCTTCCAGCATTAATCAAGAGCCAGTCGGGGTTAAAACGGATGTCCTCTATGGCATTCGTTCACTCTTTTACTCAAGAGGAGACCTATACACAGCATCAGGCACATTGATCCTGGTTTTAGGGGACATATCCAGGTTATTTGAGCATTATCTAATCTGGGCTATTCTTTGTCCTTTCGGGATTCCTATGAGGGTGATCATGTCCCCTCAGCGGAGGGGGTGATCAGACCAGTGTTGGAGACCCTTTAGATCTCTGAGGTCACAGATGGGGGCGGGATGCTTCTTGGATATTTTCCAGAGAAGCAAGAAACTCTCCAGTCTTCCCTACTAACAACACACTTGATCAGACCATCCTAAAAGAGTGGAAAACTTCAGACAAGAGGCTTTTCCTTGGCAAGAATATCTCTATACTCTATTCTTTTAGAGCTGAAGTGTTAGTGCAGTGGGCTCCTCCCCCAGAAGTTGACCCTCCTATATGAAGCTTGGGCAAAAAACACAGCTCTTCCATTGGCAGATACTGCTGACCTTAAACACCTTGATTCCCTTCTAAAGGCCATCTTTGTGTCCATTGGGACAGCTCTGCTGCCCATCTTTGTTTCAGCTTGGGTGAAAAGAGCTATAGCTTTATGGGGTGAACATCTTTCTGACATACTGTGCTCTTTCTAACATTTTGGAAGCCAGAGCGTATATTTTTGAAGAATATTTTGATGTGGCAAGGTTCTCTGGCAAGTCCTTGGCTCTTTTTAAATTGCTGCACCTTGCGGTTGAAGATTTTGTCTGCAGACCAGTCTTCCACGAAATCGCAAGCTCCCTTGCCATTTTGAGGGTAAAGCCCTGTTTGGGCCAGACCTTAATCAGATCATTACTGTTGCCACTGGTGGCAAACATACCCTGTTACCTCAGATATTTTCTAAACATTCCTTCCTGGCAAGAAAGGTGCATGAATTTTGTTCCCTCCACCAATCCAGCGAGCAGAGGGTTCAAGCCCCTCAGATCTCCCAAACTCTCCCCACCACAAAGCCCAGACAGACTTGGCAGAACAAGAAATCTGGTTCAAAATCCAAGTCTCGTGGAGTCGGTCTTTGCCTGTAAAGGGCAATCTCTGCCTTTTTAAAGATGCCTGGGCATCTTCGGTGACAGACCAGTGGTTTTTGTGGGTGGTTTCAGAAGTATACCTTATAGATTTAAAATCCCTTCCTCCTCCTCCTTTTTTTTTTTTTTTTTTTTTTTTTTTTTTGTCAGTTCCTAGAAACCCAGACTGAGCTTGTCTCTCTTCAGATGCCATCTCCTCTCTACTGGGTAAGCAAGTTCTAGTATTGATCCTAGGCCAAGGGCATTTTTCAGGTTTTCATTCCAAACTTTTTATATTTTCCCAAGAAGGATGGCTGATGCCAACCTGTTCTGCTCCTGATATGTCCCAACCGATACGTGTTTGCTACTTGTTTCAAGATGGAATATTTGTGCTCTGTCATCTCCTCAATGTGACCAAGTGAATTCCTGGCCTCAAAGGATCTTCAGGATGCCTACCTGCACGTTCCTGTGTTCTATATTGGAAGTTAGGGAAATTAGTATTTTCTTGAACTTGCTGTTAAATCCTTTCCTCTTTTGTGGTAGCTAAAGTTATATACCTCTAAATGTAAAAAACACTTTTACGGTACTTCTACTTTAACTGGTATTTATTAAGAGACCAAACACAGCAGTTCACAATCCCCTTTTAACTACAATAGGCAACAATTCCCCTTTTAACACACTATGGCTAATGCACTACTACACTTTACCCCCTTTTTTATATTTACTAACCTGTTTCTCAAAGGCACAGCTTAGTTGATCCCAGCCACAGGACAAACACACAGAGAGGAGAAGGTTAGGCAGCAAGTGGGGGGAGGGACAGGCACACACAGGAAGGAAAGAGGCTGGGTCACTAACCGCAATGAGACCAAGAGGAGAGAAAACTACTTGTGCTGTATTCTTTATAGCCACTTTCGGACCCCACCCTCATTCCTTTGTATTGGCTAAAGGCATATGACATCACAACACCCGCCCCCATAACAAAATCAGCCCCTTTCTGCCATGTGTAAAGACACCACATCAATTCCCTCAGCAACGTGAGTTTTCCTGCAACTTCCTTGGTTGGACACTTGTAGCATTTTTTCTCCAGTTACACACTTCTGCACAAAATGCACACATGCTTACAAGATGCTATGTTAATTTCTTTGCTAAAAAAAAGTCTCTACAGGACTGTGACCATGGTCAGTTCATTAAACAAAGAAGAATATGAGGAGAGCTCCAATGTTACAGTATTAAAACGTGTATCGTAAATGTTGCAAACAGTGGTACTCATATGGAATGTCAGACCAATTCCAAATAATGGATCCCGGTTTTTGGTATCCTTTTAAAATGGTGCACGCATAAGAGCGTGTGGCACAAAAGCACAATAATCAGGTCACCGGTTTGAAAAGCACAACATAAGAATCTCGCCGGAATTAAAAGGGCGAGATTCTTATTCTGCAGCTTAAATTATTGCCTCCATTCACTACTCGCACTGCCTGCATACCTTAAGCTTTAATCCTTTGTGTGCCTCTGACCTCCGTGCATGGATAACCCATGTCATCTCTCCCCTGCCAGCCATCACTTCCCAGCATATTCCACCAACAAAGTTTAACCTTTTGAGTGCCAGAGGGGTATTGCCTACCCTTCTAGCACTCAAATGGTTAATGCAGTTTGTGACTTTGTTGG
This sequence comes from Rhinophrynus dorsalis, assembly GCA_037306005.1. Classification (NCBI taxonomy): domain Eukaryota; kingdom Metazoa; phylum Chordata; class Amphibia; order Anura; family Rhinophrynidae; genus Rhinophrynus; species Rhinophrynus dorsalis. The sequence goes on along the minus strand of CM074722.1, from coordinate 366,957,368 downwards.
TGGAAGTTGCTAGGAAGTGATGGCAGGGGAGAGATGACATATTTCAGAAATTGACTCGTGCTTGTATATTACCTGTGTTGGGTGCACATAAATCCACTGGAATATTGTCTTGCTCTAAACCCTATGATGGCTCCTCTACGTCTGCCCCCATTGAGTTCAAAGCTGGGTACAGTTTTGGACTGTCCTTAGCTACCTTCTCCTGCTCTTCCTCTACTTTATTATTTCTGCATTCCATTACAGTATCCTGGCGTTCATTAATTTTAACTTGATATGTATCACACTGTTCCTCCATCTATTTCAACTCTGTTTGGAAGTTGAAACCATAGTGGTTGTTCCCAGAGCAGCTAACCTCGGACAATACTTTTTTCTCTGTCGGTTACTGGTAATTTTGGGTAGGCGATTCGCCCCTTTAAGTAGGCAGGAACAATTCTAGAATTGATTGCAGGCGGTGGAGCCTACCTTCCCTCCTTGGCTGCAGCTAGCCAACCAGCTCCTGAAAGATTTGTTCCTTGGCACAGGCAAGAGAACAGTTCTGCTATAGTTTTAGAATTTTATTTTTTAATTTTTCTGTTAGAAATGGAATACCACCATTAGGCGGATTAACATAACTGGCAATGCCCTTAGATGTGGCTACCTCAGTATCCAGGTGGTTTTTGTGGACCTTAAGCCCTGGGGAGAAAATCTTGGGTTCAAGTTCTTTCCTCAGGAGTTGCCCACCGAGGCTTCTTCTTACTACATGGTGATCTGTAGACAGGCATTTATTAGAGAGGTCACGGCACACAAACATAGGACAACAATTGCAGGCAAATAAAACGGGTAAAGTATAAAAACTACAAACTTCTGCTGTTCTCTTCTTGGTGTGTCGGCAAAGTTGCACAGGTTGCCAGGGGTTACAAATAATACTCACAGTCCATTTTAGCTTTAAGCTGGAGCTTACACATAGTCCCACTAGAAGCAAGAGTGGGCATCCCGCCCACTACACATGCTGCTGGATTACATGAAGGTTCCTTGTATCTTTTAGTCCTGACAGAGGAGTTGGGGAAGGCATCCTTGAGATTATCCCCAGACACTTTCTTTAGTCTTGAGCCGTAGGCACCAACGTTTAGCTTCCTGGCCACAATCCATGTGGGGGGAACATCAGGGTACTTTTCTGTGGCCGTAGCTGCCTTGACTTACAGCCCACAACTGAAAAGGGCACTTGGCCACTACAGTGCCCACTCTCTCTAACTCCTATGGGGTGGGCACTCACCAGTTTCTCCAGTACTCCTTTAGAATGCCCATGGACCCTAGGCCTCCCACATTATGGAGAGGCTTTTTCTCCTGGTCCTACATTTTTCAACTCTGTCCTCTCTCTCTCTCTTCTCTCTCTCCTCTTAGGCTTTTTCTACCCACCCCCTACAGGACCTGATGTCACAGGAATCATCTACCAGGTCTCTTTCTGCTTAGCCTGATGTGAGGGGGAAGATGCACACATTCCACACACAAATTGCCCTACCCCCCTCAATCTGACCAACACCGGCTATCTCATAACAAAATCTCTGTGGTCATCTAGACTGGATGGCATCATCCCTCTGTACATCATACACACTAACCAACCCATTCAATGCTGGTAAATGGCCAACACTCTCTAATGCATACACACACAGGGGACATTAATGTTTCAAGAATGGGAACACATGTTAAGACAATAGCGATCACTGAAAACAGACACATTTCATTCTCTGGGTGACAACCATTCCGTCACAGCGCCATTGCTCCATTCACTCCTATGGGACTGTAGAGTTTGGGACATATCTCTGCAACCGCTCCACCTAGCGACTTCAGAGATGGCTCATTTTTATTGTTTGCCCTTGCTCTATCATCCGGTTCATGTTTCTAGTGTGTTGGGGGGCTCAGGGGGCTTCGGGCACTGTTTGGGGTACTTTTTCTGGGAAAACTACATTTCCCATTAGCGCTTGCTTTGCACGCTCGTTTCTCATTGGCTCCCACCACAACAGCCATTTTGTGCCATTTCTAGAACGAGTATCCTATGCAGGGCTTGGACTCTCCTTCTCTCCTCTGCTGATTAACCCTTAGTCTGCCAGATAAGTCTGTTTTAGTGATTTCTGGGGTGTAACTTTAATCCTGCACACGGTAATTGGGTGATTTCTTATACTGTAACGTTTTTTACACTGTGAGAATGTCTAATCCGTTGGGGCCAGACCTAAGACTAAGGATGCTGGGATCTCTGTATCCCCCATTGAGCATTGCTCTTCCTGTCATTCAGTGTTACCTAGTGAATTCTCAGGTCATTTATGCCCAGCATGTTCTGACATCCCTGAGAGTCTCCCAGGGACCTCCAGCCATGCATTCGAGTCAGTTTGGGTGCATGAGTTCAAGGCTGCTACTAGGGACCTTAGGTCTACCTTGCAACTCTTTCCATCCCAGTTATAGGGGGTCTTCCATTCTTGACAGACCCCTCCTCCATCAAGTCTTCCCTGCCAAAACCTCAGGGAGTACCTGACGCATCAGATTCCTCTGAGGAGGAACTGCTGGTGGATTCAGATGTTGATGAATGTTCTGCTGTGGGCTCATCTCAGTTTTTTGGGGACCCCTTTGAGGCTGATCCTGAGCCCTAGGCTGAGGGCCTGATCAGGGCTGTTTTGACTACCCTAAATATTCCCTTAGTTCAGGAGGTTCATTCTGATCCCTCTGATGTATTTCAGGAGCCTAAAAAGCCCCTTACTTGTTTTCCACCTAACCCCACTATTGACCGCCTTGTGTCTGAAGAGTGGAAATCCCCAGAGAGAAAACCTTCTGTTTCCAAGAAATTTGCCAAGCTTTACCTCTTTTCTGAGGTGGCGCTTGCTCAGTGGGTTCATCCCTCCCAAAGTGGATGCTCCTATTTCCAGGCTATCTAAGTCTACTGCCTTACCAGTTTCTGATGCCTCCACTCTGAAAGACTGGACTGACAAGAAACTTAAGGTTTCCCTCAAGTCCATTTTTGCCACTGCTGTTACTGCCATGCTTCCCGTGTTCACTGCGGCATGGGTAAACCGGGCCATTGCGGTTTGGACTGAACAACTCAACCTGGCTGTCCGTCAAGGTACTCTTTCTTCGGATATGTTGCGACTTCTCAACAACATTTCTGAGGCCCAGCACTATGTTTCTGCTGCCTTATTTGATGCCATCCGTTTGGTGGCTAGGGTTTCCACCATGTCTGTGGTTGCCAGACGAGCTCTTTGGCTCAAGATCTGGTCTGCTGACACTGCTTCCAAGAAAGCCTTGCTCTCCTTGCCTTTTCAAGGCACTTCATTGGTTGGGCCAGATCTTAAGGATTTGATTAGTGAGGCCACAGGAGGTAAAAGTACACTTTTGCCTTTGGTCCCCAGGAAGAAAGTGCCTTTCAAGCGTAATCGTTATCGTTTTTTTCGTTCCTTTCAGACTGAGACACGTCCAGTGAACCAGGCGGTTCCCTCAGCTCCACGTGCCTCCTCCAAGCCCAAACAGCAGTGGAAGCCCAAGGAATCCTCCATGCCTAAGACTTCCAAGCCTTCTTCAGCATGACCCACTGAACCAAGGTCCCCACTCTGCTGTGGGTGTCCGTCTGTGTCACTTCCACAGCATCTGGGAGGATTCAGTGGCGGACCCGTGGGTTTTACAGGTGGTGACGGAAGGGTATAGGATCCCTTTCGTCTCTCTTCCTCCTTTTTAGCTTCTTTCCTTCTTATACACCTCAGGGAGCAGAGAAACGCTGTCTGTTCAATGGCGCTATCCAGGCCCTTCTGGACAAGGATGTCCTAGAGCTGGTTCCAGTTCAGGACAGGGGTATGGGGTAGAACAAGAAGATTCGCTGCTTGGTTAGAGGTTAAGGATATTTTGTCCTGGGCAAAGTATCTGCAGTGCACATTCCTGGAGTAGAGAACATCGTGGCGGACTTCCTCAGTCGACTTCATTGTTCAGAAGTGGGGTCTTCCTTACATCGACCTGATGGTGACAAGACACAACAGGAAGGTTCAGAGGTTCTGCTCTCGATGGAGGGACCCACTAGCTCTGGCGGTGGATGCTATGTCCATTCCTTGGTTATTTCCTCTAGCCTACATCTTTGCTCCCCTGCCAATGTTGCACAGGGTGTTACGGAAATTATGCCTGGAGCACTGTCCAGTCACTCTGATTGCGCCGTACTGGCCTCGCCAAGCTTGGTTTCTGGAGCTTCTGGATCTGTCAGTGGTGGAGCCATTCCGGCTCCCTTGCTGTCCGGATCTTCTTCTACAAGGTTACCTGTGGAAGAAGGACATTCATCAGCTAGCCTTGATGGCTTGGAAATTGAATCCTCAATATTGAAGAAGAGATGTTTTTCTTCCAGGGTGGTGGCTACTATGCTCAGTGCCTGCAAACCTGTTTCTTCCAAGATCTACTATCGTGTCTGGTTGACCTTTCTGTCTTGGTTTGCTGACAAGGACCTGTCTCAGGAATTTGTTCTGCCTACGGTCCTGGCATTTTTGCAGGACAGTATAGATAAGGGCCTTCGTTTGAGTTCCCTTAAGGTTCAGACTTATACTCTCTCTGTTTTCTTCCAGACGCGCATTGCTATCCTTCCTGATGTCAAGGTTTTCTTCCAGGGCGTTGCTCATACTCATCCTGCCTTCAAGACTCCCGCTCCATCCGTGGGATCTTAACTTGGTTTTGGGTGTTCTTCAGCACCCTCCCTTTGAGTCCTTGGCTACTATTCCCCTACGCCTGTTGATGTGGAAAATGGGCTTTCTGCTGGTGATTTTATCCGTTCGCCGTGTCGCGGAGTTACAGGCTTTGTCCTGCAAACCACACTATTTGGTGTTTCACAAGGACAAGGCTGTGCTTCGCACTTCTCAGGAATTTCTTCCGAAGGTGGTTTCAGCATTCCACGTCAATTAGGAAATTGTGGCGCCTTCTTTCTTCCCTGACCCCACCTCTGACAAGGAGAGAGATCTCCACTTGTTAGACGTGGTGCGTTGTCTCAAGTTTTATGTACAAGGCGCTGAGTCTATCAGGCAATCTGACGCGCTGTTTGTCATTCCTGAGGGTCACAGGGCAGGAAGACCTGCATCCAAAGTGACTGTTGCATCCTGGATCAAGTCCACTGTTCGTAAGGCTTATGAGCTGAGAAAGAAGCCAGTTCCCTTTCTGGTCACGGCTTATTCTACTAGATCTATTGGGGCTTCTTGGACTTACAAGAATCAGGCCTCTGCTGATCAGTTGTGCAAAGCTGTTACTTGGTCATCTGTGCACACCTTTTCGAAGCACTACCGTGTTGATGTGCTGGCATCGGCTGACGCCAGCTTTGGGAGGCAAATCCTGGAGGCAGCCTTGCCTGTCTTGGATTTTCTTTGATCTTGGTGCTTCCTTCACTTTTGAGCCCTGTTGGCTCTAGTTCCGTGTGCTGTGTAACAGTTCTTGGGGTGTTATTACCCCTGTTCCATGTCCGTTGACACTTCTTTGTTTGTTAGCCTATCTATGGTCTGATGGTTCATATCTGCTCTGGTGACTTTGGGGGTCTTGTAACTTGTCCTTGCCTTACTTCCCGCCTTTGGGAAACGCAATGGTTGGACATCCCAGAGTTACCAGTAACCTGTATTGGATGTCAGAGAAAAGAGGATTTTAGTCTTACCTGTTAAATCCTTTTCTCTTAGTCCATACAGGTTACTGGTCTCCCACCCTGTCAAGGGACCATGGTTGGCTCTCCTGTGGCAGATTGTGGGGGTCCTTCGGGGTCATGTTCACAGGAGTCTTCTTTCCATTCTACTGTCTAGTCAATAGTTAGTGTATCAAATCTTTCTGGAGCTGGTTGGCTAGCTGCATCCAAGGAGGGAAGGTAGTCTCCACCCCCTGCAATCAATTCTAGAATTGTTCCTGCCTACTTAAAGGGGAGGATCGCCTACCCAAAGTTACCAGTAACCTGTATGGACTAAGATAAAAGGATTTAACAGGTAAGACTAAAATCCTCTTTTCATGGGCTTCAGATAACTTTTCTGTTAATTTTACATAAATCTTCCTCAACTCTTGGACAGTATCAGCTAATCTTCCTATTGCATTAACGACTGCCTCCACTAAACTTTTCCTTTCCTTTGCACTATATTCCTTGCTAGTCACCACCTGAGTCGACACATTCATAAAAACTTCAAATTCTCCACATTTTGGGTCTATGTAGTCAGTGAGTACATATGGTCCATTATGTCTAAATATATTCTCCCTGAAGTAATCAAGTACTTCAGTAGAGAATATATTGCTCCTAAGAAAGACATATTAAACCTGTGATATTTCCTACAATCAGTGTTAATCAAATAATATGCTTTTAACCCCTTAATGTCCAATGCCATGCCAGGACAGTCACGGCTGTCCGGCACTTAAGGACCAATGATGGCCCTGGCACGTCATGGAATTCAGGGCTCCCCGCGTAGCTGCGCTCCGCTTGGAGAGCCCTGAACTGGAATCACAGAAGAAAAAAAAAAAAAAAAAAAAAATGTGGTCCTTAAGTGCCGGCCACATGTGCGTTTTGGTCTTTAAGGGGTTAAACAAGCAAACTATTTACCAACACTCTTCAGAAGCAACAAGACAACCCCAAAATGGTTCTTTTACAAACTAGGCCTCAATGGCTAACAGGAAATTGTTTATTCAAACTAACTGCAAATTAAGTTGCCCGCTAAATCCTCAAACTGTATATACTTTTAAAGTGACTAAAATGATTTATACCAAAAAATATTCCTTCAGCAATAGCATTATTACCACTGATGTATTTATTCAAAAACTTAATTTTGTTCCCAGAGACAAAAGGCTTACCGTAAAATCTCGGGTATAATACGCACAATTTTACCCCTCTTGACCTTATGTCAAGTGGGGGGTGCGTATTATACCCGAGAGTTTTTTTTTCCAGATTTAAAAAAAAAAAAAAAAAAAAAAAGTTAGCGCTTTCTGCTCCCTCTCTCTCCCTGCACGATCCGGTGTTAAAGAAAGACTTACTTTTTGAAGCTGTAATTGTATTTGTATGGTGTACCAGTATCTGCAAAAAGATCCCTCTCTCCCATCTTCCCTGCGGGCGGCACGCTTGCAGCTGCCGCCCGCTTCCTTCAAATCGGCTTTCAGGACCTTTAAATCCTCACAGGGCAATACCATGGGAGGAAGGTCCTGAAAGCCGATTTGAAGGAAGCGGGCGGCAGATGCAAGCGTGCCGCCCGCAGGGAAGATGGGAGAGAGGGATCTTTTTGCAGATACTGGTACACCATACAATTACAATTACAGCTTCAAAAAGTAAGTATTTCTTTATCACCGGATCGCGCAGGGAGAGGGAGCTGGAAGCTCTAACTTTTTTTTTCTTTAGGAAGGGGAAAACAAGGGTGCGTATTATACATAGGCACTCTTGTTTTCCCTTAAATCTTGGGCATAATAAACACCTGCGTATTATACACAGGTGCGTATTATACCTGAGATTTTACGGTACTAGGCTGCAACTGTAAATAACTAGCAGACACTATCCATTCTACCTTTTATTTTAAGAAAATTATATTTGCTCCCTCAGCCAGCAAACTGTTAAACCAAAAAGTACAAAAGTTTGTATCGGTTAAAAGTAAATTAACTGTAAATTCTAGTTTTCTAGGTGTGCCCCTTTAACAAATTAATTATAGTGCAACGTGTTCCACAATATCCAAATGGCTCCAGGACTGTAAATGATTTAAGTATGCAAATGAACATCTGTTGCTTCTACAGACAAAGAACATAAGTTGATGTTAGGAAGGAAAATGTTTATGCCTTCTTGGATAAACATGGCTGCTGTATCTGTTTCACTAAGCCACAACTATAGCCAACATTTTCAACCTAAACACAGATATGAATGAATATATTTATTTATATAGGTCCACAAGTGTACTCAGAACTTTACAATTTAAGGGTTTAGACAATACAGGGTTACAAGTGCTTTACAAAGTGAAACACTGGACGTAAGATCCCTGCCCGAAAGCTTACAATCTAAAGTACATAAAGGTCAAGAGCTGAATACAGTGCTAGAGTTCTGGTCAGGATAGGGGACATCAAATACAGTAAATAATTTATAAAGAGCCTAAGTTGTACAAAGTCAGTGACTTCTAGCATGTTTAAGTTTTTTGTTAAGGTGTAATTTCAATTGTGACCTTGAAGACCATAAGAGAGGTACAGTGCCTCAGGGTGGGAGGAAGAGCATTCCATGAAAAAGGTTTGATGTGTGAGAGGGCTGTAGACACAAAAGGAGCTGAGATATGACTTTGATTGGCTGATTGTAAGTGGTGGGATGGGGTATAGGGGGAGATCAGAGTAGAAATGTAGGAAGATGTAAAGGAGAGAAGGGTCTTGAATGAGAGAAGCAAATTTTGCAAGAGATCCGGAGCTTGATATGCAACCATTGGAGAGATTTAAGGAGGAGGGGGGCCAGGGACAAACCTAGGTGACAATACGGTAATTTGTACTGCAGCATTCTGTATGAGCAGGAAGGCTCCCAGGCTGCCATGGCTCATTCAGCCTTTTAAGCTGAATAAGCCATGGTATACAATATATACTTCCAGTTTGTACTAAAAACCCATGCACATACTGATATTCTGTTAACCCAAGAGGAGTTCTACATCATCGTTAGCCTACAAATATGACGCAAAAGTTTAAAAACAAAAATACACTCCTAAACTTATAACCTATTTAATTCTATTATACCCCTGGCAACTATAATATAAATTCCACAATCCCCCACACAATGTGTTTTTGCTTCTTTATCCTGCTCCATCTAATAGATGAGAGCATAACATCGTTAGGTATCTTAAATACTACTTTCATCACACTGAAGCTTTTCACCAATCAGAGTCTCTTTCTTTTTACCCCTGAGGGCCTATTTGCGGGCCAAGCAGTGTTTTAAGGTGGCACTGGCCTCTTGGGTTAAGGTAACTATTTGCTAGGCCTACGTCCCAGAGTGGTGGGAGCTGAACAAGGCTCTTTGGATTAGTTGTGCAAGGCAGTGATGTGGTCATAGTTCCATGGCTGAGGCCAGTTTTGAGACAAAGGCCCTACAAGGATGTGCCAGTGAACCTCTTTTCTTTATTTCTATTAACTTTTCTGCTGTTACTTTGGTGTGGAGGTGTAATTGACACCTCAGGTTCATAATTGTTTCTTGCTTGGCTCTGCTGAGACTGGTTTTCTTGTTGGAAGTCCCCCCCCCCAAGAATCTTGGTCAGATAGCTTTGGTATATCCCCAAGGTTTATGTGTTCCACAATGGACAAAATATAAAAGGGGATTTTGTGAACTTGCCAGTCAAGTGACTTCCTTCCCTTCATACATCCTTTTTGTAATTTCTTGCAACTTTGCTATAGGTTAAAATTGATGGTGGCTGCTACTACTGGGTGGAAGTTCAGTGGTTTGTATTTTCCACAATGGATGAAAGAGAAAAGGGGATTTCTCTGTCATCCAATACAGGTTACTGGAAACTGGGTAGGCGATCAGCCCCTTTAATAGGCAGGAACAATTCTGAGAAGTGACTGCTTGGTGAAGCCTACCTCCTCTCCTTGGCTTGCTGCTAGCCAATCCCCAACCAGTAAGATTTGTTCCTTGGCCAAGACACAAGCAAAAGAACAGTTCTGCTATAGTCTTAGCTTTTTGTTATTTTTCTGTTAGAAATGGAATACCACCATTAGGCGGATTACCATCACTGACAATTCCCATCACCCAAATGTGGTACGAAGAGCTTTTGTGGACCTAAGCCCTGGGAGGAAAATCTTGGCTGCAAGCTCTTTCTCCAGGAGGTGCCCACCAAGGCTTCTTCTTGATATATGGTAATCTGAAGACAGAAGACCTACTGAAAAAGGTGAGCACCCTTTGAGTGCTGAGGTCCACATGTCCCATGCTTCCCCTCTGCACAGGGGTCTCATTTGGAGTTCCTACTACATACTCATGCACTCATTGGGTTTATTCTGTATGTCTGTGAGGTGTTTGGCGCAAGTTTCTGTGGTAACTTAACCCTTTTGCTGCTGGTTAGCACCCTTTGAGGGGTTTTAGGCACTTTCCCTGTTGGGTTCAGTGTTTGAGTGGTTTTACGTTTAGTATTCACCTCGCTAACGTTATGTTCCGCGCCCTTATGGTGCGCGCTTACCACATAGACGCCATAGCTCCATTCATTTCTATGGGACTTAACAGTTTGGGACGTGTCTTGCAACCACTCCACGAAGCTTGGTCAGAGAAGGCTCATGTTGGTTTTCCTTTGCTCTGTCATCCGGTCAATGTTCTGGGGATGTTGGGGGCTTTAGGGGGCTTCGGGCACTGTTGGGGTACTCTCTCAGCCAAACTATGTTTCCCATGAGCGCCCGCTTTGTGAGCTCGTTTTCGATTGGCTCCCGTCGCGGCAGCCATTTTGTGTATTTGCAGATCGGGTATCCTACTCAGGGCTTGGACTCTCCTTCTCTCCTCTGCAGCTTAACCCTTTGCCTACCAGATAAGTCTTGATTTAGTGTTTCTGGGGTGCATTAATTATCTACACGCTTTACTGTGGGTGTTTTGATACATTGACCGTTTTGACTCTGTGAGAATGTCTACTCCGTTAGACCTTGGGGCTAAACCTAAGACTAAGGATACTGGGGTGTCTGTGTCCCTCATTGCTCCTCATGTCAGTCAGGGTTACCTAGAGGATACTCAGGTCATATTTGCCCAGCATGCGCTGCTGCCCCTGAATCCCATGCTGGGGCCACCAGCCATGCACTAGAGCCAAGAGTTTAAGGCTACTACAAGGGACCTCCGGCCCACCTTACAACTCCTTCCATCCACCCTATCAGATCTTCCCTGCCTAAACCGCCGGGTGTACCTGATGTGTCAGATTCCTCTGAGGAGGAATTATTATGGACTCTGATGATGACTGTTCAGCTGTTCCTTCATCTCAGCTTTTTGGGGACCCCTTTGAGGCAGACTCCATTCCTTTGGCTGAGGGCCTGATCAGGGCTGTGTTGTCCACCCTGAACATTCCCTTGGTGCAGGAGGTGTCTTCTGACCCCTCTGATGTTTTCCAGGCGCCTGTTAGGCCCCATGCCTGCTTTCCACCTAATCCCATCCTTGACTGCTTGGTGTCAGAGGAGTGGAAATTTCCAGACAAGAAATCATCTGTGTCTAAAAAGTTTGCTAAACTTTATCCGTTTTCTGAAAAAGCCCTTACTCAGTGGGTTCAGTGGGTTTCCAGGCTTTCTAAGTCAGTTGCCTTGCCAGTGGCTGAGTCCTCTTAAAGACTGGACTGACAAGAAGCTTGAGACTTCTCTCAAGGCTATTTTTGCAACAGCGGGCTCTGCTCTTCGCCCTACCTTTGCTGCTGCATGAGTTAATAGGGCTGTGGCTCAATTCTGCTGACCATCAAGGAGCCCCTACTTCTGACATGTTGCGTCTTCTCGTTAACATTGCTGAGGTTCAGCATTCAGCGTTCTTTGCTGCCCTGTTTGACGTTGTGCATATGGTAGCCAGGGCATCTACCATGTCTGTGGTAGCCAGAAGGGCTCTTTGGCTTAAGATCTAGTTGGCTGACATGGCCTCTAAGAAGGCTCTGCTGTCTTTGCCTTTTCAGGGTTCTTCCCTGTTCGGGCCTGAACTCAAGGATCTCATCAACGAGGCCACTGGAGGGAAAAGTTCTCACCTGCCAGTGGTCCTGAGGAAGAAGGCACCTGTTAAAAGGAATCGGCTTTTTCATTCTATTCAGGCAGACTCGCGCCAAATGCCCCAGATGGTCCCTCAGGCTCCGCGCACCTCATCCAAGCCTAAGCAGCAATAGAGATCCAAGTCTTCCACGAAGCCCAAAGCTTCCAAACCTTCTTCTGCATGACTCACCGAACCCAGGTCCCCACCCGCAGGTAGGTGGCCGCTTACGCCACTACCTTTCTACTTGGCAGGCCTCTGTGGCGGACCCATGGGTTTTACAAGTGGTAGCCTCTGGATACAGGATTCCCTTCACCTCTCTTCCTCCTCCAAAGATCTTTGTTTCTTGTTCTCCCTTGGGAGCAGAAAAGAGATGCCTTTTCGAGGAAGCTATCCAGGTCCTTCTGGACAAGGAGGTCCTGGAACCAGTTCCCCCTCAGGAGAAGGGCTTGGGATTCTGTTCCAACCTCCTTGTGGTTTCCAAGAAGGATGGCTGTCGCCCCATTTTGGATCTGAAGGTTCTCAACTCCTTTGTGGTCAGGTCCCAATACCGCCAGGATTTTCTGAGCACAGTGATAGCGGCCATGTCTCCTGGGGAGTTTCTGGTCTCTCTGGATCTTCTGTATGCTTATCTGCACATCACCATTCATCCAGAGAGTCGGCAGTATCTCCGCTTTGCCTGCGACCAGTTCTCTGCCCTCCCCTTTGGCCTGACCATGGCTCCTCAAGTCTTTAACAGAGTCCTAGAAGCTTTAATATCCGTCCTACATCAGAACGGCATCAGGGTGACTCCATACATGGACGACCTCCTTCTGAAGGCCTCGTCTCTGGAACTCCTTCAACAGCAGGTGCAGGACTGCATTCATGCTCTCTCCTATCATGGGTGGATCATCAAACTGGACAAGTCAGACCTTGTTTCTTCTCAGAAGATGGTCTTTCTGGGTCTCCTTTTCGACACTCAGAGGGGGATGGTGTTTCTGACAGACTAAGTGGCTCATCAGATAGCACTAAAGGTCCAACTGTCCTGTCTCAGGATCCTGTTCCAGCCAAGAAGTTGTCATCCTTGATGGGGAAGTTCATTTCCACTATAGAAGCAGTTCAGTTTGCCATGGCTCACACCAGGGAACTTCAGAGGTTTCTGATCCTGGCCTGCAAGGGCCGTTCAGATCTCCTGGAAAGATCCCTGTCTCTTCCTCTTCAAGTGGAGCGGAGTCTCTCTCTTGTGGTGGCTTAACCTGAACAATCTCCTGAAAGGTCGACCCTTCCTGGTACCCTTCTGGACTACAGTGACGACAGATGCCAGCCTCTCCTCTTGGGGAGCGGTGTTGGGGTACTTGTTTGTTCAGGGCAAGTGGTCTCAGGAGGAATCTCTCCTTCCCATCAATGTCTGGGAGCTTCGGGAGATATTTCATGCCCTACATCACTGGATGCGACAACTGGCGGATTGCCCAGTAAGGGTGCAATCGGACAATGCCACAGCAATAGCCTACATCAACAAGCAAGGCTGCACAAAAAGTCTTGCAGCTGGGCTAGAGTTCAAGGCTATTTTGTCTTGGGCAGAGGAGCATGTCCCTGCCATTTCCGCAGTTCATATTCCTGGCGTAGACAACGTTCTGGCAGACTTCCTCAGTCGACACATAGTGGACAGCGTGGAGTGGGAGCTGCATCCAGAGGTGTTCAACCTCATCATCCAGCGGTGGGGTCTTCAATGCATAGACCTTATGGCAACCAGACACAACAGGAAGGTTCCAAAATTCTGCTCTCGCTGGGCGGATCCCATGGCTCCGGCAGTGGATGCCTTGTCGATCCCGTGGACATTTCCTCTGACTTACATCTTCCCTCCTGTTCCGTTGTTGAACAGAGTTCTTCAGAAGCTGAGACTGGAGCCCTGCCCATTTGTTCTGATTGCTTCGTACTGGCCTTGACACGCTTGGTTTCCGGAGCTTCTGGAACTCTCAGTGGTGGAACCTCTTCAACTTCCCTCCCGTCCAGACCTCCTTTTACAGGGTTACCTCTGGAAAGAAGATGTTCATCATCTGGCTTTGATGGCATGGAGAGATTGAATCCTCAATTTTGAGGAAGAAAGGATTTTCTTCTGGTGTTGTGGCTACTATGCTTAGTGCCCGCAAGCCTGTTTCCTCTTAGGCCTACCATTGAGTTTGGTCTATCTTCCTGGCTTGGTGTGCTGATAAAGACCTATCTCAGGATTTTGACCTTCCTACAGTTCTTTCCTTCCTTCAGGATGGTGTGGATAAAGGTCTCAGTCTGAGTTCTCTCAAGGTTCAGACTTCTGTGTGCTCTGTCTTTTTTCAGAGGCGTCTTGCCATCATTCCTGATGTCAAGGTTTTCTTCCAGGGTGTTGCTCATACCTGTCCGGTGTTTAAATCCCCTGTTCCTCCGTGGGATCTTAACCTGGTCTTGGGAGTACATCTGTTGGATGTTGTGCGTTGTCTCAAGTTCTGTGTGCATCGCACTGAGTCCTTGAGGCAGTCTGACATTCTGTTTGTCATTCCTGAGGGTCCTAGGGCAGGGAAGCCTGCTTCCAAGGTTACTGTTGCTTCTTGGATCAAGTCTACGATTTGTAAGGCTTACGAACTTTGGAAGAAGCCTGTTCCCTTCAGGGACCTGTGAGGTCTATTGGGGCTTCTTGGGCCTACAAGAACCAGGCCTCAGCTGATCAGTTGTGCAAGGCGGCCACTTGGTCATCTGTGCACACCTTTTCTAAACACTACCGTGTGGATGTCCTGGTTGTGCAAGGCGGCCACTTGGTCATCTGTGCACACCTTTTCTAAACACTACCGTGTGGATGTCCTGGCATCGGCTGATGCCAGTCTTGGTAGAAAGATCCTGGAGGCAGCCTTGCCCGTTTAGGATCTCCTTGGTCTCTCTCAGTACTCTTTCACTTTTGAGTCTTGTTGGCTCTAGTTCAGTGTGCTGTGTAACAGTTCATGGGGTTTGTTTTGCCCCTGTTCAGTATCCATTGACACTTGGCAGTTAGTTTTGAGCTATTATGATCTGTAGGTTCATTGGTGCTCTTGTGACTTTGGGGGGCCTGCGCCTGGTCCTTGCCTTTTTTCCTACCCTGGGGAACTTAATGGTTGGACATCCCAAAGTTACCAGTAACCTGTATTGGACGACAGAGAAAATAGGATTTTAGTCTTACCTGTTAAATCCTTTTCTCTTAGTCCATACAGGTTACTGGTCTCCCACCCTGTCAAGGGACCATGCTTGGCGCTCCTGCAGCAGAAGGTGGGGGTCGTTTCGGGTTCATGCTCACAGGAGTCTTCCTTTACCTTACTACCTAGTCAATAGTTAGTCTGCAAATCTTACTGGTTGGGGATTGTCTAGCTACTAGCTAAGGAGCAGCAGTCACTTCTCAGAATTGTTCCTGCCTATTAAAGGGGCTGATTGCCTACCCAAAGTTAACAGTAACCTGTATGGACTAAGAGAAAAGAATTTAACAGGTAAGACTAAAATCCTATTTTTTGTGTACTTACCAATTAAATCCTTTTCACCTGTTCCATGTTGTTTGAGTTCCTGGCAGGAGTATCCTTTGGGTTATCTGGTGTGGTGGACACCTTCCTGCCATCCTTGTTTTTTCTTGCATATTTACTGTATGTTGAAACTGAGGCTGCTTCTGCTGGGTAAGGGGGAGTAGTAAAGTGGAGTTGGGAGGGATTCTGCCCATTCAGAGAGTTCTTTTCTGCAATAGCCCTGCCCAGCTTTACTCCATAGTTCCTGAGATCTGCCAGGACTAAAAGAAAAGGATTTATCTTTAAGTGCATGATAAGTTTATTGCTCCTTTAAATGTGTGTATGTTCATACTTGGCTTATATTCACAGAACAATTGTTTATCAATGTTTGTTTATTTTATTCTATACTCCAGGCACCACCTGGATGCAGGAGATAATAACTCTGATCTACAGCAGAGGGGATTCAGAGGTGGCTACAACCATCCCTAACTGGGAGCGCGCACCATGGTTGGAACATATATACTTTAAAGACTTGATAAAGGAAGGGGAAGGCCCCCGAATCATCACTACCCACCTTCCCAGTGAGCTACTTGCCCCAGCATTGCAAGACTCCAAGGCAAAAGTAAGTTGTTAGATTTATACTTCAGAGACTGGCAGAGGTAATATCTGTGTACTTCTCTATAAATTATTTTCCTTTAGTCCTTGTTACAAAGGAGGCAGGACAATTAAATAAAGAGTTCTCTGGAGGTGGAGACTCCCTCCCTGCTCCAATTTTCCCCAACAGTAATTCACAGTTTTAACGTATAGCAAAGCCAAAAGAAAAAAGTAGAGCAGAAATATGGCCACCTGTACCAGAGAACCCAAATGATACACCTTGCCAGAACTCAAACTAAATGTTTTTCTTCAGGTGGGATGTCCTATTTTCCACAAGGGATAGAAGAATTTATCAGTAAGAACACACAAATCCCCTTTTCTATTCCGTCCATTGCGGAACACAGGAACAACGTGTATATTCCAAAGATGCTCAAACAGTATACCAGGTTGGGAGAGTAGAACCCTTCAAAATACAAACCCGTTTCAACAGACACAAATAAAAAAATTATGGTGTTGATGTACATCCACAGACACCAATCCAAGTAACAGCAAATAGGTTACTATAAATGAAGGCAAGAAACACTCCTAGACAGGCACTACAGCCTGTAGGACCTTCCATTCAAAGCTGACTTTAACAGAAGCCAGAACATTGACACAGCAGTGTTTAGCAAACTTGTGAACACACAACCATGTTGCCTCCTTGCACAACTGTTCCACAATGGCCTTGTTCTTTTAGGTCCAGGAAGCACCCATCATACTGGTGGAGTCAGCAGTCACCCTAAAGGGTACAGGCTTTATCCAGGAAGCCACATCGTATTAAATGCCTCTTGGCCCACATGTGTACCCTTGGAAATAACAAAAAGTCAGATTTGTGGAAATGTTCTGTGTGATGATATCACAGTACCCGTGCTATTTGGCGACATTCTGTCAGTTTCCACTCCTGCTTACTCTATTGGCTGCTCTGTTATTGTCCCGCCCAGCATTTGTCCTTAATTGCTGGGTTCTGGCACTTCTCGGGTGCCCTTTTGTGGTGTTTCAGTACCAGCGCTTGTTCCTGTTATTTGTGAGATCTCAGTGTATCGACCCGGCCTGCCTGACGACTCTGTATCTAGTTCCTGCCTGTTTACCGACCCGGCCTGGCTGACGTTCCTGCATGGTGTACCGACTCGGATTGGCCTACGTTCCTGCTCTGTGTGTGCGGATCCTGCCCGGCTGGGCTGCTGTGGTGACGTGCCTCCTCTGCACGCCTTGGCTGGTCTCCGGTTAGGGTAGTGTCAAGTCCTTTTCCGTCTCCGGACAGCTTGCTGCAGATTGGTTTCGGTTGCCTCAGTGTCGCCCAGGCAACATTCCTATTCGTCTGCCTCCTGTGCAGTCCTCGGTTGGGTGCCTCTCAGGGCGAGTTGCTCAGTCTCCATCTCTGCTACAGCAGTGCTCAAGTTGATCAGTTTCCGTTAGTGCTACGGCAGTGCTCAAGTGGCTCAGTCCCCATTACCGCTACGGCAGTGCTTAAGTGCTCAGTATCCGTTACTGCTACGGCATTGTTCAAGTTGCTCAGTTTCTGTTACTGCTACGGCAGTGCTCCAGTTGCTCAGTTTCCGTTACTGCTACGGCAGTGCTCACGTTGCTAGTCTCCGTTACTGCTATGGCAGTGCTCACTTTGCTAGTCTCCGTTACTGCTACGGCAGTGCTCAAGTTTCTTAGTCTCTTTTACTGCTATGGCAGTCCACAATTGTCTGGTCTCCATTATCTTGGGCGTTTCTCGAGTTGGAACTCTCACCTTTTTTTGAGCTTCCTAAAGGGCCTTGAACTATTAGGGCCTGTCAAAACTCTCTGCCTAATAGTAACCCATTCTGTACTGTTAAACTGAGACTCACACAAGAACTGCCTGCCCTGTGTCGGTATATTGATCTCTGGACTCTCTGCGTATACTGGACCTGTGTGGGCCTACCTCTGTATAACCTGTACTATATTATGTATATATTACAGGACCTGTGAGGGTTATTGTTTTTTTTCATTGTTCAATAAAATTGTGTTTTATCCAAACCTACTGTGTCTGTGTGTCAAACAAACCGTTACAGATGAACATACTTCTTCAGACTCCTAACTGTGCCCAGGATGTGCGCTTCCTGCTCCCATTTATTAGATGGAGCTGGACAAAGAGAATGAGGAACATTTTCCTGATTAACATGAAATTCAGAAACAACCTTGGGAAGAAAGGGTGTTTGCATAAACAACTTACCTGTATGAAAGATGAGAAAAGGAGGTCTATAAGACAATCCCCAACAGGAAAGCTGTCATGACAGTCAAGTAATTAAGCCAAGTATCAGAAGTTGCCTTCTGAAGCACTCCTCCTCCTGAGGCTAAGTCCAGCAGGGGAGTGGGATCTCTGAAAGAAAGGGTAGGAATGAGCAGCCCCTTGCACATAGGGTTGCACATCTGAAATCAAGGCAATATGCCTCTGAATAAGAACAGATAGAGCTTGAATCTGGACCTTGATAGAACACGAAGTCCTTCTGAAGCCCATCCTAAAAAAAGTCTATAAGATGACACGACCCCTGGCCTTCACACCTGAACACAACCTCTGATCTTTAAATCATTTGAAAAACAAGGACCAGACCCTATGATATGCTTTAGCTTAAATCAGCTTGCAGGCCTTCATCATACATGATGACAGGTTCAGAGAAACTCCTCTTCCTCAGATGGCTTCATGTGCCAAGCTATCAAGGCTAACCTATCCACCTCTGGACTACACAGAGGACCCTAGGTCAAGAAGTCAGGAAGGAGTGGAAGATGCATCGGTTCGACAACAGACTGAGAAGATCCAAAAATCATGCCCAGCAAGGCCGGTAAATTAAATGTGCCTGCTCCATTCTGGCTCGACTTAATATTCTGGGCATCAGGGGAATAAGGAGGAAACATGTGCCAAGAAAAACTCCCATGGAATACCCATCATATCCTCTGACATAGTTAGAGAGTCCCGGATTCTAGAGCAAAATAGGAAAACCTTGCAGTTTGACCAAGATGCCATCAGATCTAGTCCAGCTAAACTATGAAGTCAAACACTGTCTAGCTGAGTTTCCAATTTGCACAATCCAGACACTGATAGTTGAGAGTCCACCTGTCACGGATTTTTACGACTCTCAGACGTAAGGTTTGGTAAAAACACAACTTTATTGAAAGTTAACGATAATCCCGTAGGATTTAATACACACACATACATAGAGAGGCAATAGTAATATCAAATCAGGCTCTACCGGCGCTGCCAATATACTGGGCAAGGCAGCCTGGGCAAGCAAGAAATAGGTGGCTCTACCGATCCTGCCAATATACCGGGCAAGGCAGCCAGACGACCACAAGTGTATACGGCTCTACCGGTCCTGCCAATGTACCAGGCAAGGCAGCCCACAGGATACCAACTGGAACAGACTCTACCGACCCTGCCAATATACCGGGCAAGGCAGCCTGAAGGATACGGAGGATAGGCTGTACCGGCCCTGCCAATATACCGGGTAAGGCAGCCAGGAAAATTACTGAAAGTAGGCTCTACCGGCCCTGCCAATACCGGGTAAGGCAACCTGACAAGAGGATGGAAGGTTCTACCGGCCTCACCAATACCGGGCAGGGCAGCCCAGCGAGAATAGGACAGAAATGGCCCCTATAACTGTCAGATGATAATGACAGTGGGAGATGTTAAGAGTCGATAAGCATCCAAATATACCAATAGGCAATAAACCCTATACCAGGGTAAGATGGTAAATAGCTGTCTAGGACAGGACAGCACACAATGGCCAGCAGTATAACTGGAAAATATATCAAGTGTCCCAGGAGCCAACCAGCGCCCACGCGCTAGGACCAACGGACTAGGAAATATCTCCACACGGCTAGGAGCGAACCAGCGTCCGCACGCTGGGAGCAAACGAAGACTCAGAACAGTATGGATAAGCGATGGAGCAAACCAGCGTCCGCACGCTGGGGACCAACAGTTCTCCCAGTATAATGTATAAGCAATGGAGTGAACCAGCGACCGCACGCTGGGATCAATGGGCATGAAATGTAACCGCAAGGTTTTGGAGTGAACCAGCGTCCGCACGCTGGAAACCTACTGACATATAATGTAGCCGCAAGGCTTTTGAGCAAACCAGCTCTGCACGCTGGGAACCAACTGACGTAATGTAGCCGCAAGGCTTTGGAGCGAACCAGCGCCCGCACGCTGAGAACCAACTGACATGTAATGTAGCCGCAAGGCTTTGGAGCGAACCAGTGTCCGCACGCTGGGAACCAACTGACGTAATGTAGCCGCAAGGCTTTGGAGCGAACCAGCGTCCGCACGCTGTGAACCAACTGACATACAATGTAGCCGCAAGGCTTGGGAGCGAACCAGCGTCCGCACGCTGGGAACCAACTGACATATAATGTAACCGCAAGGCTTTGGAGCGAACCAGCGTCCGCACGCTGTGAACCAACTGACATGTAATGTAGCCGCAAGGCTTTGGATTGAACCAGCATCCGCACGCTGGGAACCAACTGACGTAATGTAGCCGCAAGGCTTTGGAGCGAACCAGCGTCCGCACGCTGGGAACCAACAAACTATATGTCGCCAAAAGACTCAGGAACAATGTCGCCTCCGCTGCAAGCACAGGAGATCCCAGCAACCGGCAAGAGTGCAACCAGAAGCAGGGTGAACACCGGAACTGGCGAAGAGGACCAAGACAGCAGACGACTAAACCGGAACAGGACTGGAACAAGCGGAGGTCCGCGAGCTCAGGAACAGCACGAATTCAGGAACTCAGGAGCACCGGAACACAGCGACTCAGGAACTCAGGAAACTGGAACGCAGGAACAAGTTCAGAAATGACTGCAGCATGGTGGTAACGAAAAGGTCAGAGACACCACGAAAGGGCAACCAAAGGGTGCCCAATGCTGGTTTAAATAGGCAGTAGGAGGCGGGTACACTGCAAGCAACCAATGGGAGCCTCCTAATGGTGATAGACATAGTAACACAACAATCACGGGCACCGTGATACCACCACTACTTTGTCACCTCCCAGAATGTATATAAATAAAAATCCATGGGATTAAGGTATGGGTTGGGCCTATAGAAGGTGGTGCTCTGGTCCCTACTTGTCCACTGTGGAGGAGTCCAGCCTAGGTGGATACTGGCTATTTTATTTTTCAAGTTTTGATTGCTTTTTACTAGGCCTGCTACGTGTTTTCTTAAAGACAATTTTATTAGGATGTTCTTAATCTTAAATGTTCTTGGAGGTCATAAAATGGCAACATATGTAGGTTAGGACTGGCTTGAAATGGGATACCTTGGAGAGGTAAATGAGTTTAAACATACTTTGGCCAAACTATGCAATAAAACCATGATTATTTTCAAATAAGTAAATTAGCCAGTATTAAAAAACAACAAGAAATAAAAAATAAAAACACATCCAAAGTCAAATTCATAAATCTCCCAAAGCCGGAGAGATAGCACTGTGATAAATTCCCTGACTATGGAGCCTGTTCAAACATCAAGGTTCAAATCCCAGCAGGGTAAACTCAGCCCTTCATCCTTCCAAAGTTGATAAAATGAGTACCATTGATTAGGTAATAATAACATCTATTATTTCAGCTTCCGATTTTGTTAATTCTGAGAACATGCTCTGATAGAGCTTTGAGTCCCGCTGGGAGAAAGGCGTTATATAAATTGTAGTTATTATTATTCTTTTAAAATCTAATGTGTGCAGGCATTCATGTTTTCAAACCCAGTAGGCTGATACACTATAATTAAGTGGTTGGATCATAGCATTAGTAAGCCTCCCCATCAAGTAAATCAAACTAGCTGTGGATATTACATATTGATAATTTTCTGATGTATGTGGGATGAAATTCTAATCAACACCAGTTCTGTTAATAGCTCAAGTATGTATCCTTTAGGGGCCGCCCAGTAGCACTCTGTACTAACTCTATATTTTAAAATAATGCACTCTATAATATGTGACAGTACCACACCTCAGTGGAAGATTATACCAGGTATCTGTGGGCCACCTTCTCTGTTCATCTCCCGGCTGTTGTCTTGAGTAATTTACCATTTCTGCCCCTTCTTCCCTCATTCCCCACAATGTCTTTCATCTAGTCTATTATTATTATTACATTTGGAGATGTATTACAATTTTCATTAATGGCAGAAGTATGATATTTTACAAATTTGTGGTTGAGAATACAGTTGCCATACAAGTAAAATGATACAAATGCTTTCTTTACATATCCTCAGGGATAGAAAAAAGGGCTTCTCTTTTCTTTCAAGTTTCCACCTCAAACCATCCACCAATAATCTCTGAGGGGAGGGGGGTGTCACGGAAGCCTCCGTATCCTGGGCTCCTGGAGAGGCCTGGGGGCCAGCCTCCTCCCTTCAGAATATGGGCCCCATTCAGGGGGATGCTCCTTTTGCAGCTTCCCAGTCCCCTCTTGTGTCTAAGTCACCCTGTTCTTATAGGGGGCACAGGGTGACTGGGAAACCCAGCCTGGTTTTCCCAATCCAGATCTCTACAGACAAACCAGCCATGTGGGCTTCGCATGCCTTACCAGGACAAACCTAGAAACTCAGTGGAACTGTCGAGCAGATAGGAACTGTGTAACTGCCCATACGTGCCTCTTGGTTCTGGTTACAACCTCCCAAAGAGCAATTGTCACTGCCTCCTGTCCTGATGCCTATTCTTCATGTTGAGGATTAGTGTCCACTTTCTTGGCCACCCTTACCAAGCCTGCTGGCGGCATTAGGGTTCCAGGCAGGCAGCCAGATTGGCTGTCCTGGGAGGGGCAAGCTATTGTGTTCTTAAGTGAATCATACTCTTTTCTGACTCTGTGATTTAATTATCTGTGTGACCTAACTATGTGTGTATATAAACCTGATCTATTATATTTAGATGTCAGGACTGAATTATGTAGAAATGCCTTTTGCTGTTTACAGCCCTTTGTCCCCCATGTTAAGGCTCCCATTGTCTAATTTGTGTATTGTTCCCATTGTGCCTCTTTGTATTCAGCCCATTGTGTATTGTCTGGCAGTTTAGCAGAAGAAAGCTGGTTTCACTGAATAAAGTTAGTTGTTGTTTTACTCTAACACTGATGTTGTCTGTTGCTTGAGGTAGATTGCTATATCATGCTTTCACCCTACACTGAGTTCTTTCTAGTGACTGGGTGAATTGAGCTATGATCCTGGTTCCTGGCTGGTGGAGTTACTGGGGGTCGTTCTGGGCTAAGGAAACACAGTTTGGCATAGCTACTCAGTCTGAGTACGGGTATCTGTCACATTTGGTGGCAGCTGTGGGATGGCTTCCATGTCTTTGGGGCATCCATATCACCACCAGGACCAGTTTTGCTGCTGACAGTGGAGGAGTGATGCTGTCCCCAGCAACTTTGGAAGATGAGTTTAGTTGGAGTTTTCAGGAGCCACTGGCCCAGCTCAACGGACCTGTTTCGACATAGGACAAGCTGGTATGGAGTGATTTTATCGCTTGGGAGTTCTGGAGTGAGGCTTTCCAATTGGACCAGGACAACCATGGAAAGTTCCTCCCAACTAACGAGGAAAGGTACTGGCTAACCCCCCAGGAGAATGGGTGTCCGAGTTGGATGGGCTGGTCCAGACAGAGATGGTTGTGGAAGACTGTTACAGGGCTCTACGATGGTATGCAGCACAGTTGTGTTCGGGGCTAAAGGATGACTATCCCACAGAGGGCTATGACTTTGGTGGCCTGGGATTAGTATTTGAAAATCTCCAGTAAGATGCCCCCTTTGGTAATGCAGCAGAGTGGCTGAGGAGGAACATCCAGGATTTCAGGAAGCTGGATATCCCAGGTGCATTTTGGCTGAGAGCTGATTTGGACTTTGTAATTCTCCAAGAATAGGAGCTGGAAAAGTCCTACAAAAAGCTGTTAAACCAAGCTCAACAGCATGCCCCAGACTGTGGATGATATAACCCCAGCTGGAGCTCTGGCATTGGGACAGAGCACCACTGGAATCTGCCCACCCCTATCTGTGGCCCCAGAGCTGCCTGACCAGGGCAGCACCACAGTGTCTGGTCCATCAGCCCCAGCTGAAGCGCTGGCATCAGGGAAGAGCACCGCTGGTCTTTGCCGACCCCTGTTTGAGGCCCCAGAGCCTTAGCGGGACAGCCCCATAGTATCCGGTCCGGCAGCCCCAGCAGAAGCTTTGGCATTGGGGCAGAGTGCCGCTGGCCTCTGCCCTCCCCTTTTGGTGGCCCCAGAGCCAGAGGATTTTACAAACCCAGCTGAAGAGCTGTGCCTCTTTGTAGTCAGCCCATGTATCGTCTGGCAGTTTTAAATAAGAGAGCTGGTTTCGCTGAATAAAGTTAGTTCCTGTTTTACTCCAACACTGGTGTTGTCTGGTGCTTGGTGTAGATTTCTATATTGTGCTTTTACCCTAAACTGAGTTCTCTCTAGTGACTGTCACGGACACCAGAGTAAATAATACACACGACACAGGTACAGTGAAGTTTAAAGAGCTTATTAAGATGAGCAAGAGTAAGCACTTCCTCAACCTTAGTAGGAACAGGCATGAGGACAGTTCTGAGTCCATTACCTAAGGATTGACACTGAACTGTAACTGTAACAGTAGCCTATAGAGATAGATGGGAGCAGAACCAGGCTTGATTCTATACCTAGCGAATGGAAACCTGGAACACCAGGAAACCTGATCACTGGAGCGACAGCTAAACTCCCAGACACGAGACAGTCAGGCAGATGTCTCAAAGTAGTGACTCTACCACTGAGCACAACTCCCATAACCTGCATCCAGCCAGCAGTTGAAAAGCCAAAGGTTCCCTACCTTTGATCTAGAAGGTGACCATAAACCAAGTTGATATCAATTGTAATTTTGAATTTAGAGATGCATTGCATAACCTTCTGGCGTTCAAAGTTTAATAAATGGGGAAATTAACCTCAAGAATTGCCTATAAATTTCTACACTATTATCCCCTTTCCAAAATTGGCATTTAATGGACCATTTTTGTAATAAATAACCTTGTAAATTTGTGTTGGACAGGAGTAAGACTAGAAAAACTATAACAGATAGTTTGTGCAGAATTGTATTTGTCCAGCCATAGCTTATAAAGTACAAGAAACAATTTACTAACAGTTCTTAAAGGAACACTAATGCCTAAATACAAAGTCGGGTTATATACACTTAAAGGGAGAGTAATACTTCAAACAAAACGCAGCCCCATCAGTCTTGTAGTTCAGCAGCAATTGAATGAGAGAGGTTTTCCCCTCATGCCCCTTTTAGCTGCCTCTCATCAGTTGTGAAATCTGGTCCTGGGACAGGACAGATCATGGCAATGGGGCAATCTTCATGTAGTAAGTATAAGGAAAACCCTGACCCCTTTGACGAACGAGGGCAGGATTTTCCTTAAGCTTACTGAAGATTGTCCCTTGCTGTGCTCCATCCGGACTGGCTTGGAGAGGTAGAGTGACGCAGGTGAAGGGGTGGGAGGTTCATCCTGTCTCATTTAATTGCTGATTTATAACAAGACTGATAATATTGAAATACAAGGCTACATGGTACAACTAGTATGAAGAAGAAACGGAGCTGCATTTAGTTTGAGGCATTACTATCCCTTTAAATACCCATGCTAGCATCTGTAAAATGTAATGTAAAATGTAATGTAAAATTCTTACATATTTGCTTTGAGAGATCAGAAATTCCTCCCTTTTCATGGTTTACAGTGATTGTTCAGAATTATCTGTACACTGGCTGAGATAATAAAACAACATTTCTCTGTCATCTAATATAGGTTACTGGTAACTTTGGGTAGATGACTGCCCCTTAAAGTAGGCAGGAACAATTCTAGAAGTGAATGCTGGGTAGAGCCTACCTCCTCTCCTTAGCTGCAGCTAGCCAGTCCCCTCCAGTAAGATTTGTTCCTTGATGAAGATACAGGCAATAAAACAGTTCTGCTATAGTTGAGCTTATTTTTTGCTTTCTGTTAGATATGGAATACCACCATTAGACGGATTATCATTACTGACAGTTCCTTAGAGGATAGCTCAGTTTCCAGGTGCTTTGGTGGACCTTGAGCCCTGGGAGGGAAGTCTTGGATTACAAGTTCTTTCCTCAGGAGTTGCCCACTGAGGCTTCTTCCTTATACATGGTAATCTGAAGACAGAAGACCTGCTGAAAAGATGAGCAACCCTTTGAGTGCTGAGGACCACAGGTCCCACGCTTTCCTTCCGCACAGGAGTCTCCTTCGGAGTTCCTAACACATACTCCTGCTCTCACTGGGTTTATCTGTATGTCTGTTGGGTGTTTTGGAGCAAGTTTCTGTGGTAACTTAACCCTTTGGTTGCTGGTTTAGCATCTTTTGGGGGGCTGTTGGCACTTTCCCGACTGGGTTCAGTGCTTATTGGGTCTGGTGACATGTACTAGTGGTGTTTTTTTGATGTATTTTACTTCATGGTACAACTTTGCAAAATTTGACCATGCACCATTCACCTCTATGGGACTTTACAGTTTGGGGCATATCTCTGCAACCGCTCAACGTAGCGACTTCAGAGACGGCTCATTTTGTTTGTGTGCCCTTGCTCTACTATCTGGTCAACATTTTGTGTGTGATGGGGGACTCAGGGGGCTTTGGGCACTGTTGGGGTACTTTTACAGGGAAAACTACATTTCCCATGAACGCTTGCTTTGCGTGCTCGTTTCTGATTGTCTTCTGTTGCAGCAGCCATTTTCTGCCTTCCCTTCATGAGTATCCTATGCAGGGCTTGCACTCTCCTTCTCTCCTCAACAGATTAACCCTTTGCCTGCCAGATTTTAGCGTTGGGTGATTCCTTATACTTGAAACGTTTTGACACTGTAAGAATGTCTACAACGTTGGAGCTTGGGGCTAGACCTAAGACTAAGGATACTGGAGTGTCTGTGTCCCCCATTGCGGAATGCTCCTCATGTCAATCAGGGTTACCTAGAGAATACTCAGGTCATTTATGCCTAGCATTCCCTGTTGCCCCTGCGTCTCCCCAAGGGACCTCCAGCCATGCACTGGAGCCAATATGGATGCAAGAGTTTAAGGCTACTACTAGAGACCTTAGGTCCTCAACTCCCATCCCAATTACAGGGGGTCTTCCAGTCTTGGCAGCCCCCTACTCCTGTCACATCTTCCCTGCCAAAACCGCAGGGAGTACCTGATGTATCAGATTCCTCTGAGGTGGATTCTGACGAAGGGAAATGTTCTGTGGTGGTCTCCTCACAATTTTTTGGGGACCCCTTTGAGGCTGATCAGGATCCCTCAGCTGAGGGCCTGATCAGGGCTGTGTTGAATACCCTTAATATCCCTTGGTACACAAAGTTCCTTCAGACCCCTCTGATATGTTTCAGGAGCCTAAGAGGCCATATACTTGTTTTCCACCCAACCGCACTCTTGACCGTCTAGTGTCTGATGAGTGGAAGTATCCTGACAAAAAGCCTTCTGTCTTTAAGAAGTTTGCTAAGCTATATCCCTTCTCTGAAGCGGCGTTAGCTCAGTGGGTTCATCCACCTAAGGTGGACGCCCATGTTTCTAGACTCTCTAAGTCCACTGGTTTTCCTGTAGCTGACGCTTCTGCTCTTAAAAATTGGACTGACAAGAAGCTTGAGCCTTTTTACTCAAGACCATCTTTGCTACTGCTGGTACTTCCCTACTACCTGCATTTGCCGCTGCGTGGGTGAACAGGGACATAGCGGTCTGGACTGAACAGCTATCTGTGGCTGTCTATCAGAGGGCTCCTACTGCTGAGATGTTAAGGCTCCTTGCTAACATATCTGAGGCTCAGCACCATGTTTCTGCTGCTATGTTTGATGCCATCCGGGTCAGGGTCTCCACCATGTGGTTGTTAGACAGGCTCTTTGTCTCAAGATCTGGTCTGCAGACACTGCTTCTAAGAAAGCCTTACTCTTGTTGCCTTTTCAGGGCACCTCTGTGTTTGGGCCAGAGCTTAAGCACCTCATTAGTGAGTCCACTGGGGACAAGAGTACCCTCCTGCCCATGGTCCCTAGGAAGAAGACCCCTACTAAGTGTAATTGGATTTTTTGTTCCTTCCTGGCTGAGATGCACACGGCAAACCAGGCGGTTCCCCAGGCTCTGCGTTCCTCCAACAAGCCCAAACAGCAATGGAGGCCCAAGCCCTCTGCCAAGCCCAAGGCTTCCAAACCTCCTTTGGCATGACTCACCGAACCCCGGTCCCCACGCTCCAGTGGGAGGTCGTTTGCACCACTTCCTCAGTGTCTGGACAGACACCTTGGTGGATCCGTGGGTTTTGCAGGTGGTGTCAGAGGGGTACAGGATCCCTTTCACCTCTCTTCCTGCTTTCAGGTTCTTTCCTTTTCACACTCCTCAGGGTGTAGAAAAATGCCTTCTGTTCAACGGCGCCATACTGACCCTTTTGTACAAGGAGGTACTGGAACCGGTCCCGGTACAGGACATGGGTTTGGGTTTTTACTCAAACCTGTTTGTGATTTCCAAGAAGAAATGCGTCTGCCATCCAATTTTGGACCTAAAGGATCTCAATTCCTTTGTGGTCAAGACTCACTATCACCAGGATACTCTGCGGTCTGTAATCGCGGCTATGTCTGTTCGCTGTGTCGCGGGGTTGCATGCTCTGTCTTATAAACCGTCATTTTTGGTGTTTCACAAAGACAAGGCGGTGCTTCTCACTTCACAGGAGTTTCTACTGAAGGTAGTCTCTGAATTCCACATTAGTCAGGAGATTGTGGTACTTTCTTTCTGTCCTGACACTACATCTGACAAGGAAAGGAACCTTCACTTGTTAGATGTGGTGCCCTACCTTAAGTTCTATGTGCACAGCACTGAGTCTATTCGCCAGTCTGACACTCATTTCATCATTTCTGAGGGTCCCAGGGTGGAGAGACCCGCATCCAAGGTGACCGTTGTGTCTTGGATTAAGTCTATCATTCATAAGGCTTATGAACTGAGGAAGAAGCCTGTTCCCTTTCGGGTCAGGGCTCATTCCACAAGATCCATTGGGGCATCTTGAGCTTACAAGAATCAGGCCTCAGCTGGTCAGTTGTGCATGGCTGCTACTTTGTTGTCTGTGCACACCTTCTCTAAACACTACTGTGTTGATGTGCTTGCATCAGCTGATGCTAGCTTTGGGAGGAAGATCTTGGAGGCTGCTTTGCCTGTCTAGGATCTCCATCTCTTCAGTACTACTTAACTTTTGAGCCCAACTGGCTCTAGTTCATTGTGCTGTGCATCAGTTCCTGGGTTGTTTTCAACAGTTTTGTGTCAGTTGACACTTTGTTGTTATTGTTGGGCTGTCTATGATCTGATGGTTCATATATGCTCGGGTGACTTTGGGGGCCTGCACCTGGTCCTTGCCTTACTTCCCACCTCTGGGAAACTCAATGGTTGGGCATCCCAAAGTTACCAGTAACCTTTATTGGACGAGAAAAGTCCATATAGGTTACTGGTAACTTTGAGTAGGTGACATCCCCTAGGCAGGAACAATTCTAGAAGTGAATGCTGGGTGGAGCCTACCTCTTCTCCTTAGCTGCAGCTAGCCAATCCCCTCCAGTAAGATTTGAGACACTAACTATTGATTAGGTAGTAAGAAGGGAAAGAAGACTCCTGTGAGCATGAACCTGAAAGGACTCCCATGTTCTTCCACAGGAAAGCCAAGTATAGTCCCTTGACAAGGTGGGAGACCAGTAACCTATATGGACTAAGAGAAAATGATTTAACAGGTAAGACTAAAATCCTCTTTTCGGAGTACAAGAGCAGTGGACACTAACCACAATAAATTAACTCATGTTAGCTCTTATCTGACGTAATAACATAGTTGATGAGGCTGTCAAATACATGCATCCATCAAGTTCTCCCCTGTTGATCCAAATGAAGGCAAAAATAAATAAACAATGAAGCCATCTCCATTTAAGCCCCAAGTGGATAATAAAAATCCTTCCTTCTGCGCTAGATAGGTAGCCATTACGTTTTTCTCTCAATACAAGCAACACAAACAACATTAAATTAACCCCTTTGCGTCCTGTGACGTACCCGGACCGTCACGCTGGTCCGGCACTTAAGGACCAGTGACAGTCCTGGTACGTTACGTACTTTTACTCACCACGCTCCTGCAGGAGCGCGGTGAGTAATACAGTGGACTGAAATTGATTGCTCCAAGACCGGAGCGATCTCTTTCAGTCCTCCCTTCGATGTGCCGCCCCATGTGATCAGTCACGTGGGACGGCACGTTGAACGCGTCTATCTGGTCCTTAAAGGACCAGACACCGCGGGATCGTCGGACCCTAAGGGGTTAATGATCTCTGAACTGAACAATTTACAGACCTGTTAAAGAGCAAAATGTATGTTTAGGGATGTATGTGATACTAGTACATTTATATCTATGTAATTTCTTTGAGTTGTCGTTGCTTTAAATATTACATGAATGGATTGTCTTATACTATATAATAATAATAGTTTTAAATGCCATGAAGTAATATCTTCGAGGTACAATGTATAGGTGGTGAATAATAATCAATGATTACTAAAATAGCTGGAGCACATCATTACTAACACTGATGTTTTCTATTCCCAGGTAATTTATGTAGCCCGGAATCCCAAAGATGTTGCTGTGTCCTTCTACCATTTCCACAAAATGGCCAAGTTCTTGCCAGACCCTGGCTCCTTTGCAGAATTCCTGGAGCAGTTCTTGGAAGGCAAAGGTAAGATATAAAAATAATGACATAGAACCTTGCCTGCAATCCTGACTGACATAAAGGGTGAAGGGCATGGAGGTTTTAGTTGTTTACTACAAATGTGCAGATTAGCTTGAGTTCCATGAAGGCATTTGCCCCAGGAACATTGAATGCAGGGACATTGCTGCTCAGGTGTCTCATGCTTAAAGCCCCAGGTATTTTTGATAGCTTTGTAATGATACAGATCTCCTTATTAGTAATGATGAAACTGGGTTGCTGCATGGGGAATAATAATGTTTTAGGTTGGCTCAGTCACTTGGTGTTTTGGGAATCTAGCAGCTCCCTGGATTGATATGAAAGATTTACAATTCACAAAAATTAATCTTGCAAACAAGTCGGGTATATGCATAAATATTCCAAATAAAATAAACAAGACCAGGACAGTGCAGGACATAGAAACATATTCTTAGTGTAGTAGCTGCAATACTCAATGTATCGCCAATATGTCAGAGGTATATATTAAGGACCATTTATGAAAAACAATAATGGTGTTTATATACAAACATGAAGAGATAGCTCTTTAAATAATTGATTATAAATACATAGAATGAAATAATAAAATAAGATATATAATCTAGAAGGAATTTAGATTAAAATTGTAATCAGAAGTAGTAGGTCATGACAACAGTGTGGGTACTACAATATATGGTATGTATAGTATCAGCAGATAAAGAAAATGAACAGTAACAATCAATGTGGATGTGATCTTTCATTTGGAGAATTATAACCCCCGTAAGGTATATGCCTACTTTAGAAAACAGTATATAAGCTCAATATAGTCAATCACATCTCTTCACATTCCCGCCTCATTCGGTTTTCCGCTTACTTGACTCTCCTCCTTTAGATCAACATGTAATAAGATGCTCAGCCTCCAGTCTATGAGATCCAATAGCCCTGTGGTAATCCCCACATGGAACAAGAGTTTCATTTAGTTGGTTTCCAGTACTGTACAAGTTGATCAGTGCACTTTGAGATTCTGAGTCCCTTTGTCAGGATAAAATTGGGATACTGCATTATTATGAGTTATTTATAATGTTATTTGTCTCAGTGAATAGCCAATTTCCTGCTCCCTCTAAGCGGAGTTTAGCTAATCAAATAACCTGTTTATCATAATAGGGTTAAAATGTCAATTGTAATAAAGTACCTTGTTAGAATTGTTTAGAAACGGGGTATTGTGTCGATATAAAAGGTATAGACAATTTCTTTACATATTTTGCACTTGCAGAATATCTACTTGTGCTACTTTGGGCTAACTGAGGCCTGAAATCTGGCTTTATGTGTTCTCCATGGGAGCTTCCATACATGCCTTTTGCAGGGCTTCATGACTCCCATTAACATAGTAGTTTTGATAGGTGTTTGATAAGTTTATGTCAACTAATTTTTTAGGTGACAGTGTTCCTGTAAATCAGTGGGAAGTTTGGAAATTACATTCATACTTTATAGTGCAGTTAGTTTCCCACAGAATTGTTCCAGCTGTTAGCACAGAAGTGTCACTGGGTTACATTTATCAAATCAAAGTGGAGCAACTAAGGCAAAACAGCTGCTCTATTTTTATCAAAGAAAAAATCTAATCTATAATGATAGGAAACTTTTATTTGATAAATATGGTATAGTTAGTTTATTTTGCTCCAGAATTGCTACACTTTGTTTGGTTGCTATGTGCCACTGTGTCTCCGATGCATAATATGTACATTGGGAGTGTGAGGGAACATGTCAGTACAATGGCACAGAGTGATGGGCATATCATATATATATTTGGCTGATGTGTAGTGTGTCATGTATTTATTGTTCCAGCTCCCCTGTACCAATAGAAGTTATCAACTGTAAAACTATGTAAACCAGAGGGTCCCCAGAAGATGCTCATCCCACTCATTAAATAGAAAAATTAGAGACAACTGTTCCACCCTACACAAATGACCTCAAGTATGCTAGGCACATAGAAGGGACAAATATAATAAATGGGATCATCGATACAGATCCTCCCCATCACCCAAGTCATTGTGCAAATCTTAGATTTGTGTACTTAGTTCTCTGGAACCCATCCAAGTAGTGTATTGAAAGCTGAAAGAACATTTTCTGGGTTTCCCTTGAGAGTGTTTTTATGAAGGGTTCTTGTATATGGATACATTTTTCTCTTTCTGTTTGATAACATGATCAGCTTTTGCTAACCAGTATTTTAAGGAGGATGGGTTGCTTCGGTTCCTGTTTATTAGTATGCATTCTATGGCTATCAGATCACTATATTTTTCAGTTTTTCAGCGTTGTGGTCTGGAGACTCCTTAGTGTTGCAGATTCCCAACACAAAAGAAGGATCCGGTACATCGACAACTGTTCCACACAAGTTTCTTCTGTAGTTGGCGATTTTGTTTTTTCCCTCACAAAGGAGAAGCATTATGGGACGCTTCCATAGTAGATGTAATATATATATGGGACTTTTAAACCCACAGATGCTAGAGAATTCTCCAGTGCATTGCTTTGCAACATGTTGATGATTTCACTGTAGATTTCAAATGTTTAGCCCTTTAAGGACCACAGTACGTTGAAATGCATTTCCCCAATCCTCTGGTTCTTAAAAGGATAGTAATGTTTCAAAATAAAAGCAGCTCCAAGTAATCTTCATAGTATTTGGGCAATGGAGAGTGTTGTTTCAATACTGAGAGAGTTGTAGTTCAAGAGTAATTGAATGGTAAAGTATCCCTCTCACGCCCCTTTTACTGATGTAACACTGCTCACCTCAGAACAGAAGGTGGTGTCCAGATGGCTTGCCGAGAGGGATAATCTTCAATTAACATAAGGGAAAAACCTGTCAAGGGGAGCAAGGTTTTCATTGTTCTCACAGTAAGAAGATTAACCCTTGCTGGGAGCTGTCTGGTCTTAAGACCAGATTCCACATCTGAGGTGAGGTGGCTTATACTTGGTAAAAGGAGAGGGAGGGGGATACTTTATCATTCAATTACTCTTGAACTACAACTCTGACAGTAATGAAGTAACACACTCAATGGCCAAATACTATGAAGATTAATTGGAGCTGCTTTTATTTTGAACCATTTCTATCCTTTTAAAGGATTAAATGACATTTAAATTGGTGGGAATCTGTATTTGTTCTCTAAGGTGCCATTTTTTTTCTCCAGAATCCAACCACTTTTGTGTTTATACATATACTAGCTGTACACGTGCCACAGTGGCAGCCGGTCACGGGGCAGTCATGCACGGTAGAGACTGCCCGAGCCACGGCTGATAAAGTGCCAGCTGGTCTCGGGGCAGTCATGCACAGTAGAAACTGCCCGCGCCGCGACTGATACTTCGGAGCTCCCCGCTTCGTATCAGCCGCATCACGGGCAGTCTCTACTGCGCATGACTGCAGCAGGCTCAGCAGTATCTGCTGCTCATGACTTTGTTGTTAAAAACTATTTAGCAAATTATTATATAGGATTTCTATTTTTTTTTTTTTTTTGTTACTGTGAGCTGGACATAACCGCAGACTGGAGTCTCTCACATTGCACACCTGAAGTACTAAACCATGTGACTAATGATCTCTCTGTTTTGTTCTGCAGTGTCTTATGGCTCTTGGTTCCAGCATGTCAAGGGCTGGCACAGGCAGCGCAAGGCTCTGGATTTATTTTACATTACATATGAGGACATGCACAAGGTGAGCGACCTCTTAAAAGGATACTATTATTGAAATCATTGGATGCTAGAAAGCAGTGCAATGGTAATATTGGATTAAAGGCGAATTGACACCAAAAATAAGTCATATGCTGAAAGCAAAATATGAACAGTTATGTGGCAAAGCAACGGTGCCATTTAAGACAAATGATCATTCCTGATAGTCACTTTGATTTAACCCTATGAATGCCAGAGAGGTATCCATTGCATTGTGTTGGTTACCTTTCTGGCATACCTCCCAACATTTCAAATGGCCAAAGAGGGACACTGGTGTTTAAGGTGATTTTGCTGGGGGGCATGAAGGGTGGGTGGGGCATTACTAGAATTTTTTAGGCTATTTCATGACCTTTTGACACCTGAACAAATGGCTTAGAACAAGACCATATTATTTTATTTATGCAGACTAATTTATAAACACACATCCTGAGGTTTAAACAAACAGTGTGTGTTTTAAAGGGATAGTAATACTTAATATGTAAAAAAAATATATATATTGTAGTGTTTATCCCCTGAGTAAAAAAAAAAAAGGGTACTCCAACTGCTGAAAGGTGTCTTATTCAAAAGTTATTACAGCTCAAAGTTTAATTTTTTTTAGTTACAATATCACAGTGGCTCTGGTCCATACACCATAAATCTCCATAGGATGGTGTAGCATCAGCGCCACTGTACAATTTCAGGCCACTGTGATATTGCACCTAAAAAGTTCAACTTTGAGCTGTAATAACTTTTGAATAAAACACCTTTCAGCAGTGGGAATACTCTTGTTTTACTCAAGGGGATAGACTCTACAACATATTTCATTTATTTTATTTTAAGTATTACTATCCATTTAATGCTGTGGAGCAATGTAATACACATATATATATATACACAGTCTGATATTCTAAAAATAGAGACATCAGGGTGGGAAAGAGAGACAGAGGGATTTGGGTCTGTAAAGAGGGATACTTGTGAGGTATGTTTTGGCACTCAAAGGGTTACATTGGGCCACTGGTTAATTACATATTTACTAGTCGTGCAACCAAACACAATTGCAGAGTCACCTGTACTTATTTTATATTTTACTGTTATCATTATTGCACAGAATTGTACAACAAGGTTAGAGTGTGTGAATGAATACATATGTAACATCTTCATCATTGTCTTCAGTCATTGTTGATCTACTGCAGGATGAAGGCCTCCACAGCAAGCCTCTAACAACTTTGTTCCTGTGCCTTTTATTACCTCTGTGTACCAATTCATCTACCCATTTGGCGTTTAGTATTGAGTGGAATCCATTCCAAATTTGTATGGCCCATATACTGTTTGGTCTTCTTGCTATGTGGCCTGCCCATTTCAAGCTCTCTATTCTATCAATGATCTTTGTTTGCTGATGAATCCATGCACACATTTTTCTGTTTAATTTTGTTATGTTGGTTATGCTCCATATTTCTCTGCTTAACCTTAAGTTTTTGTATGGCTTTGCCATTCAGTTTCCATGTTTCACAGCCATAAGGTCTGGGGAGGACACATTGGTCAAAAACCTTTCACTTGAGGCAGAGTGGTAAATTTGTCTTAAAGACAGCACTAAGTTTTTCAAATGATTGCCATCCCAATTTTATTTGTTGCTCAATTTCCATCATGGTGTTTCCATCTGTTGACATTTCCTGTCCAAGGTAAACATACTTGTCCACTTCTAGTTCTTGTCCATGTGCTGTGATTTTCCTTGGTATGGTAAATTTGTTAAATATGACTTGCATTTTGTTGATATTCGTCTTCAGACCAACATTTTTGCTTTCCTGTTTTAGCTTTTTAGCTTAGCCAGGGCCAGTGGTGTAGACGACAAATTAATGAGTATGGCGGTATGTAATAATACCTTTTTTATTGGACTAACATTCAATTATATAGACAAGTTTTCAAGAGTGATGCTCCCTTTTTCAAGACAAAAGCATGCTGGTTTTAGAAGAGAAACATTGCAATGGTACAGAAAGCATCAACCGATAAGTAATCCCCTAGTTTATCAACCAAGGTGTGGTGGGGTGGGGTTGAGTATGAGAGACATAGCAAAATCTGTATCACTTTTATTTTCTCCCTATTTATACCCCCCCCCAACATTCCTTTGTTGATAATGTATCAGCTGGTGCTTTCCTTAGCATGGCAAGGCTTTCTCTTTTAAAACCAGTATGCTTTTGACTTGAAAAAGGGAGTATTACTTTCAAAAGTTTATCTGTATATAAAATTGGATGTTTTTCCACTAAAAAAGGCATTATTACATACTGGTGTGTGTGTGTCTATGTTTAGATAGAGAGGGAGACACATATATTATAAAATATGTTGAATTTAGCAAGAAGGCCTGACGGTAGATGGACCAAACAAATTTTGGAATGGATTCCATTTGATACTAAATGCCCAAGAAGAAGACCAAAGACAAGATGGGTGGATGACATTTACCAAATTATTGGTACACAGTGGCAACAAAAAGCACAAATTTACTGAGGAGTCATTCATCTAGCATTGGATTGACTGTCCTTCTACAATATATTTTCATCTCATGGGGTAAAAAGCAAAGTGCCTCACAGTTGGTGCCATTTGCACAAAGAAAAGGAAAAGCAATTCTGTGGCAAACCAACTGATCCATAGAGAGTAAATGTCCCCATTCATTTAAATGGGTCATTTATAACATTGAATGCTAGAGAGGACTCTGTAACATATTACTCCTCAAAGCTTTGGAGATCTTTCTAGCATTAAAGGGGTTAAAATCCTCACTGAAATCAAAGGCAATTTGGAGAATTGGTGGTGTTCCTTATGGTGCAGTTGGTTTGTTCTGGAATTGTTGCTCGTTATTTCTGCATTTCACCTTTCCCCCTGACTTTCAGGACCTGAGGCATTCCATTAAGAAGCTGTGTAAGTTCCTGAGCTGCCCCATGTATACTAAAGAGGTGGACAAGGTGGAACAACACTGCACGTTTTCTGTCATGAGTCAGAATGTGATGGTGAATTATATGCTTATCCCTTGTGAGATCATGGATCACAAACAGTGCAAGTTCATGAGGAAAGGTAAGTTACCACTTGCATTCTGCTTCAATGCCTGGTACATTGATTACATGTGGATAGAAACACAGAGAAGGGATGGAAACTGAAGTAACAGTACATATGTGTGTGTGTGTGTATTATATATATATTATTATTCTTCTTTATTTATATAGAGCCAACTAATTCCGCAGCACTGTACAATAGGTATTTAATCATCTTCGGCCATTGTATATCCACTGCAGGATGAAGGCCTCCTCAGCAAGCCTCCAACGACCACTGTCATAAATATGTTATACAATATATTTTCTGTATACATCTGTAACTGTGCTTATGTAGACCCATTAATACATTTTAGCACATAACTCCTTTGCTCATTGCTTCTAAGGGAACAACTATTAAATTTGTTTGGACCAGAGGGGCTGTGCAGCACATTACTTTGCCATGTGCTGTACACCCCTCTGTCCAGTGGCGTAACCATTTATTGCAAGCCCCTGGTACCAAATATTTCCCATATACATAATTGAAATCTGTTGGACCTTGGGACAGATGGAGCCCCCTTGGATGCTGGGCCCAGGCACAACTGTACCTCCCCTCTAATTGTGTTCCTGCTTCTGTCCTTAAAGGAGCTTTAGGGGAAATATACCTTTTAGACAATAATTGAGTTCAAATAGACTGTATAGTTCAAATAACTGTAATGACTGAATAAAATATATACATTATCCCAAAACCTCCATAGCAAGATGCATAATGAAGTTAAAATATTAATTTTGCCTCTTCCTCTGCTTTAATTTGGAAGAAACCAGCTCTAAGTTTGTCTGGAGTTAAGTGTGGTGTGTGCCATTTGCTTATGGAGTTTTTGGGATAGTTTGTTCATAGAATACTTATAATTTCCCTTTAAATCTGCCCCATAGCAGGAATAAAGAAAATGAAGAATACTGTAGTTATTTCCTCATATTTGGCCTTCATAAATAGCCAATAGGCTCCAAACTTCCCCCACTGGCCAACCGTTGGTGTACACTGTACAAAGTAGCCATTTTGTCATGCAGAAAACCTTGTGTGTAGGTTTTAGGAAGGCACAGGATCATTTAGAACACATAATCTGTTTTATATTAGTATGTTGAGTGGAATTCCATTCATACATTCTCCTCATTAATTTGGGATATGTGTAAAGAGAAAATTGAAACAGTTCTGGATCAAAATAACTGCTCAATGTGTTAGATATATACAGCATTCAAATGGTTAAAATGGCTATTTAAATCAATGGGAATGCTTATTCCTCTCTACTCTTTTGGTATTGTTGGTTTGCTCTAGAACTGCACCTCTTTCTACAAAATGTCCAGTATACTCTCCATTTCTGTGGATTCTATAACTTATGTTGTCTATGTTCCAGGTATAGTAGGAGACTGGAAACAGCATTTCTCAGAAGAGCAGAATGCAGCATTTGACAAGATTTTCAATGAGAACATGGCAGATTGTGACCTTGAGTTTATTTGGAGCTTGGAGTGAGCTCTGACCTGGACTAAGATACTGCTTCAGACTGTACATGTGACCAGTCACTGCAAAGTTTTATGGGAAATGGAGCAGAGGCTTACAAAATTGTGGCTGTAAGCACATACCAAATGCCTTAAAGTGGACCTGTTACCCTAAGGTAGGGCTGTCCAAGTTCAGTCCTCAAGGGCCACCAACACGCCAGGATGTAAGGATTTCCTGGTTAAGCACAGGTGAGTTAAAGTGTTAGTAATGTCCAAAAAAAAGTGTCTTGCATTTAGAAAAGCTTAAAAAGCTGAGTAAAATGCAAAAAAATCGTATCTCTCAAACCGCTATGGTTTAAGAGATACAGGCGTTTAAAGTCCGCTGTCTCCTACGGACAGCTGTAAGCTGTTGGTTGACATGGAAGCGCCTGAGAATTGCCGCGATCTCGTTACTTACAAGGAATCCCTTCATTGGAATGGTCTAAAATGTGTGTTTGGTGTTCAAGCACACGTTTTAGACCATTCCAATGAAGGGATTCCTTGTAAGTAACGAGATCGTGGCAATTCTGAAGCGCCTCCGTGTCGACCGACATGAATCTCCTGCTGACAGCTTTACAGCTGTCAGTAGGAGACAGCGAACTTTAAACACCTGTATCTCTTAAACCATAGCGGTATGAGAGATACAGTTTTTTGCATTTAGCTCGGCTTTTTCAGCTCTTCTAAATGCAAAAAACTTTACTAACACTTTAATCAGTGACTCATTCATTTTGACTTACTCACTTGGGCTTAATCAGGGAAATCCTTTAATCCTGGCTGGTTGTTGGCCCCTGAGGACTGAACTTGGTCAGCCCTGCCCTAAGAGAATCTTATTTTGTTTTACGGATAACCAGAATATGCATATATTGAACTAGCCATTTTTATGTAAAAAATAAAACAGTTTGTGAGAAATCAACCTTTTCTATTTTAGTAACACTGTGTCTCCCCTGTCCTTCTTCCCTCAGTTCTGTTCACCTCCTTGCCTTCTCCCTGTCCTCACTCCCTCCCCATCTGCCTCATCACCTTCTCCCCGGTCTTTCCCCTTTCCCTCCACCTTCTCCTCTGTGCTTCCTCCCTCCTCTTTCGCTTTATCGCCTTCTTCCTGTTTTTTACTCCCACCCTCTATCTCTTTGTTTTCCTCATGACCTTCTCCCCTGTCCTCCCTTCCAGTTCACCTCATCACCTTCTCCCTGTCCCTTCATCCCTCCCTCCTTGTTCTCCTCATCACCTTCTCCCCTGTCCTTTCTCCCCACCTCATCGCCTTTTTTTTTTTTTTTTTTTTTTTTTTTTTTTTTTCTTCTTCATGTGTTCTTCCTTCCATTTTGTGCCTCATTACCTTTGTTTGTGTGTTTTAGTTAATGCTTTGACTACCAGAGAGGTTGTACAGTGTGTTGGATATCTCTTTGGTAATCAAAAGGATAAACCTTTCAGTGCCACACTTTGGCACTAAAATGGTTAAAATAATAACCCACACAGAGTTGTCACACATTTTGCAATGCACTAGATTCCTCTGTGGCACTCAACCAGTTATAACTTTCAATGGCAAAGGGGTCCCCAATGTATGCTTTTTAAACCAGAGAGGTATCTAACGCATTGCAGTGTATTGCATACCTCTTTGATACTCACATGGTTGATACTCAGATGTTTAAACCTTTACGTGCCAGAGGGGTACACCTTTGACCCTCAAGGGGTTAAACATTTGAGTGGCAGACGGGTAACCAACGTATTGGGTATTTTTTTTTTTTCCTAACCCTGCCTTCCAGGCAGCTATCCAATAAATTTCAATGCATTACATATTTATTTGCTACTGAGAGGTTTTTAGTGCCAAATTATTATTATTCTTTGTATAGAGCCAAGTTATTCTGCAGTGCTGTCCAATAGGGAATAGACATACAGAGATCTATTAAGCCATACAAATGGTACATGGAAAACAAAAGGATCCGAGAGCCCTGTGCCAGACTCATATCCAGTGCATTGGGTTGCAGTGCGGTGGATAACAAACATAATGGCTGTTCCTTTTTTTGTAGGTCTTCTGTAGTGTCTGTGTTCTTAATACACTTCCTTTATAATACATTCTATGTTTATTTAGTCATACATACTGCATATGATTGTTTTGTTTGTTTGTTTGTTTGTTTTATTAACCGCATGGGCAAAGACGTGCTATGTCGATAGTATTATCATAATTCATAGAAATGACTGCTAGACAAATTATTTGTATTATCAAGTTTGAACCCAATTTAACTTTAAAAAATGTTATATAGTGCTGTAGTTTAACATAAAAAGCCCAAAATCAGTCCATCATAATGTCCATTCCTCTAAATAATTAAGATCCGCATTCCCAATGTTTCATCTGATCTGCAAGTTGTGCCAACTTGTGAGTAGTGTAAAAACTGCAAAAATATATAAAAGAAAACCTGATCTAAGCGGAGTATCCAGAATATTGATATAGAAATTTTAACAGACTGTTATAAAAACACCCCTTCAGGGGATCTACTCACAAGATCAACAAATATCATATGCCCATCTCAAATAGGATGAAAAAAATCCAAAGCCAACTGCGGGATGTAAACCTCCTTCGTTCCTCTCTTTCGGCATCCTGCAAGCTTAGTCTCTGCTAGTCTTCCTCCGGTGACATCACTCCAATGGTAGAGCAATGTTTTGCTTGTTCAGCCTCAGTCTCACTCAGAACCGGATTCACTCCCACTCGGTCCAAAGGATCATATGTCCCTATTGCTTGTTCTCTAAGCAATAGGGACGTATGATCCTTTGGACTGGGTGGGAGTGGAATGGAGGAGGTTTGCATCCCGCAGTTGTCTTTGGATCTTGTTTGTCCTATTTTAGATGGGCATATGATATTTGTTGATCTTGTGAATATATCCCTGAAGGGTTGTTTTTATAAGGGTCTTTTAAAATTACTATATTAAAATTTTGGATACCACACTAAGAACAGATTTCTCTTTTTTTTTTTTCTTTTTTTTGCGCTACCTCTCAATTTAAGTTTGCATCAAACATTAATTAGTGGTTTTAGCAGTGGTCCCAACTGTGAGAGATGGTGGCACCTTTTCAAATCCCTCCTTATCCCCATTCTCAGTGCTGCTGTTTAATATAGTTGTGGTTAGGGCTTACTGCGGGGAATGGGGAGTGAGGTGTGGGAAAACCTAGCCTCAGACGGGGGGCAGTGAGTCTCATTAGAAGGCTCACCTTAAAGGAATGAATAATGAG
The DNA here is from genome assembly GCA_037306005.1 of Rhinophrynus dorsalis. Taxonomy (NCBI): domain Eukaryota; kingdom Metazoa; phylum Chordata; class Amphibia; order Anura; family Rhinophrynidae; genus Rhinophrynus; species Rhinophrynus dorsalis. The sequence continues at coordinate 366,915,513 of CM074722.1, read as the reverse complement.
GGCTGTTGGAGGGCGGGGTTCACTGAAGTGACGTAAACAGAGAGGGTTTGAACTAGATGGTTTATAAAGTCATCCGGCCCCCCCCCCCCACACACACACACAAATAGAACTAAATAGCCAGTGAGAGAAGTGAGTGACTAAATTGCTACATATGGGGAAAAAGGGTAATTTCATGCTGTGGATCGGTAATGAACCTGGATGGCTAACCCCCTAGATCATTAATTATATAATCCGTAATTGTGCACTTGGATGTGGAGGATGTTGCTCCTATTTTACATGAATGGCCTGAATATAGGTCGAGGTACTGACTTAACAGTAGAATCCTAAGGTAATTGGTAATGTGGAAGTTCTCAGAGGGCCATAGGCAAAGAGTTCTGAATAGGTCCGTTAGCCAAAAGGAGTAGAACCTGTTCCAAGTAGTGACTTAGTGCCATTATTTTTTTGTTAAGTAAAAGAAAAGGAAAGGCTTGTGCAGAACTAATTGAATGGATTGTGCCATCTGAATGGAGAAAAATTGTTCTGATGGTGTTGATGTGTTGCTTAAAATGGGTGGAGAGCAACAGGTATGAAACCTTCTTGAAAAGGTTACGTCTGTTGGAAGACGTGAATTTCTTGGAATGTAGGTGTGTGGAAAAACACTTGATAAATAGCTTGATGTGAAGAAGGGTAAAAGGAAGAGGGCAGGTGGTAAGGATACCTACAAAGTAAAATTTGAGGTCGGAGGGGAAGTATAAGGGGATAGTGTAGAAAGAGCAGAAGGCCAGAATGGTCAGGACGGAGTAGGGATGGGTTGGTATGTTCGGATGATGAAGTGGATGACATTTTCCACGCTTTATTGTTTGTCTTCTTGGTGTTGAGGCACAAAGCAGGATGGATCATATGTTAGCGATATAGAGGTGATGAATAAAGGTAAGGTCAGAATGTTAAATGTGGGAGGACTTGAAGGATGAGGGCTGGCTGATGGAATGATGTGGAAGAATTCACATGAATATTGTGAAGTGGGTGATGGTTGATCTAGTTTGATTATGATGTTTGAAGTGGTTTGGTTGTCTGTATTGAATGTGACTGGAAAACCTGACCATGACAGGTGCCATAGATCAGCTGTGATGGATATATACAAATAGAGGGGAAGTTACTGAAAATTGGGGATTTTCAATGCTCCCTGATGCCAGGTTCTGGGAATCATGTATTATGCAAATAGCAGCAAAACTATGAGAGGAAGATGAGTCTGTGAACACTTGAGGAGAAGAGGCAGAAGGAAGAGGTGGGAGGATGGTGTGGCCATAGTTCTTGAAGAAATGTACCCACATGGCTAAGTCAGAATTAGTGGATTGGTCTAGATAGATGATGCTGAACTGAGTCTGGAGCAGAAGGTGTAGATGGGAGATGAATGATCCTAATAGAAGAGTTTAAGTATCCAGGTGAGGATTGCAGTACAAACTTGATGCAGGACTGAAGGTAGAGAAAGTTCGATGAGATTCTGGATGTGGCGCATTCTCTAGGAAAGCTTTTTTCCATGGTAAAGAAGTAGCGATTTATGCAGAGGACTCTATTGAGGAGACAGGACCGCTAGAATTCTTATTGTGCTATTGTTGAGGTCTGCAGAGAGACTGGAGTCTGAAAAGGATGGTTTAATGAGGAGGAAGTCATCAAGGTAGTCCAATATCCAACCTGCACGGGGATCATTGGGTAATCTTGGCAACAAATGCAAAGTCTGATTGCAAAATAAGAGGTCCCCAATTGAGGAATGCAGGTACCATAGTGCTGGGTTGATTGGCAAAAGTTTGAAGGCATGGGTGATGGCAGCTTGGAAAGCTGTATACCTTGGCCAAAGTTGATGATGCATAGGATGTCTGTCTATGCTGATGTGGTGTTAGGAGAATGCTTTACAGGGGATAAGGGAGTTCATGCTGAAAGTGGGTGAGCTGCGGGAAGCTGTGAAAATTATGAGTCTTGTTTAAGAGACTATGCTGCCAAGGGGGCTGTTTCTCTATATAGGAAAAACATGGGGGGAGGAGAAGGGGCTGATTAACTCTTGGTCTAGCTCACTGGCCTAGAGCTGATCAAGAAATGGGGGGTTTGGGTAGGCTGACAAGAAGTTGGGACATTTGAAGATGGCAGAGTGGTAGGTGACCATACCTAAATGGAATCCTGCTGTGACCTGATGAGAGGAAATGGATCTGGTGATTGAAAGGGTTTGTTAAAGTAATAATAAGCGATAGATAGGGAAGAATGATGGATTTCTCAGAAGTAACTCTATATCATAAGGTATTCCTCTCTTTAATAATTGTTGCAGCAGCAAAGGAGTGATCCACTAATGAATGCAGACAGAATGCTGAATGGTTTAGGCAGTGGTCCTGGTTTAAAAGGAGATGGACCTAATATATTGGAGCCTAATGTTTTGTATACTAGCTTCAGCCATGTTCTTGTAAAGTCTAGTAAGAGATGGAATAAGCATAAAAGTTACTACTGACTGTGGGTGGGCAGAGGAGTTAGATGGGGGCTAGTCGTTCAGCATCTACAAAGAGGTAAGTAGCAAGAGGGATTACTGGCCTCTGAGAGAGTAAGGAGCAACTGACTATTGGCCTCTGCAAAAGAGGTAAGATGTGGGGGCTAGTCTTTCAGCCTCTGCTAAAGAGTTATGCAGCGGGAAGCTAGTCTTTCAGTCTCTGCTAAAGTAGTAAGAGGCGGGGGGCTAGTTCTCCAGCTGCAACCGCAAACTGGGGAACAAAAAAAGAGACAGTTAATTCAATGGGCTAGAAACAGGGCAGAGTCTCTTTTGGTTAAATGGACAGTAATAGCCCAGAAAAAACCTTTATAGTTTTGTAGTGCTTAAAAAATTAAACTATATGCAACAAATCCTATCTCTCAAACCACTGTAGTTTGAGAGATATTCACATTCAAAGTTCCCCCTCCCTCCCCTTCTCCTGACGTCAGCTATAAAGCTGACAGCAGGAGATCCGTGTCGGCCAACACAAGGAGGCCCTTCGGCAGAGCCTAAGTCACTTTATTTAAAACAAATTACTTCATTGGAATGGTCTACAAACTGTGCTTGCAAACCAGGCACACTTTGTAGACCTGTCCAATTAAGTAATTATTTTCCAATAACGCGATTTTGGCTCTGCAGCTGAGCCGCTGGTTGGTCCCCGGACAGGATTCCCCTGCAGTCAGCACAGCGCTGACATCAGGGGAGGGAGGGGAGAACTTTAGTGCCAAATACTCTCAAACCATAGTGGTTTGAGAGAGAGGATTTATTGCATATCTTTTAAGCACTACAAAACTATAAAGATTTTTTTTCTGGGACATTATTGTCCCTTTAACTTTTTGTTTTATGCTGCTAGGAATAGGGCTGTGCAATCTCCGATTAGGTGGGCTCATATCACTGGTCTCCATTGTGGGTCTGAAGCAGAGCACAGACTTCAAGGATATGGATCAGATGCTGGCTTACACTATCAGCCCTCTTCTCATAGCTTAATCTGATCAGCTTACTTGCTTGCTATATAGGAGACATAAGAGGATGAATTCTGAGTCTACAGGTCCTATAAGTATGTCCCTGTTTCTTTGGAGCAAGTTTATGTGGTAACTTAACTCTTTTGCTGCTGGTTAGCACCTTTTGGGGGGGGTTTGGGTCCAGTGTTTATCGGGTCTACTGTTTTATTCTAGTGGGCTTTTGAGTGGTTTACGTTTGGTATTCACCTTGTTAACTTTATGTTCCGCGCCATTAAGGTGTGCGTTTACCGCATAGACACCATTGCTCAATTCACTTCTATGGGACTTTACAGTTTGGGACATATCTCTGCAACCGCTCCACGTTGCGTGGTCAGAGATGGCTCATTTTGTGAGTTTTCCCTTGCTCTGTTATTCGGTTAATGTTCTGGGGATGTTGGGGGCTTTACTGGGCTTCGGGCACTGTTGGGGTACTCTGTCAGCGAAACTACGTTTCCCATGAGTGCCCGCTTTGCGGGCTCATTTCCGATTGGCTCCCATCACGGCAGACATTTTGTGTATTCGCAGATCGTGTATCCTACACAGGGCTTGGACTCTCCTTCTCGCCTCCGCAGTTTAACCCTTTGCCTACCAGATAAGTCTTGTTTTAGTGTTTCTGTCGCGCATTAATTATCATACACACTTTACTGTGGGTGTTTTGATACTTTGACTGTTTTGACTCTGTGAGAACATCTACTCCATTAGACCTTGGGGCTAAACCTAAGGCTAAGGACACTGGGGCGTCTGTGTCCCCCATTGCTCATTGCTCCTCATGTCAATCAGGGTTACCTAGAAATACTCAGGTCAAATTTGCCCAGCATGCGCTGCTGCCCCTGAATCCCCTGCTGGATGCAAGAGTTTAAGGCTACTACCAAGGACCTCCTGTCCTCCTTCCATGCACTTTACAGGGGGTCTTCCACTTGTTGCAGACCCCCTCCCCTATCAGATCTTCCCAGCCTAAACCGCCGGGTGTACCTGATGTGTCTGATTCATCTGAGGAGGAACTGTTGGTGGACTCTGATGATGATGACTGTTCAGCTGTTCCTTCATCTCAGTTTTTGGGGACCCCTTTGTGGCGGACCCCATTCCCTCGGCTGAGGGCCTGATCAGGGCTGTTTTGTCCACCCTGAATATTCCCTTGGTGCAGGAGGCATCTTCTGACCCCTCTGATGCTTTCCAGGAGCCTGTTAGGCCCCATGCTTGGTTTCCACCTAATCCCACCTGTGACTGCTTGGTATCAGAGGAGTGGACATTTCCAGACAAGAAATTTTCTGTGTCTAAGAAGTTTGCTAAACTTTACCCGTTTTCTGAAACGACCCTCACTCAGTGGGTTCATCCCCCCAAAGTGCATGCCCCAGTTTTCAGGCTTTCTAAATTGACTACCTTGCCAGTGGCTGATGCCTCTGCTTTCAAAGACTGGACTGATGAGAAGCTTGAGACTTCTCTCAAGGCTATTTTTGCTACAGCGGGCTCTTCCCTTCGCCCTACCTTTGCTGCTGCATGGGTAAATAGGGCTGTGGCTGTTTGGACTGAACAACTCAATTCTGCTGTCCGTCAGGGAGCCGCTACATCTAACATGTTGCGACTTCTCGCTAATGTTGCTGAGGCTCAGCACTATGTCTCTGCCACTCTGTTTGATGCTGTGCGTATGGTAGCCAGGGCATCTACCATGTCTGTGGTAGCCAGAAGGGCTCTTTGGCTTAAGATCTGGTCGGCTGACGCGGTCTCTAAGAAGGCTCTCCTGTCTTTACCTTTTCAGGGATCCTCCCTGTTTGGGCCTGAGCTCAAGGATCTCATCAACGAGGCCACTGGAGGGAAAAGTTCTCACCTGCCAGTGGTCCTGAGGACGAAGGCGCCTGTCAAAAGGAATCGGCTTTTTCATCCCTTTCAGGCAGACTCGCGCCAAGCGACCCAGACAGTCCCATAGGCTCCGCGCTCCTCATCGAAGCCTAAGCAGTAATGGAGAGCCAAGTCCACCACGAAGCCCAGGGCTTCCAAACCTTCTTCTGCATGACTCACTGAACCCGGGTCCCCACCCGCAGGTAGGTGGCCGCCTATGCCACTTCCTTTAGGGTTGGCAGGCCTCTGTGGTGGACCCATGGGTTTTACAAGTGGTGGCCTCAGGATACAGGATTCCCTTCACCTCTCTTCCTCCTCCAAGGACCTTTGTTTCTCGTTCTGTCTTGGGAGCAGAAAAGAGACACCTTTTCGAGGATGCTATTCAGGCCCTGCTAGACAAGGCAGTCCTGGAGCCAGTTCCCCTTCAGGAGAGCGGCTTGGGATTCTATTCCAACCTCTTTGTGGTTTCCAAGAAGGATGAAGGCTGTCACCCCAGTTTGGATCTGAAGCATCTCAACTCCTTTGTGGTCAGGTCCCCGTACCATCAGGAGTCTCTACGCACAGTGATAGCGGACATGTCTCTTGGGGAATTTCTGGCCTCTCTGGCTCTTCAGGATGCTTATCTGCACATCACCATTCACCCAGAGAGTTGGCAGTATTTCCTCTTTGCCTGCGATCGAGGGTATTTCCAGTTCTCTGACCTCCCCTTTGGCCTGACCACAGCTCCTCAAGTCTTCAACAGAGTCCTAGGAGCATTGATCTCCATCCTACATTGGAACGGCATCAGGGTGACTCCATACATGGACGACCTCCTTCTGAAGGCTTAGTCTCCGGAACTCACAAGCAGATGATTGACTGCATTCATTCTCTCTCCTATCACGGGTGGATCATCAACTTGGAGAAGTCAGACCTTGTTACTTCTCAGAAGATGGTCTTCGACACTCAGAGGGGGATGGTGTCTCTGACAGACTAAGTGGCTCATCAGCACTAAAGGTCCAAGCTGTCCTGTCTCAGGATCCTGTTCCATCCAAGAAGTTGTCATCCTTGGTGGGGAAGTTCATTTCCACCATAGAAGCAGTTCCGTTTGCCATGGCTCACGCCAGGGAACTTCAGAGGTTTCTGATCCTGGCCTGCAAGGGCCGTCCCGATCTCCTGGAAAGATCCCTGTCTCTTCCTTTTTCAAGTGGAGCTGAGTCTCTTGTGGTGGTTCAACCTGAACAATCTCCTGAAAGGCAGACCCTTCCTGGTGCCCTTCTGGACCACAGTGATGATGGATGCCATCCACTCTGGATGGGGAGTGGTGCTGGGGCTCTTGAGTGTTCAGGGCTGGTGGTCTCAGGAGGAATCTCTCCTTCCCATCAACATCTTGGAGTTTCAGGCGATATTTCATGCCCTACATCACTGGACACGGCAACTGGAGGATTGCCCGGTCAGGGTACAGGCAGACAACGCCAAAGCGGTAGCTTACATCATCAAGCAAGGCAGCATAAGTAGTCTCGCAGCTTGGCTAGAGGTCAAGGCTATTTTATCTTGGGCAGAGGAGCATGTCCCTGCCATTTCCGCCATTCATATTCCTGGCGTAGACAACGTTCTGGCCGACTTTAGTCCATTCCAATGAAATAATTCATTGTAAATAACGAGATTGCAGCTCTGCTGCAGAGCCTCCGTGTCGGCCGACGCGGATCTCCTGCTGACAGCTTTACAGCTGACAGCAGGAAATCATGAACTTGAAATGCATGTATCTCTCAAACCATAGTGGTTTGAGAGAGATGTTTTTGTGCTGTGCTCAACTTTTTAAGGACTGCAATTTAAAAAATATTTTTTGTGGGACATTACTATCCCTTTAAAATGTCAGTATGAAAACTGAAGACTGGTAAGTGAACCATTTAAGTGCTATGGTCCTATCTCTTTTATGCCCCTGCTGTTACTTGGCACCCACTGTAATATGGTGTTCTTGCCTCAGTCCTACTCATATTCATTGCATTCTGTGTCTCTAAAAGTGGCTGCTTGGGCTGTTCTTACAATGTTGTAGCTCGGCTTTCTCCTCCTTTTATAGGAGTTAGCTTTATTACATTTATGTTTTCTACCATTTCACTATGTATATATGCATGATCCATCCTTATTTTTTAATTTTCTTTGCACTTTGTTTTGTTTGACTCTGCCCCTTTAAGAATGGATTCTTGCACAGCAAGATAATATTTTGCATGAGGCAGTTGCAGTTGGACTATTGGTCTCAAGAGTTGGTCAAGACAATGCTCTCAACTGTCCTATGCCATGTCATTCTCTCCACAGACGAAGCAGGATCTTTATTAACATCTAAAAGAATCGGGAGAACATATGTGAGAGGAACTGTGTAGATCAAGAATTACGATCAGGGGGTATATTTACATTGAGCTACAGACCCCTGGTTACATCCCTTCTAGTGGGGTTAGATTGACTACAAGAAACAATATAAGGTATTCTAGTGATGTGATATTACAGATTAAAAACTATGCTACTAAAACCACACTATGTACAATATATCATCTCCTATTTAAGCAAACATCTTGATAATGTTTCATCAGAGATTAGATACAATGAAGTATTTTACTACTATATCAAGATGTGACATATGACAGACACAATTCTATACACTGGCTAATTTTTCTACTTATGCAGTACCCATTTAAGTTCTTCATTCAGGCCGTATGGTACCAAAATGTTCAAGTAGAAAATCCACCAATTTTCTCTTTTTAATAATGCATCTGTGATGTTGCCTTTTCTTACATCTAAAGAGATCTTTTCAAGACCCCACACCTTTTATGCCTTTCGGATTGTTTTTATGTTTGTCAAAGAAATGTCTGCTGACTGATGTTAGTGAAGTTACGGCCTTGTCTTTCACCAAGGTGGGTGCTTTTCTTATGTTGCTGATATGTTCGCCAACACAAATTTTAAACATTCTTGATGTCATGCCCACATACATTTTATTGCAGGGGCATTGAAGACAGTATGTAACTGCTTCAGAGTTACAGTTAATGTACAGTCTTATTTTTCTTATTTTCCCAAATCTGTCTATCACCTCTGATTTCTTAAACATATACTGGCAGTTGACACAGTTACCACATCTAAAAGAGCCAGCTATTTTAGGTTTCTTGGTGTTAGGGGCAAAGTGACTATGTACCAACTTGTCCCTTAGGGATGGCACCCTTCTGCAACTGGTTAGTATTTTCTCTCCCAGACATCTATTCAGGGAAATACAGGTTCTTTTTCTTCGAGGCTCTTCCCTCAAACTGCAAAGCAATAATTTCTTCTGTATGCACCAATACTGAGGATAACTGCAAAATCTCAGAGCTTGTTGGTGCAGTGCGTATCTGTCCTGTAGAACTACAAGCTTTGTCTTGTAAATCCCCTTTTCCAGGTTTCTCCCCTGGGCAAGGCAGTTCTTCGTACTCCTAGAGGTTCGATCAAAGTCGTGACGACTCAATGCGGTGGCACCGCTACATATGCATAAAATATTAGAAAACAAATATGATACAAATTAAACCCTGTATGGAACTAATTCGTTAAGAAACAAGTAAAATAACATATAGACCACACAACTAATCCAACCGAAAAAAGATGCAAAGATAATGCATAAGTTTTAGGGCTGCACCCATATTTGTGGGAAGAGCTGGATGACTATTTATAGCCTCTCCAGACTTCTGCTTTCGTTGTGGGTAATTTGTCGGCTGGCTGGTGGACAGTGTACACAGCATGGTGCGTTCCAACATCTGAATTAGGGTACATGCATTAAGGCCATATCATACTCTCCAAATATACGATCGATTTCACCTGTGTAAATTGTTTTCCCCTTTTTTTTTTATTTTTTTCACCACAATTATACTATCCGGATAATTTATGCCTTTTCCCTCTTACCTCGTCGCATCTGCTATCAATCACAGCGAAATTGATATCACAGTGTCACGATACTTCAGGTTCGGTCTACTTCATATTGCCAAGCTCCATTGGTGGCTACAACAGGCTCCCTGTATATAGGTTTTCAGTGTTGTTAAGTATAATATGGTAGGTTATATTAAGTATCCGTGTTGCTGATACCTTTTTCCATACACTATCTTTATTTTGTTTTTAGTCAATCTGAGCTCTCACTTTGCAGAGCTCATATAATATTGAGTCCTTTACTGGCATCAATCCTTAAGCTGCTTCACTTGAATCAAAACAATTATTTTCAGCTACCGTATTTCATAGGGTAAAATATTCTTGCTATTGCTCGCTATATCACTTCCTTAGTGTCCTTACATTAAATGAAGGTTTCCATATTTTCTTTTTCCAGTGCAGCAGAAGCTCATATTCGTATAAGTTAGAATTCATGTTTATTTCACCTTCTAATGGTCAATTCAGACAATCACTGTTTTTTTGTCAGCATTCACATTTTGCTTATATTTCCACATCACCAATACAATACCATTCACTAGCAATGCTTCTCCACCCACAAATTGTATTATCATCTCTCACTTCAGGGATATGCACATGGTCACTAGATCCTGATCATGTTGAGCACGTCCAGTCATGCATGTCATCACATTCATGTTCCCTATTACCATTTATGGCACATAGTCACCGTATCAAACTCATAAGTTATCATCTCTCTTCGGTAGAGGTCACAACTAGTTTGCCATATTATTATTATTATTATTATTTATTTATATAGAGCCAACTTATTCCACTGCACTGTACAATTGGGAATAGATATACAGAGGTACTAAATAGTACAATCAGATGTGGAGAACAGAAGGATCAGAGGGCCCTGCTCATGAGAGATTACAGTCTAGGAACAGAGCACTTAGTCCTGGTCTAACGCATATGTCCTTACCTCTCCAAGAGGCTGAAGGTCTAGTACACTCAGTTACTCATTAACTCACTTCCTTACCTCTTTTGAGACTGAAGGAATAGCACACTCCATTCTAGCTGGATGCACATGTCCTTATCTCCTTACGGGGTTGAGGTTTAGCTCATTCAGTTAGCTTTATTCCCTCTGCCTCACCTCTTTGTGAGGCTAGGGGAATACAGCATTCAGTTCCGCTTTATGCAATATCCTTAACTCTGTAAGGGACCGAAAGTATAGTCCACTCAGTTATTTATAATCTCACTTCCTTACCTTTTCGTGAGGTTGAAGGAATAGATCACTCAGTTCTGGATAAATGCACATGTCCTTACCACTCTGAGAGGCCGAAGGATTACTCCACTATTATAACTTGCTTCCTTACCTACTTGGTGAGGCCATAGGTATAGGGTACTCGGCCCAGTCCTGAATATGTTCTTATGTCCCAAGGAGGCCGAAGGCTAGCTCGCTCCATTATTTATAACCAGTTGCTTTGCCACTTCATGAGGCTGAAAGCATAAGGCACTCAGTTCTGGTTAGATGCACATCCTTACTTCGTAAGGCAGAAGGAATGGGGCACTCTGTTCCAACTTGATGCACATGTTCTTACCTCTTCAGAGGCCAAAGGACTAGTCCACTCAGGTATTCATTAACTCACTTCTTTATCTCTTTGTGGGGCCGAGGGTATAGGGCATTTGGTCCAGGTCCTATGGGTATGTCCTTACCTTGCAAAGAAGCTGTAGGTAAAGTTCACTCAGTTCGTACACTCGCTTCTTATCACAGTGCCCGTGATTGCCCTCTGATGGCGATGATGTGATGTGCTCGCGACATTGTCTATCACTTCCTGAGTGTCGCGCTTATGCGCATTTGCTATTCTTATAGGCCTATGGTAATTGCCAGAGTGAGTCTCCACCTACTTGCTAGGCCTTATAGGCCTCACTCTGCCAGTACTACTACTACCGTTCATGGTGTACCTATGCACTAGCTCTTGTGATATTCCTATGCTATTATCAGTGTATGACCTCTGGCTACATTTGACTCCAGCTACGTTTGATCCCTGACTTGATGCATTCCGTTCCAGTCTGACCCTTGGCTTCATCTGACTATCCGTTCCAGTTTGACCCTTGGCTGCGTCTGACTACCCTCTCTGGCCTGACCCTTGGCTCCGTCTGACTACCCACACTATACTGACCCCGGCTCTGGCTGACTATCTGATACGGTACTGACCTTGGCTTGCCTGACTAACTACTCTGTGTTGACTCGGGCTCAGCTGACTATCCATGTGTTTCCGACCCTTGGCCTGACTGCATCCGCTCTCTCTCTAGACCATGCTGTAGCTGGTACAAGCTGTGCTTGTTATCTTCCTGGACATTGGCTCTGGCTATGCTATTCTGCTTGTTACCAATGGTTAGTGCCTTTGGGTATTCCCTAGCGTTCTGGGGATTTAAGTCACCATTGTCTTCACTACCCTAGCGTTCTGGAGTATCTCTAGTCACCTTTGCCTGTGGGTTTACCCTAGCGTTCTAGGAGAGTTACTCTCACTTTGCTTGGGTGTTTCCGCTTCACCTATACTAGAAGCTACTTCTATCCTTGCTACTATTACATGCTGTAGTCAGATTGGGATCAGCCTTCCTTCAGTCAGTGGATCCTGTGCTGTCTCCATACCTGGCTAGTGAGGGTTGGGGAAGTGCTTGTGCACTGTCTCCATACCTGGTCCTGTGAGTGTTGGGGAAGTGCTTTCCGTATTTCTGTTTTAATAAAGATTTTGATTTTACTGTGTCTGTACTTGTCAGTGTCATTATTCCATAGTCACTCCGTGACACTTTACTTCTCGAGTCCATAGGAATAGGCAGTTCAGTTTCAATAAGGCACATATTCTTACCTCTCCAGAGTCCGAAGGTCCAGCCAATCCGTTATTTATAGCTCTTTTTCCTTACTTCTTCACGAGGCCAAAGGAATAGGGCACCCAGTTCTGGCTAAGCACACTTCCTTACCCTCCTAGAGGCCGAAGCTTTTAATAATAATAATAATAATATTTTCTTGTTCAATTAACTATATTTTCCATAGGTTACTCCAAGCAAGGAAGGCTCGTTACAATGGGCAGTCTCAGACTCTGAAACATCCTGCATCTTACCAGGACCTTCCAGATCCTGGCCACATAATAGTGTGTATCATTCACTTAGGGCATGGACAGTAGCTAAATTAATTGACCAAACGTGGTATTCACTACCCAGCATCAGCAAGGAAGGCATAGTTGTACAAGCTGCTGTTTCCTCCCGCAACAGCATCTCCATCACTCCCAACATCCTTGCCTACTCAGTCCCTTGTGTCTTCTCCAAAACTGTTTCCCGTTCCTTCTCTGGCCAGCCCACCCACTCCCCCGGATCAGCTTAATCAAATAACTCAGTTATTGATCCATCTCACGTCTACAATTAAGAATATGCAGGCGAGACTTACAAATCTGGAGAACACCCATCCCATCCAGACTACCCCCGTGCTAGTTAGTGAATCGGTTTCCACATCATGTACTCAGAGTCTGCCACCACGTATCGCACCTGCCAATTTGGTCCCACAACATCTCAGACAAGACATCACTGAGGGGAAGGAGATCAATTTGGTATCCTTGTTAGTAGCATCACAGGACATCACTGCAAACAAAACTGTAGACTGTGGTGAGGTATTTGTCACGTTGAAGGCCAAGTCCTGTAAGTTCTTGATTCCAGAGTTTGTCCACACCTACAGGGCTATCTTGTGCTCCTCTTTGACCCCCCATAGATAGGAATTAGGCCATTACCTGTTTATGCTCGTAGACCATGGGTAAAAATACAGAGGCTCTGCTTTCTATGAGTACCACAAGTCCTTTGCAGCAAAAGTAGAAGCAGCATTGACAATTAAATTTCACGTTTGATTGGAGCTCCCTTGACAATGAGCTTCTCTATAGGCATTTTGCCAGTCTTAAGACCCCGTCTTGTCAATATTGCAAGTCACATACTCATACCCTACATCTCTATACCCAGCAGCTCCAGCTACATCAGTCCAGGAGGACCATTCAACTTCTAGTGCTCAGCCATTTCCATCATTTCCCATACTCCCTTCCTTTCCACCTAAAGGTAAATTAGGCAGACCTATCCACTATCCCATCTGCAACAATGTCAGTACCAAGGTTGCTTCTATAGTGTATGCAGGTTACTGCACATTTGTTCTCTGTGTTGCAAGGCACATTCCAGAGCCATCTGCCCCAGGAATGTTCAGCTCAATAAATGACTAACGATGGTCAACATTTCTGTCCTACATTCTCGCCTGTCTTTTTTTCCATAGTCAATTACATCATTACAGATTTTCAACAGGGCTTTCATACAGGGATTTTCACTGTCGTCCAATACAGGTCACTGGTACACTGGGGAGGCGAACCGCCCCTTTAATAGGCAGGAACATTCATTCAAATGTATGCAGGGGGTGGAGCCTCCCCTCCTACTTAAGCTGCCTTCAGGCCAGAGCCAAGCTAGATTGATTTGTTCCTGTGTGCTGTGCACACCAGGTGGAGAACATCTCTCATTCAACTTTAGTTTTTTATTGTTTTCTTTCAAATATGGAATACCACCATTAGGCGGGTGACCGTGGCTGTGAATTGCCCTCTCCAAAGTGGCTAGTGCAGCTTCCAGGGATTTTCTGGTGGACCTTATGCTTCACTGCTGGGGGGATTTTCCTCTGGTTAATCTCCTTTTAACATGGTTACCTGAAGACAGAAGTCCTGCAGAAAGGTGAGCCACCCTTTGAGTGCTGAAGGTCCACTTGTTCCCACAGTGTCCCTTCTCTGGGCTTGTATTTGGGAGTTTGCTTTCTGCACTCCAGCACTCATAGGGTGTTTTTATTCATATTGCTTGTAATTATGCAATGTTTGTGGTATTCCCTGGGTTTTGGAGCATTGGGTCCTTATTCTCTCATGTTTTCCATTGTCAAAAGTGTGTTTGGTGTACTTTTTACTTTTAGTATACTTTATTAAGATTTAGTGTTCCGCGCCTTTAAGCGTGCTTTTTCCCCGCATAGACGCCATTGCTCCTTTACGCTCTATGGGATTTCACAGTGTGGGACGTTTCTCTGGAACCGCTTGTCACAGCAACTTCAGAGAGGGCTCATTTTGTTGGTCTTCCCCTGCTCTATCATCCGGTGTGTTGGGGGTTTGGGGGGGCTTCGGGCACTGTTTAGGGGTACTTCTGAGGAAAACTACGTTTCCCATGAGCGCCCGTTTCGCGCTCGTTTTCTGATTGGCTCCCGTCACGGCAGCCATTTTGTGGTGTTTTTCTCAGCGAGTATACTACGCAGGGACCGAGTCTTCTCTCCTCTCAGCAGATTAACCCTTCGCTGGCCAGATAAGTCCGATTTTAGGCATTTCTGGGGTGAAACTTTAATCTTTAACACTTTTACTGGGTGGTTTTATTAGGTGGTGTATATCTGACGCTGTGAACATGTCTACTCCACTGGAGTCAGGGGCTAGACCCAAGGCCAAAGAGGCTGGGATGACCATTTCCCCCATTGCGTTTTGCTCCTCTTGTCACTCTGGGCTGCCTAGAGAATTTTCAGGTCATTTATGCCCAAAATGTGCAGAAAGTCAGGATAGCAACCCTGGGCTTCCCAGCCATGCTATTGAGCCAACTTGGGTAACAGAGTTTAAAGCTGCCACTAGGGATCTCAGATCCACTCTTCAACTCTTTCCCTCCCAGGTTCAGGGGGCTCTACAAGTCTGGCAGACGCCCTCCTCAATCAGGACCTCCCTGCCTAAGCCACAGGGAGCTCCTGATGTGTCTGATTCTTCTGAGGAAGAACTTTTACAAGATTCTGATGCTGAGGAAGGCACTGTTATTGAATCTAATAGGTCCATTGGGGACCCTTATGAATGTGACCCTGAAGTTTCGGCTGAGGGTTTGATCAGAGCCGTACTTACTACGCTCAACCTTCCTCTGACTCAGGAATCTACTCATGATCCAACTGATGTTTTCCAAGAACCATCAAAGGCTGTGGTTTGTTTTCCTACTAACCCTACCCTTGCCCGTTTAGTCTCAGACGCATGGAAGAACCCTGAAAAATCCTCTTCTGTGTCCAAGAAGTTTGCTAAACTTTATCCTTTTCCTGAGACTGAACTGGCAAAATGGGTTCATCCTCCTAAAGTGGATGCTCCTATTTCTAGGTTATCCAAATCTACTGCCTTAGCTGTGTCTGATGCTTCGGCCCTGCAAGATTGGACGGACAAAAAGTTAGAGATTTGCCTTAAATCCATTTTTGCCTCTGTTGGCACTGCCATGCATCCAACTTTTGCAGTGGCGTGGGTTAATAGGGCCATTGCGGCCTGGACTGAGCAATTGGCTGAGGCGGTTCGCCAGGATGCTCCAGTGTCTGAGCAGTTGCAGCTTCTTGCTAATATGTTAGAAGCTCAAAATTATGTTGCTGATGCTGCTTTTGATGCTGTGCGCATGATGGCTAGGGCCTCTACCTCCTCCATAGTAGCTAGACGTGCTCTTTGGTTGAAGATTTGGTCTGCTGACACTGCATCTAAGAAAGCCTTGCTTTCTTTGCTCTTTCAGGGGTCCTTACTGTTTGGATCTGAACTTAAGGAGATGATTAGTGAGGCCACTGGTGGCAAAAGTACTCTTCTGCCATCAGTGTTCAAGAAAAAGTTTCCAGCCAAACGCAATCGGTCTTTTCGTTCTTTCCAAACTGAGACACGCTCCACGCCCCAGACAGGTCCGTCTTCCACGCGCTCCTCCTCCAAGCCCAAACAGTCCTGGAAGCCCAAAGTTGCCCCTAAGGCCAAGACCTCCAAGACTGCTTCGGCATGACTCGCCGAACCCGGGTCCGCATCCGGCTGTAGGTGGACGTCTCCACATCTTTCGCCGGGTTTGGGAGGAGTCTGTGGCGGACCCTTGGGTTGTTCAGGTGGTATCAGAGGGATACAGGATCCCTTTCTCTTCCCTTCCTCCTTTTAGGTTCCATTTTACTCGTCCTTCTCAGGAGCCTACAAAAAGACGTCTGTTCGACGACGCTATTCAGGATCTTTTGGACAAAGAGGTCCTGGAATTGGTTCCACCAGAAGACACAGGTTCAGGATTCTATTCCAACCTGTTTGTTGTGGCCAAAAAGGACGGAGGTGCTCGTCCTATATTGGATCTCAAGGATCTCAATGACTTTGTTGTGAGTTCCCACTTTTGTCAGGAATCTCTGCGTTCTGTGATAGCAGCAATGTCTCCAGGGGAGTTTCTTGCCTCCCTGGACCTCCAGGATGCATACCTTCACATCCCTATTCATCCAGAGAGCAGACGGTATCTCAGATTTGCCTGTCACAAAGGCCACTTTCAGTTTTCAGCTCTTCCCTTTGGTCTGACTTCAGCTCCTCAGGTCTTTCAGAGGGTATTGGGAGCTTTGATTGCTGTGCTTCATCGAGATGGAGTCAGGGTGACTCCTTACATGGACGATCTGCTCCTGAAAGCCTCATCTGCGGAGATCCTTCACAAGCAGCTGCAGTTGTGCATACAGACACTCAATCGCCACGGCTGGATTGTGAATCTGGACAAGTCAGACTTGGTCCCATCTCAACAGCTCCTCTTCCTGGGTCTCCTGTTCGACAGTCAGCAGCGCATGGTGTTTTTGCCGGAAGAAGTGGCTCATCAGATTGATGTCCGGGTGGCCAGGATTCTGGAAATGGACAGGGTTCTAGTACCAAAGTTGTCTTCTCTGGTGGGGAAGTTCATTTCCACGATAGAGGCGGTGCCTTTTGCCATGGCACACACCAGGGAACTCCAGAGGTTTGTGATTCAGACTTGCAGATCTCATACAGATCACCAGCATCTCTCTGTATTGTTGCCCCCTCATGTAGAGCTGAGCCTGGAGTGGTGGTTGGACCTGTCTCATCTCCTGAAAGGGAGATCCTTTCGGGTTCCCTATTGGACAACAGTAACGACGGATGCCAGCCTCCGGGGTTGGGGGAGCAGTGTTGGGTCGTTTCAGTGCTCAGGGGAAATGGGGTCTGGAAGAATCTCTTCTCTCCATCAATGTTCTGGAACTTCGTGCCATCTTTCTTGCCCTTAGGCACTGGGAATCTCAGCTGGAAGGTTGTCCAGTCAGAGTGGAGTCCGACAACGCCACCGCAGTGGCCTACATCAACAGACAAGGCGGCACGAAAAGTCTCACCGCTTGGTTAGAGGTCAAGGCCATTTTGTCTTGGGCAGAAGCTCATGTGCCCGTCATCTCAGCGGTACACATTCCAGGCGTAGACAACGTCATGGCAGATTTTCTCAGTCGTCATACAGTCGACAGCGGAGAATGGGCGCTTCACCCAGAAGTGTTTCTCCTTCTCACCCAGATGTGGGGGGTACCAGTAGTGGATCTGATGGCTACCAGACACAACAGGAAGGTGCCAGTGTTTTGCTCCCGGTGGAGGGACCCTCTTGCTCTGGCAGTGGATGCCTTGTCAATCCCTTGGACGTTTCCTCTGGCTTACATCTTCCCTCCTCTTCCTCTGTTGATCCGAGTCATCCAGAAGCTGAAGGTGGAGCGTTGTCCTGTCATCCTGATCACTCCAAATTGGCCTCGTCAGTCCTGGTATCCGGAACTGCTAGCCATGTCTGTGACGGATCCTGTCCCGCTTCCTGCACGTCCAGATCTACTTCTTCAGGGATATCTGTGGAAGGAGGATGTTCAGCATCTCCATTTGATGGCTTGGAGGTTGAATCCTCAATTCTAAAGAAGAAAGGGTTTTCCTCTTCAGTGGTGTCTACGATGCTTAGAGCTCGCAAACCTGTGTCTTCCAAGATCTATCATCGCATATGGTCCACCTTTGTAGCATGGTGTACTGCTAAGGATCTGTCTCTAGATTTCAATCTTCCCACAGTCCTAGCCTTTTTGCAGGATGGGGTTGAGAAGGGACTCAGCCTGAGTTCTCTCAAGGTTCAGACTTCAGCTCTGTCTGTGTTTTTCCAGGAAAGGATTGCTATTCTTCCTGATGTTAAGGTTTTCTTCCAAGGTATGGCTCATGTTCGGCCTGCCTTCAAGAGTCCTGCTCCCCAGTGGGACCTCAATTTGGTGCTGGGGGTTCTCCAGAGACCCCCGTTTGAATCCTTGGCTTCTATTCCTTTGCGTCTCTTGACCTGGAAAATGTCCTTTCTTTTGGCTATTGTCTCAGTTCGCCGGGTAGCAGAGTTACAAGCTCTGTCTTGTAAACCTCCTTACTTGGTGTTTCACAAGGATAAGGCAGTGCTTCGCACTTCCAAGGAGTTTTTACCCAAGGAGATTGTGGTTCCCTCTTTCTGCCCTAACCCTTCCTCTGACAAGGAAAGAGATCTCCATTTGTTGGATGTTGTGCGTTGTCTTAAATTTTATGTTCATCGCACAGAGTCTATCAGGAAGTCTGACGCCTTGTTCGTCATTCCTGAGGGGCCTAGGGCAGGGAGACCGGCATCCAAGGTAACTATTGCCTCTTGGATTAAATCTACCATCCGTGAAGCCTACAAATTGCGGAATAAGCATGTTCCCTTCAGGGTTACTGCTCATTCCACCAGATCAATTGGGGCCTCTTGGGCCTATAAGAATCAGGCATCTGCTGATCAGCTGTGCAAAGTGGCCACTTGGTCCTCGGTGCACACCTTCTCGAAGCACTACCGTGTTGATGTACTGGCCTCGGCTGATGCCAGCTTTGGGAGGAAGGTCCTGGAGGCAGTCTTGCCTGTTTAGGATCTTCTACTTCTGTGGTTCTTAGTGCTTCTTTGCTGTTGAGCCCTGTTGGCTCTAGTTCAGTGTGCTGTGATAGTTCGGGGGTTCGTTTTTACCCCTGGTTGGTGTCCGTTGACACATGTTACTGGGCTATATGATTAACTGGTTCATAGCAGTTCTAGTGACTTGGGCCTTACGCCTGGTCCTTGCCTTACTTCCCGCCTCTGGGACAGCTCAATGTTTGTACATCCCAGTGTACCAGTGACCTGTATTGGACGACAGTGAAAATAGGATTTTAGTCTTACCTGTTAAATCCTTTTCACTTAGTCCATACAGGTCACTGGTCTCCCACCCTGTCAAGGGACCATGCTTGGATTTCCTGTGGCATTCAGTGGGAGACCTTCGGGGCATGCTCACAGGAGTCTTCCTTTTCCTTCTTACCTCTGGTCAGTTTAAGTGTCTCAAATCAATCTAGCTTGGCTCTGGCCTGAAGGCAGCTTAAGTAGGAGGGGAGGCTCCACCCCCTGCATACATTTGAATGAATGTTCCTGCCTATTAAAGGGGCGGATCGCCTCCCCAGTGTACCAGTGACCTGTATGGACTAAGTGAAAAGGATTTAACAGGTAAGACTAAAATCCTATTATTTCATGTCCATCTATTTCCATTGAATGCCCCAACCTGCAATCCTCACTTAACTCCCCCGCAGTAGTAGACTCATTAGTAGTACATGAAGTTGACAAAGGTTTCATCATTGGACCATTTCCTATCCCTCCCTTCCCAATCTGGAGGATCAACCCTATTGGGATTTTTCCAAAACATCTGACCTCAATAAGCACAGGCTGATTATAGATTTCTCAGCTCCGTATAGTGCATTTCAACCAAGTATTAATTTGCTTTTCCCATCGGCGGAATATTCCATGGTATACTCCAGGTTAGACGATGCCATTTTCCACATTCAACAGGGAGGTGGCAGGTGTTAGCTTTCTAAAACTAACATCTTGGATGCCTTTAAGATATTACCAATTAATGAATCTCTCTGGCATCTGCATGATTTACGTTGGAAAGAGTCTTATTATTTTGCCACTCGACTAGCTTTTGGGGCAAAAAGTAGAATAAGGATATTCGGCACGGCTGAAATATTAGCCTGGCTACTGCTCAACCATGCTCATTGTAGTATAGTTATTCACGATTTGGATGACTTTCTACTCATTGAACCCAATCACTGTGCTGTCCAGTCTACTCAAATTGCAGGACCTCTTCCAATCCATTACCATACTCATTGCAGCTAATAAAATATATGGCCTGTCCACATCAGTAGATTTCTACCCAATAAGTTATTCAGGATTAGATCCATCCTTCATGCTTTTTCCCAACAAGATCACTGGACACACTCTGAACTCCAATCTCTCTTCAGACACCTGGGATTTGCCACCAAGATGCTGCCCCAAGGCAGATCATTTATTTCTCATTTGCTACAACTGCTCTCTCACCACACGCACAGATTCTTCCTCAATTCCCATCAATCAGGCCATCAAATCAGATTTGGCCATGTGGGGTATCTTCTTAGGGCAATGGAACAGGAGGGTTCCCTCCTATCCTATCCCCATGTTTGGTTCTGCATGGTTCGCATAGCCATGGCTGGTCAAGGTATTGGTTTTGCCTCTATTTTTCTCCTCTTCTCCTTTGTTTGAAGTTCATCTGATAGGAGCGGCAGCTGCTTTATGGGGTCCATCTTGGTCCAGCCAGATTGCACTGTTCCATACAGATAACCTAGATATTTCCCAGTGTATTGGTAAAGGTAGCTCCTGATACCCCCCCATCATGTTGTTTTTAAGGAAACTCACATTGTTGTTTAGGTTTCACATTACTTGTCCGGTTTACATTTCAGGATTTTTTTTTTTTCAATTACAACCAATGGCATATTCTCAACCATGCACCCCACCACGATTTCAGGATTTAATCTTGCCTTAGAAGCCACATCTCCAATGCAGAAAAAATCATCAGCAAGGCACTGGCTACCAATACCAAAAAGACTTATACCAGAGCTTGGAAGGCTTTTTCATAATTTTTTTAGCTTTACATCAGTCTGCACAACCATATACAATCAAAAATATCCTTGCTTTCACTGGATTCAGCACCATTTAGGTTTATTATTCCCACACAATGAATCCATTTTCTCTTCATACAGAGTAAAATTGTTTTTTAAGGGTCTTTCTAAATCCTATATCCACGCCCATGACTTCCTATTTACTTTCAAATTTTTAGACAATAGTAGATCTACTCCTGTCTAAGCCCTTCGACACCCTCATTAATCACGTCCTTCTAGCTTCTATTCACCTTGCGTTCTTCAGGATCCTTAAATCTAGTGAATTCACAGAAAAAGGATAAAAGGAAGTTAAGCGCTCTAGGAGTGAGGGAAGAAAATAGTGCTACACTTACCGAGGTGTTAAATGCTGCTGTTTGTTGTGGATTTCACAAATTGCAGTCCATGTCACTGTGTTGACACAAAAAAAGGAAGGGGAAGAGGAAACAGAGCAACTCTAAGCGTAGCAGAAAAGAAAAAAAAAATATATATATATACACCCTTTCTCTCCAGGTAATATACACACATGTATGAGAGGCTTCACCTGCCTCTCAGTTTAAACAACTCGCACTGGATATTGAATGCCGTTCCAGGCTGGTGACTTCTTTGTTGGCTCAAAGTAATCAATGTAATTTAGTTCCCAGTAATAAACCACATAAATAAGGTCAAATATGCAGGCCGTACTTGGAAAGTTATTAGTTCAAAACGATTCATACAAAAGAGTAAATGTGGTAGAGGTGACCCTTACATAACATGGAGGTATGTGGGTAAAAGACTATATATCCACTGATCCACTTTTGATTTTTGTGATATGTTACTATGTATGTAAATTCTGAGATGTTATCAAGGGGAAAACAGAGCTACCAACTGGAAGAATGACTTGACCCAGTCTTCTTATATTGGCTCAAGCTATGTCAGCATAACTTAACACTTTGAGTGCCAGAGGGGTAAGCAGTGCATTGCAGAGCAATGTGTTGCGTACCCCTCTGGCACTCAAAGGGTTAAGTAAGGAGGAGTTACTGCTCCCATTGGGTGATTCAATGGGGGAGTGATTTAAATCATGCAGGGAGTTGGCCTGCCCCCACTATCCAACCCGCCCACCACTATCCAGCCCGCCCACCACTATCCAAATAACTAAAAAAACAAAATGGCTGCCACACAGACATAAACACATCAGACAAAAAACAAACACACACTCACACTCAGTCATTCACACTCAATCATACACACTCACAATAATTCACGCATACACTCTCTCACTCACACATTCACACACACTCAATCACACACACACTTACACTCAATCATACACTCACTCACACACTCAATCAAACTCACTCACATTCTCTCTCACACACTCACTCTCACACACTCAATCACTCACTCAATCACACACAATCACTCACACTCACTTTCATACACCCTCTCGCTCACACACTCTCACTCTCATACACCCTCTCGCTCACACACTCTCACTCTCACACACTCTCACTCAATCATACACACTCACTAACACACTCACACACACTTAGTAACACACTCACACAATCACTTTCTCTCGCACTCACACCCCGGTAGCCAGCACAATCCACCTTCCACCATAGTCTCACTCACACCCCGGGAGCCAACACGATCCACCTTCTACCATAGTATGTGCAATTACCACATGCATTTCAACTACATGAATGAATGCCACTCACTCACTCACACCCCGGGAGCCAGCACGATCCACCTTCCACCATAGTATGTGCAATTACCACATGCATTTCAACTATATGAATGAATGCCACAGTGGAGGCATAAGTACAAACACAAACTCATTACAATGACACATAAGTCACCCCCTTATGACTCACTTCTGTGTGTGTGTGTCTCTGTGTGTGCCTGTGTGTTCCTCACTGTGTGTGTGTTGCATGTCTGTATCACACTCTGTGTCTGCATGTTGTGCATTGCATGTATGTGTGTATGACTGTGTCGCTCTTTATGCATCTCAGTGCATGCGTATGCATTTGCGTGTGTGTCTCTGTGTGTGTTTGTCTTGTATCCATGTGTGTGAATTAATTCCATATATATCCTGACGGGCAGCGCCTTCCCACATTGCCAGTATATATATCCTATATTATAATTCGCTAAGGATGTTTGTCAGAAGCCGTCATGTGCAGTAGAGATGGCTGCGCATGCTGCAGTCATGCGCAGTAGAGACTGCCCTCGCCACGCCTGATACGGAGCGGGGCGCTCCAAATTCAGACCGTGGTCCTCTCTGTTCACCTTCCTGGGACCAAGCGATCCCAGGAAGGTGCACAGAGAGGACCACAGTCTGAATTTGGTTTTCTGTGTTTTTATGAGAATAATTTTAACTGATATTGTTTAACCCCTTAACGACCCTTGACAGTCATAGTACGTCAAGGGTCGATTTGACTTAACGACCGATGATGTACTATGACTGTCATCGAATTCCGGGCTCCCCCCGTGGCTGCACGCCTTTCGGGGAGTCCGGAACGCAATGGAGCAATAAAAAAAATTGCTCCGTGGTCGTTCAGTTGGGTCGCGATGCGGATTCCCTGGTCCTTAAGGGGTTAACAATGTGATAATTTGTTCGGCCTACTATATATATTGTAAAGCTGTTCTGTGCAGTAGGGAAACGGTTGACCTAGACCAGTTTTAGGGAATGTCAATCCTCAAGTGGCAATAATAGGGTATGTTTTCAAAATATCCCTGCTTGATTACAGGTGGATTAATTAAAGTGACTGAGCCACTGATTGAGCCACCTTCAATCAAGTAGAGATATTATGAAAACAGCTTCCTACCCCTGACAGAGAAAGAGATTGCTATCAGCAACAGGCTTCAAAGACATGTACGAGTGATATAACTTAACAGCTAGGAAAATCATTAATATGATGAAGAGCAAGATTAACAATATGCTTTGGCAATATCCCCATCAGTAAGTGTGACAATAAAACCACAGGAAGCAGAAATTCAAGTGAGTAAGCTTTCCGTGTGTCACAACAATAAACTGTGCAAGGAGGGTGACGTATACAACCTAATGAATGTTTATCAATGCATTTCATTTTATCCATTAAGGACAAGAGGGATGTGTAATGCATGCTGTACCCTTCTGTTTCTTAAAGGGTTAAAAATGAAGAGTCAAAAGTACAAACTGTTGTTTTCTTTGTTGTGTGGGCTTCTTCATGTTAGAGGCACTTCCTTTCTATAACCCAAGAAGAGGAGACTTCCTGCACATAGCCACAGTACGTTTTACATTTTTGGATCTAGAGTTAGCATTGTCTGTTCATTCACATTTTAAAGTTAATCTCTCAATAAGGAAATCTATTTTTTTCATAAACATATAGGAATTTACAATGTGTATATGTTAAATAGTAAATTGTTTTTCTTTTTTAAGATAACTAAATGTCATAAGAACAAAACCCTCTAGAACATTTGCTATTCAATATAGATGGCTCTAACATCCCATTAACCACTTCTCTGCGAAGGGCATGGTCTTCCTCATCCTTAGCACACTTTTAAAAACTGCTAAATATGTGGAAGGCTACATCATCTGCAGTTTGGCAGTGAAATGGCTATTACTGGGGACTAAGGCTTACTTTTTTGTAGGGTTCAGTTCCCAGCTGTACTGCTTCTTCCAGGTACTTGTGCCAAAATTACATCATCACACATGAGCATGATGATGTCACTTATGTGACTGGAACCCACTGGACCACCAGGTAAAAGATTTTTTCTTTCAGCTGAGCAGCGTGGAGTCTCTTTAAGAGCCTATGGGCTAGATTTAAAGGTTTACGTTAAAACAGCCGCTAACTGAAAAAGACCTATCGGCTACAAATAATACATGATTCGACAGGTAGTCTACAAGAATAGCTAACGAGCATAGGCACAACAAAGACACATAACACAAAAACCTGTGTTGCACATTTTTTTGCATCACCATGCATCCCAATCGTGTGTTAAAACACAACTTAAGTCAAAATGTAACATAACAGCTGGCGTTGTCTAGCAATCCTGATAGATGCACCAACAAATTCAAACCCACAGCCAATCCCAAGGCCCCAAAGTATCCAAAAAGTTCAAAAACACCTATATATACCCAAAAATAACGGTCACACACTGTCTGTATTTCAAGTTTCAGCGAGCTAGAGCACAGGACCCAAGAGTAGAGGAATGTGTTAAGAACGAGGGAGAGAGGAGCTGTCATTGGAGCTAGAAGGCGTTTTTGGAGTGGAGAGAGCATTGGAGTTGCACCTAAATATACACATAGCACACTTTTGCACATATTACATACACCCATACAAACACAAACATATACACACACAGTTTTTTTTTATTTATTTAATTAACACCTAACACATTGTTAAACTTTATTTTCTCAATGTGAATCTGTGAGTGACAGAGAGTGAGTGGGATCGAGTGTGTCTGTGAGAGCCTCTGTGAGTGCCTGGGTGTGAGTGGGTGAGTGATGCCAGGAGGGGAGGACAGGAGAGATGGATGGGGAGAGTAGTGGAGGAGGAGGAAGGTCAGGAGGGCATCGTTGAGCAGAGAAGGGGTGGGAGAGGGAGATCCGTAGGGAGGAGAGGGACCTGGCCCAGAAGAGTAGGCACACGGAGGGCAGGGACAGATGTGTCAGTGGGACGAGGGGTACCTGTCACAGAGCACCATACACAGGCAGGGGCAGAGCTGGCAGGACATTCCGGGCACAGCTCTGACACCTCACAGGCCAAAGCTGAGATGGAGAGGGTCAGGGATTCCCACTACACGGAAGAGGAGAAC
Organism: Rhinophrynus dorsalis; assembly: GCA_037306005.1. Classification (NCBI taxonomy): domain Eukaryota; kingdom Metazoa; phylum Chordata; class Amphibia; order Anura; family Rhinophrynidae; genus Rhinophrynus; species Rhinophrynus dorsalis. Next base: position 366,889,768 of record CM074722.1, on the reverse strand, counting down.
AGTGCTCTTGTGGAGGCTGTTGTAGAGAGGGAGACCGTCCTCTTTCCGAGGGAGAGGGTCCCTGGCCTGGCTGCGAGGAGGAAGGCTGCCTTGAATCAGATATGCAGCAATGTGAACGAGGTGGCCAGCTGCAGATGGGACGTGGAGTTCATAAAAAAAAGATGGGACGACTGCAAGAGGGTGGTCAAAAAGAAGTTAGCTGAAGTCGCCATGTATGCCCGAGGCACCGGAGGTGGTCCGCCTGTCCCAATCACCTTCAGCGGATGGGAGGAGATGCTGTGGCAGACCTTGTCGTCCATTTTGATTGAGGGGGTCCCTGGAGGATCAGACACTGGGGATGAAAGGAGCTTCCACACTACCGGTAAGTGCATCCTCACATAACCATACACCACATCAACCAACGCAAGCTGCACACTCAAACACAGTCACACCTCCACATATGCCCATCATTCATCCACACAACTGCGCCAACACAGCACCCTGAGGGTTAAAACAGGACACAATACAAGGATAAATGACGAGGTTCAACCAGGCCCAAACCTGTCCAAGTCCCAGTTCAACCCTTTTGTTGCTGTGCTGATCACATACAATCCACACAAAACATGCTTTTTAAAGTGTTGTCTGTTAAACATCATTACTGTTCCTCCACAATGTCACCCATGAACCCACAGGGAAGTCAGCACGTAAACCCTTGAGTGCTAGAGGGATTATCAATGTTTCGCTCAAGAATGCTTTGGCAACCCCTCCAGTACTCAAAGGGTTAAGCGACGACAAACACAATTTGACAGGGTTAGGATTACATGCTACACATGGGACATTCACTAAGCAGTGTAACACACATGATGGAGTGAAGTTAACCCCTCCATACCATCATTCACCAATTCCCATGTTTGTCTATGGAGACTATTCAATAAAATAGATCAAGTTACTGAGGGCTCATTGGATAGACTCCATAGAAAAACATTGGAAATGGAGAAATGATATCATTGGAGAAGTCATCATTTCCACTTTACCTCCACTCCATAAGGTCTACATCATCGCTCACTGAATCTCAAGAGATGGATGAGGACGAACATCACAGTGCCAGTGAGACTAAGTGGCTGTATGTGCAACACACAGGCCTTGAAACAACCAACACTGTGGAATTAAAGGAGAACCAAGTAAGCCTTTGTATTGTGTATGCCATCATTTACTCTTACTTGAATTGTCATATCATACATTTGGTTTTCACATGGATTCTCAGGAGTGATGATGCTATGGATGGGTTATACCATCCACTATTTGCAGGATACACATGGAAACCAAATGTCAAGCACTGTAGGTGGCACACCAACAGGCCATGATTGATGGATATCCCTAATTAATCAAGGCTGGGTCACTCACAAAGATGGAGCGAATGATCCAAACAGCAACAGACCTTAATCAGTCAGAGAAATCCCTCAATACTGACCTGAGGAATTAACTTGGACAGACCTCATGTATCTATGATTGCCAGGGTGGTATTCCATGCATCACAACGCAATGCATAGGATACCATCATGACAACCAGAGATCCACATGTCAATTAAATACTCTTGCATTCATTCTGTCATTGTCTACATTACTTATCACACCATTTCATTTCCCCACACAGCATACGGGCCTGCAGAACAGCAGGAGGCTGTGGAGGAGGCATACACATCCCCAGATCAGATTCTTCATGGGGAGCAAGAGGATGGGACAGGCACATGGTCACCCTGTACAGCTGCACCACCACCTCCAGCATCTTCAGCTGCACCACCACCTCCAGCATCTTATGCTGCACCACCACCTACAGCATCTGCTGTCCCACCAGCTGCTCCTCCACACTACCAGGACTGGTTTTATTTTGATAGGTCCATGCAGCCATCCTCCTCGGGACCTTACCACCCTGCTGCAGTAGCACTGCCACCAGGAAGGTCCTGGCTGCCCGGGACTGTGGCCACCCCACATATGGGCCATATGTCCATTCTCCTGACCCACCCTCCTGCATGGCTCCCCAGCATTGGCCCAGGTATGACCCAAGCTGGGGGCCAAGCAGCTACCAGTGGCCAAGGTATGACCCCTGGCCACTGGAATACAAGCACCTGGGCCTGATTGGGAAGCCCCAGCTCCCTCAACTGATGGAACACTTCACCCCCCTCACCACCACAGGGATCAGTGGGAAGCTTGGGGTCACTGGATGTGGTGGGCACATGGCTGACTTCTGCAGCAGCAACCCCACAAGCAGACACAGCACCGACAGACAGAGCACCAGAAGACTCTCCACCAGCAGCAACCCCCCAACACACTCACCAGGCACATGGATGGATGGAGGGAGTGTGCCTGGAGTTACAAAGGAGGCAACTCAGGGAATCCCAGAGGACCAACACGTATGTCAGAATGCTCCAATGGGATTCCCTGAGGAACACTCAAAGGATACTATCCAGCATCCATGCCCTGGAGGTACAGCAAACACTGTTGAACACAGAACTCAGGCAGTACCATGCAGGGATGATGGACATGATGGGGCAGCTGCTGGAGGTCAGAGACCACAACCGCAGGGAGAACCTGCATGTGGAGAGGGAGCAGCTCTCCACAGAGGGTTCTACTGCACCCAACTCTCCCTCCAGTGCGACCCCTGAAGCAACCTCAAGGGTGCAAAGGGTGACCAGGCAGTCAGTCAATCAGGCCAGCCATGTCAGGTACCAAGCCCGAGGTCCACCCCAAAAAGAAAAAATAAAGAGGCCAACATGTTATTTTCCTCCAAAATAAAACACGCACTTTTGCATTTTAATCCTGTCTGAAAAGGTTTGTGGTTACTGATAGATTAAGTGGCAAAGATGTCTCCAATGCATAGCAAAGAAATGCAGTGAACACAACTTCTGCCAAGGTTACATGATTGTACAATGTTTGGACATGGGTTAGCACACACATCACACACAACTTTGTCCAAATTCAACTTGCAATCCACCACTGGAGCCATATAACATGACAGTGTTATGTGGCCATGATGTGGGTTGAATTTGAACAACAGATACCAACCCCTTAGCACAACAACTGGTGCAACACTGTGAACATTCATCTGCATCAATTGTTGTGGTTTAAGGGGTTAATCAAACAGCTATTTGACTTAGCTGAGAACTAACAGGTAAGATAGATGATAGAACATTCAGCTAAATAGGCTGTGATTTACACCCTGATTTTGAAATTGACTTACTGGAGAACCCAATGTTCAGCCTAGGATTTCAATGTGTGTCATACAGGACAATGATGCTGTGCGGCCTCAATCAGTGGCGATCAATCACCTCGTCATTGGTCATTCCAAGGAGAGTGACCCTTGGGCGGTATACCCTGGGCCTTGGTTGTTGTCTATACATCCTACGCTGCTCCAGGGGTCCCTGTGGCAGCTGTGGAGCATCCTGTTGCTGGGGAGCATCCTGTTGCTGTAGCTGTGCATCTACAGGCAGGTGCTGTCCTCCAGGTGGGGATGGGCTCCTGAGTGGCTCTTGAGCCAGAGCCTCCTCACTTAGAACAGATGAAGACTGATGATCAGGTGTGTCTGGGGGTTACAGGTGTTCCCTAGCTCTCGCCCTTGCACGCCTTCTCCGCAGTCTTCGCATCAATATGTAGTCAAACATACTTTTTTCTCGCTCTCTCTCTCTCTCTCAACCTGAGTGGAAAACAACCACAAGTGAGTGTGGTGAGCTGTCCCTTTAAGTATGTGGTAGGGCGTTGTCTAGGTGTGGTGATGCATTGAGTGATGACCAATGGAAGGTGTTTGTTGTCCAGGTGTTTGCTGGTGTGTTTGTATTTTAAAATGTGGTGTGTTCTGATTGCTGTGTCTCTGTCAGTTGTGGGTGTGACATTGCGGGGTGCAGCTTATGTCTGAATCGTGTGGCGATGTTGCACAGGTGAGCTTGTTTTGTATTGGCAGGTGTCCGTGTTGTGTGATAACCCCCATTGTTCCGTGCCCTGTTATTTTGGTGTTTTATTGGAGGGCCTTGTTCCTGTGGTGTTGCTTGGTTGTTGTGTTGTGTGTGACAGTGATTTGTGGTGCACGGATATGTTTTTTGTGTTAACTTGGCATTGCTCAGGTTAATTTTTCCATTTGCATGCTTGTGCGGTATGCAGTTTGTCTTTAACGAGTTTTTATTTTTTGACCGTTATGTGTCTAACGGCTAACAAAACTGGGTCTTAACTAGTGTTGAGCGAGCATGCTCGGCCGATGCTCGGATCGGCTCGAGCATCGCTCTGCTCGGCACATGGCGGTACTCGTACGAGTACCGCATGTGCTCGCCCGCCATGTTCGGGTCTCCTCCCCGCACGTTTTGCGGCTGCTGCGCAGCCAATAAACGTGCAGGGAGGCTCTGACATCGGTGTAATGCCAGCAGCCATGTTGGCTGCTGGCATTACACTGATTGGCTGGCCAGAACCCGTGGTCAGGTGCTGTATAGCACATGACCATCGAGTTCGGCTCAGTCTTAGCCAGGAAGAGCTGAGGATAGGAAGGGAAAGGCAGTGTAGGGAGGAAAAAAACCAAACTTGTGAAAAAAAAGAACCAAAAGTCCTTTTTAGGACTACTGTGTGTGGGGGCAGCAGGTTATTTTGTGTGGGGGGAAAAAAACAAAAAAAAAAAAAAAAAAATATTCTGTTTAGTGTGAAAAGTTGCAGATTAGAGCACATTCTGTTTAGTGTGCACAGTTGCAGATTAGAGCACATTCTGTTTAGTGTGCAAAGTTGCAGATTAGAGCACATTCTGTTTAGTGTGCAAAGTTGCAGATTAGAGCACATTCTGTTTAGTGTGCAAAGTTGCAGATTAGAGCACATTCTGTTAAGTCTTCAAACTAAAATATCAAAGTCACATATTTCATTCAGTGTGCGTCACCGCAGTTTAGCAGCACATTCTGTGTACTGTGCAGAGTTGCAGAATAGGAAGAAATACTGTTAAGTCTTCAAACTAAAATATCAAAGTCACATATTCCATTCAGTGTGCTTCGCCGCAGTTTAGCAGCACATTCTGTGTACTGTGCAGAGTTGCAGAATAGGAAGAAATACTGTTAAGTCTTCAAACTAAAATATCAAAGTCACATATTCCATTCAGTGTGCTTCGCCGCAGTTTAGCAGCACATTCTGTGTACTGTGCAGAGTTGCAGAATAGGAAGAAATACTGTTAAGTCTTCAAACTAAAATATCAAAGTCACATATTCCATTCAGTGTGCTTCGCCGCAGTTTAGCAGCACATTCTGTGTACTGTGCAGAGTTGCAGAATAGGAAGAAATACTGTTAAGTCTTCAAACTAAAATATCAAAGTCACATATTCCATTCAGTGTGCTTCGCCGCAGTTTAGCAGCACATTCTGTGTACTGTGCAGAGTTGCAGAATAGGAAGAAATACTGTTAAGTCTTCAAACTAAAATATCAAAGTCACATATTCCATTCAGTGTGCTTCGCCGCAGTTTAGCAGCACATTCTGTGTACTGTGCAGAGTTGCAGAATAGGAAGAAATACTGTTAAGTTTTCAAACTCAAATATTAAAGTCACATATTCCATTCAGTGTGTGTCACCGCCGTTTAGCAGCCTATTCTGTGTACTCTGCAGAGTTGCAGAATAGTAAGAAATACTGTTAAGTTTTCAAACTCAAATATTAAAGTCACATATTCCATTCAGTGTGTGTCACCGCCGTTTAGCAGCCTATTCTGTGTACTCTGCAGAGTTGCAGAATAGTAAGAAATACTGTTAAGTTTTCAAACTCAAATATTAAAGTCACATATTCCATTCAGTGTGTTTCACCGCCGTTTAGCAGCCTATTCTGTGTACTCTGCACAGTTGCAGAATAGTAAGAAATACTGTTAAGTTTTCAAACTCAAATATTAAAGTCACATATTCCATTCAGTGTGTTTCACCGCCGTTTAGCAGCCTATTCTGTGTACTCTGCAGAGTTGCAGAATAGTAAGAAATACTGTTAAGTTTTCAAACTCAAATATTAAAGTCACATATTCCATTCAGTGTGTGTCACCGCCGTTTAGCAGCCTATTCTGTGTACTCTGCACAGTTGCAGAATAGTAAGAAATACTGTTAAGTTTTCAAACTCAAATATTAAAGTCACATATTCCATTCAGTGTGTTTCACCGCCGTTTAGCAGCCTATTCTGTGTACTCTGCACAGTTGCAGAATAGTAAGAAATACTGTTAAGTTTTCAAACTCAAATATTAAAGTCACATATTCTGTGTAAGATGAAGAAGGCGGGTAAAAAGGGACGGGGAAGTGGACGTGATCCTGAAAGTTCAGGGCGCGGGTCAGGACGCGGAGAAACTGTGCCTGGTGCCAGAGCACAAGAAAGAAAGACATCCACCATACCTAGCTTCATGTGTAATTTTACAGGGCGTCGCAGGACATCACTCTCGAGGTCCGACCACTGCGAACAGGTGGTCGGTTGGATGACAGCTGATACTGCTTCCAGTCGGTTAAGCACCACCCTGTCTTCCACCAAGTCCACTCTCAGTAGCCAAGAGTCTGGTCAAAATAATCCTCACTCTGATCATCCTTCCTCCCACCATACACGATCTGGTCAAAGAAGTGATCCCACACTGGGATATAGTGAGGAGCTCGTCTCATCACCAATCCTTCATTTGACCCTCTCTCCAAGCACGCTTGCAGAGGAACATGACATCTTGTGCCCTGATTCACAACCTCTAGAGGCTACCCAATCACAAGAAGATGACAGATGTGAACGGCATTTAAGGTCAAAGGAAGTAGTGGATGATGATGATGATGATGAGACACAGTTGCCATTAAATCAACCACTATTTCCGTCTCAAGACCTTGTTGAGGAGAATGTTATACAGTTGTCAATGACTGAGTATGTGGTGGGATCAAGACTTGAGGAGGATGATCAGAGTGAGGAAGTGGAGGAGGACTTGGTGGACGATGAGGTGACTGACCCCACCTGGGAAGGTGTAGAGCCGAGCGATGACAGCAGTCCTGAGGGTGAGCCATCTGCAGCACCGCAACAGGCTGGAAGAGGCAGTGGTGTGGCTACAGAAAGAAGGCGGACCGCACCAAACCGGCCCGCAAATGTTCCACGGAGCACCCCCTTGCGTAAATCTCCCTTGCCAAAGGGTAGGTGTTCCGCGGTATGGCGTTTTTTTAAGGAAAGTGCGGACGACAAAAGAATTGTAGTTTGCAACCTGTGCCACACCAGAATGAGCCGAGGCATGAACACTAGAAACCTCACCACCACCAGCATGATCCGACACATGGCATCCAAGCACCGTAGTAAGTGGGAGGAACGCCTGGATCGCCCATCTGTGTCTGCAGGCCACACCACTGCCTCCTCTTCCCCTGTTTTCGGTGCCGGCCAATCGCCTGTCGAAGGCGCAGGCCCGCATACCTCCCGCCCTGCACCTGTACCATCTGAAGCACCATCAGCGACCACATCCACTTCCCTGTCCCAGCACAGCGTCCAAATGTCGTTACCCCAGGCATTTGAGCGCAAGAGAAAGTACCCAGCCACCCACCCACAGGCCATAGCACTAACCTCACACCTTTCAAAATTACTGGCCATCGAAATGCTGCCATTTAGGCTTGTGGACACTGAGTCCTTCCGCAGCCTGATGGCAGCAGCTGTCCCTCGGTACGCGGTCCCCAGCCGCCACTACTTTTCCCGGTGTGCCATCCCCGCATTACACCACCATGTGTCCCGTAACATCACCCGTGCCCTGACCAACGCAGTTACTGGGAAGGTCCACTTAAAGGGATAGTAATACTTCGTTTTAACTTTATTTTATTTTGTAGGCATTAAAAAAACATGAATAATGATATAAGTCTTATCTCCCAGACCTTTATGGTTTAAGAGATATTCACAAGCAAAGTGTCCCCCTCCCGCCCCTTTTACTGATGTAACACTTTTCAGCCAGATCAGAAGGGAGGTGCCCAGGTAGACTGCAGAGAGGGACAATCTTCAATTAAGATAACAGAAAAACCTGAAAAGCTTGTCAAGGGGGGCAGGGATTTCATTGTTTTCAAAGGAATAAGAGTGTCCTCTTCTGTTATCTGTCCAGTCTATGGACTGTATTCCACATCTGAGAAGAGATTGTTTACAGTAGGTAAAAGGGGCGGGAGGGGGAAACTTTGCTTGTGAATATCTCATAAACCATAAAGGTTTGAGAGATAAGACTTATATCATTCTTCATGTTTTTTTAATACCTACAAAATAAAATAAAGTTAAAACGAAGTATTACTATCCCTTTAACGACTGACACATGGACAAGTGCTTGTGGCCAGGGACGCTACATTTCCCTGACGGCACACTGGGTGAATGTCGTGGAGGCTGGGAGCGACTCGGACCCTGGGATGGCACGGGTGCTACCCACGCCGAGGATTGCGGGCCCTACCTCCATCAGGGTTTCCGCCAGCACCTACGTTATTGGCTCCTCCTCCTCCGTTTCCACCTCCGAATTCTCTACACGCAGCGCCACTCCCCCATCAGCCAGTAGCTGGAAGCAGTGTAGCACTGCAGTGGGGAAGCGTCAACAGGCCGTGCTGAAGCTGATCTGCCTTGGGGACAAACAGCACACGGCCTCAGAGCTGTTGCAGGGGATTAGTCACCAGACCGAGCAGTGGCTCTCGCCACTCAACCTGCAACCAGGCATGGTTGTGTGTGATAATGGGCGTAACTTGGTGGCGGCTTTGGAGCTCGGCAAGCTCACACACGTACCATGCCTAGCGCATGTATTTAATTTAGTGGTTCAGCGATTTCTAAAAACCTACCCCAATGTACATGATCTCTTGACCAAGGTGCGCCGCGTGTGTGCACATTTCCGTAAGTCATCTACAGCTTCGGCCGGCCTGTTGAAGCTGCAGCAGCGCTTACAATTGCCAGCTCACCGGCTGCTGTGTGACGTGAGCACGCGCTGGAACTCCACCTTCCACATGTTGGCCCGGCTTTGTGAGCAGCAGAGGGCAGTAGTGGAGTACCAGCTGTTACACGGTCGTCGCCTCTCCGTTCAACTTCCTGTAATCAGAAGTGAGGAGTGGGAATGGATGTCAGACCTCTGCGAGGTTTTACGCAATTTTGAGGAATCGACACAGATGGTGAGCGGCGATAACGCTATTATCAGTGTAACCATCCCACTTCTGTGTCTACTGAAACGCTCGCTGCTCACAATTAAAACCGACGCTTTGCATGTGGAAGAGGTGGAAATGGGGGAGGAAGAGCTTACACAAGGTGATAGCCAGAGCACCCTCACTTCGTCTTCTCAGCGACAATTGGAGGAGGCGGAGGAGGAGGAGGAGGAAGACACGGTTGCCTCCGCTACAGAGGGTAGCCATGGAACTTTAGTTCCATCTCTTCAGCGTGGGTGGGCAGAAGAGGAGGAAGAGGATGAGGATATTGAGAGTCATCCTCCTGGTGAGCACAGCGAAATCTTGACTGTTGGTACTCTGGCACACATGGCTGACTTTATGTTAGGCTGCCTTTCCCGTGACCCACGCGTTATACGCATTTTAAACAACACGGATTACTGGGTGTTCACCCTTCTGGACCCCCGCTACAAAGAGAATTTCTCATCTCTCATTCCTCCGGTGGAGAGGACAAGCAAAATGGTGCAATACCAGAAGGTTCTTGTTGAAAAATTGCTCCAAAATTTTCCATCTGACAACGCTGGCGGCAGAGTACGTGCTACCTTGGCCAACAGAGAAGGGGAGAAAAGGGGAGCACACAGCAGTTCCGAGAAAGGCAGGGCAACACTCTCCAAGGCGTGGGACACCTTCATGACACCCCGCCAGCACCCTCACCCTGATGCGCAGCCTAGTGTCACAAGGAGGGAAAAGTTTTGGAAGATGGTGAAGGAGTACGTAGCAGACCGTGTCAGCGTCCTCAATGATCCCTCTGTGCCTTACAACTACTGGGTGTCCAAGCTGGACACGTGGTATGAACTGGCACTCTTCGCCTTGGAGGTGCTGGCCTGCCCTGCCGCCAGCGTTCTGTCTGAGCGGGTATTTAGTGCTGCTGGTGGCATCATAACAGATAAGCGTATCCGCCTTTCCACCGACAATGCTGATAGGTTGACACTTATAAAAATGAACAAGGCCTGGATTTCCCCTGACTTCTCCACTCCACTGGAGGAAAGCCCCGGGGGAACATAAACTCACTTTATATATGTTATTTACAATGATGGGAATACTCTGTATTCCCATTCACCCCTTCCACCCAAAAAACGGGTATATGGTTGACTCTTAATCTTCTCATCCTCCTCCTCCTCTTCCATATGCCCTGGGATATAATTTTTATATAGGGCCAGCTCACCAGCGGGCCCTGTGATATAATTTTTATATAGGGCCAGCTCACCAGCGGGCCCTGTGATATAATTTTTATATAGGGCCAGCTCACCAGCGGGCCCTGTTTGACAATTTTTATATAGGTCAGCTCACCAGCGGGCCTTCTCATATAATGTTTTATTGGGTCAGCTCTCTAGCGGGCCCTCTCATATAATGTTTTATAGCGTCAGCTCACTAGCGGGCCTTCGCATATAATGTTTAGGATGGTCAGCTCTGCAGCAGACCCTCACCCATAATGTTTTAGATGGTCAGCTCAGCGCACGTTTCACTCTTAATCATGGCCTCAGTTCTGAAAATCAAGGAAATTTTTGGGAGAATTTGCCTCTGCGCACGTTTCCCTCTTAATCATGGCCTCAGTTCTGAAAATCAAGGAAATTTTTGGGAGAATTTGCCTCTGCGCACGTTTCCCTCTTAATCATGGCCTCAGTTCTGAAAATCAAGGAAATTTTTGGGAGAATTTGCCTCTGCGCACGTTTCCCTCTTAATCATGGCCTCAGTTCTGAAAATCAAGGAAATTTTTGGGAGAATTTGCAGATGATATACAAGTAAATATACAGCAAATACTGTTTGGTAACAATTTTTCGCCTAAAGTCGTTTTTATTTTCCTTTTTGTGTGTTTTACGATCAGTCTGTAAAAATGGCGTACTACGGGTGAAAGATCGTTCCCAGTAGCGATGTTGGAGTCCAAGATGCATCCAGACATCCTCCCTATGCTGTCCCTGAACCATTTCTGTGGTGTTTCCATCCTTTTCTTCCATTTTCCTATGGACCAGGCACCCTCCCCTCATCAGAGCAGGGGGTGCCTGGTGTAATGCTCGAGTCCTCCCATTGACTTCAATGGGGCTCGGGTGCTCGGCCGAGCACTCGAGCCTCAGGGGGTGCTCGGTCAGAGCACCCGAACACCCGAGCATTGGGGTGCTCGCTCATCACTAGTCTTAACTTTTAGCCGTAAAATGTATCTTTTTTCTGGCGTTAGCAGTTCTGCACTCATTTGAATAGCTCTGGGAAATCTTGTTCCATGCTTCGCAATGCATGTAAGTCTATCGGCCGTAAGAATTATGATACTGCCATTAGCTGTTCTTAAGACGGACTTTTAAATGGCTTACAACACGTTAACGCACCCGTTAGTGTTTTTTTTTTTTACTAACGTTTGCCTTTAAATCGAGCCCTGTATCTCTGCCCTCCTGCTCCAATAGGTACAAAAATACACTTGTTTGAAACAGGGGAATCCCCTATTTCAAATGAATTTTGAGTTTTCATGTATATTATAATGTTGGGAGCTGTTGCAATCACTCAGCGATATAATACACTACAGCAGGGCTCAAAATTTCCATTCACCTCCTCGCATTTGGAGAAGAGAAATTGAGTGAGGGCAAGTGGAAATTGATGCCAGTCCCTCCACTTTAATAACTGTCCTGCTTACCAGGGTTGTGCCCCACTTGCTACTCTCTCAGAAGCACATGAGAGTCATGTTCATGTTCTCCCATACCTATTTAGGGTTGCCACCTTTTCTTCAAAAAAAATAATGGGGCCAAGGCATTCCCTCTATAGATTTAACATTGGAAATAAGTCAATTTTTTTACTAGCCTGCTGGTAAAATACTGGCTGGGTGGCAACCCTATACCTATTATGTGACAGCAGGGGCATCGCTGGAGGGGTGCCTAAGAAATGTTTAGACTGACAGCCCTGAATATCCTATGATCCATCCCCCTACTGTGAGCAGATCCATGTGACACGCGCAGCGATCTGGTGCATGTTGGAGTTTTTGTCTTGTTTCGGGGCACCATTTTCAAACTTTTTGTGAGAACAAACTGTCAGTGCAAGTTTGAAAGTGGAGCCCAATTGATTAAGAAACACCACAACCTGCGCTGCATAGCCATTGTCCTGGGGCCAACTGAAGAGCAGGGGATTTGTGTGCCAATCTTCGCTTCTCATATTAGATACCTCTGGCTAGGGGCATTGCTAGGGGGTCTGAAGCTCCGTTTGTCTCTGTGGTCAGCCCCGAATATAAAGGAGCTAGCCTGCCACAGATTCCTACAATATCTGACAGACAGACAGCCTCTGCGATATAACTCCCGCAGACTCCAGTGCTTTACACAAAACATGCACCATCCGACAGCCAATGAGAGAGCAAAGTTTTATCATGGTGCTCCTCTCTCATTGGCTGGCTGGTGTTGTGTGAGATAGTGGGGACTACAGTGTGTGACTCCACGTCCTCTCTGGGAACTGTGACAGTGAGTGAGCAGAGCGCACAAACAGGCAGGCCGTGGCGGGTCCCATCCCTACTCCTGACAAAGTGAGTAGGAAATAATGATTGATAATGATAATCGCTCTTTTCCTCACAAATGGAGAGACACCCCCTATGCGATCATTCAAAAGATGGATCGTAAGAATATTAAAAAATGTATATTCATTCTTAATAATACAAATTAATCATGCTGAGAACTACATTGTTCTCAGACAAGAGAAGGTAGCTACTGGTTGGCTAAAGAATGGAGAGATAAAGTACACAGACTGAACCTGGGGCAGAGCTGGATTAACACTCCACGGGGCCCTAGGCAAGGTATCAGTTTGGGCCCCCCCATACCTCTCTAACTTTGGCTACCTACACATTGTTTAGTTTACACTACAATTTTGTGGGCACAGGCACTCAAAGGGATATACTACAGTTTTGTGGGCACTATCACTCAAAGGATTATCCAATGACTGGATAACCCTTTGAGTTCCTGTGCCCACAAAACTGTAGTGTAAACTAAATACTGTGTAGGTAGTCAGGGTTAGGGAGGAAACCCATGATACATTACTTAATTTTTGTCCTCTCTCTGCCCCCTGGGCCAGTCTGCCCCTGGTATGGAGATTCCTGTAAGAGATGCCCCCCACCAGCTCCACTTTGCCCCATCAGCTCCAACTTGCCCCCACCAGCTTCACTTTGCCCCATCAGCTCCAACTTACCCCCCACCAGCTCCAACTTGCCCCCACCAGCTCCACTTTGCCCCCACCAGCTCCACTTTGCCCCCTATCAGCTCCAACTTGCCCCTACCAGCTTCACTTTTCCCCACCAGCTCCAGCTTGTCCCCACCAGCTCCACTTTGCCCCCTATCAGCTCCAACTTGCCCCCCATTACAAACCTGTAGCTGCTGGAGCTCCCGGTGGTCTTCAGTAATGCAGAACACTGGGAGATGTTGACTCCTAACGCGCTCTGCATTACTAAAGAGGCGAAGAGGGAGCACTGTAGCCACACAGACCTGACTGTGTTGCGGTGCCCGACGGAGGAGTCTTGCTAGCAGGAACAGCGTTCCTGGAGGACTTGTTGAGATGGTTGAGTGCAGGAATGAGGCTTCCTCCGGGCCCCCTCATTGGAACGGGCCCTAGGCAGGCGTCTTTTGCACCTTGCCTGTAATCCGGCTCTGACCTGGGGCCCCCCATAACATTTTGCCCATTATATAATGTTACAGTTCTGGGACCCTTCCAGACAGATCAGCGAGCTGGCTTCACTTGTTCCAAAGGGTTACTTTGCGTGCCAGAAGGGTATCCAACGCATAGCTAAGCAGTGCGTTGAATACTTTTCTGGCACTCAAAGTGTTCAGCTTCCCTTACACAGATGCCCCAGTGAGTCTCAGTGCACTCACTGCACTGCTCAACTGCTCAGTTCTGAGGAAGACGTTGTCTCACCGGGCAAGATTTGCGGGGAGTGAGGATGTGGGTGACATCATGCTATTCAGCTGCGCAGGCTGCTTAAATTCTGCTTGCATTGAGGTGCTCTCCTATACGCTCTAACTTGGTCTTTATAGAGTGAGTCGGATTTTTTTCGCTCTGTCTGCATTGGTATGTTTCTACAACCTATGGGGATACTTTGTTTTTCAGCATGTTTTTATGCCTCATTAATGTTCCTTCTGCCACACATGAATTAACCCTTTGAGTGCCAGCTAGGTCTCCAACACAATTCAAAGCATTGGATACCTCTCTGACACACAAAGGGATAATCCTTCTGCTTCATTATGAGTTTTAAGCCCTTGAGTGCCATACGTGTATGCAACACATTGCAAAGCCTCTATGGCAGTGGGACTCAAACGGTTAACAACTAATACTGTACAACATACTCATCTGCTCCTTAGAGGGTCCAGTAGGGACCATAGCGGTGAACAAAACACTGAAAATCCACATGTTGCACATCCCTCTCGTTATTAAAGGGTTAGTAAATTATATAAAATAAGTCGTCTGAATTCCTTGATGGTCTGATTTATGAGTGCACATCTGGAGATCAGAGTGAGATCAGAAGGAAGAGATGTATTGTTCCTGAAAGATGTGTACCACTCGTGCCCCAGCGAGTGGGAGTCAGTAAAGGCAGCTCAGCAGAGAGGAAAGAGTACTACATGGGCTGGCACAATGCTGCTAGTGGTAGACATATTCAGGTATCTGAGTCTGACCGTGGTCACCCAACCCTACCCCCTATTTACTTATGTTATTTAGTTGGTGTTGCCTGCCCTCAGCCCCCTACCATTAGGTTAAGAAAAGAAGGACATGGTATGATAACATTTGTCACCTTTCTGGCAGTCCTGGGGTTAATAATATGACAAATGTCACATTCATAACCCTAGAACAGCCAGACAGGAGCCAAATTCATGTATTGGTTTTACAATTAATTTCAAACCTTGTGGAAGTTTACACCAAAAAGTAATTTGTTTTTAATATGAAATCACTTATTTAGTCCCATTTAACTTGTAAGCTCTGTGTTATGACTAGTTTAGCCTCATTTCATTTGTAAGTTCTATGGTGTCACTAGTGTAGCCCTATTTCAGTTATAAGCTCTGTGGTTGGTATCACTAGTGTAGCTTTATCCAGTTTTAAGCTCTGTGGTATCACTAGTTTAGCCCAATTTAAATTGTAAGCTCTATGGTGCATTTTAATATATATTAACCTCTTGGATGCCAGAAAGGTGCCCAATGTCCCATTGGAGTAGTAGGTTTGCTCCAGAATTTCTCCACTTTCTTTTGAATGCAAGGACCACCGCTTCTATACTATAAGTGTACTAACAGGCTGTTGGTGTTATCAGATCAAGTCCACCTTTGCTAAGGCCATAAGCTGAAAAGAGAACAAGTAGGTGTGTGTGTAAAATAGTTGATGAGCATGGTGTGCGTGTTTAAACCTGTAATTGTTGAGGGAGTTGATGAGCTTTGTGTGTGTGTTTAAACTTATAATTGTTGTGAGAGAGTTGATGAGCTTAGTATATGTGTGTGTGTTTAAACCTTTACTTGCAGGGTTGCCACCCAGCCGGTATTTTACCGGCAGGCCAGTAAATATTGGCTTCTTTCCAATGTTAAGTCTATGGAGGAAATGCCTTGGCCGGTATTTTTTGGAAGAAAAGGTGGCAACCCTATATACTTATTTTGAGAGAGTTGATGAGCTTGGTGTGTGTGTGTGTGTTTGTGTGTAGTTAAACCTGTAATTGTTGTGAGAGAGTTGTTGAGCTTGGAGTGAATGTGTGTAAGTGTGTATGTTTTTGCGTTTGTTAATTGAATTTTTTTGTTAATTTTATTCTAAATAAAACAGTGTCATTTCATCAAAGAGAACTTGAGATGGGTGGGGTTAAAGGTCGGGATATGGGTGGGGCTAGGCATGGAAACTGGTGGCGAGTAACATTTCAGGCCTGGTTAGTAGCTCAGGACTTGAAATTTTGAGCCCTGCACTATAGCATGGGGTGTGTGTGTGTGTGTGTGGGGGGAAGTAGGAACTCTAAGAAAAAAAATACATTGCTTTTTAACATGAGGGGGATGGGAGTCCCTTAGAGAGCCTCTAACCCAACTCCTATTGCTTTAAAAATTAAATTATGCCCTTGTATGAAAGATGGAAGCCCCCTTTTCAGTCAAGGGTGCTCATTAACTCTTTGGGTGCCAGGTAGGTGAGCAATGCATTGCTTAACATTCCATTGCTTCACAATGCATTTATTTCCCCTCTGACACTCCAAGGTTTAATACGGAACATGTTGGGTGACCTCTAGATCACCCAACCTGCTATATGTTGTGTGTTGAGAGCCCACATCTCACCCACATGTATGCAGATGCACACTCAGACACATGCTCACGCACTCATACACAAACATGCATGCACACAAATGCATGCAGACACATACACTATTTACACACTTGCTCAATTGTTTGATCACCCATCGAAAGTACATATACATTCATATATTTGTTTTAAAAAAGGTTGTGGTAGACAGGGTTTTGTGCTTCTGTGCAATATGGCAGTTCATTCTAATGAGGTGCCAGTTTTCTCCAGCTGGCAATATGTACTGAGTACACTAGGAAATTCCATGGTTTTCAATTTTATCATTATCTTTGATGTAGGGAAATGTAAAAACACCACCTTTGGGTGACCTCCTCATTTGATGCACCTGGTTGTCTACTTTCCAAAATGATGTGCATTTGGTATATCTAGTTATTACAACCATTTAAGTACAGGCAGAACATATTTGAAGAATGCAAAGTGGCAGATTTTGGTAGCATAATTTTGTGCTACTGGCACCACTTACGGTATGTCAGCTCTTACTAATGGACTGTTATTTCTCTTGGATGAATAGCTGCACCCCTGACTGTGGTGGAAAGGCAAATTACTCCTCCCTTGATGCAGTGGGTTTTCTTCTTCCCAAAATGGTATGCTTTGTTTATCTTTTCTTCATATCTCTATTTGTTACAGCCATTTTTGTACAAAGAGAACATAATTGAAGAATGCAAGAAAAATGCCAGATTTTGGTAGGGATTATTTTGTGCTTTTGGTGCCCCCTACGGTAAGTCACCTCTAACAATGGGGTGTTATTTCTTTTGCGAGAGGAGCTTGTAAAAAAAGGTATATTTTATCTGTAGCACCTTCTGTAAACAATTGTGCACACTGAGCTAGGGGTAGAAAGGCAAATTTCCCCTCATTTGATGTGGGGGATATACTGTTTCCAAAATGGTATGCCTTGTCTACCTTTTCTTCTTGTTTGTAGTTGTCAGAAACATTTAAGTATTTGTATGTCATAAAAAAGCAAGGAAAAGTAACAGATTTTAGTCTGCACAGTTTTGTCATCCTGGCACTCCCTACAGTACAGTACAGCTCATACAAATAGGGAACCATTTTATTCAGGAGTCCTTTAGCTATGTAACTTGGTATTCCATGGTATCCATGGATTTCAGTGTATTTGAAACAGTGCTATAGTGCCTTCTTGCAATTTTATAGCAAAAAACAAGTCAAGAGATGTGAGAGGCTCTGAGCACGACCAAAAGAAATGTCTATTCTGTGGCTAGTCACTGCTCAAGAGCATCACATTTTAACTCTCTAGTGCCATTCCAGAAGAGAACATATTAGACTAATCCTGTCCAAAAGGGCAGTCCAGGTCCAAAATGACAGGCAAGTCCTGTCTGCAAGGGAAATGCCATCTAACCCCAGATGTACGTTTTAGCTTTGTTTGGGCCTTATCAGTGAGGTGCAGCTGGTTTCCCTAGGCACTGAGCACAAGGGGTCCACATCTGGATTACCTTTTACCATTAAAAAAAAAAAGCCAAAGGATGTTAGAGGCTTTTGAGCATGAACAAAAGCAGTGTTGCCTGTTCTGACACTAGTCATTGCTTCAAAGCATCACAGTTTAGCTTTAGTACCATTATAGAGGAAAAATTTAATGTGCATATTAGACTAATCCCACCCAAAAAAGGTGTTCCAGTTCCAAAATGACGGGCAACTCCCCTCTGTATGGGAAATAGCTAACCACAGACAAACTGTACTGTGCTTTTTGGCAGGATTAGTCTAATATGGGCATGGAAATATCTCTATACTGGCACTAGAGAACTAAAGCGTGATACTTCTGAGTGGAGACTTGCCGTAGAGCAAGCTATTGTGCTTTTGTTCATCCTCAGAGACTCTCACGTATTAGTTTGTACTTTTGAATACTATTAGGAGGTGTTACAGTTTTCAGACACTCAGACACGTATGGTACATACAGAACAGTGGTTAATATAAATGCAATACAGGTAAATGATACAAGAACAGTAGTGTTGGCAAGTAATGGTATCCACAGAATAACCGAGGGTCTGGACTAATACAGCAGCAGGGAGAATCTAGTCCTGAAATGGAGAATACCACCGGGTGGTAGCAGGAACGTTTGGCCAACTACCGGGACTAGCAGGCCCTGATCAGGAGGAGGACCTCCAACACAATCTCCCTAGAACATTAGGTAGTATGTCTGGAGTAGACAAATCAGAAAAGGCAACAAGATCCCTAGAACGCTAGGGAGGTCAGCAAGACTGACTGGAACTGAGGCAACAGAACACCTAGTACTCTAGATGTGTAGCGATACTGACAGTAAGAGGCAAGGCAACCGGACCCCTAGTACGCTAGGTGGTTATCACAGTGCCTGTGATCTAGCCGTCACTCTCTTCTATGGTCAAGGGTGATTTGTTCACTTGGTTTGGCCCGCCCCTTGGTTTCCTTTTTATACCTGGCTATTCCATCTGTCAGATGCCCTTTCGTGGTGTTTCTGAGCCAGTTGTTCTGTTGCTACGTTTCTGATTCCTGTGTACCGATTTGGCTAGCCCTGACCACTCTCCAGTGTTCCTGCTTGTGTATGACCCGGCTCGTCTGACTACCTCCTCCGGATCTCGACTCTTCTTGGCTGACGTTCCTGCTTGTGTATGACCCGGCTTGTCTGACTATCTTCTCCAGATCTCGACTCTGCTTGGCTGACGTTCCTGCTTGTGTATGACCCGGCTGGTACAACTACCTCCTACGTGCTCCGATCCGGCCTTGCTGACTTCCTCCCGCAAGATCAACCTACAGCGTGTTCCAGAAGACCTGCGTTCCGGTTGTCGCCGTCGCGACATTATCATCCACTGTTCCAGTACTTGTGTGGCTGTCTTGCCTGGTGTTACTTCGTGCAGTGCAGTGTTACAATCGTGCAGAGCTGTGTACGCCTCACTCAGACAGCAGTGCTGTGCTACTGCAGAAAAGCCTTGTGTAAACGTGCCTTTTAACCCTACCAGTGCTGTCTCGGTCCCACTCTCCTTACTCCAGTGTGAGCCTCGTTCATAGTGAAACTCCTGCTGAGTTGGCCGCTCTCCGTCGGCAACTCGATACCATCCCAGTAGAGTGTTCACTTCCGATTAGGCCGGTTGGGCGATTTGTCTCTCTCTCTCTCGTTGTATACACTGGGCGATTCCGTTATACCGAGTGTTGACGGGCACAGGCTTCAGCACTAGCATTCCGGTACTACTTCAGTTGGGCTTTGGGCCCTGTCTCGTTATACTCAGTCCGGTAGAGTCTGAAGAGGCTTGGGAGCTCTTGCACTGCAGGCCGGTTGGATACACACCCGTGGGGCTAAGATCACTTGCACTAGCAGTAGCCATTCCAGTAGGTACGCCCGTGGGGGGCTATTGGGCTCTGCTTTACTACACACCGTGGCGAGACAGTCCTTATCCACTTGATGGTGAACATTTCTTCAGCACAGCTTATCTACACCTCGGGCGTGCCAAGCATCCACTTAAGAGACTGATCATAACCAAGGACTTAACCCTCTGTGGTTACCTTAAGCTCAGCTTACTTATACCAAGGGCGTGCCAAACAGTTCCTTGTGAAACTGATATTTATCAAGGACTTAACCCTCTGGGGTTATACCCCTTCCTCTGTGGTACAGTTGTACTTGTATTCCGTTTGTGCATCTAACTTTGTATTTTCCAGTCACTATCATTTATGTACACCCAACCGCCACTAGAGGGCGACCTTATGTGTTATTATTGCTAAATAAAACTGTGTTTTATTTTACATACTGGTCTGAGTGTCTTTAAAAAACCGTGACAGTGGTAAAGCGATACTGACAGTAGGTGGCAAGGCAAACGGACCCTTAGTGCACTACGTGGTAAAGCGATACTGACAGTAAATGGCAAGGCAACCGAACCCCTAGTATGCTAGGTGGTAAAGCGATACTGACAGTAAGTGGCAAGGCCACCGGACCAACCGAAGGGACTAAGGCAACCAGCTCGTGACCGGAGTCACTAACCCAAGGCAGGGCAATGGACCCTTCAGACCCCCGGCAGGCCCTAAGGCAGCACAGACAGAAACTAACTACAGGGAGCAGCAGCAAACCTTGTAGCGATGGAGCGACAAGCTGTGCTGGTTCAAGCGTAACACAGGTGCAGGTATTCAAGGACGTGTCAGGAACGAAAGAGCACAAGATAACCGGGGAATGACGGTACACAGGAGGAGAGACACACCATGTTGGACAGGCGCTCTCCGAGCAAGACACACAGATAGCCAAGTAGGAACTCGGAGCAGGAAAGGCAGCCAAGCCGGGTCGGTATACGGAGCAGGGTAGTCGGCCACACCGGGTCGGTACACAGAGCAGGGTAGTCAGCCAAGCCGGGTCGGTACACAAAGCAGGACAGTCAGCCAAGCAGGGTCGTAAAACAGAACAGGATAGTCAGCCAAGCCGGGTCGGTACACAGAGCAGGATAGTCAGCTAAGCCGGGTCAGTACACAGAGCAGGATAGTTAGCCAAGCCGGGTCACAACGGAAGTCAGGTACTGGCGATCAAACAGGAACGTAGTCAGTCTAATCGGGTCATACACAGGATAACAGGAACCACAGGAACAAACGCTAGATACTGGTACACCACGAAAGGGTGCCGCCATAATGACAGCACCAAAAATATAAAGGCAATCGATAGGAGGAGTCAGCGTTGAATACCAATAAGAATGCAGTATGGAAATAACCAGGAAGTAGCAATGTCGCAACCAGAGGAATCACGGGCACCGTGATAGTACCCCCTTCAACGACCCTCTCTCCGCGGAGTAGGGCCCGGCTTCTGGGGAAACTTAGCATGGAATCTGCACAACAATGCAGGAGCATGAAGGTTGTTCATGGTGACCCAAGAGCGCACCTCGGGACCATAGCCCTTACAATGTACCAAGTACTGGAGATGCCCCCGAACTCTCCGGGAATCAAGAATACTTTGTACCTTCATCTTGGCCCTGAACTTGTATGGGTCCGGGGACGATAGGAGTGGTACTATAACGATTGCAAACCAATGGTTTTAATAGTGAAGCATGGAATACGTTATGGATCCGCATGCTAGCCGAGAGATCCAAAGCACAGGAAACCGTGTTTACTCTACGAGTACCCTAAAGGGGCCCACAAACCTGGGAGCCAATTTATTGCATGGAACTTGCAAATGGAGGTTTCTCGAGGACAGCCATACCCTATCCCCCTGTTACAGTTTTATTTGACAGTCAGACACAGTTGGTGAGATAAAACACAGTTTTATTGAATAGACTCAGAAATGATAACCCTCAGGGGTCCAGTAGTATATATACACACAATATAGTACTGACACAGGACAGGTTACAGCAATATATATACCCACACGGGTCCAGTATATGTACAATACAGAATTTACAATATACTGACACAGGTCAGGCAAAGTTCGAGTGAAACTCAACCGAGGCAGCAATGAATGGGTTACTATTAGGCCAGGAATGCTGACAGGCCCTAATAGTGCGAGGCCCTTAAGACTCTCACTCTGCAGAAAGTGCTTAAATAGCGAGAAATGCCCAGAAGACAACTGAGGCCCAGGATAAGCTTACAGACTGCCGTAGCAGTATCACGGTCCCCGTGATCCTTTTCTGTCACTGAGCTGTGTTGGCCCGTCCCTGGTGACCTGTTTTATTCTGGCCATTGGCACCTGTTAGGTGCCCTTTCGTGGTGTTTCTGAGCCAGTATTGCTGTTGCCGTGTTCCAGTGTTTCTGATCTCCTGTGTACCGACTTGGCCTGTACCGACTACGCTCCTGTGTTCCTGTTCCGTGATTGACCCGGCCTGGCTGACTTCCTGCTTGTTGCTGATCTGGCTTGTCTGCAAATCTTCTCGGTGATTGACCCGGCCTGGCTGACGTTCTCGCTCTCCTGCTGATCCGGCTTGTCGGCGAATCTCCTACATGTCCTGACCCGGCCTGGCTGACTACCGACTCCTGGATTTGCTCCTGGTCCTGCCGCTTCTGTCTACAGTTCCTGTTGTCGCCTCGGCGACATTCTGATCGCTGCAGTGTGTGATCTGAGCCTCCATTATTTTCCTGGGTTTGCTATTGCTGAGCAGTGTTGTAAAGCTGAGCTTTCCATCTGCATTGTCTGGTAACGTGTGCTGAGTCTATTACACTTCCTGTACCGTGTCGCTACTGTGAGCCTAGAACACTTGTGTTGCTTCCATCTATCGCACTGCTACTCTGACCCTCGTTGCTTCTGCGAGCCGGCCGCGTTGTGGGCCTCGGTAGTCGGCGGCTCCTCCCAGTATGTAGAACAGTAGTTCCGTTACGCCCGTGGACTATTGGCAAGCAGTGCAGCAACCGGTGGTCTCCGTTACGCCCGTGAGGCTGTGTTGGCTCAAGTGATCCAGTCACTGTTGGTCTCTCTGTATAGCCCCCGAGGGGGCTATAAACTTCAGCTATCACGGTACTGTTGATCTCCGTTACGCCCGTAGGGCTATTGACTCAAGCTATCACGATACTGTTGGTTCACGATACGCCCGTGGGGGCTATTGGCTCAAGCTAACACGATACTGTTGGTCTCCGTTACGCCCGTGGGGGCTATTGGCTCAAGCAATTCCAATACTGTGGGTTTCCGTTACGCCCGTGGGGGCTATTGGCTCAAACGATCCCAATACTGTTGGTCTCCGGTTTACGCCCTAGGGGGCTACCGCATTATCACACTGCAGCTTCAGTTTCAAGTCGCAGCTCTTGGCTACAGCATCACACATTTAATGGACTTTAGGTGTTATCACCTAGCACCTATTGCAGTCTAGTTCACCAAGGGTGTGCCCAACACCACATTTGAGACTGATTATCCTTGTATTTACCATTTGTCTTCTGCCATTGTTGGCCTGCTAATAGAGATATATTCCTGTTCTGTACCTGGCATTTCAGTCCATATTCTGATACTCTCAGTACTGCCCCTAGGGGGCAACCTTGTTATTATTTTTTGTTCTAATAAAATCATATTTTATTCTAACCCTCTGTCTGAGTGTCTGAAAACCGTAACAAGCAGTAATGGAGGACTGAGACAGTATGCCCGGGAGGGCACCCAATGGAGACTGCACGGTAGAATAGCCGGTGAATAATGGCACCTTCCCAGAAGGGGTTAACGAACGCTATGACCAATGTCGACTGCCCGATCGTAAGCACAGTCTGAGGCACCCAATGTAAGACCAACCTCAGTGTATTGGCAGGAAGGAGGGTCAAGCATACTGTGGTCCACAGATGGGAATAGACACCGGCATGTCGCCCTCGTGACACAGACTGAACCGAGACTAGACTGCAGGAGTGGCACTGAGGCACAATGGTACTGTCCGGAGACAGAAGCCCAGAGGATAACCCCAAACCGAGGACCGGAATGGGACCACAGGCAGTAGAGATACAGAGGAGATGTAGCCCTAATGGGCCGGTACACAGACAGGAATGTCAGCCAATCAGAGTCGGTACACAGAGCAGGAACGTCAGCCAGGCCGGGTCGGTACACAGTGCAGGAACGTCAGCTGATCCGAGTCGGTACACAGAGCAGGAACGTCAGCCAGGCCGGGTCGGTACACAGTGCAGGAACGTCAGCTCATCCGAGTCGGTACAGAGAGCAGGAACGTCAGCCGGACCGGGTCGGTACACAGGGCAGGAACATCAGCCAATCCGAGTCGGTACACAGAGCAGGAACGTCAGCCGGGCTGGGTCAGTACACACAGCAGGAACGGATACAGCAGAGTAGTCAGGCAGTCCGGGTCGGTACACAGGCAGGAACTGATACAGCAGAGTAGTCAGGCAGTCCGGGTATCACAGTGCCTGTGATTGCTGCATTTTCTTGTCTGTCACCTGTAGGGGGCTTCTATTGGCTGTCTGCATTTAGCCCGCCTCTTATTGCCTATTTAAACCTGGATTGGGCACCCTTTGAGTGCCCTTTCTTGTTGTTTCTGACATTTTTCGCTATCACTATGTCCAGTCATAGTTGGGCCTCTGTTCCTGTGTTCCTGAGTTCCTGATTGCAGCTGTTCCAGTGCCTCCTGAATGCTGAATTGTTCCAGTCCTGGTTCTGACCTAGTCCTCTGGGGTTGCAGTTCCTGCTGACCTTCTTCTCTGCTGTTTCCTGACCTGACTGATCGCTCTGCTGGTTCCTGTCATCTCCTCGCCTGTCTCCTGTAATCCTGGCGACCTTCTGCTAGGTCGCGTCGGCGACATTGCTTGTTAATCCCAGCGTGCAGACGCTGATTTGCTCCAAAGCCTTGCGGCTACTTGATTCAGTTGTTAGTCCAGTGTGTGGACACTGGTTCGCTCCAAAGCCTATCGGCTACATTATTCAGTGGTTGGTCCCAGCGTGCGGGCGCTGGTTTGCTCCAAAGCCTTGCGGCTACACGATTCAGTTGTTAGTCCAGTGTGCGGACACTGGTTCACTCCAAAGCCTATCGGCTACACTACTCAGTGGTTGGTCCCAGCGTGCGGACGCTGGTTTGCTCCAAGGCCTTGCGGCCATATGATTCCCTGTTGGTCCAGTGTGCGGACACTGGTTTGCTCCAAAGCCTTGCGGCTATACGATTCCCTGTTGATCCAGTGTGCGGACACTGGTTTGCTCCAAAGCCTATCGGCTACACTACTCAGTGGTTGGTCCCAGCGTGCGGACGCTGGTTTGCTCCAAAGCCTTGCGGCTATACGATTCACTTGTTAGTCCAGTGCGCGGACACTGGTTTGCTCCTAAGCCTAGCAGCTATACGATTCCTCTGTTGGTTTCAGTGTGTGGACACTGGGTTGCTTACGATCCTGTCACTCTGTCATTATCATCCGACAGCTATTGATACCTCTGGGCTGCCTTGCCCGGTATTGGTAAGGCCGGTAGAACCTTGCTTCACATTCCTCTTGAGGTTGCCTTACCCGGTATTGGCAAGGCCGGTAGAGCCTATATCGAGGGTTGTTGGGCTGCCTTGCCCGGTATTGGTAAGGCCGGTAGAGCCTACACCGTGTACTTATTGGGGCTGCCTTGCCCGGTATTTAGGTAAGGCCGGTAGAACCTTTACGCTATTCCATCTGCAGGTTGCCTTACCCGGTATTGGCAAGGCCGGTAGAGCCTATTATTCCATCATCTCAGACTGTCCTGTCCGGTATATTGACAGGACCGGTAGAGTCTGCATACTGTCTTTTCTATTTACTCTTGATATATATATGTATGTGATTGCCATTCTACGTGATCATTTTATTATTTCAATAAAATTGAGTTTTTTACCTAAAACTTGTGTCTGAGAGTCATAACAAACCGTGACAGTACGAAAGGGCCATGACCTCAGGCAGCAAATGTGAAGGTAACGCACAGAATATCCATTGGAGGATGGATATGCACGAGCAACGTTTGGATCAGTTGGTGGTTGCAATTCAAACGATCCTTGAACGCACGGTACTCGCTGACAAATCTGGCTCTAGCCCGGTGGTCTCGCCAAGTCAGACACCGGAAAGTGATACCAGGCCCCTAGGGGGTACTGTTAAGATATGATGGTGACCCTAGTCTCTGCAGAGGGTTCATCAACCAACTTGAAATATTTATGGAATTGACGGCACACGCATTTCCCAATGATCGTAGTAAAGTGGGGTTCACGATATCGCTGCTTACTGGCAGAGCATTGGCTTGGGCTAACCCCTTGTGGGAGAATGCTAAACCTTGCACTAAGAACTTTAGAGAATTTGTGCAATCCTTTCGAAGAGTGTTTGAGCCTCCTGGTAGAACCACCTCTGCTGCCAAACGTCTTATGGAGATACAACAGGGCAAGCGTACAGTGGGCGACTATGCCATCGAATTCCGCACCTTGGCAGCAGAGGTAGGTTGGAATAACGAGGCATTATTGGCAGCCTTTGCTCAAGGCCTGAATGACCATATTAAAGATGAAATCACTGCTAAAGATCTACCTATTGACCTAGATGATTACATTGAGTATGTTATGCTAATTGACTCCAGAATACGTGAGAGATCAACTGCCAGAGATCGTAGGATACGGTCAAAAAATAATGAGTCTAGTAGCATGTTTTGCCCACCCATCCCTCCCCTGGTATTGAAGTCTAGTGAACCAGTACGGGAACCCAGTGAACCTATGCAAGTAGGTTTCACTAGACTAACCAAGGAAGTGAGACTATATCGCAAGAAACAAGGGTTGTGTTTATACTGCGGTAAAAACGGGCACTTGCTAAAATCCTGTCCGGTACGTCCGGGAAACGCACACACCTAGGGTACCTTGAGGGACAGGCCCTAGGTGGTGTACAATCGTCCCCAGTGTCGGGCATAATGAAACCCACCATACAGGTGGTATTATCATGGGCACAATGCTCTGTGGAGGTTTTGGCCCTGGTTGATTCTGGTGCAGCAGGGTATTTTATGGATAATACCTTTGCCGAATTGCACAGAGTTCCACGCATTGAAAGAGAAAACCCCTTGGCTATTGAAGCAATTGATGGCAGACCCTTAGAACCGGCTCAGGTTACTTTTGAAACTATGCCACTCTCTATGACTATTGGGGCACTTCACAGAGAAGAGCAGCAGTTCCAACTGATTAATTCTCCTCACCATGCTGTAATATTGGGATTTCCTTGGTTACAGTTACATAACCCACAATTTGATTGGAAAAAGTGTGAGATCGCTGCTTGGTCCCCGTTTTGTATGGACAAGTGCGTCACCCAGCCTATTAAGGTCTTGTGCACCTCTTCTGCTATACCGGATGTTTACCAACAGTTTGGAGATGTTTTTAGCAAAGGAGAGGCTAGTATACTACCTCAGCACAGACCTTATGATTGTTGCATTGAATTGCCTCCTGGAGCAGTACCTCCGAGGGGATGCACTTATCCATTATCTTGTGATGAGAATAAAGCTATGGAAGATTACATTTCTGATGCCCTTGCTAGAGGGATCATACGAAAATCTACCTCTCCAGCTGGGGCTGGGTTCTTTTTCGTAAAAAAGAAAAATGGCGAATTAAGACCATGCATTGACTACCGGGGCTTGAATAAACTAATGGCAAAAAAAGCATACCCAATACCACTCATCACCAAGCTTTTTGATAGGCTTAAGGGCGCTTTGATTTTTACCAAATTGGACCTACGGGCCGCTTACAATCTGGTTCGCATTCGAGCAGGTGATGAGTGGAAAACTGCCTTTAATACTCGATCTGGGCACTACGAATATCTAGTGATGCCATTTGGGCTGTGTAATGCACCCGCAGTTTTTCAGGAACTGATAAACGATGTTCTGAGAGATATGTTGCAGACATGTGTCGTGGTGTACCTTGACGATATACTGATTTACTCCCAAAACCTGTCACAACACATCAAAGATGTATCCGCAGTATTGCTACGACTTTGTGAGAACAAATTATATTGTAAATTGGAGAAATGTGAGTTTCACAGAACCAGCGTGCCTTTCTTGGGGTTCATAATTGGCAATGATGGCATTGCTATGGACAAGGAAAAGTTGTCAGCTGTCCTACAATGGCCAAAACCCAAGAGTCTTAAAGCCATACAGCGTTTCCTGGGTTTCGCTAATTATTATAGGAGGTTTATTAAGAACTTTTCTTCCACTGTCAAACCTCTGTCCGATCTTACACACAAGGGTGCTAATCCTTCTCGTTGGCTGGTATCTGCTGAGGAAGCCTTTGAGAAATTGAAGTTGGCATTTGCTGCGGCTCCTGTGTTATCCCACCCCAATCCTTTACTTCCATTTACGTTAGAGGTTGATGCCTCAGATATCGGGGTTTGGGCAGTACTTTCGCAACAACACGATAAAGGTGGAACACTCAGACCTTGTGGTTTTTTTTTCAAAAAAGTTGACCGTCACTCAAAGCCACTATGAGATAGGTGACAGAGAATTATTGGCCATTATCCTCGCTCTTAAGGAATGGCGTCATTTGCTTGAAGGTACTAAGAATCCTGTCTTAATCCTAACAGATCATAAAAATCTGACTTATCTCTTGGAGGCCAAGAGATTGTCCTCTCGTCAGGTCAGATGGGCACTTTTCTTGTCCTGATTTAATTTCATTGTATCATATTTACCGGGATCAAAGAATGTTAGGGCTGATGCACTGTCAAGACAATTTGAGGCCAACAGTGACAGAGTGGAAGCACCAGCACCTATCATTCAACCCGATAGAATATTGGCTACTATACGCACAAGTATCACTTCTCCTTTAGGGGAAGAGATCCTGGCCTCTCAGGGGTCCGCTCCCCATGAAACCCCAGTGGGCAAATGTTTTGTTGCTGAACCATTTCGTACTAGGTTGCTCGAAACGTACCATTCCTCTAAGGCTGCGGGACATATTGGTAGAGACCAACTGTTATGGTCCCTTTCTCAGTTATTTTGGTGCCCTTCCATGAGAAACGATTGTGCCGAATTTACTAATGCCTGTGCCACCTGTGCCCGCGCTAAGACCCCGAGACATCTCCCAGTGGGCTTGCTTCAACCGGTGCCTAATGGCGAACGCCCCTGGTCTCATGTTTCCATTGATTTTATGGGAGAATTGCCTATGTCTAAAGGGTATTCCTTTATATTCATGGTGGTGGACAGGTTTTCTAAAATGGCTCATTTCGTGCCCCTCCGTGGCCTTCCTTCAGCTAAGGAATTGGCAATTGTGTTTGCCAGAGAAGTATTCCGGTTGCATGGAGTGCCCAGGGTACTGGTGTCCGACAGGGGGAGCCAGTTTGTGTCTAGGTTTTGGAGGGCATTTTGCCAACAGATGGGCATACACTGTCCTTTTCCTCTGCCTACCATCCCCAGACCAATGGAGCCGCTGAACGAGCTAATCAGGGCTTGGAACAATTTCTCCGTTGTTTCGTTACTGACCATCATGATAATTGGTCCGACTTGTTGCCTTGGGCAGAGTTCGCCAGGAACTGTGCGGTCAATTCTTCATCGGGGAGCTCCCTGTTTCTGATTAATTACGGGTTTCAGCCCTGTTTGCTTCCAGATTCATTTCAGACGCAACAGATTCCAGCTCTGGATGAGCATATCGAGCAACTCCGTTCCACATGGGCACAAGTTCAGAGGGCACTTGGTCAGTCATTTCAGCGTCATCAGCGCCATGCCAATCGCAGAAGGCTTCCAGCGGTTTCCTTTCAGGTTGGGGACAGAGTATGGCTTTCCTCCAGAAATCTCAAGCTGCAGGTTCCGTCTAATAAGTTGGCTCCCCGGTTCATTGGTCCATACAGAGTCATTCGCAAAATTAACCCTGTCTCCTACGCACTAGACATACCTGCATCCATGCGTATCCATAATGTGTTCCATGTGTCCCTTCTCAAGCCTCTGGTTTGCAATCGCTATACTACCACACCTGTGGTGCCAGGACCTGTTGAGGTTGAGGGTCAGGAGGAGTACGAGGTTCAGAGCATTATTGATTCCCGAAGGCTTAGAGGAAGGGTACGGTACCTGGTACATTGGAAAGGATATGGTCCTGAAGATCGATCATGGGTGGATAGTAAGGACCTTCATGCACCTAGGCTAGCTAGGGTCTTTCATGCCAAATACCCACAGAAACCTAGACCCTATTCTAGGAGAGGGGGTCTTTGAAAGGGGGGTACTATCACAGTGCCTGTGATTGCTGCATTTTCTTGTCTGTCACCTGTAGGGGGCTTCTATTGGCTGTCTGCATTTAGCCCGCCTCTTATTGCCTATTTAAACCTGGATTGGGCACCCTTTGAGTGCCCTTTCGTGTTGTTTCTGACATTTTTCGCTATCACTATGTCCAGTGATAGTTGGGCCTCTGTTCCTGTGTTCCTGAGTTTCTGATTGCAGCTGTTCCAGTGCCTCCTGAATGCTGAGTTGTTCCAGTCCTGGTTCCGGCCTAGTCCTCTGGGGTTGCAGTTCCTGCTGACCTTCTTCTCTGCTGTTTCCTGACCTGACTGATCGCTCTGCTGGTTCCTGTCATCTCCTCGCCTGTCTCCTGTGATCCTGGCGACCTTCTGCTAGGTCGCGTCGACGACATTGCTTGTTAATCCCAGCGTGCAGACGCTGGTTTGCTCCAAAGCCTTGCGGTTACTCGATTCAGTTGTTAGTCCAGTGTGCGGACACTGGTTCGCTCCAAAGCCTATCGGCTGCATTATTCAGTGGTTGGTTCCAGCGTGCGGGCGCTGGTTTGCTCCAAAGCCGTGCGGCTACACGATTCAGTTGTTAGTCCAGTGTGCGGACACTGGTTCGCTCCTAAGCCTATCGGCTACACTATTCAGTGGTTGGTCCCAGCGTGCGGACGCTGGTTTGCTCCAAGGCCTTGTGGCCATATGATTCCCTGTTGGTCCAGTGTGCGGACACTGATTTGCTCCAAAGCCTTGCGGCTATACGATTCCCTGTTGGTCCAGTGTGTGGACACTGGTTTGCTCCAAAGCCTATCGGCTACACTACTCAGTGGTTGGTCCCAGCGTGCGGACGCTGGTTTGCTCCAAAGCCTTGCGGCTATACGATTCACTTGTTAGTCCAGTGCGCGGACACTGGTTTGCTCCTAAGCCTAGCGGCTATACGATTCCCTGTTGGTCCAGTGTGTGGACACTGGGTTGCTCCAAAGCCTATCGGCTACACTACTCAGTGGTTGGTCCCAGCGTGCGGACGCTGGTTTGCTCCAAAGCCTTGCGGCTACACGATTCAGTTGTTAGTCCAGTGCACGGACACAGGTTTGCTCCAAAGCCTATCGGCTATACGATTCAGCAGCTGGTCCCAGCGTGCGGACGCTGGTTTGCTCCAAAGCCTTGCGGCTATACGATTCACTTGTTAGTCCAGTGCGCGGACACTGGTTTGCTCCTAAGCCTAGCGGCTATACGATTCCTCTGTTGGTTTCAGTGTGTGGACACTGGGTTGCTTACGATCCTGTCACTCTGTCATTATCATCCGACAGCTATTGATACCTCTGGGCTGCCTTGCCCGGTATTGGTAAGGCCGGTAGAACCTTGCTTCACATTCCTCTTGAGGTTGCCTTACCCGGTATTGGCAAGGCCAGTAGAGCCTATATCGAGGGTTGTTGGGCTGCCTTGCCCGGTATTGGTAAGGCCGGTAGAACCTTTTGCCACATTCCATCTGAGGTTGCCTTACCCGGTATTGGCAAGGCCGGTAGAGCCTACACCGTGTACTTATTGGGGCTGCCTTGCCCGGTATTTAGGTAAGGCCGGTAGAACCTTTACGCTATTCCATCTGCAGGTTGCCTTACCCGGTATTGGCAAGGCCGGTAGAGCCTATTATTCCATCATCTCAGACTGTCCTGTCCGGTATATTGACAGGACCGGTAGAGTCTGCATACTGTCTTTTCTATTTACTCTTGATATATATATGTATGTGATTGCCATTCTACGTGATCATTTTATTATTTCAATAAAATTGAGTTTTTTACCTAAAACTTGTGTCTGAGAGTCATAACAAACCGTGACACTGGGTCGGTACACAGGAATCACACGAGAAATGAAACAAGCGCTGGTAATGGAAACACCACGAAAGGGCACCGGAGAAGTGACAAGGCCCAGTATTTAAGGACAAATACTGGGCGGGACAAAGTCACTTCAGCCAATAAGCATCAGCAGAAAACAAGACTGACAGAATGTTGCCAGCATAGCACGGGCACCGTGATACCCCCACCTGGAACGACTGTGCAGATAATCTCCTGCGATTGGCATGTCGCTGATAGTGCTGAAAGGAATTACCGAGAGCCCTCTGCACTTGTGCCCATGTGGAGCGGAGCTGCCGTATATGCTCATCCCGAGCAGGACTTTGCTGTGTCTGAAAGGAATCTGGGAGCAGACAAGGTTGAAACCCATAATTTATCAGAAATGGAGAGATCCCAGAAGATGAATTAATCGCACAGCTCCTGGCAAACTCCTCCCAGAGCAACAAGTCGGCCCAGTTGTCCTGATGATCTGACACAAAACAGCACAGGAATTGCTCCAATCCCTGATTGGAACATTCAGCGGCTCCGTTGGTCTGGGGATGGTAGGCTGAGGAAAAGGACAACTGTATGCCCATCTGGTCACAAAATGCCCTCCAAAATCTGGATACAAATTGGCTCCCACGATCGAACACCAAAACGCTGGGTACTCCATGGAGCCGGAATACCTCTTTCGCAAATATGATGGCCAGCTCCTGAGAGGAAGGTAGGCCAGGAAGTTTAACAAAGTGCGCCATCTTAGAGAATCTATCAACCACCATCAGGATGAATGAATACCGGTTAGACACCAGTAGCTCCCCCAGAAAATCAATCGAAACATGTGACCATGGACGATCACCATTGGGAACGGGCTGGAGCAACTCAACTGGAAGGTGTCTCGGGAATTTGGCATGGCCGCACATAGTACAAGCTGCCGTGAAGGTGGCACAATCTGCTTGCAAGGAAGGCCACCAAAACAACTGGGACAATGACCATATTAGCTGATCGCGACCCACATGACCGGATGCTCGTGAGGCATGGTAGGCCTCAAGTAATTGAGTGTGGTATGGCTCAGCCACAAAACACTTGCCTACCGGGTTTTCCATAGGAGCATTGGCCTGGGTGGCCAGAATCTTTTCGTCCAAAGGCGATGTGATACTTGTACGCAAAGTAGCGAGTATACAGTCAGGGAGAATAATTGGCATTGGTACTTCAGCCTTCTCAAGCTCAGGACCGAATTGTCTGGACAGGGCATCAGCCCTGATATTCTTAGAACCGGGTAGGTACAATACAAGGAAGTTAAAGCTAAAGAATAATGCCCATCTGGCTTGTCGGGAGGAGAGTCTCTTGGCCTCTGATAGGTACGTCAAATTTTTGTGATCTGTCAAGATCAGCACAGGAGCCCTGGTTCCTTCCAATAAATGTTGCCATTTCCATAAGGCAAGAATGATTGCCAAGAGTTCTCTATCACTGATCTCGTAGAGGCTCTGAACTTTTGGCATTTTCTTTGAACAGAACCGGAGCCTTCGAGAATGCGGATTTCAGAGTCTCAAACGCCTGCTCAGCTTCTACAGACCACCTAGAGGCATTAGCCCCCTTGTGTATGAGATTGGTCATGGGTTTCACAATTCTGGAAAAGTCTCAGATAAACGTTCTATAATAATTTGCAAAGCCCAGGAAACGTTGAATAGCTTTGAGCCCCGTAGGGCGTGGCCATTGCAAAACTGCCGATGGTTTATCCTGGTCTATAGCAATGCCCTATTTGGAGATCACAAAACCCAGAAATGGAACCACTGATCTGTGAAATTCACATTTTTCTAATTTGCAGTACAGTTTGTGTTCAAGTAATCTCTGTAATACTGCAACCATGTCCCTGCGATGTTGTGCAATGTCGGAGGAGTGTATAAGTATTTCGTCCAGATATACCACTACACAGGACTGAAACATATTCCTCAGGATATCTTTAACAAACTCCTGGAATACTGCTGGAGCATTACATAACCCAAAGGGCATAACAAGATATTCGTAGTGACCCGAACGAGTATTAAAAGCGGTTTTCCACTCATTACCAGCCTTGATCCTGATTAGATTATATGCTGCTGGTAGGTCTGGTTTGGTGAAAATGGACGAGCCCTTCAAATGGTCAAACAGTTCTGTGATGAGTGGAATAGGATAAGCATTTTTATACATCAGCTTATTTAGGCCCCGATAATCGATATATGGGTGTAACTCGCCATTTTTCTTTTTCACGAAAAAGAAGCCAGCCCCTGCGGGCGAGGATGACTTTCGTATGATACCTCTCTGCAGAGCGTCTGCAATATAGTCCTCCATGGCCTTGTTCTCTTCGCAAGACAACGGATATGTACGGCCCCAAGGAGGCACGGCACCAGGTGGCAGAGTAATGGCACAGTCATATGCTCGATGCTGTGGCAATACGCAACCTCTCCTTTACTGAACACATCGCTGAATGGTTGGTATTCAGTGGGCAAGGAAGGAGAGGTAAACAACAGTTTGGTATGTTGCAATATACAGTGCTCCATACAATAATCAGACCAAGCCATGATCTCACAGGAATGCCAATCCATTCTGGGATTATGCATGTGCAACCATGGAAACCCCAAAATGATCGCATGATGAGGAGACTGTATAATTTGGAAACATTGCATCTCCCTATGAAGTGCCCCAATCAGTAATGATAATGGTACCGTCTCCTGGGTAATATGTGCGGGTACTAGGGGTCTGCCATTTATGGCCTCGATAGTCAACGGAGATTCTCTTTCGACCAGCGGAATCTTGTGCAACAGAGCGAATGACTTATCCATAAAGAATCCAGCCGCACCGGAATCAATCAAGGCAAGGGTTTCTACGGAGGTCTCTGCCCAGGAAACCTCCACCTCCACCTCCACCGTGGGTTTATGGGAATCAGTGTCTGGGGACTGTTGTACCCCACCTAGGATCTGTCCCCTATGGGTATCTAGGTGCAAGTGTTTCCCGGCCTTACAGGACAAATGTATAAAAAGTGCCTAGCCTTTCCACAGTATAAGCACAGACCTTGTTTGCGCCGGTAGGACCGTTCCTTCCTGGACAGTTTAGTAAACCCCAACTGCATAGGCTCACCACCATCGTCCTTGTGACCAGGGGGAGAGGGTAGAGAAGGAGACACGGGTGGGAGCCCAAGCCAGCCGGGGGGTAATGGGAAGGTCGCTGCCTGCGGGCTTTCGCTGGGGTGAGCTCCCTAATGCACGTATCGATCAGAATAGCAAGTTCAATGAACTTATCCAGATCGTCAGGTAAATCACGAGCTGCCGTCTCGTCCTTGATTCTGATGTCAACCCCTTGTGAAAAGGCTGCAACTAATGCTTCATTATTCCAGCCTACCTCTGCTGCCAATGTACGGAATTCTATAGCGTAGTATGCTACCGTACGTGGGCCCTGCTGAATCTCCATCAATCATTTGGCAGCAGAGGTGGCTCTTCTTGAGACTTCAAACACTAAGAAAAGCAAGCAGAAACTCGGCAAAGTTCTTAGTACAGGGTTTAGCCGTTTCCCACAGTGGGTTAGCCCATGCCAGTGCCCTTCCAGTCAATAGGGATATCATGAAACCCACTTTGCTTCTGTCGTTCGGAAATGCATGTGATGCCAGTTCGAAAAAACTTTCTAGCCGATTTATAAACCCACGACACAGTGTAGGTTTCCCATCGTATCTTAATGGTAATGGAGCGGTTGTGGGCAACCCTTGATTCGTGGTTCCAAGTGCCTGGGAATGTGCTCCTGGTGTCATAGCAGGGGGGACCACCGGAGCTTACTATCACGGTGCCCGTGCCATGCTGGCGACATTCTGTCAGTCTTTACTTACTGCTGACGCTTATTGGCTGGAGTGACTTTGTCCCGTCCAGTATCTGTCCTTTAATACTGGGCCTTGTCACTTCTCCGGTGCCCTTTCGTGGTGTTTCCGTTACCAGTGCTTGTTCCAGTTCTCGTGTGATCTCTGTACCGACCTGGACTGCCTGACTACTCTGCTGTATCTGTTCCTGCCTGTGTACCGACCCGGCCCGGCTGACGTTCCTGCTCTGTGTACCGACTCGGACTGGCTGACGTTCCTGCTCTGTGTACCTACCTGGCCTGGCTGACATTCCTGCTCTGTGTACTGATTCGGATTGGCTGATGTTCCTGCTCGGTGTACCGGCCCGGTTGGGCTTCATCACCTGTGTATCTCTCCTGCCTACGGTCCCATTCCGGTCCTCGGTTTGGGTTTCACCTCCGGGCTTCTGTATGTTTCCGGACAGTATCTCTGTTGCCTAGTGCCACTTCTGCAGTCTAGTCTCGGTTCAGTCTGTGTCACGTGGGCGACATTCCGGTGTCTATCTCCATCTGTGCACCACTGTACGCTTGACCCTCCTTCCTGCCAATACGCTGAGGTCGGGCTTCCATTGGGCACCTCAGGCTGTGCTTACTATCAAGCAGTCGACATTGGTCTTAGCGTGCGTTTACCCCTTCGGGGAAGGTGCCATTATCCACCGGCTGTTCTACTGTGCAGTCTGCGTTGGGTGCCCACCAGGGCAGACCCTCACAGTCCTCCGTTACTGCTTCTGGCAGTCCACAAGCTTATCCTGGGCCTCCGTTGTTTACTGGGCGATTCTCGCTATTTGTACACTCTCTGCAGAGTGAGAGTCTTAAGGGCCTTGCGCT
The DNA here is from genome assembly GCA_037306005.1 of Rhinophrynus dorsalis. Lineage (NCBI taxonomy): Eukaryota > Metazoa > Chordata > Amphibia > Anura > Rhinophrynidae > Rhinophrynus > Rhinophrynus dorsalis. Next base: position 366,853,326 of record CM074722.1, on the reverse strand, counting down.
ATTAGGGCCTGTCAGCATTCTTGGCCTAATAGTAACCCGTTCATTGATGCCTCGGTTGAGTATCACACGAACTTTGCCTGGCCTGTGTCAGTATATTGTAAATTCTGTATTGTACATAAACTGGACCCGTGTGGGTATAAATTGCTGTAACCTGACCTGTGTCAGTATATTGTAATTTCTGTATTGTACATATACTGGACCCGTGAGGGTTATCGTTACTGATTCTGTTCAATAAAACTGTGTTTTATCTCACCTACTGTGTCTGAGTGTCAAATAAAACTGTAATACTTGCACTGGTTTGTCAAGGTGTGCGGTACGTTCTAAGATGGTTTGTACAGCCAAGGATAACTGGTCCATATGTTGCTCGTGTAAATCCAGTGGATATTCTGTGAATTACCCTGACCAGTACTGTCTGAGGTCATGGCCCTTTCGTACTGTTACAGTTTTCAGACACTCAGACATGTATGGTTTATTAAAACGCAGTTTTATTAAACAAAAAATAAGTACTGTAGTACATACAGTACAGTGGATAATATAAATGCAATACAGGTGACTGATACAAGAACAGTAGCATAGGCAAGTAATGGTATCCACAGAATAACTCAGGGTCTGGACTAGTACAGCAGCAGGGAGAATCTAGTCCTGAAACGGAGAATACCACCGGGTGGTAGCAGGAATGTTAGGCCAACTACCGGGACTATCAGGCCCTGGTCGGGAGGAGGACCCCCAACGCAATCTCCCTAGAACATTAGGGAGTATGTCTGGAGCAGACAAATCGGAAAAGGCAACAAGATCCCTAGAATACTAGGGATAGCAGTGAGACCAACAGTCTACTGTGAGGCAACAGGATCCCTAGTACGCTAGGGAGGTCAGCAAGACTTACTGGAACTGAGGCAACAGAACACCTAGTACTCTAGGAGTGTAGCGATACTGACAGTAAGAGGCAAGGCAACTGGACCCCTAGTATGCTAGGTGGTAAAGCAACCGGACCCTCTAGTGCGCTAAGGGGTAAAGCGATACTTGACAGTAAATGGCAAGGCAACCGAACCCCTAGTACGCTAGGTGGTAAAGCAATACTGACAGTAAGTGGCAAGGCAACTGGACCAACCAAAGGGACTAAGGCAACCAGCTCATGACCGGAGTCACTAACCCACACACTAACCCAAGGCAGGGCAATGGACACTTCAGACCCCCGACAGGCCCTAAGGCCGCACAACAGAAACTAAAGAGGTGTACAGGGAGCAGCAGCCAAACTCGTAGTGATGGATCAACAAGCTTTGCTGGGTCAAGCATGACACAGGTGCAGGTATACAAGGACGGTCCCTAACACCGGAGTGTCAGGAACGAAGGAGCACAAGATAACCGGGGAATGCCGGTACACAGGGAGGAGAGACACACCGTGCTGGACAGGCACTCTTGGAGCAAAGCACACAGATAGCCGAGTAGGAACTCGGAGCAGGAAAGGCAACCAAGCCAAGTCGGTATACGGAGCAGGGTAGTCAGCCAAGCCGGGTCGGTACACAGAGCAGGATACTCAGCCAAGCTGGGTCGGTACACAGAGCAGGATAGTCAGCCAAGCCGGGTCACAACGGAAGTCCGGTACTGGCGATCAAACAGGAACCTAGTCAGTCTGACCAGGTCATACACAGGATACCAGGAACCACAGGAACAAACGCTAGATACTGGTACACCACAAAAGGGCACCACCATAATCACAGCGCCAAGAATATAAAGGCAATCAATAGGAGGTGTCAGCATTGATCACCAATAAGAATGCAGTATGGAAATAACCAGTAAGTAGCAATGTCGCAACCAGAGGAATCACGGGCACTGTGATAGGAGGCTGCCCTAAGATTGAAGGGTAATACAGACGTGGACCCTTGCTCCCAGTGCCTATGGAATCCAACTTCCCCTCACTGACAAGGCCCAATAAGGATGAAAAATATTTCTGGGATTACCTGGTGTTCCTATGCAGATGGGACTTGCCAGTCATTTTGGAACTGGACTGGCTTTTGGGAGGGATTATTCTAATATGTATGTGGGAATTTATCCTCTCTAATTGCACTATAAAGCTAAAGTATGATGCCTCGGTGGTGACTAGCCGTAGAGCAGAGCCATTGTGCTTTTGTTCGTCCACAGAGCCTCTCCCACTTTGGTTTGGAGTTTATAGCAAACAAGTACCTTCAAGTGGAATTTGGTGCAAATTTAAAAAATATATTTCAAGTGGGTGTACATGGCATATCTATCGTTATTTTGAGATTCACTTGTAGAATAGTGCAAAATGGGAAAAAAATGAGAATTTTACATTTATTTTTTTCAATTACTTCATTTTATACCTATGCATAAAATTACATGTTGGTGTTTTAGAAAGACAAGCTAATACCAAACTGAGAAACATAAACATTTGATTGTGGAACACAGAAACATTACACTCCAGGACATTCACTTTACTCAAATATCATTAAACTTTTGATCGTGTTAGGGGGTATCCACAAACCAATGGTATCTTTTGAAAGTGCAGGCTCTTCTGAAACAAACAAACAAACAAACAGTTTATGTTATGTGGTTTGTTCATAGAAAAGCAGCAACAAAAATAATTTAACTGCAATAAAAGTGTGAAAATATGTTTAGCACGGTAGGGGTGAAAAGCCATAGCAGCAAAGAGGTTAATCACTCCATCTGAAATTCAGTAAATTATCAAAACCATAAACAATCTATTGGTGATGCTTGTGGGGACCTCATCACCAGTGAGGGCCCTAAAGACACGGGTTAGTGGTAATCTGATCCAAACAATCTTTAGGAGGTAAATTCCTGCCACTCCAATAGAAACTGATGAATCATGGGTGAATTACATTTGGTTCTCTAGCTGTGCTTAGATTACATATGTCATAATCCTCAAATTTGATTGTCACCAACTCCAGTCACAGACCAATTTACAGTAGAAAGTGCTGAGTAGAATTTTATAAATAAGGAGCTGGCATCAAAAATGAGCTTTCAACACAAGCATCCACTTGATACAGACTGAAAAGGTCATATGTATCTATGTCAGCTCAATATTCAGCTACAGAATTCAGATCCCGTTGTTTTACCAGATTTAGATGAAAAACACTACTTGACATGGCCGATTCCAGGGCTGTTTTAAAAACTCCTAAAGTTTCTGGTGAAATTTTAAAAGGAGGCTCAAAATATTGGAATATTTGTAGAACCCTCCATAAATTGGTTTGGGAGTAGAATAAGAAAGAGGTTTTAGAGTGGCCTGTATAGATGGGTAGGGATGGCTATAGAATTTTGGGAAGGGAGAGTAGTCTGGCTTCTTGCACTGCCTCCCTCAGACATTTCCCAGACTGCCCCAGAAAAAAAATAGAAGGTGGGGGCTCCCCTTTCTTGATGGTGACCAAAGGACTGAACTAATGTCACTGTCCTTTCTGCTTCTGGTGACTCTTTCAGCCACAAATGAACTGGGCCCCTGGTTAGGCACTGCTTCACACCCTTCCCAGTCAGCTAGGCCTAAGTGGGCCTGTTCATCTGTATCTACCCACATGCCTCATTAGAATCCTTTTGGAGAGCTGGAAAATGTTCCAAAACAACACCAAAGCAAGATTGAAGAAGGCCAAAGAAAGTGGCTACTTGATTTCCCATGTGCTTGAGCATCACCCTTGCCACCTACTGTTAACCCCTTCATTGTCAGATCTCACCGCATCAGCCATGTAGGGGTTAACCATCATGTTCTATACAAAAGGTAAACCCCCAATCACCTCCTCCAGAAAATGGTTAGCTCCACTGTTGCCAGATTGCAGAGATCTCATTGCTCCAGCAACAAAGCCATGAGTAGTGTAAATGCCCACCAACCCCCCCATCCAGAAACATAAGTAACCTCACCATTGCCATGGCAGCTACAATTAGCCACACTGACTGGGGTGGTTTAATGATGAAAAAAGATAATAAGTGGTCCACTTATTATTTTTCAGTGTAAGGTTGTGTGAAAGAAACATGGGCTCCAATACCCCTATAATAATTAAAAACAAAACCTGGAAGGGGTCCCCGGGACCCCGTTTCACCTCCTCCTGGTGAGAAGCTGGGAGACTGGGGGGCAAAAATATTCAATTGTTCAACAGGTTTACTCTTAGAGGGTCTGTGCCTGTTCTTTTTTTTTGTTTGCTATATAAAGGTTTTCCTGTTTTACATACTAACCACTGGTGTGTCAAGGGGCAGCGACCACAGAGGACCCTTTAAAAGGAAAGGAGAATTTATTCCCAGATTGGTCTCACAAGCAACTCAACCTCAAAAAAGAGTGACTGTCTTCCTATATAATAATACGCTAGGATATTTGTCATAATGCAGTCATGCACAGTAGAGACTGCCCACGTTTGGGCAGTCTCTACTGCGCATGACTGCATCACATGAGTGAGGCGACACAAGACTGCATTGCGTATAGCAGTGAGGTAGCAGTCTCTTAACCCTTTGAGCAGAGATGTAACTAGAAGCCTCCGGGCCGTGGTGCAAGAAGTGCCACGGGCCCCCCCCACATTGGCCCCCCTCAACCACATTGACCGCCTCCACAATGCCCCTCAATCTCCACAATGTCCCCATCTTCTGCCTCCTACCTGGAGCTCCCGCGCGGTCCTCTATGTAATGCAGAGAGCTGGAAGATCATCTCCCAGCACTCTGCATTACTAGAACGCCGGAGGGAGATTGTGGGAGCCAGGCAGAAGGGTTGCGGGGGTGGCCGGGCCCCTGGAGTGCATGGGCCCAGTCGCAAGTGCAACCCCTATAGTTACGCCACTGCCTTTGAGTGCCAGAGGGGTACGCAACACATTGCAAAGGGTTAACATTACCAGGACCTTGGCCAGTGTACACGGGCTTTTAAACTATTTTATTATAATTTACTTGTGGATTAGCTCCACTAAGAACTTTTCTGAGGAACTGGACTTTAGGCCTCTAATCATAGTGTTTTATTTTTTTATATTTATATATATGTCTGTTATTTTCTTGTTTACATCAATATAAAGCCAATTCCCGAAGAGAGAATTTACAGAGGAGGAATTTTTTCTGACCCCATAGCGTTCTGATTGGTAGTGTTTTTTGTGACCCTAAGTATTATAAGGTTCTTAAAGGAGACCAGACAGTGCGATGTATGGGGGAATTGAATGTACTTATTGAGCAAGTGTATCATGGAATGAGCAACTGAAGGTTGCTTTATATATCTCCCCAAGGTACACAAATCACTGCTCCTCCTGGAAAACCCATCATTTTGGGGATTCATTTCCTCACTTCTTACCTTTCCTCATTTATTGACTTTCATCTACAAAAACATGTAGTAGGACTCCCCTCTTATTTGGAAGATACTGGACATATTTTGTCACTGTTAACTGATTTAATCTGGATGGAGGAATTGTATTGGGTGACACTGGATGTCTTCTCTCTGTATTCTAAATTTTACATGGAGGAGGCCTAGAGTCTGTAAAAATGTTTTCTGTATTAGGATTATCTTGTGTCCAATCAGGGTTTATCATACAGTTGATTGATTTTATCCTCCAGTAACAACTTTTTTAATTTGACGGGTTGTTTTACCTTCAGGTCAATGGAATGGTGATGGGAACCAGGTCCGCGCCAAGCTATGGTCTGACGTTTTCATCATTTGGAAGGGAAATAGATTTTTTTGTTGAGTACGTGAAGCATAACATTGAGCTCACTTGTACCATTCATCCATTCAACTATCCAGTTTTTAGATCTAGAATAAATAGGGCTTCTGACTGGAATATTGTTACTCATACATATTTTAAGTCAGTGGACAATAACAACTACCTTTAATTTCTTAGTTGTTATCATAGGAAGTGAATGAGAAATATCCCTTATAGCCAATTTTGTTGTATACTCTGGAATTATTCCCTTTTGGAGGATTACAACAAACAGTCTATTATATTGTCTAAACATTTTAATGATAAATCATACCCAGATAGTTTGATAGTTCATTCCTATCATAGAGCTAGGGGAATGGATATAATTAGGGCAATGAATATATCCAGGACTGATTGTGTTGAGGACAGGTAGCACTTTTCAGAATACTCCACTGTTTATCACCAGATACAACAATCTGTCATCTAATATTTCCCATATTTTTAGAAAACATTAGAGCATCTTGAAAATGGACCACTTTTTAAAACGATCTATTACTAATCATCCTAGGGTGATCTATAGGAGGGTTCTTATTTTGAAAAATATAGTGGCAACTAGCTGCTTTCAGAGGCAGGTGAATAGTATTCACTAATATCAATCTACTCTAAGAGCTTCCAATTCATCTATAACCTCTAGTTATGTTCTTAGAGGATCATATAGCTGTTCAGGGGCTAGATGCATGACCTGTCTGTTTATCACTCATAGATCCTGGAGTTTTCCTATTTTGTTATTTCAGAGACCTTTAGCATCAAAGATTTTATGACTTGTGGCTCAAGTAATGTAATATGTAATATGTGGTCTAAAATATGTGTGCCACTAGACTGAGAACGTACACACTCGCTTTGGTCAACATAAGCAAAATACTATTTGTGGATTTCAACTCCATGAAGTTTCAAGGCATTTTCTTTTATGTCATGGTTGTAATCCAGAAAATTACCCTTACTGAATTTATCAAACCCTGTACCAGATCAATTACAACGATTTATCAAACTGAGAATCCTCTTGGATCTTTCGTCTTCGTACAATGATACCTCTTATTCTGAAGGAATCCATAGAGACACCTGCATAGTAGATGTACACTTATAATAGTAGAGATTTGTATAGCTGTTTTACACATATATGTGCCATTTTGAGGATCTATATGCAAATTCCTAATGTGATATGAGTATCTTTCTTTTTTTCCCCTTTTTCTTTCTCACACACTTTATAATTTTATTGTATTTTCCCACACCTTTAGAGGTAGGAGAAACATAAACTATATATTAGTATTAGTTACTTCTCGAGGTTCAATCATATATTATTTCTAAGTATGTTAGAAACATGGTGTACATGCCTCAAAGGGATAGTAATACTTTGTTTTAACTTTATTTTATTTTGTAGGCATTAAAAAACATGAAAAATGATATAAGTCTTATCTCTCAAACCTTTATGGTTTAAGAGATATTCACAAGCAAAGTTTCCCCTCCCGCCCCTTTTACCTAGTGTAAGCCATCTCTTCTCAGATGTGGAATCTGGTTGTAAGACCAGGAAGATAACAGCAGGGGACAATCTTCTTTCTATGAAAACAATGAAAGCCCTGCCCCCCTTGACAAGCTTTTCAGGTTTTTCCATTATCTTAATTGAAGATTGTCCCTCTCTGCAATCTACCTGGGCACCTCCCTTCTGCTCTGGCTGAGCAGTGTTACATCAGTAAAAGGGGCGGGAGGGGGACACTTTGTCATTGAATTACTCTTGAACTACAACTTTGACAGAATTGAAATAACACTTTCCAAAGTCCAATTACTATGATGATTAATTAGAGCTGCTTTTATTATGAAACATTACTATCCCTTTAACTTTTAGTTACTGGTAACATTATGTATATGTACTTAAGCATTAGTTTTTGATCACTTCATTACACATATCACCACACAAATATTCATATATACTCATTTTGCAGCAAATCCATCAAGGAAGCTGTTAATGGTTAGACTAATTAGACAAGAGGGAGGTGTCAAGTAGTGTATGTGTATTTTTTTTCCTAGTTAATCCCTCCATTTACAATACTTTGCACATCATCCAGTGCAAGCCTCCTAGCATCAGAGGGTTTAAGGGGGACTTGTGTGAGTGGAATATATAAATACATGGAGACGAATAATCTTGCAAACCCATGATGACTTCTCCTATAGAGGGGAACATTTGGAGAGGGGACAGTTAATCTTTAAACAACTGTTTTAACTCATCTGTACTTAAAAGGGGAAGAACACACTTGTTAGGGGCCATTACAAATCATTTAGGTGTCTTGGAGATTATTGTTTGCCGTAAGAAGGTGTGAACTAAAAGAAAACTTCAGTAGAGGTCAGTATACAGGCAACTACAGATAAAATGCAAAAAAGAAATAAACAAAACCTGACTGCTGTACGAAGGATGCCTAACTTGGTAAGTCAATGTGTTAAACCAATTAAAGCCCACTTATTCCTTAGGTGAAGTATGCTCAAAGATTAAGTGGTGCTTGATTTAACAGGACTTCTCTATATGGGTATTCTTCATGCAGCTGTCTGTGTGTGTGTATCTATCTTTCTCACGTCCTTTTTTCTCCAGTTGATGTATATTGTAGTCTACTGCTAGTTAGTTTGATAGTTCTTTTATGTGATAAATATAATTAGTGGATTACATACCATTCAAGACAATTAAAGCTTATTGCTGTTGTGACCACCGGTGGCCTAAAGGAAGACTAAAGCTGATCTCAGTAGATATATGCACCTGCAGGTATAATGCAAATGAGTGTCACTCTGGCAAGGGCATCTACATAGGTAAGTCTTTCTGTTAAACAAAATTAGTGCCACTTATTCCTAAATTACAATTCCCCTTTAAAGACTAGGTAAAGGGTCAAAGTAAAAGGCTTTCTAACTATAGGTAGTTGAAAGAAATGTGAGAGATGCTCAACTAGGCTCATGAGTTAGCAAATACATGCAAGAAGCTCACTGGGACTGTGTCCTTGGTTCCAGGATTCAATATATTTTAGCTCACCAGTGCTATACACAGAGAGAAAATCTTCTGAATCACATTATACTGGTCCTGCCAAATGACAGCCCAGCCATAAAATGCCAGACAATTCCTCTCTGAACAAGGGAAACCGCTAACCCCAGATGTATGTTTTGGCCTTTTTGGGCCTCGTCAGTGAGGTGCAGCTGATCCCTCTAGGCACTGCGATCAAGGGGTCCATGTCTGGATTCCCCCTATTACTCTTAGGGTGACCAACCCCAAGAGCAATTTGCATATGTAGAAAGAAAAGTCAGAGATGCTCAACTAGGCTCATGAGCTAACAAATACATGCAAGAAGCTCACTGGGACTGTGTCCTTGCACCCAGGGTGCAATTTCTGTTAGCTCACCAGTGCCATACACAGAGAGGAAATCTTATGTAGCACATTGTACTGGTCCTGCCAGATGACAGTCCAACCACGAAATGCCAGACAATTCCTCTCTGAACAAGGGAAACAGTTTACCCCAGACATACATTTCATCTAAGGGTAATAGGGGAATCCAGATGTGGACCCCTTGCTCATAGGTGTCTAGAGGGATCAGCTGCACCTCACTGACGAGGCCCAAGAAGGCCAAAACGTACATCTGGGGTTAGCTGCTTTCCTTGTTCAGAGAAAAATTGTCTGGCATTTCGTGGCTGGACTGTCATTGTGGCAGGACCTGTATGATATGCTTCAGAATATTTCTTCTTGGTGTATGGCATTTCTGAGCTAAAAGAGATTGCACCCTGGGTGTGAGGACACAGTCCCAGTGAGCTTTTTACATACCCTTGCAAGCTCTTGAGACTAGTTGAGCATCTCTGACTTATTCTACCTATATGCAAATTGCTTTTAGGGGTAGTCACCCTAATGGAAATGGGGGAATCCAGATGTGGACCCCTTGCTCACAAGTGTCTAGAGGGATCAACTGCACCTCACCGACGAGGCCCAAGAAGGCTGAAACATACATATGGGGTTAGCTGCTTTCCTTGTTCAGGGAAGAATTGTCTGGCATTTTGTGGATGGACTGTCATTGTGGCAGGACCTGTATGATATGCTTCAGAATATTTCTTCTCTGTGTATGGTATTTGTGAGCTAAAAGAGATTGCACCCTGGGTGTGAGGACACAGTCCCAGTGAGCTCATGAGTCTAGTTGAGCATCTCTGACTTCTTCTACCTAACTATAGGTAGTTACCTGACACATATGGGAACCAAGCTGAAATGCATTAAAACTCTTCCATTCCTTCTCTGCTTGTCTTGCAGGTGCCTGTGATCTGTAGGGTAGTTGTTTAGCCCCGCTTGATCACATACTAAACAATGATATCTACCCTGTGAATAACTTTGCTGCAGCAAACTTACTTAAACAATATAACCCATGTTAACTAGCCTTGCTCTCCACCACATAGTAAACAAGGATATCTACTCTGTAAAGTATTTTGCTGCAGCAAAGTTATTTCAAGAATGTAACCCATGTGAACTAGGCCTTAGGGCTCTTTCACCTGGGTGATAGAACAATAGCAGCCCCAAGATACGTTTCTGTTGCTCACATTCAGAAGTTACCATTCTCTTTCTGATCCTCTCACATCACATTGGCTGATGAATGGCCAAAGTGAGTGCCAGCTGAATATTATTGGTTGATGATCACTAGGTTTGACCAGTCATTGGAAGTTGAGGTGAGTATCACAAACTCCATTGTAGCTTATGTAGAATGATCTTCAAATGTCCACCATGCAAATAAGCCCTGCTGCAAATTTGTTGCATTTTGTCATGAGTAAAGAAAAGTTGCAATTTGGTGTGGTCATGTGAGGTGAGAGTGCAATCTCTTTAAGCTCACCAGTGCCATACACAGAGAGGAAATCTTCTGAAGCACATCATACTGGTCCTGCCAAATGACAGTCCAGCCACGAATTGCCAGACAACTCCTCTCTGAACAAGGGAAACAGCTAACCCCGGATGTACGTTTCGGCCTTTTTGGGCCTTGTCGGTGAGGTGCAGCTGATCCCTTTAGGCACTGCGAACAAGGGGTCCACGTCTGGATTTCCCTTATTACTCTTAGGGTGACCAACCCCAAGAGCAATTTGCATATGTAGAAAGAAAAGTCAGAGATGCTCAACTAGGCTGATGAGCTAGCAAATACATGCAAGAACTGGGATGTGTCCTCCAGCCCAGAGTTCAATCTCTTTTAGCTCACCAGTGCCATACACAGAGAGAAAACCTTCTGAAGCACATCATACTGTTCCTGACAAATGACAGTCCAGCCACGAAATGCCAGACAATTCCTCTCTGAACAAGGGAAACAGCTAACCCCAGACATACATTTCATCTAAGGGGGACTCTGAGGGACTCCAGATGTGGAACCCTTGCTCACAAGTATTTAGAGGGATCAGCTGCATCTCACCGACGAGGCCCAAGAAGGCCGAAACGTACGTCTGGGGTTAGCTGCTTTCCTTATTCAGAGAAGAATTGTCTGGCATTTCGTGGCTGGACTGTCATTGTGGCAGGACCTGTATGATATGCTTCAGAATATTTCTTCTCTGTGTATGGCATTTGTGAGCTAAAAGAGATTACACCTTGGGCGTGAGGACACAGTCCCAGTGAGCTTTTTGCAGACTCTTGCAAGCTCATGAGTCTAGTTGAGCATCTCTGACTTCTTCTACCTAAATGTAAATTGCTTTTAGGGTTAGTCACCCTAAGGGTAATGGGGGAATCCAGACATGAACCCCTTGCTCACAAGTGTCTAGAGGGTTCAGCTGCACCTCACTGATGAGGCCCAAGAAGGCTGAAACGTACGTCTGGGGTTAGCTGCTTTGCTTGTTCAGAGAAGAATTGTCTGGCATTTTGTGGCTGGACTGTCACTGTGGCAGGACCTGTATGATATGCTTCAGAATATTTCTTCTCTGTGTACGGTATTTGTGAGATAAAAGAGGTTGCACCCTGGGCATGAGGACACAGTCCCAGTGAGCTTTTTGCATACCCTTGCAAGCTCATGAGTCTAGTTGAGCATCTATGACTTCTACCTATATGCAAATTGCTTTTAGGGTTAGTCACTCTACGGGTAATGGGGGAATCCAGATGTGGACCCCTTGCTCACAAAAGTCTAGAGGGATCAGCTGCACCTCACTGACAAGGCCCAAGACGGCCGAAACGTACGTCTGGGGTTAGCTGCTTTCCTTGTTCAGAGAAGAATTGTCTGGCATTTCATGACTGGACTGTCATTGTGGCAGGACCTGTATGATATGCTTCAGAATATTTCTTCTCTGTGTACGGTATTTGTGAGCTAAAAGAGATTGCACCCTGGGTGTGACGACACAGTATCAGTGAGCTTTTTGCATACCCTTGCAAGCTCATGAGTCTAGTAGAGCATCTCTGATTTTTTCTACCTAACTATAGGTAGTTACTAGTGATGAGCGAGCACCCCAATGCTCGGGTGTTCGGGTGCTCTGACCGAGCACCCCCTGAGGCTCGAGTGCTCGGCCGAGCACCCGAGCCCCATTGAAGTCAATGGGAGGACTCGAGCATTACACCAGGCACCCCCTGCTCTGATGAGGGGAGGGTGCCTGGTCCATAGGAAAAGGGCAGAAAAAGATGGAAACACTACAGAAATGGTTCAGGGACAGCATAGGGAGGATGTCTGGATGCATCTTGGACTCCAACATCGCTGCTGGGAACGATCTTTCGCCCGTAGTACGCCATTTTTACAGACTGACCGTAAAACACACAAAAAGGAAAATAAAAACGACTTTAGGCGAAAAATTGTTACCAAACAATATTTGCTGTATATTTACTTGTATATCATCTGCAAATTATCCCAAAAATTTCCTTGATTTTCGGAAGTGAGGCCATGATTAAGAGGGAAACGTGCGCAGAGGCAAATTCTCCCAAAAATTTCCTTGATTTTCAGAACTGAGGCCATGATTAAGAGGGAAACGTGCGCAGAGGCAAATTCTCCCAAAAATTTCCTTGATTTTCAGAACTGAGGCCATGATTAAGAGGGAAACGTGCACAGAGGCAAATTCTCCCAAAAATTTCCTTGATTTTCAGAACTGAGGCCATGATTAAGAGGGAAACGTGCACAGAGGCAAATTCTCCCAAAAATTTCCTTGATTTTATTGAACTGAGGCCATGATTAAGAGGGAAACGTGCGCTGAGCTGACCATCTAAAACATTATGGGTGAGGGTCTGCTGCAGAGCTGACCATCCTAAACATTATATGCGAAGGCCCGCTAGTGAGCTGACGCTATAAAACATTATATGAGAGGGCCCGCTAGAGAGCTGACCCAATAAAACATTATATGAGAAGGCCCGCTGGTGAGCTGACCTATATAAAAATTGGCAAACAGGGCCCGCTGGTGAGCTGACCCTATATAAAAATTATATCACAGGGCCCGCTGGTGAGCTGGCCCTATATAAAAATTATATCACAGGGCCCGCTGGTGAGCTGGCCCTATATAAAAATTATATCCCAGGGCATATGGAAGAGGAGGAGGAGGATGAGAAGATTAAGAGTCAACCATATACCCGTTTTTTGGGTGGAAGGGGTGAATGGGAATACAGAGTATTCCCATCATTGTAAATAACATATATAAAGTGAGTTTATGTTCCCCCGGGGCTTTCCTCCAGTGGAGTGGAGAAGTCAGGGGAAATCCAGGCCTTGTTCATTTTTATAAGTGTCAACCTATCAGCATTGTCGGTGGAAAGGCGGATACGCTTATCTGTTATGATGCCACCAGCAGCACTAAATACCCGCTCAGACAGAACGCTGGCGGCAGGGCAGGCCAGCACCTCCAAGGCGTAGAGTGCCAGTTCATACCACGTGTCCAGCTTGGACACCCAGTAGTTGTAAGGCACAGAGGGATCATTGAGGACGCTGACACGGTCTGCTACGTACTCCTTCACCATCTTCCAAAACTTTTCCCTCCTTGTGACACTAGGCTGCGCATCAGGGTGAGGGTGCTGGCGGGGTGTCATGAAGGTGTCCCACGCCTTGGAGAGTGTTGCCCTGCCTTTCTCGGAACTGCTGTGTGCTCCCCTTTTCTCCCCTTCTCGGTTGGCCAAGGTAGCACGTACTCTGCCGCCAGCGTTGTCAGATGGAAAATTTTGGAGCAATTTTTCGACAAGAACCTTCTGGTATTGCACCATTTTGCTTGTCCTCTCCACCGGAGGAATGAGAGATGAGAAATTCTCTTTGTAGCGGGGGTCCAGAAGGGTGAACACCCAGTAATCCGTGTTGTTTAAAATGCGTATAACGCGTGGGTCACGGGAAAGGCAGCCTAACATAAAGTCAGCCATGTGTGCCAGAGTACCAACAGTCAAGATTTCGCTGTCCTCACCAGGAGGATGACTCTCAATCTCCTCATCCTCTTCCTCCTCTTCTGCCCACCCACGCTGAAGAGATGGAACTAAAGTTCCATGGCTACCCTCTGTAGCGGAGGCAACCGTGTCTTCCTCCTCCTCCTCCTCCTCCTCCTCCGCCTCCTCCAATTGTCGCTGAGAAGACGAAGTGAGGGTGCTCTGGCTATCACCTTGTGTAAGCTCTTCCTCCCCCATTTCCACCTCTTCCACATGCAAAGCGTCGGTTTTAATTGTGAGCAGCGAGCGTTTCAGTAGACACAGAAGTGGGATGGTTACACTGATAATAGCGTTATCGCCGCTCACCATCTGTGTCGATTCCTCAAAATTGCGTAAAACCTCGCAGAGGTCTGACATCCATTCCCACTCCTCACTTCTGATTACAGGAAGTTGAACGGAGAGGCGACGACCGTGTAACAGCTGGTACTCCACTACTGCCCTCTGCTGCTCACAAAGCCGGGCCAACATGTGGAAGGTGGAGTTCCAGCGCGTGCTCACGTCACACAGCAGCCGGTGAGCTGGCAATTGTAAGCGCTGCTGCAGCTTCAACAGGCCGGCTGAAGCTGTTGATGACTTACGGAAATGTGCACACACGCGGCGCACCTTGGTCAAGAGATCATGCACATTGGGGTAGGTTTTTAGAAATCGCTGCACCACTAAATTAAATACATGCGCTAGGCATGGTACGTGTGTGAGCTTGCCGAGCTCCAAAGCCGCCACCAAGTTACGCCCATTATCACACACAACCATGCCTGGTTGCAGGTTGAGTGGCGAGAGCCACTGCTCGGTCTGGTGACTAATCCCCTGCAACAGCTCTGAGGCCGTGTGCTGTTTGTCCCCAAGGCAGATCAGCTTCAGCACGGCCTGTTGACGCTTCCCCACTGCAGTGCTACACTGCTTCCAGCTAATGGCTGATGGGGGAGTGGCGCTGCGTGTAGAGAATTCGGAGGTGGAAACGGAGGAGGAGGAGCCAATAACGTAGGTGCTGGTGGAAACCCTGATGGAGGTAGGGCCCGCAATCCTCGGCGTGGGTAGCACCCGTGCCATCCCAGGGTCCGAGTCGCTCCCAGCCTCCACGACATTCACCCAGTGTGCCGTCAGGGAAATGTAGCGTCCCTGGCCACAAGCACTTGTCCATGTGTCAGTCGTTAAGTGGACCTTCCCAGTAACTGCGTTGGTCAGGGCACGGGTGATGTTACGGGACACATGGTGGTGTAATGCGGGGATGGCACACCGGGAAAAGTAGTGGCGGCTGGGGACCGCGTACCGAGGGACAGCTGCTGCCATCAGGCTGCGGAAGGACTCAGTGTCCACAAGCCTAAATGGCAGCATTTCGATGGCCAGTAATTTTGAAAGGTGTGAGGTTAGTGCTATGGCCTGTGGGTGGGTGGCTGGGTACTTTCTCTTGCGCTCAAATGCCTGGGGTAACGACATTTGGACGCTGTGCTGGGACAGGGAAGTGGATGTGGTCGCTGATGGTGCTTCAGATGGTACAGGTGCAGGGCGGGAGGTATGCGGGCCTGCGCCTTCGACAGGCGATTGGCCGGCACCGAAAACAGGGGAAGAGGAGGCAGTGGTGTGGCCTGCAGACACAGATGGGCGATCCAGGCGTTCCTCCCACTTACTACGGTGCTTGGATGCCATGTGTCGGATCATGCTGGTGGTGGTGAGGTTTCTAGTGTTCATGCCTCGGCTCATTCTGGTGTGGCACAGGTTGCAAACTACAATTCTTTTGTCGTCCGCACTTTCCTTAAAAAAACGCCATACCGCGGAACACCTACCCCTTGGCAAGGTAGATTTACGCAAGGGGGTGCTCCGTGGAACATTTGCGGGCCGGTTTGGTGCGGTCCGCCTTCTTTCTGTAGCCACACCACTGCCTCTTCCAGCCTGTTGCGGTGCTGCAGATGGCTCACCCTCAGGACTGCTGACATTGCTCGGCTCTACACCTTCCCAGGTGGGGTCAGTCACCTCATCGTCCACCAAGTCCTCCTCCACTTCCTCACTCTGATCATCCTCCTCAAGTCTTGATCCCACCACATACTCAGTCATTGACAACTGTATAACATTCTCCTCAACAAGGTCTTGAGACGGAAATAGTGGTTGATTTAATGGCAACTGTGTCTCATCATCATCATCATCATCCACTACTTCCTTTGACCTTAAATGCCGTTCACATCTGTCATCTTCTTGTGATTGGGTAGCCTCTAGAGGTTGTGAATCAGGGCACAAGATGTCATGTTCCTCTGCAAGCGTGCTTGGAGAGAGGGTCAAATGAAGGATTGGTGATGAGACGAGCTCCTCACTATATCCCAGTGTGGGATCACTTCTTTGACCAGACCGTGTATGGTGGGAGGAAGGATGATCAGAGTGAGGATTATTTTGACCAGACTCTTGGCTACTGAGAGTGGACTTGGTGGAAGACAGGGTGGTGCTTAACCGACTGGAAGCAGTATCAGCTGTCATCCAACCGACCACCTGTTCGCAGTGGTCGGACCTCGAGAGTGATGTCCTGCGACGCCCTGTAAAATTACACATGAAGCTAGGTATGGTGGATGTCTTTCTTTCTTGTGCTCTGGCACCAGGCACAGTTTCTCCGCGTCCTGACCCGCGCCCTGAACTTTCAGGATCACGTCCACTTCCCCGTCCCTTTTTACCCGCCTTCTTCATCTTACACAGAATATGTGACTTTAATATTTGAGTTTGAAAACTTAACAGTATTTCTTACTATTCTGCAACTGTTCAGAGTACACAGAATAGGCTGCTAAACTGCGGTGACACACACTGAATGGAATATGTGACTTTAATATTTGAGTTTGAAAACTTAACAGTATTTCTTACTATTCTGCAACTGTGCAGAGTACACAGAATAGGCTGCTAAACGGCGGTGATACACACTGAATGGAATATGTGACTTTAATATTTGAGTTTGAAAACTTAACAGTATTTCTTACTATTCTGCAACTCTGCAGAGTACACAGAATAGGCTGCTAAACGGCGGTGATACACACTGAATGGAATATGTGATTTTAATATTTGAGTTTGAAAACTTAACAGTATTTCTTACTATTCTGCAACTCTGCAGAGTACACAGAATAGGCTGCTAAACGGCGGTGATACACACTGAATGGAATATGTGACTTTAATATTTGAGTTTGAAAACTTAACAGTATTTCTTACTATTCTGCAACTGTGCAGAGTACACAGAATAGGCTGCTAAACGGCGGTGATACACACTGAATGGAATATGTGACTTTAATATTTGAGTTTGAAAACTTAACAGTATTTCTTACTATTCTGCAACTGTGCAGAGTACACAGAATAGGCTGCTAAACGGCGGTGAAACACACTGAATGGAATATGTGACTTTAATATTTGAGTTTGAAAACTTAACAGTATTTCTTACTATTCTGCAACTCTGCAGAGTACACAGAATAGGCTGCTAAACGGCGGTGATACACACTGAATGGAATATGTGACTTTAATATTTGAGTTTGAAAACTTAACAGTATTTCTTACTATTCTGCAACTGTTCAGAGTACACAGAATAGGCTGCTAAACTGCGGTGACACACACTGAATGGAATATGTGACTTTAATATTTGAGTTTGAAAACTTAACAGTATTTCTTACTATTCTGCAACTGTGCAGAGTACACAGAATAGGCTGCTAAACGGCGGTGATACACACTGAATGGAATATGTGACTTTGATATTTGAGTTTGAAAACTTAACACTATTTCTTACTATTCTGCAACTCTGCAGAGTACACAGAATAGGCTGCTAAACGGCGGTGATACACACTGAATGGAATATGTGACTTTAATATTTGAGTTTGAAAACTTAACAGTATTTCTTACTATTCTGCAACTGTTCAGAGTACACAGAATAGGCTGCTAAACGGCGGTGATACACACTGAATGGAATATGTGACTTTAATATTTGAGTTTGAAAACTTAACAGTATTTCTTACTATTCTGCAACTGTGCAGAGTACACAGAATAGGCTGCTAAACGGCGGTGATACACACTGAATGGAATATGTGACTTTAATATTTGAGTTTGAAAACTTAACAGTATTTCTTACTATTCTGCAACTGTGCAGAGTACACAGAATAGGCTGCTAAACGGCGGTGAAACACACTGAATGGAATATGTGACTTTAATATTTGAGTTTGAAAACTTAACAGTATTTCTTACTATTCTGCAACTGTTCAGAGTACACAGAATAGGCTGCTAAACGGCGGTGATACACACTGAATGGAATATGTGACTTTGATATTTGAGTTTGAAAACTTAACAGTATTTCTTACTATTCTGCAACTGTTCAGAGTACACAGAATAGGCTGCTAAACTGCGGTGACACACACTGAATGGAATATGTGACTTTAATATTTGAGTTTGAAAACTTAACAGTATTTCTTACTATTCTGCAACTGTGCAGAGTACACAGAATAGGCTGCTAAACGGCGGTGATACACACTGAATGGAATATGTGACTTTGATATTTGAGTTTGAAAACTTAACACTATTTCTTACTATTCTGCAACTCTGCAGAGTACACAGAATGTGCTGCTTAACTGCGGCGAAGCACACTGAATGGAATATGTGACTTTAATATTTGAGTTTGAAAACTTAACAGTATTTCTTCCTATTCTGCAACTCTGCACAGTACACAGAATGTGCTGCTAAACTGCGGCGAAGCACACTGAATGGAATATGTGACTTTAATATTTGAGTTTGAAAACTTAACAGTATTTCTTCCTATTCTGCAACTCTGCACAGTACACAGAATGTGCTGCTAAACTGCGGCGAAGCACACTGAATGGAATATGTGACTTTGATATTTTAGTTTGAAGACTTAACAGTATTTCTTCCTATTCTGCAACTCTGCACAGTACACAGAATGTGCTGCTAAACTGCGGCGACGCACACTGAATGGAATATGTGACTTTGATATTTTAGTTTGAAGACTTAACAGAATGTGCTCTAATCTGCAACTTTGCACACTAAACAGAATGTGCTCTAATCTGCAACTTTTCACACTAAACAGAATATTTTTTTTTTTTTTTTTTTTTTTTTTTTCCCCCCACACAAAATAACCTGCTGCCCCCACACACAGTAGTCCTAAAAAGGACTTTTGGTTCTTTTTTTTCACAATTTTTTTTTTTTTCCTCCCTACACTGCCTTTCCCTTCCTATCCTCAGCTCTCCCTGGCTCAGACTGAGCCGAACTCGATGGTCAGGTGCTATACAGCACCCGACCACGGGTTCTGGCCAGCCAATCAGTGTAATGCCAGCAGCCAACATGGCTGCTGGCATTACACCGATGTCAGAGCCTCCCTGCACGTTTATTGGCTGCGCAGCAGCCGCAAAACGTGCGGGGAGGAGACCCGAACATGGCGGGCGAGCACATGCGGTACTCGTACGAGTACCGCCATGTGCCGAGCAGAGCGATGCTCGAGCCGATCCGAGCATCGGCCGAGTATGCTCGCTCAACACTAGTAGTTACCTGACACATATGGGAACCAAGTTCAAATGTATTAAAACTCTCCCATTCCCTCTCTGCTTGCCTTGCAGGTGCCTGTGATCTGTAGGGTAGTTGTTTAGCCCTACTTGACCACACACTAAACAATGATATCTACCCTGTGAATAACTTTGCTGCAGCAAACGTACTTAAACAATGTAACCCATGTTAACTAGCCTTGCTCTCCGCCACATAGTAAACAAGGATATCTACTCTGTAAAGTATTTTGCTGCAGCAAAGTTGTTTCAAGAATGTAACCCATGTGAACTAGGCCTTAGGGCTCTTTCACCTGGGTGATAGAACAAAAACAGACCCAAGATACATATCTGTTGCCCACGTTTGGAACTTATCTTTCTCTTTCTGATCCTGTCACATCACATTGGCTGATGGATGGCCAAAGTGAGTGCCAGCTGAATATTATTGGTTGATGATCACTAGGTTTGTCCAGTCATTGGAAGTTGCGGTGAGCATCACAAACTCCATTGTAGCTTATGTAGAATGATCTTCAAATGTCCACCATGCAGATAAGCCCTGCTGCAAATTTGTTGCATTCTGTTGTGAGTAAAGCAAAGTTGCAATTTGGTGTGGTGAGAGTCGCCTGTACATCACTAAGCAGCATACTTTTCAGCACAGGTGACATAACAAAGGCACATTTCACACATGTGAAAGGGGGTGTAAAGCATAGTTTGAAAGGGCAGCTTGGTTGCAGCAACCTTATTGCAAGCAGTTAAAGCAACATAAGCCAAAAGGTACTTTCCAGTGTAAAGCATCCAAATGTAAGAACTGCCTCTGTATGACTGATAATAAAAAAACCTTCAATAACATAAATGACACAGAATATTATAACATCAAACAACATATTAATTGTAACACTCCATATGTTACCAACATGTTACTCTGTGGTTGCGGAAGCAAATATATAGGTAGAGCCAACAGACTACTGAAACTCCGCATTAATGAACACAGAGGTAAAATACAGCGAAAAGACAAAAATCATGAGGTGCCAAAACACTTTAATAATTGTGTAAATGGAGGTTTAAAAAACTTAAAGGTCATAGGATTGGAACATATACCTGAAAAGTCTGGGGGTAGATACTAGAAACTCTGTACAAGAGAGGCGTACTGAATATATACCCTCCATACAATGAATGAGGGAGGAATGAACTCTGAGATAGATATAGCCTCTTTATAATCCCTGTGCTGTTATGCTGTGTGCAACCTGTTCTTCTCTGGATACACATATATATTTATATTTCCTTTATTTTCATGTATGTGTATTGTGTATACCAATACTACGGAAGAGCCCTGGGGCCAACAAAAAAAAAACAATTCTAATTTTGACTTTTAAAGTCAGAATTTCGAGTTTAAAAGTCAGAATTTTAACTTTAAAAGAATTTTTATTTTAAATCTCATAATTCTTTTAAAGTCAAAATTTTGAGTTTAAAAGTCAACATGTAATTTTTTTTGTTTTATTTTTATATATTTATTCTGTTAATTCTTCATAAAATTAAAATTTATATTTTTATTTATTTTTTATTTGCATTTACCCAGGTGGCCCCAAATTGTGTGCATATACGGATCAATTCACGCCAAATAAGTGTACTGTATGTTCCCATTTTATTCTAATAGATGGCTATCCCCCTCGAGTTCCAACTAATGGCAACAGTCCTACATAAATAAAATCTGGGGACACTACAATGGGGATGCTGTATACTGAGTCTGTATGGACCCGGTGTGAAGGAATAGATCCACCATTTATGTGTGTGCCTGTCACGGTTTTCAGGCAAAGAAGGACAGACACGAATATAAAATATAAATCCACCTTTATTTAAAGGGATAGTAATACTTAAATATTACTAATCCCCATATTGTAGGCAAGTTAAAAAGAATTTAATTGTCCCCAGTGTCATCTCTCAAACCTTTATGGTTTGAGAGATAACCCCCCACAAAGTTCCCCCTCCCTCCCCCTTTCCTGAAGTCAGCGTTGTAGCAGACTGCAGGTATATCCGGTCTTACGTGCATCAGGCAGCTCTGAAGCAGAGTCGAGATTGTGTTAGTAAAAATAATTATTTCACTGAAATGGTCTTCTACGTGTGGTTGCAAACCAAGCACATGTAGAAGACCGTTTCAGTGAAATAATTATTTTTTACTAACGCGTTCTCAGCTCTGCTGCAGAACCGCCTGACAGTCGTACGTCAGGCTTCCCCTGCAGTCAGCTACAAAGCTGACTTCAGGGAAGGGGGAAGGAGGGGGTAATTTTGCGGGCAGTTATCTCTCAAACCATAAAGGTTTGAGAGATGACACTGGGGACAATTAAATTCTTTGTAACATTCCTACAATATGGGGATTAGTAATATTTAAATATTACTATCCCTTTAATAAATACCGTAATAATAGTATAGCCCACACAACCTCAGAACACAGGATGATAGGGCCCAGTCTCCTACCCAGAGCTGCACACTGTGCTGCGCACTGCACTACTGTGAGATACCGGAGACTTGGACCGAGGTGCAGGTAGAACACCAGAGGGAATGGTAACTGAGGTATAAGTCTCCACCCTGGGTCACGCGATCAGAGGCAACAGGGACTGAGAGCAGACCTGAACCATGAAACACTGAGACTGATGGTCTGGCAAGTTTGGAGAGTACAGACCAAGTAGTCAGCCAGAGCCACAGGTCAGACAAACCAGGGACTATATGGAGTGATAGGCAGAAAGAGCCAGAGGTCAGACAAACCGGGGGCTACAATCTGGGATCAAACACAGAGCGAGTTAGTCAGCCAGAGCCACAGGTCAGAACTGATGTGGGTAGTCAGACAAGCTGGAGTCAACATGGAGCGAGTTAGTCAGCCAGACCCACAGGTCAGAACCAATGTGGGTAGTCAGACAAGCCGGGGTCATACACGGAGCGGATTCTCAGATAAGGCACGGTTGACAACAGAGCACAAGACACAATATCAGAAACACCACGTAAGGGCAATGACTCCCAGGCCCAGGGAGGTTTATTAAGGAGCAGGAGAAGGCGGGACCCAATTAGGCCACACAGAATAGACCCATAAACAGGCATTCTAGCCAGTGTCTGTTTCATGATGTCAGCAATGCAGAGGTGTCTGCAACTATGCCGGCCAACACACCACAGAGGAAGGAAGCACAGGATAACTAGGCCTCTAAGGTAGACTGTGATAGTGCTCTCCTTTCTCCCAAAGTTTTATAGGAGAGAGATCAATAAGAATATATTTGCCAGAAGCAGAAGGTAGAGTAAGGTGAAGCCGTCAATACGCTCAGTCTCATCAAGACCGGACGCAAGATGTGGTAAACGTGCATTCCACGAGTGGAACGCAGAAACAATATACCGCCATTGAGTCATTCTGGCTACATTGGACAAGGTGAAGGAAGGAGATTTAGGGACCCGGACATTGTTTGGCGAGTAATTGAAGCAACATGAATATGGGCAGTCACATCAGGGCATTTTAATATTACTCCAGAGGAACTGATGTATCTGGGAGCCATGAAACACGTAAAGCAAGATCTATCCTCATTGTGGGTAATATATAATCTATTTTTAGCTATTGATATTACGGTTTTAATCTATCAATAGCCTTTTCAACACTGTGGGTTGTGAAATCCTTAATTTTTTGGTGTTTTTATTTATTCCTAAATGATATGTAAAATTAAAATAATTTTTTATGTCTGTATGTCTATATATCCCCCATATACATAGGTTATGTTAAGGTTACATATGTGGTCTACATATTTAGACCTTGATGTGTGGTAAAACAGGGGGAACAACATTTTAATAAGATCACATCCTCATATGAGCCAGTGGAGAGGTCATCAGCCTGGAGTGACGCTCACCTATCCCAGGCAAGCTAGCTTTACTGAGAGGCAGTTTAAACCTCTCAAACGTGGTGGAAAAGGGGACATTATATTTATTATGCTGGACTCTGTTGCTACTACACTTACAGGTGTTCTGTTTTTTTTTTTGTCTTTTTTCTTTAAAACAACAGGATTGTCATTTAAATTAATTATAGCTGTAAATCTCAATGCCCATAACTCTGTCTCCCCTGCCCCCATGGCACACACTCCTATCACAGGGAAAGGAAGCTTTAGCAACCTGATGATGACAAATACTTTGTGTACAGATGTATGAAAGTGATAAGAGCCTGAGGCCCACCAGCTCTTGCTGGACTACAGTACTCTTCATCAGCCACTTAAGGATTATGAGAATTGAAGTCCAATAACAGCTGTCAAGCTGCTGGCTACTAGCCTGTGATCAATGCTCATATAGCTATACAGTATTTTCAATACACAATTAAACCGTTAATTCTAGATAATTTAATGCATATTTTTTGTCAAAAACCCTCTTTAGGAGTCCTGTGCAGCTGAAGTGAATGGGGGGGGGACACAAGCTATCCTACCTGACACATGAACTAGGTCTTACTCTTTAGTATGTGTCTGAGGTACAAAATTGACCTGCAGAATCAGCTCCTCACATCAGCCCGTAAGACCCTATGACAATGGGCAACTTGACATTGTAATTGGAGTAGAGCAGCAGTTGGAGTGCTTCACTTTGCCCACCCATGTACGTCATAGACCCTGGGCCTTATTGTCAAAAGAAAGGCAATGAATGGAGACCACTCCAAGCATTCCACCAAATAGTTTTATGTGCTCCCTATGATACAGTTGGTTTGCCTCAGCATTACTCCATTTTTAAGATTATGATTAATAATCCTAATATTTCCAGATATGAACTGAGATTGGGAAACATGCATTGTGCAACCTTATCTCTGTGTAAACAGTTCCCTGCTTAGCTAGAACCATGATTTAATCTGGTACACATAAACCAGATGAGCACTGTCCCAGAGCTTGAAAATCTCATACAGTTTGTGACTGAGATGATCTGTAAAGCACTGATAGGAGAATGTAAAACAGAAGGGAACAGCTGAGATATGGTAAATGCAATAATTTGAGTCATTAATAACTAAAACGCCTTCTGCTCTCACTGTATTTCACAAGTAGGAAAGTGACAGGGAGCAGGTGGGAAGGGGCCTCACTACACATCAAATCCACTGAGCCTCAAATCAGCAGAGGTTTATTTTTCATTATTAGGTTAAGTTCATATGCTCGACTTGGCTGCTCTCTATTTTATTAGTTTCCTTTGCAATCCTCTTGTATGGGGGATGTGACAGATGTCCTGCCCACATGGGGGTCAGAACAATGCAATGGACACCGCTATGGCATTCAGAGGGTTAAAAATGGTCTGTAAGTCTGACTCCTGTCTAAAATGTGGCACATCACAAGCCAACTTGACCCATATGCTATGGCAATGCCCTTTCATTAAACATTTTTGGGAAGGAGTCTGGGACTACAATTTACAGGCAACTCCTGTACAGATTTCATTAGACTCCCCTTCGTTCTTACTGGGTATTTACCACACGCCTGACCTACTAAACAGACATATTGAATGACTCATTGACATATTGACCTTGGTTGCTGTGAAGTACATATTGACATACTGGACCAGAGTGACTTCACCTCCTATTCGGGAATGGATAGACAAAACACTTCTTAGGCTTTTATGGCTCCTGGCCACATATGACAAAGAACTGGACAGGGAGAAATTGGTTCAATTGTGGGATCCCTTTAGTAAAACACTACCTGCTGAATCCCAGACACAATTTTATGACAGTTTTCGGTACACCTCCTGGATGGCAGCCGCAGAGCTTTGGGACCAAGCAGTAGTCTGTTCAGAATCAGCTGGGTAAGAGGCAGGGTTGATGCATATATTATCACGGTTTTGGGAAATTTTAGTTTACACCATCCATCTCAGGGACACAGGTATACTTATGTGGGTATTCACTAACGGGGGGATGGGGGCCTCCCGAGGGCACGAAGGGGGAAAGGAGTTCTAGTTTTGTTTAACTTTTTTTATGCAGGGGTCCATTGTGTTGTATTGGACTCTACAAGTGCCTGGGGTGCCATTTGCCAGGGGTAGTAGTTGGCACCTTTCTCAAAGTACATCTTTATCTAAGTACTGAGAGTTAGGCAAGAGAGATAATATGTTAATATCTATCCAGTATGCTGCATTGTATGCTATATGAAGACAGTCTCCTAACAACTTTCTCATCTTCCTTACAGGTATGTGTTTCCTATCCAGTCTGCTTCAAGTTCTGTGCTGTACCCCAATTGTTTATTAACTATACAGTTTCCTGGTATGTGTTTCCTATCCAGTCTGCTTCAAGTTCTGTGCTGTACCCCAATTGTTTATTAACTATACAGTTTCCTGGTATGTGTTTCCTATCCAGTCTGCTTCAAGTTCTGTGCTGTACCCCAATTGTTTATTAACTATACAGTTTCCTGGTATGTGTTTCCTATCCAGTCTGCTTCAATTTCTGTGCTGTACCCCAATTGTTTATTAACTATACAGTTTCCTGGTATGTGTTTCCTATCCAGTCTGCTTCAAGTTCTGTGCTGTACCCCAATTGTTTATTAACTATACAGTTTCCTGGTATGTGTTTCCTATCCAGTCTGCTTCAAGTTCTGTGCTGTACCCCAATTGTTTATTAACTATACAGTTTCCTGGTATGTACTAATCTACCCTTCACCTGGAACTCCAATCTCATCCAGTCTCCCTCTACCATTTAACCCCTTGTTGTATGTACTAATCTACATTAGCCATTTTGACCCCCTGTCCCAGTCTCCATATTGCCTTCCTCCCCCATTCCTCTCCTATATCTCTCTGTGTCTGTTTCTTATCAGAGATTTAATGGTGTCACACTTGAACGCACTCTGAGCTCTCCCATCCCAAAACAATTTGTAATTTGGAAATCCCTCAGTCAGTCATTCAGTGTTCTTAGGGACTCCAGTTACTATATATTCAGGCCCAGTTAGGGGTGGCATTTGCCAGGGGTAGTAGTTGGCACCTTTCTCAAAGTACATCTTTATCTAAGTACTGAGAGTTAGGCAAGAGAGATAATATGTTAATATCTATCCAGTATGCTGCATTGTATGCTATATGAAGACAGTCTCCTAACAACTTTCTCATCTTCCTTACAGGTATGTGTTTCCTATCCAGTCTGCTTCAAGATCTGTGCTGTACCCCAATTGTTTATTAACTATACAGTTTCCTGGTATGTGTTTCCTATCCAGTCTGCTTCAATTTCTGTGCTGTACCCCAATTGTTTATTAACTATACAGTTTCCTGGTATGTGTTTCCTATCCAGTCTGCTTCAAGTTCTGTGCTGTACCCCAATTGTTTATTAACTATACAGTTTCCTGGTATGTGTTTCCTATCCAGTCTGCTTCAAGTTCTATGCTGTACCCCAATTGTTTATTAACTATACAGTTTCCTGGTATGTACTAATCTACCCTTCACCTGGAACTCCAATCTCATCCAGTCTCCCTCTACCATTTAACCCCTTGTTGTATGTACTAATCTACATTAGCCATTTTGACCCCCTGTCCCAGTCTCCATATTGCCTTCCTCCCCCATTCCTCTCCTATATCTCTCTGTGTCTGTTTCTTATCAGAGATTAAGCGCACTCTGAGCTCTCCCATCCCAAAACAATTTGTAATTTGGAAATCCCTCAGTCAGTCATTCAGTGTTCTTAGGGAATCCAGTTACTATATATTCAGGCCCAGTTAGGGGTGGCATTTGCCTGGGGTAGTAGTTGGCACCTTTCTCAAAGTACATCTTTATCTAAGTACTGAGAGTTAGGCAAGAGAGTTGGACAAGAGAGAAACAGCTGCTGCAGCTACCTAAAGACAAGAGGCAAGTAAACAAGCTGATTTCAGAGTGAAGAAACAGTCATTTCCACCAAGCACTGACATTTGCTTCCTCTACTGAAACTACTGACCACCTGATGCAAGAAACCAGGATTTCCATGTCTGACTTTACAAACTGCTTATTTAACCACTAAACCACTGGGGACAACCAAATCTGACTTTGATTTCTTCTCCAACCACCATTACAATATCTACCTCTCCTGATCATCAGTGGACTACTTCATTTAACCCTGCACTGATTCCTACCCTCACCAAGTACCTTGCAGTTCTGCTACTGACTCTCCTCACCATCCCTGGCACCTATACTCTCCGCTCCGTGGATTGACCCTTGATTGCCAAGTCATCTGTACTCTCCTGGATTACTGACTGTTGCACATCTCAGCTGCCCCATTCATTAACCCCACAATGGGCAAATTAGCTCCTTGCTTTGTGATCGCCATTCTCACCTGCATAAGACTCTCCTCCTCCTGTGTCCACATTAAGTGTCATGCCATTCACATTGCACCCTCAATTCTTCACTCACCACTTCTCTGCTCCCACGAACTTTTTTCATTCCTCCGCTCCCTATCACCACCATCTCCTTCTACCCCTGCAAAAAAGCCCCACTGCTTCAAATCTCACTCTCAACTTATGTCCATGTCCCTTCTCCTCCTACTTGCTGCAGGTGACATCTCACCTAACCCAGGCCCCCCTTCCATTCTCTCTTGTACCACAGAACCCACTCACACGCGCAACACTCACAACCTAATAACCGTACCCCGTCACCTAACCTCCTCCCCCCCTTTTGTTTTGGTCTCTGGAACGCCCGCTCTGTGTGTAACAAACTAACAGCTGTTCACGATCTGTTCATTTCTCACTCCCTAAACCTCCTTGCCATCACTGAAACTTGGCTCACATCATCAGACACTGCCTCCACTGCCGCACTCTCATATGGAGGCCTTCAATTCACACACACACCGAGGCCTGGCAACAGACATGGAGGGGGAGTAGGCATCCTGCTGCCCCCTAACCATATATTTCAGGTACTCCCCTCTGGTCCCTCTCTCTCCTTCCCTACATTTGAAGCTCACACACTTCGCCTCTTCTCTCCCTTCCCCCTGCGTGTCCCTGTTATATACAGGCCACCTGGTCCCACTGCTCAATTCCTTGATCACTTCACCTCCTGGCTCCCTCACTTCATGTCCTCTGATGTCCCTACTCTCATCATGGGTGACTTCAACATCCCTATAGATAATCACAACACCCCACCTGCCCTCAAACTCCTCTCCTTAGCAACCTCCTTAGGCTTATCACAGTGGACCAGCTCTCCCACACACAGTGATGGTCACTCCCTCGACTTGATCTTCACTAACCTCTGCTCGGTCTCCAACTTCTCCAATGTCCCCTTTCCCCTCTCTGACCACCACCTCCTCACCGGTAACCTCATCATACCACGCAAACCCATCACCCCCGCCACAATCAAGCGCATGCGGAGAAATCTGCATACTCTTGACAAGCAACAATTTTCCACCTCCCTGCAGCCTCTTCTCAACCCCATCCTCACAATTACTTGCCCAGACAAAACTACTGCTCTCTACAACAGCACTCTCACTTCAGCCCTTGACATCGCTGCACCTGCAACTCCACGCCACCCACGCACAACCCCACTACAACCCTGGCACACAAGACTAACGCGATACCTCCAAAGGTGCTCACGCACTGCTGAAAGGCACTGGAGGAAATCACGCTCCACAGCTGACTTCACACACTACAAATTCATTCTCCGTTCGTATAGCTCTGCCCTCTCCCTGGCTAAACTGTCATTCTTCTCCTCTCTAATTTCTAATCTTTCCTCCAACCCCAAACGCCTTTTCTCAACCTTCACATCTCTTCTAAACCCACCAACACAAACACCTTCCACTAACTTCTCTGCCCAAGATCTCGCCAACCACTTCAAGAACAAGATTGAATCTATCAGACATGACATTTCATCACTACCACCCCCACCCAGCCAGCCCAGCCCTGTCGCCTCTCCCACATACACACTAAGCTCCTTCCCACCTGTCACTGAGGATGAAGTCTCCCTTCTCCTCACTCGCTCAAACCTAACCACATGCCCTCTCGACCCAATCCCATCTCAGCTCACCCAAGAACTCTCCCCTCTACTAACTCCAATCCTTACTCACTTATTCAACCTCTCTTTGTGAACCGGCACCTTCCCATCCTCTTTCAAACATGCACTAATCACTCCCATCCTAAAAAAACCCTCCCTGGACCCAAACTCACTGTCAAATTACCGGCCAATTTCCCTACTCCCGTTCCCCTCCAAGCTTCTCGAGCGCCTTGCATATAACCGGCTCACTAAATTCCTCTGCTCCCATTCCCTGCTAGATCCCTTGCAATCCGGATTCCGCCCTCATCACTCCACTGAGACTGCCCTCACTAAAGTGGCCAATGACTTGCTCTCAGCCAAGTCAAAAGGCCACTATTCCCTACTCATTCTTTTGGACCTGTCAGCCGCCTTTGACACAGTTGATCACACACTCCTCCTCCAAGCCCTCCACTCCCTAGGTCTCTGCAACACTGCACTCTCCTGGTTTTCATCTTATCTCTGCAACCGCTTCTTCAGTGTTTCCTACTCCGGCTCCACTTCCCCACCCCTCCCACTGTCTGTTGGTGTGCCTCAAGGATCAGTACTGGGACCCTTGCTCTTCTCAATCTACACTGCTTCCCTTGGAAAACTAATAAACTCCTTTGGGTTTCACCATCATCTCTATGCTGATGACACCCAAATATATCTTTCCTCCCCAGACCTCTCCCCTTCCCTCCTGTACCGAGTGTCTGACTGTCGGTCTGCTGTGTCTTCCTGGATGTCCTCCCATTCTCTTCCCTCCATCTACAACCAGCCTTATCCCAAATATTACCCTCACCGTTAACAACACCTCCATCACACCAACCCCTACAGCACGCTGCCTGGGGGTCACATTTGACTCTGCCCTATCCTTCATTCCTCACATCCAGTCAATCTCCAACTCATGCCGCCTCCACCTCCGCAACATCTCTAGAATCCGACCCTTTCTCACAGAAGACACTACCAAAATTCTAATCCAAACATTCATCATGTCCCGTCTTGACTACTGTAACTCCTTACTAATTGGCCTGCCTCTCACCCGACTAACCCCGCTACAGTCCATATTGAACTCTGCTGCAAGACTAATCTACCTCACTCATCGCTTCTCTAACACCACACCCCTCTGTCAGTCCCTACACTGGCTCCCGTTAGCATACAGAGTAAAATTCAAAACTCTGGTGCTAACTTATAGAGCCCTCACTAACACTGCACCCCCCTATATTTCATCTCTCATTTCCAAATATACTCCCGCCCGCCATCTTCACTCTGCACATGACCTTCTGCTCTCCACAGCTCTTATCACATCCTCCCACTCCCGCCTACAGGACTTCTCCCGTGCTGCACCTGAGCTGTGGAATTCCCTCCCCCGCCCCCTCAGACTGCACTCAACGGCACTTCTCACTCCCACCCACTGACTGGCAGTTCATGTGGCAGGAGGCACTTAAACGCAATAGCACTTACTCCTCCTGTATCAAACCTACCTTCCTCTAGACTGTAAGCTCTCACGAGCAGGGCCCTCTGATCCTCCTGTTCTCCACATCTGATTGTACTATTTAATACCTCTGTATGTCTATTCCCAATTGTACAGTGCTGCGGAATTAGTTGGCGCTATATAAATAAAGTAATAATAATAATAATAATCCTGCAGAGATCTTGGCCACTACTAGTTGTCTTTGCTGGCAACATTCAGACTATACCATCAATAAGAATATATATTGGACAAGGTCATGTTCTCTGCTACTTTATGGACATTCTTTTTTTTTATTCTTTGCTTTTTCTTTTCTAATGCTACTTGTATGCCCATCTTTGATGTCTTTGGTTTGTCAACTTACTTAACTGAAAATTTAATAAAAATTAAAAAAACAAAAACAAAACTGGTCTGTAAGAACTGGAGTGAATACTACTGCATTTAGGATGATATGCAAACTGGAAAGGATTTCTTAGCTGACAAGTTTTCTTAACCTTCCTTACCCCTTGGATGCTAGAGAGTTTACCAAAACATTGCGTCTCAATGGAGACATCTGTAGTATCAAGGGGTTAATGCATTTATATTATTTAGTACTACACATTTGCATTTATGAGGTACAAAGTGGTAATGTGATTGGGTGTAAATCATTCATACTGTAAATGTTTGGGAGGGGTATGCACCAAGATGTGATTTAGGTGAGATATAATCTCCATTGTGATACACTCTCCAATTTGTATGTTATTCTGGGGAGCCTATACACGAAGATCTCCTACTTGAGATATCATAGTGCATAGGCTCCATAAAATAACAGGAACTGGAGCGTTTATCTCATCACAATCACACCTTTGTGCATTTCCCCCATGCTCCTCAGCAGTTCTGAGTGGTTATGCATTAAGGTATGATAAAGAGATAAGATAGATAACTTCTCCAGTGTGATAAACTCTCCACGGCCTATGCTATTCTATATAGCCTTTCTCCAACTTGAGAGTTCTTAGTGCACAAGCTTCATAGAATAACATAGGAAGTGGAGGCACCTTAGTAAATAGCATTGCCTATACTTAAAGTGGACCTGCCACCATAAGAAAAGTGAATTGATTTTATAGATAATCCATATCTGCCTAAATGTTGCACTAATAATTTTGCTGTGAAATAAATCCTTTTTGAAAAATTAACTCCTTGAGGATCATAATGGATGTGCAGCCCTCTGGGTCCACATGAGTTAACCTTTATATCACGTTACATTAGTAGCATAGCATGAAAAGGAAGTGACCACTTCCTTCTTTGGCTACGCTTAGGGTTGCCACCTTTTCTTAAAAAAAATACCGGCCATTGCATTCTCTCCATAGACTTAACATTGGACAGGAGCCAATTTTTTACCGGCCTGCCGGTAAAATACCGGCTGGGTGGAAACCCTAGCTATGCTATTTATGTAGCAGCAGATTAGCCGAACAGAGAAGAAAATCCTTTGGCCACTTCTACGTATTTTAGCAGCAGAGGTACCAAAAGTGGTGCGGGACATCCCCTTATGGACAACCTGTTTTGTACTGAGGTTTTTACTGACCTAAAGTAAATGTTAGTTTGCATATATTTTTCCATTAGTGGTATGTGTAACTGATGTAGCCCCCACACATCTTTTTGGGTTATTGAAATCAAAGGGCATTTTTATTTCCTACTACGGTGCAGTGGGTTTGTTGCATAATTGCTAATCTTTTATCCTGAACTAGTGTAAAAGCCTGTGTACATGGGCCAAGGTCCATTGAGGTAAAGAGGCTGGTCCTGCTCTGAGTACTGCTGCTGTCTCACTGGCGGCGCACATGATGCAGTCATGTGCAGTAGAGACTGCCTGGACATACAGAATGCTCCCAGCATTCTGTGCATTCGGGCAGTCTCTACTGCACATGACTGCATTGGACATACATCCTAGCCTTTTTGTATTATAGGTTGTGGTCCTTTTATATCAAAACCAGTCACAATTGCCAAAGATTTTTTGACTCACTCCCCCTCATCTTCTTAAAGTCGGTATAGGTAGCCTGTGGCTTGTCAGTCTGTTCAGCCCGAAAACAGATATTTCTCAAACACTATATTAGTTCTATAAGCATATAAATTCACTAGGATTCCAGCAAATAAGAAGTAAAAAGTCACCAATTTCCCATTGATTTAATTTTGAGTGCCAAAGAGGTATTCATCGCATATTCCCTGGCATTCAAAGGGTTCAATGGGAGTTTTAACCCACTGAACACTTGAAAAGGCTACACTCCATTGCTTTGCAATACCGCTATAGCATTTTAGGAGTTAAAAGCACAGTATACAGAGTGGGGAAAGCAAGAAAGCCAGAAGCGCCATACTTGGAAAGTGAACCGGAATCAGCTGACAAGTGTAGTCAAGAGAGAATTGAGGCTGACAATGGGTAGGGCCAGAAGTATGAAACTCAGTAGGCAGCAACCAAGTGAGACGAGCAGGGTCAGAACCGGGAGATCAAAACAACATAAAAAAGAATTGGTAGGCAAGGAAAGTAAATGGAAAAGAAGGATGGAGTAAATTTAGTCTTACCATTGATTTCAATGCAATAAGCTATGCTGAAATATGCGGAAAAATCTGCACTTTTTGCGAAAAATTTCCAGCTTGGTAGGAAGTGACATTTTCACTCTTTTGGTTTTGAGGTGAAAAGTTTCACTCCAGAGCCATGCCGCTCTCCTGCATCCCCTGGTCCTGATGTCCCCCCAGTGAGGCCCGATATATATATATATATATATATATATATATATTTTTTTTTTTTTAAATAAAAGTAACATGGCAGAGGGAAGTGCCCATCTATGTGTGGGACACAGGCTTCATTGTGCAGCAGACTTCCCAAGTGTCCCTCTTTAGGAGGGACAGTCCCTGTTTTAGACCCAAATCCCTCTGTCCCTCTTTCCCACCCTGATGTCCCTCTTTTTAAGAGAGCAGACTTTGTGATGCGTATATAAGTGTATAATGTTGCTTTACAGTAATAAAACTCAAATTAATATTTGTTTAAACTTCAGTATATGTGTTTATGAATGAGTCTGTGTAAATAAAATACTTTGGTCTTGTTATAAATCATTTATTAGGTTACACACATAGGTGTCAATAGGTCACTAAACAGCCTAAAACCTCTTGATAATGCCCTGCCCACCAGCCACACCCCTATGTAAACCAGGTAAGATAAAAGAGTCCCTCTTTGGCCATTTGAAATGTTGGGAGGTATGGTGCAGGTACTCATGACCACACCTGTGTCCCAAATGAGGATGCCACTCTAAGGGTTAAATAAATGGGGACGTGTGTTGGGAGGGAGGTTATTTGTCCCATATGGTACAGTTGGTTTGCTTCAGGATTGCTCTAAGACATCATCATCATTGTGTTAATACACGTAGAAATTTGCTGTTTGGGTTTCATTTAAATTAATCACACAGATATCAATTAGTTGCTCTCCTGTATGGTTTTGTTGCTGCTGTTTATAGGGAAATTAAAGGGGGGTTGGAAGAAAAATAAAAATCCCCTTGCTATGAACTGGATGTAGAACACAGTAAAGTCTAATCTCTTTTCATGCGTTCCATGCCCTAAACACTGCTACAAAAAGTTGCTTCTATGAACAGCCACTTAACCATTTAAGTATACCTGGGAGCCCTCCAGATTGGCCCAAGATTAATTATCAGGTGTCCAGGGACAGAGGGTGATTCATCTGATAAGCAACATCTGTGGAAACCTCACTCACTTTCTTAATTGTAGTCAGTTTATTAGCTCATCCCGTCCACTCCCGCCTAATTATGGCATTTATTGGGACAACCCCCCCCCTCCTTGTCACTCCAGGGCCTACAAAGTTACCTTTTGTTTTGTTTTTTAAATTAATTTCTTCAGTATGGTGCAGTTAGCTTTCTCCAGAATTGCACCTATTTGGCTTGATGAATAAAGCCAAGTGTGCAGTGTTTCTCAGCATTAGTCCTTGGGGCACAACCACAGGGAGTAAGCAGTGTATCAGCCATTGTGATTGGACTTCCTGTATTTAATCAGGGATATCCTGATTTTTTTGGTGTGAACTGATAGTCACCATACCATGAGGTTAGGGACGTAATGAAATAAGCTTCCCCTGTATACTGAAAGCCAGTCAGTGAAATTGCAAATATATTAACATCCTGTCTAATGGAGAGGTCTTTATTATTATTAATCTTTATTTATATAGCGCCAACAAATTCCGCAGCGCTTTACAGTAGGGAGTAGACATACAGAGGTATTAAATAGTACAATCAAATGTGGAGAACAGAAGGATCAGAGGACCCTGCTCGTGAGAGCTTACAGTCTAGAGGACTCCAACTCATTGCTTTGCAATACGTGTGTGCGTGTGTGTATAGCATGTTCTGACATAATAGATTTAAAATATTTTAGTGTTGCTTGGTCATAATTGTTTTTAACTGAACTTTAAGGACATTTATGGCCACGTAACCATAAAATATGTTTTTCTTAACCAATTTGGGATATCTATGTTCCATCATTAAAGGGATTATATGGATGAAGCACAACCTTTCTGGAATTAGCCCTCAAGGGAGGAAATTATATACACCTGTCACCTGTAGTAACCAAGGGCAACTGTCCCCATGTTAGCAATTCACTTGGGCTGTGTCTTGTTCTATAGCTTTCAAAGGGGAGTTTGAGATTATAGACTCAAGAAGTGTAATTTAATACATTCACACAGAACAGTCAGCAGTTTTTCATGCTATGTCCACATTGCTTGCCAGGTATTATCATCGTTAACACTACATTTCTAGCAGTTTCTGGAACACTATAAGTCCTTCATTTACATTTACCCCAAGGGGAGTTGGATGGGTCCAGATTGTACCTGTCACTGAGTCTGGGCACACGTGTGGTTTTTTAGTGGAATCAGTGAACCAAGCAGCTCGGTAACTAAAGGTAAGGTTCAGTTATATCTTGCAGCTCTCTGTTTGCAGTGCCACTGAGTGATTAATTATATCTGAGTATTATATTGTACAGCAGTGGTAGTCAATTGTTGGACCTCCAGCTGTTGGGGATCATGGGAGTTGTAGTTCCCATCAGAATAAACATTCTCCACAAACTGCCAAAAGATTTGCAGCAGGGTGAAGTATTAGACAGTGTATACCTGCTTGGCATTCAGTGGGCTTTTATCACCAGATATATACTTATCAAACAAATAAGGGACCAATATGAATTGACAATGTTTTACATACAGATTTTAACCTCCTGAATGCCAGAGATGTCTCCAAGGTATTAGCATCAGTTTACTCTCCTGAGTCAGCTGATCAACCTGTTCATTGAGCTGTTTCTACCAATTCCAATACCAATACTGCTGACGTAGGCATTGATTTAACCCTTTAAGTACCAGAGGGGCACGCAACACATTGCTTTGCAATGTGTTGCGAACCCCCTGGTACTCAAAGGGTTAATATGTTCTCTATTATACAGAAGGGAGTCTTATCAGAATTCATGTCAAAGTGGAATTTCCACCTTATAACATATTAGATAAATCTGATAGAGCTTTAACAATCATTTATATGTTATATGGGGTGTTTATGGTAATTGCCTTCCTAGTAGTCCCCTTTCCTTTACTATCATCATCTGAAAAAAAATGTAGATTCAGCTGCTCCAAAAAAAGCCCCTTTAAATCATTTCCGTTTTGTATTTATCCCCTATGGTGCAGCTGGTTTGCTCCAGAATATAGTCTTAAAACTTGGATTGCCAGATCATATCCTTAAAGTGGAACTTTCAGTTCATACTAAGCCACCATGCATTCATTAAAAGCATGGCGACTAGCTTTGAAATAGATGTCTTACCTTTAAAAAATTGTCCAGTGTAAAGGAATCATTCCCGTTTGGAGACCGGAACCCGGGCTACAGCTCAGACATCTTGTCCTCGCGCCTACGCTGTCAATTCCGGTCTCCATTGAGAAGCACTGCAGTGCACTATATGGTTACCGGAAGGGGCTGACGGCGCAGGCGCGCACTGCACTAACCTGCCCATCAGTCCCCAAACGGGAACAATTCCTTTACACTGGGCTATTTTTTCAAGGTAAAACATCTATTTCAAAGCTAGCCGCCATGCGTTTCATGAATGCATGGCGACTAAGTATGAACTGAAAGTTCTGCTTTAAAATGGTAGAGGTGAAAAATTCAGGAGGCATTAGTTCTTACTGGGCTGCAAAGGTTCACATGAATCCATGCAGTATGCATTTTTCATTAGCTTATCAATTTAAAGGACTGAGCTGGCGTTCATGTGTATGTCATAAGCACTGGCTGTGTCTGTTTTATTTATGATAAAGACATATTTCCAGAATGTTGTATTCACTGTGAGAATCAACCAAACATGGAAAGAATTTGCAGCAGACAGGCAACAGGCAGCCCTTAAGCTGTTGTTTGAATAGATCTGCCAGCATCCTCATCCAGCCTGTGGCTCACTGAGGGGGGTGGGTGTTGTAGTCCAATAACCACATAGGACTGCAGTTTGACCACCCATTAGTTACAGTTTAACTTTCAAACAGGTAAAATCTAATATGTTTTTTTAACAAGACTAAGAGGATGTAATAGCCTAGCAAAGTGATATTTACTTATTTACTACCTTTTATTAACTGGTACGTATGTCATTGCAAAGCAAAGCGGTGCATACCCTTCTGCTCCTCCAGGGGTTAAATGAAACCCTAGGGCCTTAACGGCCATTTGTTTTTATCAGATTCAATATGTTATTGTATGTTCTCCCCCCTTATGTGTACAATTAAATTGAATATGTTTGTGCTTAAATGGATAGTAATGTTTAAATTTAAGTTTATTTAATATTGTAGGCATTAAAAAAATAAGTACAACAATGTAGGTCTTATCTCTCAAACCTTTATGGTTTGAGAGATATAACTGGCTCAAGTACCTGCCTCCAGGCTGTTTCAGCACTCTATGGGACAGCAGCAGATTCCGGTCATTTGACCGGACGGTGGCTCTTCAGCAGATCCCAAATCCCTCTATTTAGAAATAATTACTTTATTGGAATGGTCTACAAAATATGCCAAGTTTGCAAGCACTCTTTGTAGCCTGTTCCAATGAAGTATTTATTTCTAAATAGCACGACTTCGGCTCTACTGAAGAGCCGCCGGCTGGTCCTGGGACCGGAATCTCCTGCTGTCCACTAGATGGCAGACTTGTCTGAAACAGCCTAGAGGGGGTGAACTTCAGCCAGTTGTATCTCTCAAACTATAAAGGTTTGAGAGATAACACTTACATTGTTGTACTTATTTTTTTTTAATGCCTACAATATTAAATACATTTAAACATTACTATCCCTTTAATGCATAATGGATAATTATAACCCTCAGAGACTTGAAAGAACTGCAGTGCATTGTATGCCCATATGCCAGGCTGCTAGATGTGCGTTTGGAAGTTGATACAGGGCTATTTTTCTGGGGATAGTTGCTCCATTGAAAAGTACAGTTCAAAATATAACAAAGTGCTGGAGCTTTGTTTTCATTAAAGTGTGATTACTAATGCCACCTGGTGTCCATACAGTTATTCTGTTGATATAGATAGGTGAGCCACCTGGATACAGCTTTCTGCAGAATGTGTTAGTAACAGCTTCACGACTTTTTGAAATTTTTAACTGTAGTACAGTTTGAATAAATCAAACTGCTACCAGTGGGAGTACCCTTGTTTTACGCAGTAGAAAAAGCCTTACAACATAGGTAGGCAACTCCAGTTTCCAACTGCCACTAACAATGTATATATTCAGGATATCTCTGCTTGAGCACAGCTGGATCAATCTCTGGAGCTGATATTCTGCCTTCTTTCTTTCTTGGGGATCTCTGGTTATCCCTTCTCTTCTGCTTGCCACTAGATCTCATGGAGTAAGGAGTCAGGGCACAAAGAACAATGGAACATTTCTGGGCAAACAAAATACACCACTGTAAACAAACAAAACTTTTCAAAATTTAATATTTATTTAAATGGGGTTTTTAAACAATTGAATGCTTCTCAATGCTTTGGAGACTTGTCTAGCATTCAAGGGGTTAAAAGTCCTATTTATCTTAATAGGAATTTGTATTTGCCACTCGTAGTGCACTTGGATCGCTCCATTTTTTTATGCATATGGCCCTATGTGTGGTGTAGATTCTCTACCACATTGGTAGGCAATCCAAGGCCCTCCAGCTGGTCAGGACTGCAATTCTCATCAGCCTCAGTCAGCCAGTGGGAATGGGAACTGTTGTCCTGAACAGCTGCAGGGCCTCAGATTTCCCAGACCTTCTCTACTACAAAGTAAACAGTGATTCTACTCTGTGAAGCGTTTTGCTGCAGCAATGTAAAGGGCTAGATTTACATCTCAGCAGTCTGTAGGCACAGAAATCTGAAGCGCCCCCCCCCATTAGCCATCTCCACTGGACACCTCCACAATGCTCCTAATCTCCACATTGCCCCCCATCACCTCCATATTGCCCTTACATTTTCCCCTGTCAGCTCCATATTGCCCCCATCAGCTCCATATTGCCCCATCAACTCCATCTTACCCGAACATTGCCCCCATCATCTCCATATTGCCTCCATCAGCTCCATATTGCCCCATCAGCTCCAACTTATGCTCACATTGCCCCATCAGCTCCATAGTGCCCCCATCAGCTACTTATTGCCCCATCAGCTCCATATTGCCCCATCAGCTCCAACTTACCCTCACATTGCTCCCATCAGCTCCACATTGCCATCATCTCCATATTGCCCCCATCAGCTCCAACTTACCCTCACATTGCCCCCTTCATCTCCATATTGCCCCCCATCAGCTCCATATTGCCATCAGCTCCAACTTACCCTCACATTGATTGCCCCATCATCTCTGCATTGCCATCATCTCCATCTTGCCGCCCATCAGATCCATATTACCCCATCATTTCCACATTGCTCCCCAGTGTCCATTTCCTACCTGTTCCCCTACCTATTGCCTCCTTTGGCACAGACCTATAGCTGCTGGAGCTCCCGCGCGGTCTTCTCTTCATGCAGAGCGCTGGGAGATGATGTCATCTCCCAGCGCTCTGTAATACTAAAGAGCCGATGAGGGCGAACAGCATCTACAGGTCTGTCCTGAAGGAGGCACAGACCTGACTGGGCGATGGGGGGGTTAGTGCGGGTGGCTAGGGAACTTTATATAAAAGGGTCCCAATGACAGGCACCCCTCTGTGGGGTGTGTCTGTAGGCAGATGCCTACTCTGCCTAAGGGTAAATCCGGCCCTGGCAATGTAGCTTCAACAATGTAACCAGTGTGAACTAAGCCTAAGGTTTCTTTCAAATGTGAGACAGAAAAAAGTAACAGCACAATCCTACATTTCTGTTGTCCATGTACTGAACTCACCTTTCTCCTACTGATCCTGTTGCATCATATTGGCTGATACATGGCCAGTGGGAGTGCCAGCTGAATATTATTGGCTGATGATAATAGGGTCAGGAGGATGAGCTCAGCATTGCAACCTCCACTGTAGGTTATGTGGAATGATCTTCCAGTGGCTTCCATGCAGCTAAGTCCTACTGCAAATGCAATGCATTTCAGTGTGAGTACAATAAAGTTGCAATAGGATGGATTTTGTGAGGCAATAGTTACCCAGCACCAGTAATATAACTAATACACTATTGCTTCTGTGGTGTCACCCACATGATAGAATTATAAAGCATAGTTTGTACGGGTGATCTGGTTGCAGCAATTTTGTTGCAAGATGTTAAAGCAACATAAGCTTGCTGTTGATAATAACTATAAAAGTCATCTAAGTGAATTACTCCTACAATTATATCTGTTCTGTGAAACTTGTTACAACAAAGTTGCTGCAACAAAATTGCTGATGTCAAAGTCAGAATATGCACTAGGCAACCTAGGCTAGGGTTTAGGGCTCTTAACAACATGAGTGGCCTTGCCTCAACACAGCAAGGTGAGCTACAGCCTAGGCCAGTAAGTGACTTGTCGTTTCTACCGGGCCTAGCTCCCATATTTTTTTATAAGGTTTATATAAAGCAGGGTTCATTAAGTCCCAAGTGCCAGGTCACATATTGGCCTGATCCTAGATCAAACTGATCATATGGGCTTCTTCCTCAAACTAATAAACCACTGATATTCAGACTGCATGCTGGATATGTGCTGTGCAGGTGATTTTTGCTTGGAACTGGAGAAGTGATATAAATGGAGAAGTCATCTCCACTTTATCAACCCTTTATCACACCTTCTCTAGTATTCATAGAGGAGTATGCACTAAGGAGTGATAAAGATGTGATAAAGTGGAGATGAATTCTCCAGTGAGATCACTTCTCCAGCTCCTATGTTAATCTATGGAGCCTATGCA
This sequence comes from Rhinophrynus dorsalis, assembly GCA_037306005.1. Lineage (NCBI taxonomy): Eukaryota > Metazoa > Chordata > Amphibia > Anura > Rhinophrynidae > Rhinophrynus > Rhinophrynus dorsalis. Next base: position 366,812,084 of record CM074722.1, on the reverse strand, counting down.
CTAAATATTTTTCAGGTTATAGAGATCTTTGCATCGGCTCTATAGAATAACAAAGGAACTGGAGAAGCGATCTCACTGGAGAAGTTATCTCCGCTTTATCACCTTTTTATCATGCCTTAGTGCATAACCCCCATTGAGTTAATTGCCTCATTTAAAGCAATGTGAATTTTTATTTGTTCCCTATGCTGCAACTGATTTGCTCCAGAATTGCACTAATTTTTTAGCGCTGATTTGTGTACATAGAAAATAATGCAAAGAAAAGTACCTGAAAGCTGACAGCACACATATGTACTTTACCTACAAAGTCTATTAAGTATCTTCACCATACCATGTGTGTACACTCCCATGTTCTTATGCCTCTATATTGCACAGATGGCTGTAACCATGAATGTACGCAGGACATCATCCATTCTTCAAAGTGGCTTTTCTCCTGGATCCCTCCTTATGCGAAGGTACACCATTCAACAGACTCTGGGCAGTGGATCCTTTGCCACCGCATACTTGGTGACAGATGCTAAGGATGCAGGAAGCCAGTGAGTACCTGTGTGTTGGGGCCAGTAAAGTATTTGGCAGCATGGGAACTGTTTAAATGAAAACTAACAATAACCCCCACTTACATTATTATGTTAATCATTTTGTCCATGTGCCTTTGTTCAACAGTTAACACCTTCAGTCCAAGGTAGTAACACAGTTGATGAGAGAATGAAAAGTCATAAGTCCATCAAGTTTCAGCCCTTGCCATAGCATAGTTGTTGATCCAGAGAACGACAAATAAACCCCTATTGAAGCCATTTCCAATTAAAAGGGAGCTTTCACCCCTACATGAATGTGTCTGTATCTGTTCCTTTGATAAAGCTGCACTTTAGTGTGTAAACAGTTTTGATAAAAGTTTAGTAAAGGGAGAAATCTGAATTGTATTTTGTGATGTTGCCTCCTTGAGCCATGCGGTACAAGTTGTACTGGTCAGGGTTGAAGCTGTACTGTATGGTACATTTGTCACTCCCCCAGTACGCGTCATCAGTATTTATTTACATGCGCCCTTTACACTCACATTTGGCCGTAAAAAAAAAACTGGGAGGAAAAGGGGCCGTCTCTTCTCAGTTATTGACAGAGACAGGGAGAGGTGGCGCATGCACTGTCATACAGCTTTGTCAAGCTGGCTATGCTCTACCTGCTCTTATTGCTCCAACAAAAGGTAACATTTAAACAGATCCAGGCATAGTTACACACATTTTATTTCTCACAGTAAGGACATGTACCAATCCATTTCTGACTTCAAAAAGCAGTCAAATATTTCCTGGATCAACATTCTATCTGCTTTGAAACCAGCTGTCTTAATTCTCAATATCTGTCTGAGCTAGAACAATATGCAGTCCATTTTTGGAAGCACTTACATTATCTGCAAGGATTGCATCCCGAGGCAACCTTACTCCCCTTACTGTATAAACTACCCATTTTCAGATATTTCTTTCTATTGACCTTGAATATGTTTGTAAATGGTTAGTTGTCTCTACTCTAATGTAAACAAACCAAGTTTGCCTAGTCTGTCTTTGTAACTTATCCAATCCCACTATCAGACTTATTGCATGTCTTAGCTCCTTCCAGTTCAATAATGTATATTTTAAAGGGATGGTAATTCTTGTAACAAAGTGCAGTTCCGAGTCTTCTTTATACTATTTGTCCCAAGTTGATCTGTATTTCAATACTAACAGGCTTGTAGTTCAAACACAATTGATTTGGAAAGGATCCCCTCTGACCGCTGTGGAATCCGGTCTTGGGACCAGACAGTGAGCAGCGAGAGACAATCTTTACTCAGTAAGTATAATGAAGGAGGGCAGGATGTTCCTTATGCTTACTGAAGAGTGTCCCTTGCCACGTTCCATTCGAGAGGTAGAGTGACACAGGGGAAAGGGGAGGGAGGGGGATCCTTTCTGATTCCATTGCGGTTGAACTACAAGCCTGTTAATTTTGAAATACAATGCTACGTGGGACAAATAGTATAAAGAAGAGTCGGAGCTGCACTTTGTTAAAAGTATTATGATCCTTTTAAGAAGTGGTGTCCAAAACTATACTGCATATTCCAGACAAAGCCTTACTACAAAGTTAAATAGAGGTGGGATTATATTCCCATATTGTTTATCTGTACCTCTTTTTATACATGGTAGTAAGATATTGGCTCTTGAAGCTGCTGAGTGACAATGCTGTGAAGTCTTTTGTCTGTTAGTACTCTCCAAGTAGTTTCCCATTTAGTGTATAAATAGCATCTTTATTTGTGAAACCCAAATGCATAATCTTTCATTTATCTTTATTAAACCCAAACTGCTAATTATCCACTCACTCAGTCCAAATGTTTCTGCAAAAAACACCACACCCTGCTCTGTATATACTGTACTTCCTTGCACAGTTTAGTGTCATCATCACACTGAGACACTACTTTCAATCGCCACTTTAAGATAATTAATAAGTAAATTAAAAAATGTTGAACCTTGTAGCACTCCACTTACAACTTATAAACTTTAAAAAGTTCCAGTTACAACAACTGGCTGCATTCTATCATTTAAACAATTTTCTATCCATGCACATATCTGACCTCTAAAGCTGAAGCCTATTAATTTATGCAGTAACCTGTTGTTAGATACAATATCAAATACAATATGCTACATAAACAGCAATACCCTTGTCCATGTTACCACTTACCCTGCACATGGTAATTTTAGAACTTTAAGGACATGATTGGTGTACAATGCATTGATTTCCAATGGATTGTACACCCTCTGGTCCTTATAAGGTTAAGCAGGCTCATGAACTCTGCCAGCTTCAAGTGGAACTGTCACATTACAAATTAAACAGAATAAAACATATCAAATGGATAATGGATTTTATTTAATAATTATTCTTAAAAATATATATATATCACTCACTGTGTTCCACTCACTGACATGCTGCTGAGAAATTACATATAACTAAATCCCAGGTGTTCAATGAGAGAAACAAGCCTCTAGCATTCCAGTCTGTGAAGCAATACAATACAGCATTGCACAGAAGCTGCTTGAGTTGATTGTATCAAATCTGATTCCATAATAATATATCAATATTCACACCTCAGAGCCTGTGCTTCAGATGAGTGGCAAGGATGAGCCTGCATCAAGGCTGGGCAGAACAATACTCTCAGATATTATTGTTGCACTTTAGAATTTAGAAATATTGATTCATTCTTTGATATTAGATCAGATGTGAGCAGCAGGCAACACAAATTTTAACATATTTGGGTCACCACCAGGGTTGCTGCAAGACTAGAAACTGAGTGGCAATAACTCTGGTGGCAACCCATATGAGCTACCCACTAGCTGCTTTTGATCAGACATCAAAGGACATTTCAAAATTCCAAGGTATACCAATATGAGTCAACAATCATGACAATCATACTCTGCGCTGCCTTGCCATACAGTGCTCATGCTATGACTAGCTATTACATTTATTAGTGTTTTTTTATCTTTTTTATTCATCCACAAAAATATACTCAGTGCCTTGCAGACCTCTATCATTCAAGGCATTAAAAGTCGCATTTCACTCCATGGGGATTTGAGAAAATATTATTTATTTCATAGGGTGCAGTTGGTTTGCCTGAGAATTTCTCCACTTTTGATTTCTATATATGGTCCAATATATCTATAATCAGGGGTGTAACTTCAGGGGGTGCATTTTTCCAGGGCCCAGCATCCAAGGGGGCCACGCGATGACTATTTATACCTTTGTCTGTAATCTGTCTTCTGAAATATAAAGAAAAAAAAATGTTTCAAAATAAAAGCAGTTCCAACTAATCTTCATAGTATTTGGGCCATGGAGAGTGTTATTTCAATACTGTCAGAGTTGCAGTTCAAAAGTAATTGAATGATAAAGTATCAGGTGAGACTTAACCACAATGCATTTAATACCCCTCTTACACTCAAATGGCTAAATTATATCTCTGGGTAAGAAAGGAAAATCAGTCACATTTACTAATCTACTGAATTACCAAAGTGTGATTAAGCAGAGATATCCTGAAAGCCTGACCTGTTGGTGTGTCCTGTGGACAAGCATTGAGAAACATTGTCCTAGAACTCTGGGCTAATAGCCTGACCAGAGAGATGTTCCAGGTACATACACCTTTTAAGACTCTGAAGTTGACATGCTAGGGAAAAGTGGTGCAGTTGTAGAGCTGTATCATGGGGGAAAAATCCCCAAATGCCTATTGATTTTAAATTAGGATTTTAAAAACACTATGTGCTAGAGATATCCCAAACATATTGTTTCACCATGAAATAGGAATTTTTTTGTTCCATATAGTGAAGATGGTTTGCCCCAAAATGTTACCACTTTTTCTTGGTGCATAAGCATCTTTATTTTTCATGGTTGAACTTTAAATTATTCATGAAACATTGCTAGGACCCTCTCTATAATCTTACACCACATTCACAAAGATTTCATTGCTGGGGTGTTATGCAGTAAGGTGTGATAAAGAGATGATAAAGTGGTGTTATAAATTCTCTGAGACCTATCTTATTTCATGGAGTCTATGCACTAAGATCTCTCATATTTCTTGCATTGGCTCCATAGAATAACATATGACTTAGAGAGTTTAGAACACTGGAGAAATCATCTCTATTTTATCACCTCTGTATCACACCTCAGTGCATCTCCCCAGACATTCTTGGGGTGGTGGGTAGAGTATGATCTAAAATGAATCAAGTTCCTTCAATATTGTATTTAATACACAACCTTCCACTGAGAACGCCAAGCCAATGAACTTGTAACATACCTCTGTATCCATAAATTGTCTTTTTGCCTGTACTTACTGTAGACTACTTTGTTACTCCATCCTGATAAAATATATATTTGAGGACTACAGCAGAGAAATTCTATGTTTGATAATCATCCCTGGGAACTTTCAAGATGAGCAAGACTTGAGATCTTAGAAATATTAAGCCTTAAACTTGCCCAGAACATAGATTTCAGGCAATCGTTTGTGCTAACCTGGGGTGGTCTTATCGGTCCTCAAGGATACCTTAACATACTGTAACTTAGAGTTTTCACTGCCTGAACATACAAAAGAGAAGCAAGACATCTCAATCTGTGTTTCTGATAGAAATGGTAGCGGTTTAGGAATTAAAGCTGAACTATCATCAGACTTAAAATCCTCCCCCAAATAGAACTCGTGTTCGGCAGGCAGCAGCAGGGATCTTACTGTAGGGGCCCTCTGCATCTTCAATATCAGTCCCTTCTGGTGCCTTAAAGTACCAGGGAACGCAACTCACCAATCCTGGAGGTGAACGGGACGGACAGTGCAGACTCAAGATGCCTTTTCTGCAAGATATCTGCTCTGTTGCCAGCTGCTTCCTCCGAACGAGTTTTATTTCTCGCTAATGCAGGACTAATTCAGCAAAATAAAAGTATGTATATGCATATCGCTATGGTAATATGGATTTGGGGGCAATTTAAGTGTGATTATAGTTCCCTTTTAATTAATCAGTTAATAGGTACATTTAAGATAGTAGTTAACACTGGGCTCTTGCCCTGTGAATTTGGCCCTTCATCTTGAGACCCTGAGATCTGGGTCAAAACCCTGAGTCTCAGGGTCAAACTCTGAAAGTTCATAGATATGTCGCTTATTCATTTGCAGGGACATTTTAAAGCAGAACTACCACGTTAAAGTCGCCCTGCAATACTTAGGCAGGTGGCGACTAGCTTAATATTAGTTGTTTTACCTGTCAAAAGTAGCCACTTGTAAAGTAATTATTAAGCTTCCTAGTTAATGCAGTCTGCGCATCTGTGCCGTCAGTCCCTTCCGGGGCCATACGGGCCAGTGCAATGCATCTGTAGGGAGACCGGGACTGACAGCGCAGGCGCACAGACAAGATGTCTGCGCTGATGCCTGGTTTCCGGTCTCTGAAGCTTAAGGATTACTTTACAATTGGCTACTTTTGAGAGGTAAAAATAACTATTATTAATCCTTTGAGTGCCAGAGGGGTATGGAACTCATTGCTCTGCACTCAAAGGGTTAAGCTAGTCGCCACCTGCCTAAGTATTGCAGGATGACTTTACTTAACGTGGTAGTTCCACTTTAATGGCATTAGCCTGGGGTCTCTTCTTTCCGTTTAGGCTCCCATTTGTATCAGTTTGCTTTGTTTTTTTTTTTGTAGTAAGGAACTAAATGCCAGCAATTCAATTACCCTTAGTTTATTCTGAAAGAGAAGTCCTACTGTACATGCATTGTTTAAAATAAAGCTTTATTGATAATTGAAAGGGTATAGCAAAATACTTTATTTAGCCTCTTGAACATTTTATTCATGCAAAGTGTTAAAAATAGAGCGTCCAAACTTTTTCCCACAAAGAAAATTCAAGGGCCTCATAAAACTGAATAATGTATTGGCATTAACGCTTTGAGTGCTTTGCAATGTGTGGTGTACCCTTTTGGCACTCAAAGGATTAAAGATCAACACTTCCGACAAGGGTTTATGCAAATTTATTACATGGTCTGTATTGAGGCTAATAAACTGTAATGAATTTTATTACATAAACTTACATAAATTGAAATATATGCATCATCGTTGTTAAAGCTAGGGATAGATTATTATGTTTTAGAGCAAATTCCATTTTTAGTAATACAATTTGCATAAGGTGCAACACTGGCCATGTCAGTGGGCTATAATGGCCCAAGGCCCTTAGCGTGGATGTCCCTTGGTTAACAGGATCCTAAATATTCTTCTAGTTGGGGCTTCTTTTCACAAGTTATTGTATGTGCTTAGAGTTGCCACCCAGCTGGTATTTTACCGGCCGGCCGGTAAAAAATTGGCTTCTGTCCAATGTTAAGTCTATGGAGGGAATGCCATGGCTGGTATTTTTTTGAAGAAAAGGTGGCAACCCTATGTGTGCTGGGATAACACAACATTTTGTTATTGTACAAGAGTCTGAAATTTCTTTCTAATACTTCACAGTATAATGTGTTAATTCCAAGTGTTTGTTTGGTTTCTATGTAGCACTGGATATCTCTGTTCCCAGAGCAGGCAACTGTGTATTGTTACTAGAAAGCACAGCTTGCCTCTCCATTACAAGATCAAAACAAGTCCAGCCTGTTCTGCCACCAGCATCTGAGTGTAAATGGACAGGCAAAAACATCTCAACTTACCATCTTGTTCTAGGGCTCTGGTTCTGAACCTTTTTTTGTTCAAGGCACCCCTTGTAAGATTAGGGGCACAACTAACATTTTATAGGTCATTCATCAAGCATGTAAAGGAGGATGCAAATGCATAAATATGCATTTATTTTTGTTCTTACTATCAGAATAACAGAAACAAACATATTATGCAGAAATATTTCCAAAAATATAAACCTGAAACTCAGTATTCACATTTTAGTAAACTGTTTATAGAAAAGATGAGGCACCCTAAATAGATTCCCGTGGCACACCATTTGCTGTCAGTTGTCTTTTTCAAATGTTCAAATAATCAGGGAGTGAATTTACTGTGTTTACTTCCTGATAGTTCTAACTGACAGCATGATTCAATAGTTTCTATCACATTCTATGGAGAACTGTAAGTCACTGACTTTCCTCGCCATTAGAATGTAACAGTATGACTAATTGGAATTTGACCACTAGAGGTCACTGCTAATGTAAACAAACATGGATTTAAACTGTAATAACTCTGGAAATATGCATATCTCAGCAGTGGGAGTACCCTTATTTTTCTCAACAGGAAATTATATGAAACGTTTAGTGAGCTAAATGAGTAAAAGAGGTATGAAACATTCTTCCAGTGGACAGCTTAACCACTTAAATGCTAGAGGGGTCTAAATGCATTACAAAACAATGTTTTGGAGACCTCTCTAGCATTCAAGGGTTTAAAACCAGAATCCACTAATATTATAAGGGGTTCTCAGTCTTCTTGCTGTGATGGAGGGGCACGTATTATATAGCACGCATCCTACGGCAAGTCATTCTACGTGCCCTTAGCCCCATCCATTTCCTCTCAGCCTTCCTCACATGGTCAAAGCTTATTACACAGAAAAAAAACAGTTTTAATCCATAGGTCTCCAAAGCACTGCTTTGCAATGAATTGAAGACCTCTCTAGCATCAAATGGGTTATCCAGTAAAGGAGTATGTGATCTTACAAATAAACTGGCCACCACTTATCAGAAGCAGGTATCTTGGTTTGCTCTGGCCTCACCCATAACACAGAACGTTGATGTAGCTAGTATGGCTTCTCAAAATATGAAGCTCTGGCAGTTGAATTGGAATTTTTCCTTACCTGTAAATTTATTTGTTTTTGGTCTCCACAGGTATCACTCCAAGAGGGATCCCTGACTCCCAGCAGGCAGGTACCACCCTAAATTAGAATAAATGAATATGTATAACCACCCTCTCCTTCACATTGTTCCTCAGTGTAAGAACAAAGCCAAACAAATGTGGAAAGTGAAAACTTTATTATAAGAAATCAAGGAGAAGGAATATGAATATGTGTGTGCTAACTGCGGAGGACTGAAGGAAAAGATAAGGAAAAATTCCCACATTCCTTCGGGATCTCCTTAAGAAGGCTGTGTACCATTGGTAAAAGGGGCTGAAGGGGGACTCGTAATTTAATTACTATTTAAAGGGATAGTAATACCTGAAATGTAATAAACACTTTGTTGTAGGGTTTATCCCCCTGAGTAAACCAAGGGAATCCCCACTGCTGAAAGGCATTTTATTCAAAAGTTATTACAGCTCAAAGTTGAATTTTAAATTGTACAGTGGTGCTGTTGCTAAACCATCCTATGGGGATTTATGGTCTACGGACCAGAGCTGTCCATAGGATGGTGTAACAACAGCGCCATTGTACAATGTCAGGCTACTGATATTGCACCTAAAAATTTTGACTTTGAGCTGTAATAACTTTTGAATAATATAACTTTCAGCATACTCAGGGGGATAATCACTACAATATATCTTTTTTTACATGTTAAGTATTACTATCCCTTTAACTACACATGGAAAAGTTGTAATACAGCTCTACATGACCAAAATACTATGAAGAATTATCAAAGTGGAATTTATTTCTACACATTACAGTCCCTAATGTCCTTTTAAATAATAAAAATTATTCTTGGATAGATAATACTTGCAGCTCTCCCACTCTTCTAGCTGAGATAAGAGCAACTAGAAGGGCTGTTTCAAATGAAAACATTGTCATGGTTGAAGATCAAGGGCTCAAAAGGACCCTGAAGTAAGGATTTCATGACTATATTCAAAGAAAATAACTGATCTTGGTCTCAGAGACGAAGTAGATTTCAGAAGTCTCTTAACTAGGAGATGGTCGGCTAAATTCTGTCCAAAATACATAAACCCGTACTGAAACCTCCAGAAAGGAAATTCAGCAGACTTGGAACTGATGAATGAAAGGGGTCTACACCTTGATATTTGCACCAAAAACAGAATCTCTTCCATGAGCGATTATATGGTGCCCCAGTGGCTATTTTTTCTGGAACTCAAGAAAACATTGATAAGACTTTCTGAGAGACCTTGAGCACTCTAGAGTTGGGCTTCAAAATCCATGCTGTCAGCCTGACATTGCAAGGAAACAGATGACATGCTGAACACTGGCAAAGAAGGTCTGCACATTCTGGAAATCTGATTGGATCTTCTAATGAGTCACCCCATCCAGTATGGGGCTATGAATATTACTGCAGCCCTGTCCTGGATGACGTTGCTCAAGGAGATCGGAATCAGCCTCTGAGGAGGAAAGAGATAAGCCAAGTGAAAATCCCACTTCTGTATCAGACCGTACACTGCTAGAGGATGGTCCTGGGGAAACAGAAAAACTGAGGAATCTTGGAATTCTGCTTGGTGCCATGAGGGCTATCTGAGGCATATTCCATTTCTCCATTAGTGACCGGAAGATCTCTGGATGAAGTGCAAACTCTTCCTGCTATATGGGTCTGTGCCTTAGCACATCAGCCCATGAGTTATTTGTCCCTGGGACATGAACCACTGACAAGGCTAAAAGATTGCATTCTGCCCACTGAAGAACCAAACTGGAACGATGGAGGAAAGGAAGTGTCTTCTTATCCTCCTTGTGGACTAATTAGGCTACTGTTGTAGCATTGTCTGAAAAAATTGTGACTGCTTTTCCTTTGATAAAGGGATGGGAGGCCCTGAAGACTCTGTAAACTGTCAGGAGTTTCAGATGGCTGGAGTGCAAAGCTTCAGAGTGAGACCAAACTCCCTGCAAAAAATGTTGCTGAATGGCCCCTCCCCAGCCATGGAGACTGATGTCTGTAATGATGACAATTCAATTGTGGTAGGTCCAAAGGAGACACATGGATAACTTCTTTTGATTCCACCAGCTTAAAGAGGCTTTTACTTGGAGAGGAATACAGACTTGTTGTGATAGAGAGGCTGGGTTCCTGTTCCAATTGGAAAGGATTATTTGCTGCAAGGGTCTCATGTTCAGATATACACACAAGACTGCATCTATCACCGCAATCATGAGGCCCAGAATAGACAAGGACAGATGATCTGCAGATCTGAGGGAAATTACCTGCCTTTGAATGACTGATCTTGTCCAGTGGCAAAAAATGTTTGAATCCAAAAGCATGCCCAGGATTCTCTCTATCTGTTGTGTGAACAGAGATGATTTCTTACATTAGCTAGCCCAAGGATATCTGCATCAATCACCAAGTCCACATGACTCTGAAGGAGAACTGGTGACTTGGCCTTTATCAACCAATCATTCAGGTATGGGACCTAAAAAGCCACCACCACTACCAGATCCTTGGTGAAGACCTTTGGGGCTATTGAGAGACAGAAGGAAAGGGCTGCAAACTGAAAATGCTTCATCACATGGGTTTATTTGATTGCTATCTCTAGGTACTGCTGGCTTACTGGGTGAACAGGAATGCAAAAATAAGTATCTTGTAGAATGATCAGGGCCATCCAGTCATCCCTCTGAAGGTTACTCATTGCGGACTGCAGCCCTTCCATCCTGAATCTTTCCTGACAAATGAACTTGTTTACATATGTCAGGTTCACCACCAGGCAGAGACCTCTTGAGGACTTAGGAAACAGAAAGATAATGGAATAAGTTCCTTTCTGCCTGAATTCTGGAGGAACTTGGGAGACAATAAGATGATGGATGTTTTTTTTGCAGGGTGTACTGGAGTTTAAGTGACAATAAACCTTGGAGGAGGGAGAGAAGCGGATCTTGTAGCCCTCTTGAATGACGCTTAATACCCAGGAATCTGAGGTAATGACGTTCCATTGTGAAATAAAATACTGCAGTCTTCCTCCCCAAGGAAGTTCTGTTCTGGAGTCATAACTGTTGCTTGGAGATAGTATACCAGATTGGTTTCCTAGGAGACTTGCTTTCTTTGGCATAGTGTGGTCTGGATGCTGGCTTTTTTTTTCCTTTAGACTTATTTTAGCCCCTTGAATGGCTGGGAAAAAAAAGGCTTCTGGGACAAGAATCTTCTGTCTTAGGGAAGTGAATTTTCTTCTTGTTTGGAGACAGGAAACAACACTGGAGAGCAATGTGAAGGGGGGGGCTTATAGATATGTTTATTGTAATTTATGGTGGAACCTGCTTGTTGGGAGGTAGGACTTTCTTTTAATCTTCTACCAAAGAGACCCCTAAGGAATTGTAATTCTAGCTCTGTGTGGTGGAACCCTCTAATTTCAAGTGAAATACAAGTGGATTCATGAAAATTACTTTAATCCCTTGAGGGACAGAGTGAAAATGGCCAATCAGAAGATGTTGCAATTTATACTTTTATAAAACAAAAACAGAAAACATGAACTGTAACATAAATAAAAGTGAATTAAATGAGGAAGGGGAGATGAAAACAATCTATACAGGGGGAACCGAGTACCTACTGAGAGGTAAAAGCTGACACTGTCCCACTGGCAAGGGTTTTTGTGAGCTCTGCTCTGAGACGGAGCACACAAGTGCCCAGAACTTCAGTTCAGGCTTCATTGGAGCCTCTCCTGCTAGCTTCCTGGTTAGTCCTAGTACCATACTCATAGGGCCTAATGCAGAAAGATAAGACTGAGCAACTCAAACCAGCGGCACTACAGGAAACAAATACACATTCCCATTGGATTAAATTGGACTTTTAACCCTTTTAAATTTATTGGAATCCACTCTAGCATTCAAGGGCCGAATAATTGTATTTGTTCCCTATAGTGTATTTATATAATCCTCCAAGCTTCTTTTTCATGTTAGAAAGTTTGCAGACACTTTGATTAACTGGCTTCAGGGAATATCATAGGAACTGGAAAGTTTTCTTCCAATGTAGAGTAGTTCTATCTATAGTCACTCTGCTTACTTTTCCACCAAGCATCTTCCATTCCATAATTCCCCACTTCTCCACTTATTTTTATTCTTGCTCCCTTCTCTTCATTTCATCTTGCTTCCACCCTTTCCACCTTCCTAGCTCATCTTATTCTGCCTCTTTTTAATTTTCTTATCAAAAATGAAAAATTCCGCACTACAGTCATTAATTTTATTTCTGCTGTGGTAATAAAAACATTGAAAATAAATTAACCACTTGACTGCTAGACTGACATCCAACATCCAGTGGGTTAAATACACATTCTTAATCTGTAATCTTTCAACTGCTGTTGGACTACATCATTCCAAGTCTGCTAGATAATAGGAGTTGTACTTCAACAACAGTAGGAAGGATTCAGGTTACCTATATAACCACTAAGGCATACCTCCCGACATTTCAAATTGCCAAAGAGGGACACTTGTGTTTTAGGAGGTGTTGCTGGGGGTGTGGCTGGTGGGTGGGGCATTAGCAATCATTTTTAGGCTATTTAACAACCTATTGACACCTCCTTGTGTAACCTAATAAATTACTTATAACAAAATCAAAGAATTTTATTTATACAGACTAATTTATAAACACATATACTGACGTCTAAGCAAACATTAATGTGAGTTTTATTGCTGTGTAGCAATGTGATACACTTATATACACATCACACAGTCTGATATCCTAAAAAGAGGGACAACAGGGTGGGAAAGAGGGACAGAGGGATTTGGGTCTAAATGAGGGACTGTCCCTCCTAAAGAGGGACACTTGGAAGGTATGCTAAGGAAGCCCTGCACCATCTTAAAGGGATAGTAATACTTCATTTTAACTTTATTTTATTTTGTAGGCATTAAAAAAACATGAAGAATGATATAAGTCTTATCTCTGAAACCTTTATGGTTTAAGAGATATTCACAAACAAAGTATCCCCCCCTGTTCAACCAGATAAGAAGGGAGATGCCCAGGTAGACTGCAGAGAGGGACAATCTTCAATTAAGATAATGGAAAAAGCTGAAAAACTTTTCAAGGGGGGAAGGGCTTTCATTGTTTTCATACAAAGAAAATTGTCCCCTTCTGTTATCTGTACTGTCATACAACCAGACTCACATCTGAGAAGAGATGGCTTACACTAGGAAAAAGGGGCGGGGAGGGGAACTTTGCTTGTGAATATCTCATAAACCATAAAGGTTTGAGAGATAAGACTTATATCATTCTTCATGTTTTTCTAATGCCTACAAAATAAAATAAAGTTAAAACGAAGTGTTACTATCCCTTTAAAGAGAACCTGTCAAACAGAATATCCTCCTATATAATAATTCGATAAAACGCGTGTAACACCGCAGTCATGCGCAGCAGAGACTGCCCGCGCCGCGGCTGATACAGAGCTGGGCGCTCCGAAGGAGTGTCCAGCTCTGTATCAGCTGAGGCGTGGGCAGTCTCTACTGTGCATAACTGCCCCGCGACCGGCTGGCAGTGGCACTGTGGCCCGTGTAACAGGCTCTTCAACTAATATTTTATATAACTGAAAAGAGCGTCCAGCTCTGTATCAGCCGCGGCACGGGCAGTCTCTACTGCGCATGACTGCCCCGCGACCGGCTGGCAGTGGCATTGTGGCCTGTGTAATGGGCTCTTCAGCTAGTATTTTATATAACTGAAAAGAGTATTATATTTTGTCTGCAGTCTGTAGATTATCTTATTAAACTAGTAATCCCCCTTTAGTTTGACTTTATTATATTTTATAACGTAAAGTTTTTAATAAAGACATATATGTATTCTTTGAAGGGGAGATAGATAAATGATGTAAAATGTAACAAAATTATTTTATTTTATTTTTATTTATTTAACTTCCAAGCATGGAGCAGTGAATGACTTCCTGCAGGTAGGTGGTGGCCTCACTCCTGGCTTACCCTTGGTGTGGTAACAATCAGTGGTGAGAGAGAAAGAAGAAAAAATATGATATTTACATACTCAGGTTTTATATATTGTAGGAAAAAATAGCACTTCCTATACCATTTCCTGTATATTTAAAACATTGTATCAGGCATGATAGGTTCACATTAAACTTTTTGTTTACTAATACTTTAGAGCATCCTATTTCATGGTCTGCCGGCCATAAGTATAAAAGCAATGTGGAGTGATTTTGGCACAGATCACCTGCACCAGGCAAAAAAAAGATTTCTCTTTCATTTCAATGGGGCCTTTAACCCCCTAAATGCATTGGAGATTTCTCTAGAATTCAAGGGGTTAAAATTCTCATTTGATCAATAGGAATTTTATACATTTTATTTGTTCTGTTAGGTGCAATTTGCTAAAGAATGTGCCCCACTTTGCATGTATACATATACATAAGGCTATGTTCACTTTATGTTGCAAGCGGCAGATGGCAGCACAATCCCATGTTTTCGAACTGCATTTAGCCCATGTTAATGAGAATTCAGGAAGCATCAATGAATTTTACTTACTGCATTGTACGAGTCTAATTACTGTGCAGCTTCTGTGCTGAATTATGCATATCATTAACTAACTAAAGTAGATCCGTGGCCTCTTTCATTCCTAAAATGTTAGTTACATTTGTGACTGAGCGAAGTATGGGTATGCAGTACTTGTTCCTTTCCCCCCAATTAAGAAAAAAAAAGCACATTATCCTATGCACTACTAAAAATAATAATGTAATCTTGTACCTGCACCCTTTTCCAAGAAAAAAACACTGGTGATATATTTTGTTTTTGAGGCTTAAAGATTAACTATAGCCTAAGAATAAGTGACCTTTTATTATATTAAGGATAGGCAAAAACTTTCACCTGACATTTAGCCCTACAATACTTCTCTCCTTTTCCTGATTTAGCCCTACGTTACCTTCCCCTCTTCCTGTCTTAGCCCTTCATTACCACCTCTTCTTCCTGTCTTAGCTGTACATTACCTCCCCCTTTTCCTGCTTTAGCCCTACATTACCTTCCCCTCTTCCTGTCTTAGCTTGACACTGCTCAACAATGCATTACCCCAGGGGTCAAATCCTGGGAAAAAAGTGTGGGAACTCACCAAAGATTTCCCCCCCGCCCAAAATAAATATGTGTGTGTCTCTCTATACGTGTGTGTGTGCATCATTACATATATGAGTGTGCCTATCTCACTCTGTATGTCAGTGCATGTGTGTATGTCTGTTGCATGTGTCTTTGTCTCTATCACTGTTGCATGCATGCACACACATTGCCCACCATCATCTCCACATTGTACTCACATTGCCCCCATCATCTCCATATTGCCCTCACATTTCCCCCCATCAGCTCCATATTGCCCCCATCAGCTCCATATTTCCCTCACATTGCCTCTATCATCGCCACATTGCCCCCCACCAACTCCACATTGCCCCCATCATCTCCATATTGCCCTCACATTTCTACCCATCAGCTCCATATTGCCCCCATCAGCTCGAACTTGGCCCCCATCATCTCCAACTTGGCCCCTATCATCTCCAACTTGCCACCCGCCATCTCCACATTGCCCCCATCATCTCCATATTGCCCTCTCATTTTTCCCCCATCAGCTCCATATTGCCCCCTTCAGCTCCAACTTGCCCCCCATCATCTCCACATTGCCCCCCATCAGCTCCATGTTGCCTCCCCCCATCAGCTTCATGTTGCCCTCACATTGCCTCCCCCACCAGTGTCCATTTCCTACCTGCCTGGTGGTCCAGCGGCATGGCAGGAGAGGTCTTTGCCTCCTTTGGCACAGTCCTGGGTGAACTTTATTTATACCTATAAAACTATACAACTTTAAGCAATGGGATTTACATAATTTAATTTACTTTTTAATATGAACAATATTAAAGTTTCTGAAAATTAGAATTAGTATTCCTTTAACGCAAGTTATCATGCAGTAAGGCCGATATATTAATAAACTGGAACATTTCTGCTACAAATCAACTTGAATTATAGGGAACAAAAAAAAACAGTAAAAACATCACTATTTTAAATAGAGCTTTTAATCCCTTGAATGATAGCAAGACCGCCAATGCATTGTAAAATAATGCTTTGGAGACCTCTCTGGTAGCATTCGGGTTATTATAAGTCCCATATAAATACATGTGCTACCAGGTTACCACAACATTCTTCCTTTAATTCTTAGTACATAGACCTCAGAATGGGAAGTATATGTCTGTAGCAGCTGAAATATGATGAATTCAGTGAAGGACCAGAAGAGTTCACATCCCATTGCAGAGCAATATGCTCTGGTTCTTATTAGGTTAAATGCTGTGGATATAATGTAGTGTTTATCTTAAAGCATTGGATGTGAAGATTTCAAGAGTGCATTGCAGATACAGTTCTAGTATTCATGGGGATGAAGAAGCCAATTGCAGCTGCATTGGCGCCTATGTAGGCCTTAACCGTTTAAATGGCTGGTTAGCAATGCATTTCTGTGTATTGCTCACTCATGTGGCACTCAAAGGTTAAGGATGATGTACTAGGGAGTGCTACTTATTCTTTCATTTGTCTTTTCCTTTCAATGAAGCACATGAAAAATGCATGGCTGTGTAGTTGCCTTTATTCCAATGCAGTATTTATGTATGTATGTATGTATTTACTTACAATCCCTTTTAAAGGGACAGCAAGACAATTTTGTAATACTTATTTAAACTAAGACACCCTACTTTTTTGTGGTGAGCAAGATTAGGACCTCCCATGACCTTTACCAGCTCTTGGGTGATATGGATGATGGGAGTTGTAGTCCGGAAACAACTGGAGGAACTCACCTTACACACTTCTGCCTTGATTAATCCCAGTCGTAATTACCTCAGTGCACGGCTCCCCCAGCATACCTAGAGTGAAGTGGTCTGGGGAGGCTGACAGGGTTTTCTCGTTATACACAGAGATGCCAAACTGAAGCAAACCAACAATACCATAGGGAGGCAAATAAAAATTCAGAAAATCCCATTGATTTTGAAATCCCATTTAAATCAATGGCGATTGTTAACTGTCCCTTATGGTACAGATGATTTGCTCCATAATTGCTCTCAGTACATCAGCTGCACTGTGTACAATCTGCTTCAGCTTTAAATTAACCCTTTGAGTGGTGATGTCCAACACATTGTGTGGTTATGTGTTAAGGTGTGAGAGGTAATAAAATGGAGATAACCATTTCAGTAATATACACTTCTCTATCTTATTCTATGAAGCGAATGCACTAACATCTGTCCCACATGAAAAACCATAGTGCATAATATCCATAGAATAACATAGGATCTGAAGAAATTATATCACTAAAGAGGTTTTCTATGCTTTATCGCAAATTTTTTTTTTTTTTAAAGAAAATATTTTATTAAGAATAGAACAATACATACAGCGCATCAAAAAACAAGCAGTACAATGGGTTGATACAAAATATACAATTTGCCAGAGCAAATTACAAGCCAGCATGTGCAACAATATACATTATGAGAGGAAGGCAATCAGCATATCAGGAGTTGTGAGTACAACCCGCAAAGTCCAAGTTTAATCAGAGACCAACAGAATGAATGATAATCCAAGTCCATTGATATCTCGTCTTTTGAAGAACTCTCAACATGAGAGTATATGAGAAAAAACATTTCAACATTCTCCCAAATACAAATTAGACCCCCGGATGTAAAATCAGGTACTGCATGAAGTGCTAGTAATTGTGAAGAAAAGACAGAGAAGAGAGGAAAGAAAAGAGAAAAGGATAGAGACAGTGAGCAGAGGGGAGATAGGGGAAGGGAAAGAAAAAAACTGGGGGGAGGGAGGGTGGGAGTGGATGGGGAGGGAGGGTGGGAGTGGATGTGGTGGGGTTACCGGACAGCAAGTCCCAGGGTCAGTGGATAGGTTAGGTTCGCAAATCCTCAATGCTGTAGTAAAGTATAAAAATGCCAAAAAACAAATAATAATCTGTAGGTCAGGTCAAAGCAAGAGGGCTCAGATAGTCCCAAAAACGTCAAGTTTCCCTGTTGTTAGGGCTAACATCTGTTCCATCTCCATCGCTCCCTGCATCCTGGGCCTCCACTGTGCCAAGGTAGGTGTGGTAACAGATTTCAAATGAAGGGGTATCAGAGCTTGTTGCATTAAGTAACATGTATAGCAACTGTCTACAAAGAACCCCTGATGTTCCCGGCTGGATGTTACTGGAATCCAACAAGGAGAACAAGAAAGGCACCAGAGATAAAAGCAGTTTTAGCCTTATCAATTTCTCTACCTCGTCCCTCACCTGGTTCCAGAAGATGGCAATACCTGGGTAGTGCCACCAGATATGTGAAAGCGTGCCCTGGTCCTGCATACACCTCCAACAATAATCTGAAGACCGGGGATAGCACCTGGATAAGATAGCCGTTGTCCTATACCACCATGAGATAATTTTATAATTAGTTGCCCTGGAGGATGTATCCCGTGGTAATTTTACATTCAACCTAAATATTCTCCTCCAAGTGACTAGATCCCAGAGCACTTGCAAGTAATTCCCCCACTGGAGTATAAATAGAGTTTCTGCTTTATCACCTCTTAATCATACTTTAGCGCATAACCCCACAATGTGTTAGACACTTCACTGACTCTCAAGGGTTAATTAAAAGTAGAGGCAGACTGAGGCTGCCTGATGTTCTGAGAGCAGTTATGGGGCAAACTGGCTGTACCATAGGGGATAGTTAAAAATTCCTTTTTTTAGCTTTTAACCCATGACCCTTTCAAATCAATGGAGCAGTCTCCCCTTTATATCCTCTTTAGAACACTTTAGTACATCTCCCCTCTGGTGCTGCAATGCCCTGGACACTCCTGGCTAAGCAACATATTGCAAAGAAATACACTGTACATCCCTCTGGCACTCAAAGGGTTAATAATTTTATTAGGAGTATAAAATCCAACCACACTTCTGTTCAGTGAAATCAAAAGGGAAAGACTGGAGGTGACAGTATATCCATAAAGCCAGTTCTGCCCAATGAAGAATTAGATGGCAGTAAAATGTTAGCCATTAGCTCGTCTGCTGACAGACTAGTTAATGTATCTCCTACTCTTTCAGTAAATTAACCACATACTGGTTTCAGAGTATGAACAACCCTCTTTATATACCATGTCATTCCCATTCTGTACTTTGACGGTGTGCACTAGCAGATCCCACAAAACTGAACCTCAGATCTCCCATCAGTGCAATATTTCAGGATCTCCTCCTCTAAACTCATTGGTGTCTGTCATTAGTCCAGAAGAGATCTAGTAAAATTACTGTACCACTGATTGTCCCATCTGTTCTCATGTAATGTTCTCCTTAAAGGGAAATTATCAGTTGGGTAGCGCTTTTTTGGCCAGACTGTATTGTGAGCTCCAATGGACCAGCTAGGAAGCAGAGGGGTTTGGTGAAAAGACATCCCCTGTACTCCCTCGCTGTTCCTGGGAGAAGAGAATGAACTGCAATACTGATGATCACAATTCAGTATCTTGTGTTGTAGCTCCTTTTGTATTAACCCTGACACAGCAAGTCTATGTACCTTTAATAACCCAGGAGTTTGTGACTGAGAACCCCTACTTCTGGACTAAGTTCCAGCTAAAGGAATCTGCTTTCTGACTGCTCCACCGATTTGCTGATAGGAGCCATTTGGGGTGTGAACAGTGTAGCTTGGAGCTTTTTTGCTAAGCCTGCCCCTGTTCATACATTGAGAACAGTGCAGAGCAGATTATGCATTGGTGGTCTGCAGACCACTGTGCAGAAGACCTGGAAGTTGTGAATAACCAACTCATGATGGCATCAGCCAGTGATAGGTAGGTCATCCATCAGTCACTTCTCTACCATGCCACCATGAGATGAGACCTCTGCTGAAAGGTAGACATATCAGAGGGACAATATATTGCAGGTCCATTCAAGTCACACATTAACCTGGCCATATGTGCTCCCTCTATGCTCCCTTCACCCTTCTGTATTATTTTTCATCACAGAGTGAGCCCTCCAGTCATATCTAATTCCAAGGAGTGGCTCTGATTCTTATTTTTATGTAATGATTAGAATTCCCCATGTAGAACATATCCCACAGAGTCTACAAAAACCAAAATTGATATTTTGTTCTGTACAAGTTGTGGCAGGACTCAGCAAAGCATTCATTCTCATCTGTCAATGTCACAGCAACCCCAAGTAGCTGAAAGTAATGTGCTCTCTCTCACATCATTGAAGTCCTCTTTACCTCTATTTCACTTTGAGAATTTAGCTACAGCTCAGCAAGAATAATCTGTTCTGCTATGCTGCCTGGGGGCGGTGCCTCACACTGCTGTACTCAGGATGATGGAACAGGGGCTTAGAACTTTGGTCCATATACAATATGCTGGTGAAAACCATCTACACCACAGGGGACAAATACAAATTCTCATTGATTCAAAAGGAACTTTTAAACTCTTGAGTACTAAGGAAGTGTCCAACACATCACAAATAATGTGCTAGTGTCTTGTTAGCATTTCAGGGGTTAAAAGACTTCTTTAAGGTAATGAGTATTTTATTTGACTCAGAATTGTCCCATTATTGTCTTCGTTTTCTTTGTGCATATGTTCTTTAGTATCCACTTAATGAAAAACAGCAACAAAGGGTCATATTGAAAATACTAAGGAGGTGCAATGCGTTGGATACCATTCTGGCACTCAAAGGGTTAAATGGGGGCTTTTAAGCATGAATGTTATAGGGATCTCCAACAGATTGCTTCTCACAGCACTGTAGCACATGAGGATAAAAGCCCCTTTTAAATAAATGGGAATATGGTGAGCTTTCAGCCCTCCCAATGGTGCAGTTGGTATTATGTACAGTGAAAATAGAAACAATTCTGGGGCAAACAGTCTGTACCACATGGGACAAGTTTACATCCTTGTTGATTTTAAAGAGAAAGTAAAACTTAAAATGTAAAAAAAATATGTTGTATGGTTTGTCCCCCTGAATAAAACAAGGGTACTCCCACTGTTTGGAGGTGTTTTATTCAGAAGTTATTACATTCCAAGATTTAATATTTTTAATTGCAGTATCAGAGGGCCTAAAATTGTAGTTGTGCTGCAGCTACTTTATCCTATGGACAGCTCTGTTCAGTTGACCGTAAATCTCCCGTAAGTCCCCATCGGATGGTGTAGCAACAGCGCCACTGTACAATTTCAGGCCACTAAGATACTGCGCCCAAAAAATTCTAGTTTGAGTTGTAATAACTTTTGACTAAAACACCTCTGAGCAGTGGAAGTACCCTTTTTTACGCAGGGAAATAAACCCTACAACCTATTTTTTTTACATTTTAAGTATTACTATCCCTTTAAATTGGGCTTTTAAACCATTAAAATGCTAAAGAGGATGTCAATGCATTATATATAAATAAGCTGCTCTTGTTTGAAGTGTCTTCCTGTAACATTTTCTGATATGTACGTAATTGTTAGCTTGAGATATATGAAATTGTCTGTGCTGTGTTTGAGCAGGTTGTATTTTTAACAGTGGAGGAAGCAGAGAAAAAGATGTGTGATACTCTAATACCAACTGCAGAATCCAAGATTCAGGTGCACTAGCAAACGTGTTTAGCGATCACTCCATAGTTTACTGTGCCCGCAAAATAAAACCAGTCAAGTCAAGTTCTAAAGTCATACTCACGAGATCATTAAGAACATTTAATCTTCAGTCCTTCCTAAATGATTTAAGAAATTGCTCATGGCATAGAATACATCTAATACCAGACCTAGACTCAGCGAATTAATTTTTTAACTCGGAATTCTTACATGTCTGTAATACCCATGCCCCACTAAGGAAGGTCAGGGTTAGGAGGGCACATCTACCTTGGGTCTTAGTTGACTTGATTCAATTATACAGTTTCAGAGATGCCTTATGCACAAAATTTAAACAAACCGGCTCCGCATATGATCACACTGCATACAGACAATTAAGGAATACATGTACAAAACAAACAGAATTAGTAAAAGCACAATATTTTACTGATAACTTAAACAGTAACATTTCAAAGCCAGCCAACTTTTGGAAGGTTATTAAAAACCTCTACAACCCTCCTAATCATTATCACCCATCAACTATAACCATAGACAAAGAAAGAAAACAGTGCCCCATAGCCACAGCCAATGCATTTAACAGCTACTTTGTTGGATGTGCCACCAACATGATGGCACAAAACAAAGATAACTCAGAAGTTCAGCCATCTACAGCCATCATTTATGAAAATTAATTCAATTTCATGTCAGTAAATGAAAGCGAAATATATGATCACCTCCTCAACCCAAAAATGAAATCCCAGTCTAGCCCTGACAAACTACCAGCAATGCTATTAAAGCTCAGTGCCACAGTAATGGCCAAACCAATTGCATCTTTAATTAATGCCTCTTTGGCAATAGGGTATATGCCCAAATCCTGGAAGGTGGCTAGCGTTGTGCCTATCCACAAAAGTGATAACATTGTAGTATCAAACTACAGACCAATATCCCTACTCCCCACTTTATCCAAAATCCTAGAGAAATGTGTACTTGTGCAACTAAATAAATATTACCAACAGACCAGTTTTTTCACCCGACTTCAATCAGGATTTAGACCAAATCACTCAACAGTCACGGCCCTCCTAAAAGTAACCAACGATATCCAGACGGGCATGGAAAATGGTGACCTCACAGGAGCCATCTTCCTAGATTTTGCCAAGGCCTTTGACACAGTAGACCATAATATTCTTATAATCAAACTCCAAAGATCAAGACTGGGTAATCATTCTCTAAACTGGTTCCGATCCTGTTTATCAGACAAAATGCAGTATGTGTCAGTTGCCAGCAATGACTCGCTTCCTCTCAAAGTAACAAGTGGAGTTCCTCAAGGCTCCATTCTTGGCCCTCTTCTATTTTCTCTTTTTATAAATGATCTGCCCAAGGTTTGGAAATCATCTTCAGTACACACGTATGCAGACGGCACCATACTCTATGCTAAATACTCAAACATATCACACCTTGAAGCCACATTACAACATGATTTCTATGAGGTTGAAAGAAGGCTAGCAATGAACAAACTGATCTTAAACACAGACAAAACTGTCACAATGATATTTGGCACAAAGCACAAATTGCGTAATCTCGGCAATACCCACCTATCCATTGTAACGGAGTCTAATCTTAAATTGGCCCCAGTGGACTCCTACAAATATCTTGGTATGTGGCTTGACCCCAACCTCACTTTTGGTCATCATATTGACAAATTAACCTCCAAGCTTTATCCCAAAATCAGTACTCTTTAGACACAAATCATGTTTAAGTCCCCTGGTTAGAAAACATATTGTGCAGCAGATGTTGCTGCCTGTCATAGACTATGGTGATGTAGTTTATGCTCCAGCGCCAGAAATCCATCTTAGTAAACTTGACGCCCTGTAAAATTCAATATGCCTCTTTAGCCTCCAATGTAATTACACTGCTCATCGATGTGATATGCTAAAAGAACTAAATTGGTTAACACTCAAATCTAGACGTACCCTTCACCTTTCTTGTTTAGTACACAACCACTTCTCTGGAAAACTACCAGACTACCTGAGCAGTATGCTCACTCCTGCTCTCCATACTAACTATAACCTCAACACCACTGCTAACAACTCGCTACGTATACCACAATACAAGAAAGAAGCAGGAAGGTCTGCCTTCTCCTTCAGAGCTCCAAAGGTCTGGAACAATCTTCCTGAAATGATCAAATCTGCTCCCAGTCTAAAATCCTTAAAAGTGCTTCTTTATATCTAAAACAGAGTGCAACTGTATATAATTTTAATATTCCATATGTATGTATATTCATATATGTATGTATATATAATAACATGTAATATATAATGTTTCTCAATTTGTGTAAATATGCAACCCTTTACTGAAAACTATCCAGGACATACTTGAAAACGAGAGAAATCTCAATATATTCTTCCTGGTAAAACATTTTCTAAATAAATAAATAAATACATTTCCTGGATTTATCAGTGATTGATTGTTTATTTTTCTGATGTATTGCCATACCTAGGAATGTCCAAAATGAGTATTCCCTTTGATCTTTGGGATATTAACCCTTAAAGGAGCAGTAAACTTTTTTAATAAAATCTAAATGTTATAGAGCAGAGGTTCTCAACCCGTGCCCTCAGTGGCCACTAACAGGCCAGGACTTAGGACTTTCCCTGCTAGAACACAAGTGTGTTGATCAGAGGCTCAGTCATATTGATTAACTCACCTGTGCTCTTAAAAGGAAATTCTCAAATCCTGGCCTGTTAATAGCCACTGAGGGTACGGGTTGAGAACCACTGTTATAGAGCTTTTCCTGCTGAGTAAAACAAGGGTACTACCACTACTGTTAGTTGTTTTATTCAACTGATATAGCAGTTCAAATAATCAGGAAATGAATGTACTGTGCTTTTATTTCCTGGAAGTTCTAACTGACAGGAAGGGACCTGGTAGTTTCTATCACATGCTATGTAGAATTGTATGTCACTTACTTTCCTCTCCATTAGAATGTAACAGAATACTAATTGGAATTTGACCACTAGAGGGCACTGCTAATGTAAAAAAAGCAAATGTTTAAAAGCAGTGTCAGTTCCATTATTTTACTCAACAGGAAATGCCCTTCAACATATATTTTTTCATGAAAAAAAAGTTTACTGCTCCTTTAAAGTTCCCCATAATGTAGATTCTAAGTGATTTGTTTAAGCTTTATCTAATCCAGAAGTGATCAGTCCGCACAGACCATTTATTATGCTACAACTTGAGCACACACATGATGAATAGGACTTTTATGAATTTAGAGGCACAGACAGAGTTGCAATTCAGGAGCAAACTAACTGTACCAGGGGAGGGGCGCAATGAACATTCTCTAAATTCCCATTGATATAAATGAGGCTTCTAATTCCCTTAAATGCTCCAAATCATTGTTTGCATTGTGTTGAAGACTATTACAGCCTTCAAGGGGATAAAAACCCATTTAAATCAATGGGAGTTTACGGAATTCTCATGTCTCCCCTGCGGTGCAGTTGGTTTGCTCCAGTATTACACTTCTTACACCTATTGAATAGCCTTATTAATTATCCTAAAGAGGTGCAATACTGGAGCAAACCAATTGCACCATAAAGGACAAATAAAAAAAATCATACAATTCCCACCAATTTAAATGGAACTTTAACCCGCTGAGTGCCAGTGGGGTATCATAATGCATTATATACCCCTCTGGCACTCAAAGAGTTTAATCACATTGTTAGAGTGGTTTACAGCACATTGCTTCTCATTGTGTAAGACTTCTCTAGCTTTCAATTGGTAAAAGCCCCATTTAAATGAATGGGAAATTCCTTTTTCCCTTGTGTATGGTGAGCCAGAAAACATGGAAAACATCCATTAGTAGGACTCTTTTGTTAATAGTAACATAGCAACCGTTGCTGAGTTGGAAAAGAGACGTGTCCCTCAAGTTCAGCACATGCAATTTCATCCTTGTTGATCCAGAGAAAGGTAAACAACCCCCCCAAAAAAAAACAAACAAACAAACAAACACATTTAAGCTATTTCCAATTAAGCCCCACACAGGTAAAAAAGAAATGAAATCCTTCCTGACACCCAAAGCAGTTGGATATTTTCCTGGATGAACATCTGCTCTAAAACTAACTGCCATAATTCTTAATACTGTTCTGAGCTTGAAAGGTATCTATACATCTTGAACACATCTACAGTACCTTCAAGGACAGCAGTATGAGGCAAAGAATTCCACAACCTATCTGTAAAAAAAAAATCCTGCCTTTCCTCTATTCTTAATGGATGACCTCTTGTTTGTTGCTCAGAGTAAATAGTTTCTCAGAGAGATCTTTTTATATTGATCACTCCTTTGACATCTCCAATCCTTTTATCAGTTTTGTTGCACGTCTCCGCACAATAGCAAAGTTTGGTAAAATCCAGCCATACAGCAATATTCTTGTTCTTGTTACTACTTAGAATGCAGGTAAATTAGTTTGACATGATCTGTTCTTTATACTACCATACTTACTCCTTATAATAATGCTATTGTCTGTCACATAGTCCTGAATATTATCAGATAGTAATCCTACTAATATCTTACATAGAATGGAAGTCTAACTCACAAGGTTATCATTTCCCAATTTAGATCTTGCCCCCTTTTTTGGACAATGGAACATCTGCTTTCCTCCAGTCATAGGGCACTATGCCTGACGAGATTGAATCACCAAATATTAAGTATAATGGTTTTGCTATTATTGAATAATTGGAGCAAATGCCCATCAACATATTTGTATTATCCCCCAGCGTGTACGTCAAATCACAGGGCATCTACATTTGCTCTGGACTCCTCATTAATATCTTCCCTTATACTAGGTTTTAAGGCTCTCTTTACATACAGGCACCCTCCAGAACCTCTTATTAATCCTATCCATCTAGATTGACTGCCCAGTCATGTGTATCTTCCAACCAGGTTTCAGTAATACCTATTGATTCATTGCAATCAATTCCAGTACCTCAATTTTACCAGCCAGACTATGAACATTTACAAGCATATATTTTATGTTACTGACATTCTGAGGATGTGCATTATTTGAAACATTTATTTGCTTTTTATCAGGCTGTTACATAGGCAATTATTTATTAGTTGAACTAGCACACACCCCTCTACACCACCACGCCTCTTCTCTAACCCAATTTAATCTTCTACCTCAACCTGCATTGTTTCACCATCCCCTCCTTTCCTGGATGAAGGTTTCCTTTAACCCTCTAGCTATTGTAAGCTCTAGCACAGTAGCCTGCCTTTTACTAAAATACAATCTATATCTACTATATAGATTTCCTCAACTGTTCTAGAAACCCAAACACCTGCTGAATTCACAATATATTCAACTGCTCATTTATCTCTTTAATCTCCAGTTGCCTTCCAGGTGTAGCATGTGGCGCAGGAAGTACCTTTACTACCTTTTGAGGTCCTTTCCTTAGGATAATTAACTAAATACCTCTAACACTTCTTAATGGACCTCTATCTCCCACTGATTTTGTCATTAGTATAAACATGTTCCATGATAGCCCATTGCTAGCCCTCCAACAATCTATCAAACCTGAGAAACTGGGAGACAACAGTTTAATTGTAGTGATCCTGGCAACAGATTAATCTACGTGTCTTCCTAATTATGCAAACCATCACCACCTGTCTAGGTCTTCCTGCATCACTGATCCTTTCAGCAGTGGCACTAGAGGAACTGTTCTATCTGTTAGTTAGAACAGCCCTCTCCAGAAAGGGCATTCCCCCATCATCACTCATTGTATCTAGTCTGTTAGAATGAGCAACCACGGGAGTATCTTCCCTATTCCTCCTCCTGTCCTTGCTACATATAAGGGTAACTCATCTAGCTACCTGCTGCTCCTTTGTGCTCTCCAACCATGACATTGCTTCCTGTGCCAGCTATCTTCTGCGCTGAGCAGCAAATCCCCTTTCAAGGTTGGACTCTCCCTTGATACTGGAACTTGCCCCTCCAGATTACTAACTTGAGCTTCCAAAGAGACTACTTGCTTTACTTATATCTACCATATATGTACGAACCCTGGAACTATTGCTCCAGTTGTGCAAACATATGGAAGCTTGTACAATGAGTTAAAGTGACAATCATACTAACGTTAATTAGCCCAGTCACTGAAAAATTAAAAAGGCAGGCCAAACATATTTTTCAAAGCCCAGGTATTAATAATCAATCAATGTTTACTTACCTATTTAATCCCTTGCATCTGAACTACCTTGTTATTTCAATTCCCAGCACTTACCCCACTGCTGCAAGATTCACACATTCAAGTGCTCACTCTTACTCTGCTCTATATAGGAGAAAGCCACCAAATATACTGTGACAATAAAAAGTAAACACACTTACCGCAGATACAGTCTGCAATCACTTGAACACAAAATACATGCAATGGAAGGAAAACATACTTCTTTTAACCCCTCCTTTAACACACTAGTAGAACACAGAACAGAAAAAAACATTTATTTTAGTTTGTGCAAACAGAAATGTCCCACAACCTAGCTTTTTCAAGAGACAGACACTCACAGGTTAGCTCACAGAATCCACTCTCACTCTGCTTTATACAGCAGGGGACCTCCAAGTGAAGGCTTATGTCATGTTTGATAGACTTATTCTTGTACTTGCTCATAAATATGCATATTGAAAACACAAATGAAAATTGCTGTATTTTCTTTGGATGTTTCCAGCTTGGTTTATAGTAATAAACCCCATAGTGATCCCGAGGTTTATGTTCTACAAAAGAATTTGAGCTATTGCGGGGCAAATCAACTGGAACATAGGGGTAAAATAAAAACTCTGTTTCTTTTAAAGGGGAACTATCACCACAAAGTCTCCCCCAATAATTAGCCATCTAGCGATTAGCTTACCAATAGCACTATTATCCAGCCTAATTACAGCGTTAGTCAGAAATCCTACTTCTGCCAATACTGATGGCCAGGCAACAGTGTAGACATCTTTGCTTACAGACATCTGTGCGCCTGTGCTGTAAGTCCCGATCTCCATTAGGAGGCATTGCATGGTTCCTTTAGGTACCGGAAGGAACTGACGGTGCAGGGTCACAGATGCCTTTAAAGAGATGTTGCCTGGCCTCAATCTCAGCAGAAGTAAGATTTCTGACTAACGCAGTAATAAGGCTGGATAATACTACTATTGGTAAGCTAATCACTAGATGGCTAATTATTGGTGGGGGGACTTTATTTGGGGTGAAAGTTCCCCTTTAATTGGAGATTTTAACACTAGAATGTTTGGTATTCAATGCAATGAGGAGAAAATTGTAGGAGACCTCTCTAGCATTCAAAAGGATAACATCCCTAATTAAATCAACTGTCATCTTTATTTGTCCTCAATGGTGCAGTTGGTTTGCCTCAGAATTGGTCAATTTTCTCTTAACCCTTTGAGTGCCAGGGAGGTATCAAATGCATTGCAAAGCAATTCAGGGAATACCTTTCGGCAACTCAAAGGCTTAACATGTGAGCCTTCTTGTTTCCTCAGTAGTAGCTATACCAGGGCTGCCAGGAATATCATGAAGCTGCAGCATTGTACTCAGAACAGTAGATGGCAGCCTACAACTTCAGCAACTTAAACAGGTCCCATTTACTTTGTTTAGATTCTAGCAGCTGAATTTCCAATTATAATCTCACAACAAAAGCTCAGGGGTCAATGCCCAGAGTGGCCTGCATGATCACCTTTATATCTAGCTCTGTGCTTGATTCTGTCACAATTGGCAGTCTTTGTAATTATGGACTATGATTTGGGTTTTACATGCTGTGCACCATATGTACAGGAGCAATTCTGGGCAAGCCAACTGCAGAATATGAGACAAATAAAACTTCATCTTGATTTTAAAGTGGAACTATCACATAGATATAATTGTCCCAAATTAGTTGTTAGTTTAGCAGTAATTGTTAAAATAGTGTTATAATGTTTATTAAGTGCCGGCATTATTTGGACTCATAAGTTAATATGAGACCTGCCTCAACAGGACACGCAGACATCTTTATGAAGAGGGATCTGTGCTTCTGTGCTGCGGTACAGTGCAACTACTCCTTTGGCAAATAACAACTGTCTGTGAGGAGACGGGGATGGACAGTGCAGGTGCACAGATCAGATCCCTCTTCGCCAAGATGTCTGCGCTGTCCTGTTGAGGCAAGTCTCACACGAATGTATGATTCCAAATAATGCCGGCACTTAAAGGGATAGTAATACTTATGTTTAAAAATGTCTAAAATTGTAGAGATTAACAATAGAAGTAGAATAACCTACCTCCCATGTCTCAAAACGTTATTGTTTGCGAGTTTGTAGCATTTAAAGTTCCCCCCTCCCTCCCCTTTTCCTGACGTCAGCTCTCTATGGGACAGAAGGAGATCCTAAGCATTTGATCTGGAGGCGGCTTGAAAACCAGGCACACTTTGTAGACCATTCCAATTAAGTATTTCATTCTAAATAGTGCTATCTCTGCTCTGCTGAAGAGCCAGTCAAATGACCAGGATCCCTTTCTGTCCCATAGAGCGCTGATGTCAGGGAAAGGGGAGGGAGGGGGAACTTTAAATGCTACGAACAAATCCCTTTCCTCTGTTGTCTCTGACAGCACAGCACCCTTAATAGTATATTTTTCCTTTGGATTTTTATGTCCCAAGTGCATTATTTTACATTTATCAAAATTAAACTGCAGCTGCCACACTCTTGTCCACTTTTCTAATTTACCTAAATCATTTGTCATTTGGCTTATTCTCCCTGGAATGTCTACCCTATTGCAGATCTTTTTATCATCTGCAAAAAGGCATACCTTACCTTGAAAACCTTTTTGCAATAATATAAATATTAAAAATGATGGACCCCTGAGGTACCCGACTAGTAACACTCCTTTCGTCCGAATATTCTCCATTGACTACCATTATATGTAAAGACTGAGCCTGTATGTGGTATGACACGAAAAGGAGAAAAGAGAGGCAGTGGTGCTCTTTAATTCTCTGCTATGCTACTTACTGACTATACTTAAAAAGGGGGCTTACCAGAAAATCCTCCCTAATCCCCCTGGGCCGGTTCCTTTTGACACAGCTTCCCCCCCCCCATATAGTGGAGAATGCAAAGGCCTCTGTGTCTGATTGGGGACCCATGCACGGGTCCTACCTGTAATCCCCTGATGACAGCCCTGCTAGGGGATAGTCAATCTACTACTCCCATTAGCCCCATGGTGATGTGAGTTGCAGTGGCCAACAACTGGAAGTCCAAAGGAAATCTGTGGAGTGAGAATGGAAGAGTAGGGTCTCTCTTGAGTGGAGCAAGAAAAATGGCTTGTCCCAGGGTAGGAATATATAAGGGTGCAATGAGGTACTGACACAAAGCAATATGCAGCGAGAGGGCGGGATAATATTACAGCGAAGGGAAGCATAGCCGTGTTAGCCATTAGCTGTGGAGGAAATGATGTTATGTTATGTGATAAGCTTCCCTGAAGAGGTGGGTTTCGAGGGGAGAGACTCACAGAGTTTGTCAAAGAGTTCTATTGGGTGGGATCAGATCTAGAAAAAATGTTTTAGAGTGGAGTAAGAGTTGGTTGTATTTTGAGACAAGGCTAGAAACATAGAGAGGGGTATTGTTGTTTTAGTATCTTATAGGTTAGAACCAGGGATTTGAATTTGATTCTAGATGCAACCAGCAGCCACAGCAGAGACTGACAGAGAGGAGTTGTTCTAACAGAGTGAGGAGTAAGGAAAATTAACCCTTTGAGGTCTTTGCAATATGTTGGGCACCTCTCTGCCCCCCAGAAACATTCAAAACAGATTATGTAGGGGGCAAAAATAAAAGAGGAAGGCCAGTTAGGAGAGGTTTTCAATAATCAAGATGGGAAATGATGGGTGTATGAATTAGGATTTTGGTTGTATCTTATTTAAGAAAATGACAGATGTGGGAGATGTTTCAGAGATGAAGGCAGCAGGATTTTGCAAGAGCTTGGATGTGGGGAATGAAATGACTCTATGTCAGTGAGCTTAGGAATTGGGTGTTATAGAGGAGCCAATCAAAGTGAAAAGGTTCAGTTTACAACAACTCTCTACCATCTATCATTTAACCAGCTCTCTATCCATGCACAGATATCATCTCTAAATCGAAGCCTTTTAATTTATGCAGTAATCTCTTGTGTGGCGCTTATCAAAGACTTTTGAAAAATCCAGGTATACTAAATCAACAGCAATTCCCTTGTCCAAATTACTACTTAAAGGGATAGTAATGTTTAATAATAAAAATAGCTCTAATTAGTCATCATTCAATTCTGTCAGAGTTGTAGTTCAAGAGTAATTCAATGACAAAGTATCCCCCTCCCGCCCCTTTTACTGATGTAACACTGCTCAGCCAGATCAGAAGGGAGATGCCCAGGTAGACTGCAGAGAGGGACAATCTTCAATTAAGATAAGTGAAAAACTTGTCAAGGGGGGGCAGGGCTTTCATTGTTCTCATAGGAAGAAGATTGTCCCCTTCTGTTATCTGTCTGGTCTAGCAACCAGATTCCACATCTGAAAAGAGATGGCTTACACTAGGTAAAAGGGGCGGGAGGGGAAACTTTGCTTGTGAATATCTCTCAAACCATGAAGGTTTGAGAGATAAGACTTGTATTGTTCTTCATGTATTTTTAATGCCTACAAAATAAAATAAAGATAAAATGAAGTATTACTATCCCTTTAACACTTTGTAAAATGCAAGTAAATTAGTTTCATAAAACCATTCTGGCTCCTGCTAATAATATTGTTTGTCTTCACATAGTTATGAATACTGTCAGTTAGTAACCCTTGTAATATCTTACCCACTATAGAAGTCAAGCTCACAGGTCTATAATTTCCTTGTTTATATTTTGCCCCCTTTTGAACAATGGTACTACATCAGCTTTCCTCCAGTCACAGACACTATGCTTGATGAAAGTGAATCAATACATGTTAAGTATAACGGTTTTGCTATTATTTAACTAAGTTACTTAACCCCTTAAGGACGAAGTACATACATGTACATCATGGGTAGAACATGCCTAAAGGACCCATGACTTAAATGTACATCCTGGAATTCAGGGGTCCCTACGTGGCTGGGTGCTGCTTGGGGATTCCTGAATTAGTTGGAGAAAAAAAAAGGCCGCACCTCCGCCTGGCCAGGCTTTAAGAAGTTAAATACCCTTGGGTGTATACCATCATGTCCAGGTTCTTTATTCCAGTCTCTTTTGGACTTTGTCCTCAGTAAGCCATGCACATGATGGAGGAAATTCTGTGGTTTTTAGTGTGTTTAAGGTGTCAACCATGATCTTATCCTCACTAATCAATTCATCTGTCTCAGACTTAAAGGTATAGTAAAGCCTGATTTTATGTAAATCTAATATTGTAGCTATTGCAATAATAATAAACTAGCCGATATAAGTTCCATCTCTCAAACCTTTATGATTTGAGAGATATACGAAGATAAAGTTCCCCCCTCCCTCCCCTTTCTCTGACATGACTTGTAAAGCTGTGGCAGGAGATTCTTTAATCCTTTAATACTTGTTTTAGAGTTGTAAGATTTGACTTTTTAAAATTTAATGTTTTGGTTAAACCATTTCAAATGGGTTTTTTATAAAAGTTTCATAGGATACCATATTGTGGTCACAGCTGCCTAAATTTTCCTTTACCTGTATACTGTTTATCATGTCAGAATTGCTTGAGAGCACAAGGTCAAGCAAGGCTTATTTTCTAATTGGCTCCTCTTCTAGTTGGGTCATGAAATTGTCATTAATCTTACTTAAAAATAAATTATCTTTGTTGTGCTGCAAGTCATATTTCTCCAGTCAGTTTCAGGATAGTTGAAATCTCCCATTATGATTTCATTTCCTGACTGAGAAGCATTTTCCATTTGCACTAACAGTTGGGCTTCCTCAAACTCCCCAATATCAGGTACCTTGTAGCAAATCCACATTGGCATATTTTTATTATGTATGCCCTTTTACAATATTACTAATAAAAATATTAAAAAGAATGGACACTAGTACAGATCCTTAAGGTACTCCACTAGTAGTATGATCTTCGTCTGAATATTCTCCATTGACTACCACCCTCTGTCTCCTGTCACTCAGCCATTGCCTTATCCATTCAACTATTTTTGCATCTAGACCCAAACACTGAAATGTATTAATGAGTCTTCTATGAGGGACAATGTCAAATGCATTACTAAAATCTATATAAGCTATATATGCTGCTCCCCCGTTCTATTATTTTAGTTACTCAGTCAAAAAAATCTATGAGGTTATAAACCCGTGCTGCTTGGAACTTGCAAGATATTTAAATTTAGATATTTAATTTTTTTTTCCTTTAACAGGGTTTCCATTAATTTTCCCACTACTGACATAAGACTTACTGGTCTGTAGTTGCCAGACTCTTTCCTACTACCTTTTTTGTGATGCGGTACTACATTTGCTTCCTTCCAATGTCTTATTGGCACTCTAGCCAATGAGAGTGCTCCAGCTTACATGGAAAAATCCTCTGTCATCGGAGTAGGTTGGATCAAGACGCTAGGTTTGGGAGGGAAGCAGAGGAAGATTGACAGGCTGTGGGGCAGAGTTGTAACTGCAGTCTGTAAGGCCCCGGATCATTTTTAAAAATTGAAATTTAGCCATAGCAAGAATTTTATAAAAAATTAAAACAACTATTCAAGCTTATCGCTATACGAAGTTAATTATGAGCCAAACTTGTATAGGGGTGATAATTCGCCTTTAAGTTCTTTTAATAACTTTGTGTGTATCCCATCTAGTCCCATTGATTTTATCTGTTTTTACTTTAGAGCATTGAAATATAAATTATTTTTCTGTAAACATGCATGCTTCCCATGTCTGGTTATTTATTTTTTCTAACAGAGGTCCCTTCCCTTCACCTTCCTATGTAAAAACAGAAATACTCTTTGAGACAGTCAGTGAGTCCTTTATTCTCATTTGCATAAGTTCCATTTTGTGTTTTCAGCTTAACTGTTGCTTGTTTCATTTTCCTGCTTTCACTTATATATCTAAAAAAAAGTGTGTCCCCCTTTTTACTGACTGGGCAATTTTTTCCTTTGTGTGTGCTTTGGCACATCTAATAATGCATTTGGCTTCCTTCAGCCTAGTCTTGAACCAATACCTCTCTTCCTCCTTCTGCGTCTGCTTATATTTCCTAAATGCTCCTTTACTATATTTGCCACGTCTGTGGAATTACATTGCAGTTTTCTCACTAGTTATTATATAAATATGTTCTGGGATCTTATTCCCTAAACTGCAGGCTTTTGTACACATGGCTTGACGTGTACTGGTTTTTGACCTATGTGTCACAGACATACCTTGTCCAAATTCATCTCTGCAATGCATTGAATGGCAAGTTGGATTTATCCTGTCTCATTCCATTGCCCCTTCTACTACCTGATAACAAAACTTCTAAACTGCTCGATGAGAACCTCTGTTCCCTTTTGAGAAAGATGCAAGCCATGCTTTTTGTACAATTCCTTGTTACAGCAAATAGGGCTGGGGTGAGAAACAAAGCCAAATCCAAGTTCTTGGCACTATTTCCCAAGCCATAAATTAAAGTCTCTAATTAACTGCATCCTCCCATCATCTTCCTTATACAGTGGCAGAACCTCTGAAACTCTCACCCGTTGCTCCATTCTTGGAGGTACTGTCTCTTAGTTCCAGGTTCAGCCCGGTCTTGGCATCACATGCGCCTTGGCATCACTCAATGGTGCCTATATCTGGGTGCTTCTTGTGAGTGTTAGGGGCACTTCATGGTGCTCCTGTGTGTGATTAGTAGCTCCCAGTGTTCCAGACCAGTGCTGTTGAGTTTTTGATCTTCCTGTTGCTGATTTCTGCTTGTCCACTACTTCTCTCTTGCCTGCCAATTTGGTCACCATTTTTGCCAGCCAGTGTATGATCATCTGCCAGTCCTGACCTTTCTTGTGCCTACTGATGTGGTTCCAGTCTTGTCCAGTCTGTATATCACCTATGCTTCATGTGACCACCCCAGCCTACTGTTACTGCTTCAAGTGGCTACCAGTTCCTGAGAATACTAGCTCTGTGTCTACTTCTTCTGGATTCCCTTCCTGCTGTGAGATTCCCATCTGGACAGGTCAGTCCTCCTCTTCTGAAGAGAGGCTTTGCTTTGTATATTGTGTAGTTCTGTGCTCTCTAGAGTTGTGCTATTTGTGACCCACATATCCTACACTTCACACCCTAGCCTTCACTCTCCCCTACAGGAGAGAAGGTGCTGCCTGTAAGGGGTCAATCCTGGGCTTACTTCCAGCTCCAGTGGGGTTTGTCATCTGGCTTTGTGGCTGGCACCTTTAGTTCGGCCCTTGCCTCAGCACTGTTCCTTTGCAGAAAGCTTACGTTCTCCTAACACCGCTTCCTAACAGCACTTCCTCTCCTGTAGGTATGTCTGTAAAATTCTAGTTATTGTGACAGAAACAGAGACAGTAGAAGAAAGTTGCTGCAGAACTTTAAAAACATATTTTATCACACTCACCTCATTGCAAGCCAAATCATTTATCCCTAAATGGATTGTGACATACAACTCTCCTTCCTGTCTTGCTTCCTTAACAATTTTTAAACTGCGTTTTCTATCTCTGTGGGCTGTAGCACCAGGAAGACATCTGACTTCTTTGCAACCACCATGACTATCCTCCTAAAGTCACACCTCTTAATACAGAGTCCCTCAATAATAGCTGCATCTTCTAAAAGTAGTTTGCACTTCTTACCTTTGTCATTTTGTCAGGGGTTGCAGTCTGATTTACCTGTGAATTAGAAGTTGGTGAGCCAGTAGTCTCTGCTTCCGGAGTTTTCCCAATATTATGGTGGTGTTCTGAAAGTATAGCAAAAGAATTATGAGATGGCACAGACTGTGAGACATGCCTTATGTCCACAACTCTTACCCTTCCAGAACCAACTGTAGTCCATCTGCCATTTGTTGGAAGTCTCTGAGGCAGTGGCACTTGTTTATTTTGCAGCTGTGCGGA
This sequence comes from Rhinophrynus dorsalis, assembly GCA_037306005.1. Classification (NCBI taxonomy): domain Eukaryota; kingdom Metazoa; phylum Chordata; class Amphibia; order Anura; family Rhinophrynidae; genus Rhinophrynus; species Rhinophrynus dorsalis. The sequence continues at coordinate 366,775,269 of CM074722.1, read as the reverse complement.
GCTCAAATTGACTATTTCACTTTTTCTCTCTCTTAGTGTTATGAGAGGCCTCTTCTGATAATTTGTATAAACTGCCTCTGACGTAAAGGGAAAAAAATGCTTAATATTGATAAAATATAAATAACAGGGTTTATCATTTTGAGTAGAACATGGTACTTCCACTGCTAAGAGATGTTTTAAAAGATGTATTAAAAGCTACTGCAGATCCAACTTACATTTTTGGGTGCAGTACCACTAGGGTCTGAACTTTCACAGTGGCGCTGTTTCTGCAGCATCCATTGGAGGAATATGATCAGCTAAATATAGCTGTCCATAGATTGCTGTGGGAACAGCTCCACCATAACACTTCAGGCCCAAACAAGACAAGTATGAGATGCAATAACTTTTGAATAAAACACCTCAGCAGTACAGGTACACATGTCTTACTAAGCAGGATAAATTCTGCAGTGTTACTATCCCTTTAACCGTGTTTGAAAAGGATTATGTAAACTGTCTGTGTGTTGTACTCAATTTTCTGATCAGACAAATAGCGCTCAAACAATGAGTCACACACAAGTGGAGCTTTTATGATGTCTGTACATACATTTGAGCTACAGCTTGTTCTTTCAGACGTTAGGCAGAAGCAATCGCATAATCTGTGAATGAAAAGGAGACAAAAAATTAAGCCCTTGAATGCTTGATACTTTACCAAGGCACCAGGAGGCTGATGTACTAAGAAAGGGTTCCAAACCAACGACACCACAGGGAACAAATAAAAAAATATTGATTTAAATTACATCTTTAGCCCCTTGAATACTAGAGAACCCCAACACATTGTGAAGCAAATCAAGGATTTAACCATTTGAGTGCCAGATAAGTATCCAACACATTGTGTTGGATACCTTTCTGGACCTCAAAGGGTTAAAAGCCACATTTAAATCAATTGGAATTTTAGGTATTTATATTTATTCCTTACAGAGGACTTGGTTTGCACCATACTTACATCACCTTTCCTAGTAAATTATCCTCAGTGAGATGGAAACATATCTAACATCCAAGGGGTTAAGTAGCTTATTCAAGTTAAGCACACATTACTAGGGGTGGGTGAACGTTCCTGTTGTGTTACAGTGAAAACCACATTGTTGTCCTCTTTTTCACAGGACAATCTGCTTTAAATACAGCAATTAAAATCTTCACCGTTTTCGGGCATTGGCAAAAATTCTTTGCCACCTTTTCAATGGCTAGAAAGTTTTTGCCCCTTGATTAAAGCGGAACTTTCATATAATAGCAAGTCGCCATGCATTCATTAAATGCATGGCGACTATCTTGAAAATATATGTCTTACAAAAAAAAATACTTGTGTCTAATGGAATCCGTCTCGTTTGGAGACCGGAACTGAGGCTAGAGCGCAGACATCTTGTCTGTGCGCATGCACCCTCAGTCCCGGTCTCCATAGAGTACACTGCTTTGCACCATATGGTCACCAGAAGGCTCCCTAAATGGGACGGATTCCTCTAGACACAAGTATTTTTTCTTGGTAAAACATATATTTTCAAGCTAGTCGCCATGCATTTAATGAATGCATGGCGACTGGCTATTATCTGAAAGTTCCACTTTAACGTGTTTTTCGCCTTTTCGCTATGAAAAAACCTGCTGTTTTCCAGGAAGTGAAATACAATAGGAGCAGCTACAGAGCGAGAGAGACAATCTGTGCTGTTCTGCTGGCTATGAGAAGAGTCTTATGAGGCTGTTTACTTTGCATCTGGGTTCTTTCATCAAATTCTCTTTGTGGAAGAGTTTTTTTGTGATAATTTGGGTCATAATCTTTTCTCCTTTTGTATTACTTTTATTATATTTTGTATTGCACTAGCACTTTATTGTGATTGATTCCAGGTGGTTATCCAGAATTGTATCTTGCTCTTATTACTGGTCTATGAACTGATTACTTTATTACAGGTTTATCAGATGTTGTTGCAAAATTCTGGATTCTATCTATTGCCTCATTTGTACCCCTGGTATGCATGTTTTTAAGTATGTTTTAATGATTGCAGCAGCAATACACCTGGTCCTAGTTGCAGTGCTTGTTCTGAGGCAGTAGCAGCAACAGCAGCAACATCATCCTCTGCCCCAGCCAGTGAAGGGGGGTGTGAAGTAGAAGAGGAAAGAGACCATTCTTCTCCACCTTTTCCCTCCCCCATGAAGTCATTGGTGTGGGACTATTTTTCTCTTGGGGCAGGCACAGTGCAGTCATCACCAACGGCACTGTGCACAATTTTTGACAAGTCAGTGGGAAGGGGAAAGGAGGGAACACACCTTGGCACAACCACCCTGATAACACACGTGTCACGGTTACCCAAAGATGTTCTGGAGTCAGTACGGTATAGTTAAATGTAATTTTATTGAAAACAGAAAAGTAATGCACAATATATACAAAAGGAACAAGCAGAGGATTATAAGCCAGCGAGCACTGCTATCAGAAATAGTAGGCTGCCAAGTCTGAACACTCTGCTAGAGACTAGGCTTCAGCCACTGGTAGCCTCGATAGGAACCAGGAGCAGGAACACAGGATCTTGATCCGACGTCGCTAGAGTACTGACTCACGCCTGCAGTCAGTATTGATCAATAACTGACCCACGCCTGCAGTCACTATGGAGCATTAACTGACCCACGCCTGCAGTCAGTATGGAGCATTAACTGACCCACGCCTGTAGTCAGTATTATAGCTAGTCTACCAGAGCCCCAGGTCCGCACTAAATAGGGTGTCTGCTAGGTATAAGGGACAAGCGTAAGAAAAGTCAGACAGAGCCTCAAGTCGGCACCAGAGAGGGTAGTGAGACAAGCCAGGCCATACTCAGTTCAGGTAGTCAGCCAGAGCCACAGGTCTGCACCAGGTTGGGTGTCCACTAAAGGGATAATCAAAGAGTAGTCAGACAGAGCCACAGGTCAGCACCAGATTGGATGGAAGACTAGCCAGGTCATACACAGAGCCCAAGAATAGAACTGCAAGGAACATCAACGCAAGGGCAACTGGACTAAGCTTCAGTCTGCCCTTTAAACCCCGTAGCAGGAAGTAGCTGGGAGGAGCAACAGGAAACTAGAGCATAAACCACGGTCTGCGACAATCTGGCACTTCTCGCCCGAAATTGACGCATCTCTGCGTCCACATCATTCTGAGCGACAATGGTCGGTAAATGACACATCTTGGAGATGTGCCCAAATCCTGCATCACCACAACGAACGATGATTTGGCACCATAGTCCCGTCCGAGGACACGGTCGACATCTGGTACTTCACACTGTGCCCATAGCCAGGAGGCTCCTTGTCCAGTGGTGCCAGGAGCGTGCTGCTGGACTATAGGTACTGTAACAACATGAAACACAGACCCCATGACATTTATGTGAAACATGCTAAAGCCAAACACCCACCACAGAAATTGAGCACCGCTATTGCTGTACCCACTGACTCTCCAGAAAGGCAACAAGAGGCGAGGCGGAGATCAAAGATAATGAAAAATAGAGCAACCCAGCCAGAGGCTGGAAGTTTGATGATGAGCAAAACAACTAGCTCTCCATCGGCTTCTTGGTATAGGGTAACTATGTTACATTACACTGATTCATCATTACCTCCTCTGTCAAGTGATAGCCACTCTGTAGATGTTAGGATGTAGCAGTTCGTGTCCACCAATTGCCCACTGTGTGGTGCACTGACCACACATGACAGTGTGGTGGAGGAGAATCTCAAACATGTCATCAAGTGGCACCTGTGGAGATTCCATGCCACAGAATATGTTAAGCTGGTGGCAGGGAGTATTCATCATTACCATTAAACTGTCATGTGTCCTTAGCAGGGTGTGGACAAGGGGCATAGTGACAGCAGCAATACTTGGCTTCTTGTGGGGGGATTTCACATTGGGGACCCTAAGTGTCATGGTGTTTGGAGTTGTGCCAGGTGTTTCATTTGAGTGCAGATTTACCCATTATTCCACTTCCCAGTCCTTTCCTTATTTACACTGTGCACATTGCAGTTGATGATTTCTGTTCTCAACACATCCATGATTTTGGAGGAGGGAAGGTAGAAAATTATTGGCCAGCTTCTTTTCTCAACAAATACTTCAAGTGGTGGGGGCTAGTTATGGTGCTGCTACCGCCTCAGGCGCATCACTGGAGCTAATCATGGCAAGTGGAGCCTTCATCATCCATCACCTATGTTACTGCTGTTGCTGATTCCATTTCCCTTTGAGCTGTCTAATCGTCTTGCTGCTTAAACAAGTCAGCAGCAATAACAGCATTTGCAAATTCTGCAAATATCAGGGCATTTGACAATGACCAGTGGACAACAGGGCATGACATTAGGGCTTGTGCTTTAAAAATAAATAAATAAATAAATAAATACAAAATATATAAATAAATAAATAAATACATTTAAAAAAAAATTAAATAAAAAAAATAGGCCTACAAAAAAAAATTGGGGCTTGTTTCTAACAAGCCTAAGTCCTACAAATCAATGCTTCCTTAGGGCTTGTGCCAAACAAGTCTAAGTCCTACAAATCAGTGTTTCTTTACCCTTAGGGCTTGTGCAAATCAAGTCTGAGTCCTACAAATCAATGTTTCCTCAGGGCTTGGGCCTCTAACAACAAATCTTAGAAATCACCCTCTACAAAATATTCTATTACATTGAAGCGGAACTTTCATCAAAGTAATATAGAGCCTTAAACCATTAAATTAGCAATATGCATAGACGTAGTTTTCTTTTCAAGAATTATTGCTGCATTAAAGAAAAATAGAACCATTTAAGCAGACAGGCAGCAGGGAACAGCGCAGACATCTTTGCAGAGACAGCATTTCTGAGTCTGCACTGTCCATCCCCTTCAACTCCACGACTGGTGAATTGAATGCCTTTGTGCCTTAAGGCACCAGAAGGGACTGACAGTGCAGGCACAGAGAGAGCCTACTGCAAGATCCCAACCGGTGCCTGGCTGCATAAAAGGTTCTACTTCTCTCTAACACGCTGCATCCACATTTCTTTCCCCAGCCTCCACCCACCAACACAGGCACCCTCCTCAGACCCCTATTATACCATGTCTTATGGGGTTTTTTAAATTGTCCTTATTTTTTATTAACTGCCCCCCAATCCCATTAAACAAACCCGCCCAAGAAACATTCCCTGTTCAAATTATTCTTTCCCCACACTCCACCAACACACGGACCCTCATACCCCTTTTATGCTATGCATTTGCGAAATAAAATAATATTTGCTATGTGTTGTGTGTAAATTAAATTTTCCCATTGATTTCAATGGAATGAGCTAGGTGAAAAAAAACAAAAAAAAAACACACTTTTTGTGGGAAATTATACGCCAAGCGGGAAGTGCTATTATTCTCCGATTTTGGTTTGAGGAAAACATTTTCACCCATCCCTACACATTGCTAAAATAATAATTATGATACGGATGATAAAAAAGAGTTAGAAAGCTAAATAACTGAATGTGTAATAATTAGTGATGAGCGAGCACCCCAATGCTCGGGTGTTCGGGTGCTCTGACCGAGCGCCCCCGGAGGCTCGAGTGCTCGGCCAAGCACCCGAGCCCCATTGAAGTCAATGGGAGGACTCGAGCACTACACCAGGCACCCCCTGCTCTGATGAGGGGAGGGTGCCTGGTCCATAGGAAAAGGGCAGAAAATGATGGAAACACCACAGAAATGGTTCAGGGACAGCATAGGGAGGATGTCTGGATGCATCTTGGACTGCAACGTCGCTGCTGGGAACGATCTTTCGCCCGTAGTGCGCCATTTTTACAGACTGACCGTAAAACACACAAAAAGGCAGATAAAAACGACTTTAGGCGAAAAATTGTTACCAAACAGTATTTGCTGTATATTTACTTGTATATCATCTGCAAATTCTCCCAAAAATTTCCTCGATTTTTCTGAACTGAGGCCATGATTAAGAGGGAAACGTGCGCAGAGGCAAATTCTCCCAAAAATTTCCTTGATTTTTCTGAACTGAGGCCATGATTAAGAGGGAAACGTGCACAGAGGCAAATTCTCCCAAAAATTTCCTTGATTTTTCTGAACTGAGGCCATGATTAAGAGGGAAACGTGCACAGAGGCAAATTCTCCCAAAAATTTCCTTGATTTTTCTGAACTGAGGCCATGATTAAGAGGGAAACGTGCACAGAGGCAAATTCTCCCAAAAATTTCCTTGATTTTTCTGAACTGAGGCCATGATTAAGAGGGAAACGTGCGCAGAGGCAAATTCTCCCAAAAATTTCCTTGATTTTTCTGAACTGAGGCCATGATTAAGAGGGAAACGTGCGCAGAGGCAAATTCTCCCAAAAATTTCCTTGATTTTTCTGAACTGAGGCCATGATTAAGAGGGAAATGTGCGCAAAGGCAAATTCTCCCAAAAATTTCCTCGATTTTTCTGAACTGGGGCCATGATTAAGAGGGAAACGTGCGCTGAGCCGACCATCTAAAACATTATGGGTGAGGGTCTGCTGCGGAGCTGACCATCCTAAACATTATATGCGAAGGCCCGCTAGTGAGCTGACGCTATAAAACATTATATGAGAGGGCCCGCTAGAGAGCTGACCCAATAAAACATTATATGAGAAGGCCCGCTGGTGAGCTGACCTATACAAAAATTGTCAAACTACGCCCGCTGGTGAGCTGGCCCTATATAAAAATTATATCACAGGGCCCGCTGGTGAGCTGGCCCTATATAAAAATTATATCCCAGGGTATATGGAAGAGAGTCAACCATATACCCGTTTTTTGGGTGGAAGGGGTGAATGGGAATACAGAGTATTCCCATCATTGTAAATAACATATATAAAGTCACTTTATGTTCCTCCGGGGCTTTCCTCCAGTGGAGTGGAGAAGTCAGGGGAAATCCAGGCCTTGTTCATTTTTATAAGTGTCAACCTATCAGCATTTTCGGTGGAAAGGCGGATACGCTTATCTGTTATGATGCCACCAGCAGCACTAAATACCCGCTCAGACAGAACGCTGGCGGCAGGGCAGGCCAGCACCTCCAAGGCGTAGAGTGCCAGTTCATACCACGTGTCCAGCTTGGACACCCAGTAGTTGTAAGGCACAGAGGGATCATTGAGGACGCTGACACGGTCTGCTACGTACTCCTTCACCATCTTCCAAAACTTTTCCCTCCTTGTGACACTAGGCTGCGCATCAGGGTGAGGGTGCTGGCGGGGTGTCATGAAGGTGTCCCACGCCTTGGAGAGTGTTGCCCTGCCTTTGTCGGAACTGCTGTGTGCTCCCCTTTTCTCCCCTTCTCTGTTGGCCAAGGTAGCACGTACTCTGCCGCCAGCGTTGTCAGATGGAAAATTTTGGAGCAATTTTTCAACAAGAACCTTCTGGTATTGCACCATTTTGCTTGTCCTCTCCACCGGAGGAATGAGAGATGAGAAATTCTCTTTGTAGCGGGGGTCCAGAAGGGTGAACACCCAGTAATCCGTGTTGTCTAAAATGCGTATAACGCGTGGGTCACGGGAAAGGCAGCCTAACATAAAGTCAGCCATGTGTGCCAGAGTACCAACAGGCAAGATTTTGCTGTCCTCACCAGGAGGATGACTCTCAATCTCCTCATCCTCTTCCTCCTCTTCTGCCCACCCACGCTGAAGAGATGGAACTAAAGTTCCATGGCTACCCTCTGTAGCGGAGGCAACCGTGTCTTCCTCCTCCTCCTCCTCCTCCGCCTCCTCCAATTGTCGCTGAGAAGACGAAGTGAGGGTGCTCTGGCTATCACCTTGTGTAAGCTCTTCCTCCCCCATTTCCACCTCTTCCACATGCAAAGCGTCGGTTTTAATTGTGAGCAGCGAGCGTTTCAGTAGACACAGAAGTGGGATGGTTACACTGATAATAGCGTTATCGCCGCTCACCATCTGTGTCGATTCCTCAAAATTGCGTAAAACCTCACAGAGGTCTGACATCCATTCCCACTCCTCACTTCTGATTAGAGGAAGTTGAACGGAGAGGCGACGACCGTGTAACAGCTGGTACTCCACTACTGCCCTCTGCTGCTCACAAAGCCGGGCCAACATGTGGAAGGTGGAGTTCCAGCGCGTGCTCACGTCACACAGCAGCCGGTGAGCTGGCAATTGTAAGCGCTGCTGCAGCTTCAACAGGCCGGCTGAAGCTGTAGATGACTTACGGAAATGTGCACACACGCGGCGCACCTTGGTCAAGAGATCATGCAAATTGGGGTAGGTTTTTAGAAATCGCTGAACCACTAAATTAAATACATGCGCTAGGCATGGTACGTGTGTGAGCTTGCCGAGCTCCAAAGCCGCCACCAAGTAACGCCCATTATCACACACAACCATGCCTGGTTGCAGGTTGAGTGGCGAGAGCCACTGCTCGGTCTGGTGACTAATCCCCTGCAACAGCTCTGAGGCCGTGTGCTGTTTGTCCCCAAGGCAGATCAGCTTCAGCACGGCCTGTTGACGCTTCCCCACTGCAGTGCTACACTGCTTCCAGCTACCGGCTGATGGGTGAGTGGCGCTGCGCGCAGAGAATTCGGAGGTGGAAACGGAGGAGGAGGAGCCAATAACATAGGTGCTGGCGGAAACCCTGATGGAGGTAGGGCCCGCAATCCTCGGCGTGGGTAGCACCTGTGCCATCCCAGGGTCCGAGTCGCTCCCAGCCTCCACGACATTCACCCAGTGTGCCGTCAGGGAAATGTAGCGTCCCTGGCCACAAGCACTTGTCCATGTGTCAGTCGTTAAGTGGACCTTCCCAGTAACTGCGTTGGTCAGGGCACGGGTGATGTTAAGGGACACATGGTGGTGTAAGGCAGGGACGGCACACCGGGAAAAGTAGTGGCGGCTGGGGACTGCGTACCGAGGGACAGCTGCTGCCATCAGGCTGCGGAAGGACTCAGTTTCCACAAGCCTAAATGGCAGCATTTCGATGGCCAGTAATTTGGAAAGGTGTGAGGTTAGTGCTATGGCCTGTGGGTGGGTGGCTGGGTATTTTCGCTTGCGCTCAAATGCCTGGGGTAACGACATTTGGACGCTGTGCTGGGACAGGGAAGTGGATGTGGTCACTGATGGTGCTTCAGATGGTACAGGTGCAGGGCGGGAGGTATGCGGGTCTGCGCCTTCGACAGGCGATTGGCCGGCACCGAAAACAGGGGAAGAGGAGGCAGTGGTGTGGCCTGCAGACACAGATTGGCGATCCGGGCGTTCCTCCCACTTATTACGGTGCTTGGATGCCATGTGTCGGATCATGCTGGTGGTGGTGAGGTTTCTAGTGTTCATGCCTCGGCTCATTCTGGTGTGGCACAGGTTGCAAACTACAATTCTTTTGTCGTCCGCACTTTCCTTAAAAAAACGCCATACCGCGGAACACCTACCCCTTGGCAAGGGAGATTTACGCAAGGGGGTGCTCCGTGGAACATTTGCGGGACGGTTTGGTGCGGTCCGCCTTCTTTCTGTAGCCACACCACTGCCTCTTCCAGCCTGTTGCGGTGCTGCAGATGGCTCACCCTCAGGACTGCTGTCATCGCTCGGCTCTCCACCTTCCCAGGTGGGGTCAGTCACCTCATCGTCCACCAAGTCCTCCTCCACTTCCTCACTCTGATCATCCTCCTCATGTCTTGATCCCACCACATACTCAGTCATTGACAACTGTATATCATCCTCCTCATCAAGGTCTTGAGACAGTAATAGTGGTTGATTTAATGGCAACTGTTTCTCATCATCATCATCATCCACTTCCTTTGACCTTAAATGCCGTTCACCTCTGTCATCTTCTTGTGATTGGGTACCCTCTAGAGGTTGTGAATCAGGGCACAAGATGTCATGTTCCTCTGCAAGCGTGCTTGGAGAGAGGTTCAAATTAAGGATTGGTGATGAGACGAGCTCCTCACTATATCCCAGTGTGGGATCACTTCTTTGACCAGATCCTCTATGGTGGGAGGAAGGATGATCAGAGTGAGGATTATGTTGACCAGACTCTTGGCTACTGAGAGTGGACTTGGTGGAAGACAGGGTGGTGCTTAACCGACTGGAAGCAGTATCAGCTGACATCCAACCGACCACCTGTTCGCAGTGGTCGGACCTCGAGAGTGATGTCCTGCGACGCCCTGTAAAATGAGACATGAAGCTAGGTATGGTGGATGTCTTTCTGTCTTGTGCTCTGGCACCAGGCGCAGTTTCTACGCGTCCTGACCCGCGCCCTGAACTATCAGGATCACGTCCACTTCCCCGTCCCTTTTTACCCGCCTTCTTCATATTACACGGAATATGTGCTGCAAATCTGCAACTTTGCACAGTAAACAGAATGTGCTTCTTAACTGCGGCTACGCACAGTGAATGGAATATGTGACTTTGATATTTTACAGTTTGAACACTTAACAGAATGTTTTCCTATTCTGAAACTTTGCACAGTAAACAGAATGTGCTTCTTAACTGCGGCTACGCACAGTGAATGGAATATGTGACTTTGATATTTTACAGTTTGAACACTTAACAGAATGTTTTCCTATTCTGAAACTTTGCACAGTAAACAGAATTTGCTTCTTAACTGCGGCTACGCACAGTGAATGGAATATGTGACTTTGATATTTTACAGTTTGAACACTTAACAGAATGTTCTCCTATTCTGAAACTTTGCACAGTAAACAGAATTTGCTTCATAACTGCGGCTACGCACAGTGAATGGAATATGTGACTTTGATATTTTACAGTTTGAACACTTAACAGAATGTTCTCCTATTCTGAAACTTTGCACAGTAAACAGAATGTGCTGCTAATCTGCAACTTTGCACACTAAACAGAATGTGCTCTAATCTGCAACTTTGCACACTAAAAAGAATGTGCTGCTAATCTGCAACTTTGCACACTGAACAGAATGTGCTCTAATCTGCAACTTTGCACACTAAACAGAATGTGCTGCTAATCTGCGGCTAGGCACAGTGAACAGAATATATGAAGATTTTTTTTTTTTTTTCTCTGCCCCCCCACACAAAATAAACTGCTGCCCCCTCACACAGTAGTCCTAAAAAGGACTTTTGGGTCTTTTTTTTTTTTTCACAATTGCTTTTCTTCTCCCTACACTGACTTTCCCTTCCTATCCTCATCTCTCCCTGGCTAAGACTGAGCCGAACTCGCTGGTCAGGTGCTATACAGCACCCAACCACGGGTTCTGGCCAGCCAATCAGTGTAATGCCAGCAGCCAACATGGCTGCTGGCATTACACTGATGTCAGAGCCTCCCTGCACGTTTATTGGCTGCGCAGCAGCCGCAAAACGTGCGGGGAGGAGACCCGAACATGGCGGGCGAGCACATGCGGTACTCGTACGAGTACCGCCATGTTCCGAGCAGAGCGATGCTCGAGCCGAACCGAGCTTCGGCCGAGCATGCTCGCTCAACACTAGTAATAATAATTAAAATAAGAATTGCTATCTAGAAAACTAAAAGTCAGTTGGGTCTTTTATTGCAACAGATCCCAACTTTGATAACGCACAGCAGCACAGAGGCGAATTCAAAGGTGCTGATGTAATGAGAAGAATTTGAACAATTCTGTGGAAAACAAAGTTCCCTTTAAGGGGACACAAAAATTCCAGCATCTTCCATTGGATTTTAACTTTTTGAATGCTAGAGATGTTTCCTAGCACATTAAAAAGGAGAGCTTTCTAGCATTCAATGGGTTAAAAGGTCCATTTACATGTATAAGAAGTTAGGGGATTTATATTTGTCCCTTATGATACATTTGGTTTGTCCCCAAATCTTTCCACTTTTTTTATGAATATTGCCTTTTAAATTTCAGTTAACCTAAACTGGGGCAGATAGTTAACGTTTCCCACTACAATATGGCTACAAACTGATATGAAGAAATGACAGTACCAAGTATAATTTTAAAGTGATACCTTTTTCTAGTGTGCCTCCGGATTAGTCATTTGGACCAAAGTGAAACTATTGATGTTGTTTTATGGATATGGAAGGAAAAAAAGAGGATGGATACAAAATACAATGCAATGATATACTAAATAACAACTGATCCTTTGACTGCCAAAGTGACATTCAATGCATTGCAACTCAACTCAATGCACTGAATACCTTTTTGGCACTCAAAGGGTTAAAAAAAGTGACTGCATGTTAATGTTTAATAACATCAGAAAACAATAATAAAATATAGACAGACTAGTTTAAAAGCCCGTGTACACAGGCCAAGGTCCGAGTAATGTTAACCCTTTGAGTGCCAGAGGGGTATGCAGCTCATTGTTTTGCAATGTGTTGTGTACCGCTCTAGCACTCAAAGGGTTAAGAGGCCTCTACCTCACAGCTCCACACAATACCGTCATGGGCAGTCTCTACTGAGCATGACTGCCCGAACGTGGGCAGTCTCTATTGAGCATGACTGCATGATGACAAACATCCTAGCAAATTATTATATAGGATGTCCAAAGTATTGATTTGCAATGCATTTTATACTCCTCTGGCTGCAACAGGTTTGACCTTTTGAATTACAGTCAGCACCCCTTTGGCACAAAAAATTATAGAATCTGAACATTTTTGTGGTCATTCATTTTTATGCATTTTTTTCTTTTATTTTAATGTTGATAAATATGTTGCACTGTATGTAATGCTTGAGAAAAAGAAGGAAATTCTGGGGCAAATCAATTGCAACATAGAGGAGAATTAAAAATTACCAAATTCCCCCATATAAATGGGGCTTTTAAACATTTGAATGCTAGACAGGTCTCCATTAGTGATGAGCGAGCATGCTCGGCCGAAGCTCGGTTCGGCTCGAGCATCGCTCTGCTCGGCACATGGCGGTACTCGTACGAGTACCGCATGTGCTCGCCCGCCATGTTCGGGTCTCCTCCCCACACGTTTCGCGGCTGCTGCGCAGCCAATAAACGTGCGTGGAGGCTCTGACATCAGTGTAATGCCAGCAGCCATGTTGGCTGCTGGCATTACACTGATTGGCTGGCCAGAACCCGTGATCGGGTGCTGTATAGCACCTGACCAGCGAGTTCGGCTCAGTCTTAGCCAGGGAGAGATGAGGATAGGAAGGGAAAGTCAGTGTAGGGAGAAGAAAAGCGAGTTTGAAAAAAAAAAAAGACCCAAAAGTCCTTTTTAGGACTACTGTGTGTGGGGGCAGCAGATATATTTTGTTTTGGGGGGCAGAGTTTAAAAAAAAAACGTCACATATTCCGTTCACTGTGCCTAGCCGCAGATTAGCAGCACATTCTGTTTAGTGTGCAAAGTTGGAGATTAGCAGCACATTCTTTTTAGTGTGCAAAGTTGCAGATTAGCAGCACATTCTGTTTAGTGTGCAAAGTGTAAAAACTAAAAGTCACATATTCCATTCACTGTGCCTAGCCGCAGATAAGCAGCATATTCTGTTTAGTGTGCAAAGTTGCAGATTATCAGCACATTCAGTTTAGTGTGTAAAGTGTAAAAATTAAAAGTCACTTATTACGTTCACTGATCCTAGCCGCAGATAAGCAGCACATTCTGTTTAGTGTGCAAAGTTGCAGATTAGCAGAACATTCTGTTTAGTGTGCAAAGTGTAAAAACTAAAAGTCACATATTCCATTCACTGTGCCTAGCCGCAGATAAGCAGCATATTCTGTTTAGTGTGCAAAGTTGCAGATTATCAGCACATTCAGTTTAGTGTGTAAAGTGTAAAAATTAAAAGTCACTTATTACGTTCACTGATCCTAGCCGCAGATAAGCAGCATATTCTGTTTAGTGTGCAAAGTTGCAGATTATCAGCACATTCAGTTTAGTGTGTAAAGTGTAAAAATTAAAAGTCACTTATTCCGTTCACTGATCCTAGCCGCAGATAAGCAGCATATTCTGTTTAGTGTGCAAAGTTGCAGATTATCAGCACATTCAGTTTAGTGTGTAAAGTGTAAAAATTAAAAGTCACTTATTCCGTTCACTGATCCTAGCCGCAGATAAGCAGCATATTCTGTTTAGTGTGCAAAGTTGCAGATTATCAGCACATTCAGTTTAGTGTGTAAAGTGTAAAAATTAAAAGTCACTTATTACGTTCACTGATCCTAGCCGCAGATAAGCAGCATATTCTGTTTAGTGTGCAAAGTTGCAGATTATCAGCACATTCAGTTTAGTGTGTAAAGTGTAAAAATTAAAAGTCACTTATTACGTTCACTGAACCTAGCCGCAGATAAGCAGCACATTCTGTTTAGTGTGCAAAGTTGCAGATTAGCAGAACATTCTGTTTAGTGTGCAAAGTGTAAAAACTAAAAGTCATATATTCCATTCACTGTGCCTAGCCGCAGATAAGCAGCATATTCTGTTTAGTGTGCAAAGTTGCAAATTATCAGCACATTCAGTTTAGTGTGCAAAGTGTAAAAACTAAAAGTCACATATTCCATTCACTGTGCCTAGCCGCAGATAAGCAGCATATTCTGTTTAGTGTGCAAAGTTGCAGATTTGCAGCACATATTCCGTGTACTATGAAGAAGGCGGGTAAAAAGGGACGGGGAAGTGGACGTGATCCTGATAGTTCAGGGCGCGGGTCAGGACGCGTAAAAACTGCGCCTGGTGCCAGAGCACAAGAAAGAAAGACATCCACCATACCTAGCTTCATGTCTCAGTTTACAGGGCGTCGCAGGACATCACTCTCGAGGTCAGACCACTGCGAACAGGTGGTCTGTTGGATTTCAGCTGATACTGCTTCCAGTCGGTTAAGCACCACCCTGTCTTCCACCAAGTCCACTCTCAGTAGCCAAGAGTCTGGTCAACATAATCCTCACCCTGATCATCCTTCCTCCCACCATAGAGGGTCTGGTCAAAGAAGTGATCCCACACTGGGATATAGTGAGGAGCTCGTCTCATCACCAATCCTTAATTTGAACCTCTCTCCAAGCACGCTTGCAGAGGAACATGAAATCTTGTGCCCTGATTCACAACCTCTAGAGGGTACCCAATCACAAGAAGATGACAGAGGTGAATGGCATTTAAGGTCAAAGGAAGTGGATGATGATGATGATGAGACACAGTTGCCATCAAATCAACCACTTTTACTGTCTCAAGACCTTGATGAGGAGGATGATATACAGTATGTATGTGGTGGGATCAAGACATGAGGAGGATGATCAGAGTGAGGAAGTGGAGGAGGACTTGGTGGACGATGAGGTGACTGACCCCACCTGGGAAGGTGGAGAGCCGAGCGATGACAGCAGTCCTGAGGGTGAGCCATCTGCAGCACCGCAACAGGCTGGAAGAGGCAGTGGTGTGGCTACAGAAAGAAGGCGGACCGCACCAAACCGGCCCGCAAATGTTCCACGGAGCACCCCCTTGCGTAAATCTCCCTTGCCAAGGGGTAGGTGTTCCGCGGTATGGCGTTTTTTTAAGGAAAGTGCGGACGACAAAAGAATTGTAGTTTGCAACCTGTGCCACACCAGAATGAGCCGAGGCATGAACACTAGAAACCTCACCACCACCAGCATGATCCAACACATGGCATCCAAGCACCGTAATAAGTGGGAGGAACGCCAATCTGTGTCTGCAGGCCACACCACTGCCTCCTCTTCCCCTGTTTTCGGTGCCGGCCAATCGCCTGTCGAAGGCGCAGACCCGCATACCTCCCGCCCTGCACCTGTACCATCTGAAGCACCATCAGCGACCACATCCACTTCACTGTCCCAGCGCAGCCTCCAAATGTCGTTACCCCAGGCATTTGAGCGCAAGCGAAAATACCCAGCCACCCACCCACAGGCCATAGCACTAACCTCACACCTTTCCAAATTACTGGCCATCGAAATGCTGCCATTTAGGCTTGTGGAGACTGAGTCCTTCCGCAGCCTGATGGCAGCAGCTGTCCCTCGGTACGCAGTCCCCAGCCGCCACTACTTTTCCCGGTGTGCCGTCCCCGCCTTACACCACCATGTGTCCCGTAACATCACCCGTGCCCTGACCAACACAGTTACTGGGAAGGTCCACTTAACGACTGACACATGGACAAGTGCTTGTGGCCAGGGACGCTACATTTCCCTGACGGCACACTGGGTGAATGTCGTGGAGGCTGGGAGCGACTCGGATCCTGGGATGGCACAGGTGCTACCCACGCCGAGGATTGCGGGCCCTACCTCCATCAGGGTTTCCGCCAGCACCTACGTTATTGGCTCCTCCTCCTCCGTTTCCACCTCCGAATTCTCTGCGCGCAGCGCCACTCACCCATCAGCCGGTAGCTGGAAGCAGTGTAGCACTGCAGTGGGGAAGCGTCAACAGGCCGTGCTGAAGCTGATCTGCCTTGGGGACAAACAGCACACGGCCTCAGAGCTGTTGCAGGGGATTAGTCACCAGACCGAGCAATGGCTCTCGCCACTCAACCTGCAACCAGGCATGGTTGTGTGTGATAATGGGCGTAACTTGGTGGCGGCTTTGGAGCTCGGCAAGCTCACACACGTACCATGCCTAGCGCATGTATTTAATTTAGTGGTTCAGCGATTTCTAAAAACCTACCCCAATGTGCATGATCTCTTGACCAAGGTGCGCCGCGTGTGTGCACATTTCCGTAAGTCATCAACAGCTTCAGCCGGCCTGTTGAAGCTGCAGCAGCACTTACAATTGCCAGCTCACCGGCTGCTGTGTGACGTGAGCACGCGCTGGAACTCCACCTTCCACATGTTGGCCCGGCTTTGTGAGCAGCAGAGGGCAGTAGTGGAGTACCAGCTGTTACACGGTAGTCGCCTCTCCGTTCAACTTCCTGTAATCAGAAGTGAGGAGTGGGAATGGATGTCAGACCTCTGTGAGGTTTTACGCAATTTTGAGGAATCGACACAGATGGTGAGCGGCGATAACGCTATTATCAGTGTAACCATCCCACTTCTGTGTCTACTGAAACGCTCGCTGCTCACAATTAAAACCGACGCTTTGCATGTGGAAGAGGTGGAAATGCGGGAGGAAGAGCTTACACAAGGTGATAGCCAGAGCACCCTCACTTCGTCTTCTCAGCGACAATTGGAGGAGGCGGAGGAGGAGGAGGAGGAGGAGGAAGACACGGTTGCCTCCGCTACAGAGGGTAGCCATGGAACTTTAGTTCCATCTCTTCAGCGTGGGTGGGCAGAAGAGGAGGAAGAGGATGAGGAGATTGAGAGTCATCCTCCTGGTGAGGACAGCGAAATCTTGCCTGTTGGTACTCTGGCACACATGGCTGACTTTATGTTAGGCTGCCATTCCCGTGACCCACGCGTTATACGCATTTTAGACAACACGGATTACTGGGTGTTCACCCTTCTGGACCCCCGCTACAAAGAGAATTTCTCATCTCTCATTCCTCCGGTGGAGAGGACAAGCAAAATGGTGCAATACCAGAAGGTTCTTGTTGAAAAATTGCTCCAAAATTTTCCATCTGACAACGCTGGCGGCAGAGTACGTGCTACCTTGGCCAACCGAGAAGGGGAGAAAAGGGGAGCACACAGCAGTTCCGACAAAGGCAGGGCAACACTCTCCAAGGCGTGGGACACCTTCATGACACCCCGCCAGCACCCTCACCCTGATGCGCAGCCTAGTGTCACAAGGAGGGAAAAGTTTTGGAAGATGGTGAAGGAGTACGTAGCAGACCGTGTCAGCGTCCTCAATGATTCCTCTGTGCCTTACAACTACTGGGTGTCCAAGCTGGACACGTGGTATGAACTGGCACTCTACGCCTTGGAGGTGCTGGCCTGCCCTGCCGCCAGCGTTCTGTCTGAACGGGTATTTAGTGCTGCTGGTGGCATCATAACAGATAAGCGTATCCGCCTTTCCACCGAAAATGCTGATAGGTTGACACTTATAAAAATGAACAAGGCCTGGATTTCCCCTGACTTCTCCACTCCACTGGAGGAAAGCCCCGGGTGAACATAAAGTCACTTTAGATATGTTATTTACAATGATGGGAATACTCTGTATTCCCATTCACCCCTTCCACCCAAAAAATGGGTATATGGTTGACTCTCTTCCATATACCCTGGGATATAATTTTTATATAGGGCCAGCTCACCAGCGGGCCCTGTGATATAATTTTTATATAGGGCCAGCTCACCAGCGGGCGCTGTTTGACAATTTTTGTATAGGTCAGCTCACCAGCGGGCCTTCTCATATAATGTTTTATTGGGTCAGCTCTCTAGCGGGCCCTCTCATATAATGTTTTATAGCGTCAGCTCACTAGCGGGCCTTCGCATATAATGTTTAGGATGGTCAGTTCCGCAGCAGACCCTCACCCATAATGTTTTAGATGGTCGGCTCAGCGCACGTTTCCCTCTTAATCATGGCCCCAGTTCAGAAAAATCGAGGAAATTTTTGGGAGAATTTGCCTCTGCGCACGTTTCCCTCTTAATCATGGCCCCAGTTCAGAAAAATCGAGGAAATTTTTGGGAGAATTTGCCTCTGCGCACGTTTCCCTCTTAATCATGGCCCCAGTTCCGAAAAATTGAGGACATTTTTTGCAGAATTTGCCTCTGCGCACGTTTCCCTCTTAATCATGGCCCCAGTTCCGAAAAATCGATGAAATTTTTTGCAGAATTTGCAGATGATATACAAGTAAATATACAGCAAATACTGTTTGGTAACAATTTTTCGCCTAAAGTCGTTTTTATCTTCCTTTTTGTGTGTTTTACGGTCAGTCTGTAAAAATGGCGTACTACGGGCGAAAGATCGTTCCCAGCAGCGACGTTGGAGTCCAAGATGCATCCAGACATCCTCCCTATGCTGTCCCTGAGCCATTTCTGTGGTGTTTCCATCATTTTCTGCCCTTTTCCTATGGACCAGGCACCCTCCCCTCATCAGAGCAGGGGGTGCCTGGTGTAATGCTCGAGTCCTCCCATTGACTTCAATATGGCTCGGGTGCTCGGCCGAGCACTCGAGCCTCCGGGGGCGCTCGGTCAGAGCACCCGAACACCCGAGCATTGGGGTGCTCGATCATCACTAGTCTCCATGTCATTGTTTCTCAATGTGTAAGTGACTTCTCAAATCTTCGAAGGGTTAAAAGCCTTTTTAAATCAATGACAATGTTCATTTTCTCCCCACTGCAGGGATACTCAAACCTGCCTTCAACCCCCACCCCAAACAGTGCATGTTTTCTGGTCCTCCTCAATTAAACACAAGTGAATGTTATTAACTCAGACATCCTTCTGAATGACTGAACCACTGATGGATTCTCCTGTGTTAATATGAGGAAATCCTGAAAACTTATATCATGGGGGGCTATGAGGACAGGATTGGACACCCCTGCCCTGTACAGTTGGTGTGCTCTGGAATTGCTTTTCGATTATTTTGTGTATAAGGCCCTTGATGTCGCCACTTGCTAGTATGTCACTTACAAATGTTGTTAAAATGTATTTTGCCAACTAATTTGTACAATAAATATATGATAATATGTACAAATATGATTTTTTAATTCTACATATACTTACTCATTTAGAATAATTTGCTAAATATGGCTCTTTTAAATTTTACCCCTTGAGGACCAGAGGGGTGAGCAAAGCATTGAAAAACAAAGAGGGATATGCATGATATTGTGAAGCAATTTGTTTTATCCCAGCTGGTACTCAAAGGGTTAATAAACAGAGAAGGGGTAAAGAGTAAAGGAACTGTGAGCCATTCAGGAAATCATTTCTATATCTGATTAGTAATGAGGTGCAGAAAGCCTCTTTATAAACCACTATGTACACTTACACCATCCGCAGTCTTTCATTAATATTCTAGAAAGCTCATTCTTAATGCCACCATGTTTTTCATGATTGCATTTATTGCCTGTCAAAAATGCATTTGCTGTTTCCAACATATAGCTATGTACATTTGGGCGCCCATGCATAAGAAATTAATTAACTTCTTTCTTTGTATTTTTTACTACAAGAGTGAATGCTACATTACTTTGTTCCTGATTAATATTGAACTCTTTAGATGCTAGAAAGGTAGCAGTCAGGGCTGGTTTTATCAGAGGGGCATCATGGATAGCTCCTTAAACCCTAGAAAGCCGTTGGGTACATTGTACTTGTGTGGACAGCAGTTCCTGCTGTGCCACACTTGTGCAAACAAAAAAATAGAGAGGGCGCGCGATAGTGTAATATTGTAACAATTCTATAATAATATCAGCATGCGGAGAGTTCTTAACCCCTGACTCCACTCAGGGTCTTTCGATTCCGTCTAGAGTTATCCAGAAATCTCCACCAGAATAGATCCCTCTGGTATGATATCACAGGAGAATTTCTACCTCCTCTATATCTCTCTTGATAAGCGACAATGTGAAAAAAAAATTGTGTATAAAAAAATAAAACTGAAAAAGGCTGTAGTATTCAAAAAGTTGTATCCAATTTACTATTATAAAAGACATGTGTCTACAAGTTAAAATATATAGCTATGTGTTTCACGGCTACCCCGCCACTTTATCAAGCTATCAACATTTTGTTTGTATAAGCAAGAATTTGTCCATTGTTTATGTGAGTACCCACCTGAAGGTGATACGGTGGAATTACACTAGGGGCATCCCTCTGCTCTTTTTTACCTTTTTGTGTTTTTCAGTAACGCTTGTACAACGAAATGCGGTCACAGCATACCATGGCTATTGTGGACTAAACAAACTGCTCCACAGGGGGACAAAAAATACTAACTCCCCATACACTTAAATACAGCTTTTTAAACCATTCAATGCTAGGTATCCAATGCATTTATTTGCAATGTGTTGGACACCTCTAGCTTTCAAGGGGTTAAAAGTCCAATTTAAATTATTATCAAATGTATTTTTACCACCTATGGTGCAGTTGCTTTACTCCAGGGTGCTTTAAAGTTCATGAGAACTTCCACTCACACAGTGTCCCACAACTGAGTGAAACACATCACTCTCTTTACAGGGAATAGGCCACATAAATATATGTGGGGAGGGAGAAGCTGTTGGGGGCCCTAATTTGGCATCCTGTCTAGGGCCGTGTGGAGTCCTAATCCGGCTCTGCAAGCATTTTTGTATGGTTTCACAGTGATTCGGGATCCCAGGGCACCCACAGTAACACCTAATGACTGTATGGTGATGACAAGAGTTCTGCACCTTATGCCACACAAGCAATAGCAGGCACTGATTGGCTGAGCAAGTCAGCTGTGGCTCTCAGTTTATCACTGCCCGCTACCGCTGGTGTACAATAAGGTGGAGTGTAACTCTTGTCATCACCACACAGTCATGAGGGTGTTACTGCGGGAGCCCTGGAACCCTGAATCACTGCTAAACCATACAAAAACAGGGAATCCTAATACCATAATAACTCAAAGGAACACTATAGCTTTAGCAATACAAATGCGTATCCCTTATGTTATAGTTACCTGGTGGCCACTTAGGTGACCAGCCCCCAACTGCAGGGAGAAATTAAAAAAAGTTTTATTTAACTTTTCTCACTAACCCATTATTATTTTGTGTATCAGGACAAGTAGATTGGGTTTCCATTTTTGTCCCTTGGACAAGTATTTTTTTTTTTTTAATTTCCATACACCTGATGTGATTTTAGCAAAATAACTAATTTCTAACTTTTTTGTAATTATGACATCATAGCATTTTGCACTTCAGAAAATTCACTTCATGCAAGGCACCATGCAAAAGTTCGATTTGTTCTGGAAAAAAAAACATATATAGTTTCCATATGTAACTAGAAATTTACCAGTAGAAATCAAGCCTAAACAGAAGGATAGAAAAAATTCTGAAAATGTGTCTGGCCTACAGGGTACAGGAAATAGCCCAAACCCCTGGCACTGAAGGGGTTAAGGTCCACTAGAGACAGGGGTCTCTCATACTCTAGGAGAAACTCTGTCATACAACATAGTTTGGAACCCTCTAGATCTCCACATCGCAGTCTGATAAATGTGTGAAACCAGGTTGGAAAACTTGGCATTTTATAAAGAGTGGTCATGTATGTGTAGTTGAAAGCACAGTGTAACAAATAAGTGATTTTGGGAAAAAAAACTTCCAAAGTTACCTGCATTTATATTAGCTATTTTTATTGAAAACAACAGTTTGAGATATTTAGCTTCATATAGTTGTAATTTTACATATAATAGAAAGTACTGGCAGGCATGCATGCTAGATTCTAGCGTTCTACTCCTGCTCCCTGTAACACCTGCCATTGCCTGCCAGCCAGACACTAAATTTCTACTATGCTCTGTCACCCACCTGCCAATGCCTGCCAGTCAGATACTAACATTCTAAACTGTTCTTCTCCCACCTACTACTCCCCACCAGTCATATGTTAGCATTCCATTCTGCTCTCTCTCTCCCACCTACCACTCCCTGTCAGTCAGATATGAGCACTCCATTCTGCTCTCTCCCACCTTCCATTACCTGCCAGTCAGATATTAGCATTAAATTATGCTCTCTCTCTCTCTCCCACACCTACCACTCCCTGCCAGTCAGATATTAACATTCTATTCTGCTTTCTCTCCCTCCTTCTACTCCCTGCCAGTCAGATATGAGCATTCCATTCCACTCTGCTCTCTCTCCCACCTACCACTCCCTGTCAGTCAGATATGAGCACTCCATTCTGCTCTCTCTCTCTCTCCCTCTCCCACCTATCACTCCTTGTCAGTGAGATATGGGCATTCCATTCTGCTCTTTCTCCCACTCAAAATAATCTATTTGTTAAAAAAGTGACATCTCTTTCGCTTATACTGCTGTTGCCTTTCCACCGCTGTCCCCCAGGTGTCGGTCCCAATGGAGAGGTGTATCTACTACTCCCTGGTGCTATTATCTCATCACCTCTTCAGGTATCTCCCCTTAATAGGTATGTGTCTACTTTATTCTCCCTTTTTCTTCTATGTTTTACATCTTTCCTTTTCTTTTTTCTTCATCTTCTTCTCCTTCTATACTCCTGCACTTTCCTCTTTATGTCTTGCTCATAGATAATACAATACATGATACACGGATACCCTTGACGGGTATAACTCTATTAATTTACGTATGCTGTAAATGCACAACTCTCTTTTGTTGACATTTCTTTATGAGACATTATATTGTCACTCTCTGGAAGACTTAGCTCCTATCTCCAAATTTACTAAGTACTTCTAGACTGTTTTCTATTATGTTTTCCTGTAAACCTTATATATTGCCGTGTCTACTGCATTGACTATTCACTTGTTTTAACAATGTCCATTGTTTATCTTTTTTATTTTATTTTAATGTATTTGGCTTGTACTACTTTCTCTTTCAATAAAGCTTTTTGAAAAAAAAAAAAAAAAAAAAAAAAAAAAAAAGTGACATCTCCACTTTATAGTGTATGAAAAGAAACCTTAATGTGAGCACACAATATTCAATTTTAGGAGTAGATATTGTTTAAACCCTTGGATGTTAGAGAGGTCTCCAGCATATTTCAGCCCAATACTTTGGAGACTCCTAGGGGTTAAACGGGCCCACTACTTTATACTTTGTCCATATCCCAGCGACTGCTTATAATGGCTTTGGTAGCCATGTGGTAGAGACTTCACTAACACTCAAGGGGTTAGATTTTGGTACTGTTGCGTATCCACCACTATGGACTACAAGAGTTATACATTTTAGTGCATTCCCTGCAGAGCAGTCATCAATGGTGAAGATGTGGTAGCAGATTTGTATATTCCCTCTTAGGGTGACCACATTTCCCTTCTGCCATTCCGGGACGTGGTCACCCTATTGCCTTGCCTTGAGTCCCTGGTGGTCTAGCGGCGTGTCAAGAGGGAGCTCTGTGCCTCCTCCGGCACAGAGCTGAAGCTCCCGCGCGCTGTGCTCAGTAATGCAGAGCGCTGGGAGATGATGTCATCTCCCAGCGCTCTGTATTACTAGAGCGCTTACCTCCAGGAGATCAGGTAAGCTGCATTGCCGCCCTGGATGTCAGCCTGCAAGCGGCGTCCATGATGTGACACACCGCTTGCAGGCTGACATTCAGGGCGGCTTGGCTTCATTCCGGGACACTTCATTGTCCCGGTTGAAGGGGACCCGGGACGCGGGACATGTCCCTGAAATAAGGGACAGTCCCGGACGTTCCGGGACCCGTGGTCACCCTATTCCCTCTCAATGTAAATTTGCAATGATTTAAATGGAACTTTATATCCAATGAATGCTAGAAGTTTCTCCAGTGCATTACTTTACAATGCAATGGAGACCTCTCTAGCACTGAAGGAGTTTAAAAAGAGAGTAAGAAGATCCCCTGGAGCAAATAGTGAAGGGGGAACATGCAAAAGGGGCGGGTTGTATGATGTTAGGTGGGTATCAGAGGAGTTAAGTTAGGGAGGAAGAGGAAGTTAGTAAGGTATAGCATTAGGTAGATCGAGCCCACCCCGCCAGCCCTTGTTGTAGGTTCGTGGGATGGTGTTAGTAAGGGGTGGCCCTGCATAGGATGGAGGTATTTTCAGTGTGACAAAATAATTCAGGTTGCATCCTTAGGGAGGTAACCCTACAGAGGTGTGCACCAAACTTATGCCGAGGGTGGTTACGTTATCCATTTGGAGCGGGCTGGGTCTGGCACAATTTGGGTAACTGGTTTAAATGCACTTTAAAAAGTACATAATGGCTTGGTTTCGACATGAGCCCGTTTTCGGTTTTGGCCATGCAAGGGAAGATGTTCATCAAGTGGGGGATCTGGTTTAAAAGGGTTAAGTGTTATACCTAGTTTTGTTTATGGTACTAGTAATTTTATTGATATGTGTTATTTATTAAGTATTAATAAAATTGGCCTGTTCTTATCCAAGTTACGTGTGGTGTTTTTTATATCCCCATACCCTAGTCCTTTTGCTTATGTGCATATATTGTTAAGTTTGATTCTTCATTATACTTTTTTATGACATATTGTTCCTTTCTAAGTGTCCAGAACTTTGTCTTCTTCATGTTATTTAATTTTAAAGTGTCCCCCTACCTCCCCTTTTCACTACGTCACTTTGACTGCCCTCAGATCTGAAAGCCAGTCGTTTGACGGGACAGATTTCGACAAGGGACAGAATTGTGTCTATCAGTATTAGGAATCCCTTGCCTTGATTATGGAGGGCAGGTTTTTCCTTACGTTGACACAAAATTGTCCCTTGTTGCAATCCATCCTGACTGGCTTTTTGCTCTGAGGGAAGTAAGCATGATGTAGGGAACATTAGCCAAGCCGGTTCGGTACACAGAGCAGGAACGTCAGCCAATCCGAGTCGGTACACAGAGATGGAACGTAGATAAGGCAGAACAGTTAGGTAGTCCGGGTCATACACAGAGTTCACACGAATAATCAGAACAAACACTGGCAACAGGTACACCACAAAAGGGCAGCGCTAAAGTGACAGCGCTCAGTATAAAAAGGCTAGGACTGGGCGGAGACAATCCATGGTGGCCAATAAGAGAGACTGAGGAAGTGGATAGACATAACAATGTCGCCAGTGAAAGCACGGCCACCGTGATACGCATGCTCATATGCTTCTTACACAGACAACAAATAGCAACATGTTTAGCTTTTGGATTGTGAGTAAAGTATCTCCATACTGTAGACTACATAGACTGAGGGTTTTCTGAGGGGCTATTGCTACTGTTGTTAAAGGGATAGTAATACTTCGTTTTAACTTTATTTTATTTTATAGGCATTAAAAAACATGAAGAATGATATAAGTCTTATCTCTCAAACCTTTATGGTTTATGAGATATTCACAAGCAAAGTTTCCCGCTCCCGCCCCTTTTACCTAGTGTAAGCCATCTCTTCTCACATGTGGAATGCAGTCCATAGACCAGACAGATAACAGAAGGGGACACTTATTCCTATGAAAACAATGAAATCCCTGCCCCCCTTGACAAGCTTTTCAGGTTTTTCCCTTATCTTAATTGAAGATTGTTCCTCTCTGCAGTCTACCTGGGCACCTCCCTTCTGCTGTGGCTGAACAGTGTGACATCAGTAAAAGGGGCGGGAGGGGGATACTTTGTTATTGAATTACTCTGGAACTACAACTCTGACAGAATTGAAATAACACTCTCCAAAGTCCAAATACTATGATGATTAATTAGAGCTGCTTTTATTATGAAACATTACTATCCCTTTAAATGTTACAATATTAGTACTAGGTTTCAAAAGTGCTGCACTCCCAACAGCAGCCGAAGCACGCATCATAGCTAGGGTTGTGGACATTGATGTCTTGTGTTCCTAATCACTCAATAATAGTGCGTGTGGCTGGGTTGGGGTTGAACTTGGAAATGGTGATGATGTTGATGGTGTCTGATTGGATGACTGTGTATTTTTAGGCATCTTTCCTTGTCCATATTTCTCAATTGATTTCCTAGTTTATAAAATGCCATAGTGCTCCTTTTCAGTGGTAGAAATGTGAGTCTTCTCCTTTCATCTAATTTTCCACTTTAAGGAAAGTATTTTTAAAGAGAATTAAAAACTACCTATTAATCTTTCTAGCCATATGTTTATAATCATAGCTGGTAACTCTCCGAATTTGCCCTGGAGACAATGCTTTTTGCAGTGAATTATCGGATCTCTGGGGACAGACACTGATTCTCTGGTGGTTGGGAGTTTCTTATGAAATTCTGCCCACTTCTGCTCCTTTCCAGCCTGTTCCTCCCACTTCCCTACCACTTCTCCTCCTTCCCCATGCTGTTCTGCCCACTTTATTAGACAGCCATTAAGCCCCACCCCCACCTATGATTAAGCCCCACCCCGTTGTCACGCAAATCACATAATTTATATTCTCAAATTTGCACCACATGAGTCCCCTCTGTAGACTCTAGAAGGAAAAGTTCCAAGATATGTTTATGATGTAAATAATGTTTAAGCAAGTAACCTTTACTTATTGATGGCACAGTGCAGCACTTATGCTAATGATTGTCTGTGGTGGTCTAATATTTCCACAAACCGTGCTATGAATGAGTCTAGGAAAAGCCCCCAAACTTTGGACATTTCCATAATAGCACAGAAAGAGACATATTTTGCTTCTAGCAAAATCAGTTAGCATACTGTGCAGGGAATTAGCATAAAATGCTACCCTGTGCCACCAAAACATTAAGGTAAATATCTCAAAAACCATTTTACAAAAAAATGGCTAGTACAACTTAGAGGCAGATTTTAATTCTATTTAAAACAAACTGAACTTATTAGCAGGGCCAGATTTACATCTCAGGCACCTCTAGGCAAAGCACACTGGGAACCTTTAGTGCCACCCACCCATACCTCCCAGGCATCCTTCTTTAGAAGGGACAGTCCCTCTTTGAGACCCAAATCACTCTGTCCCTCTTTCCACCCTGGTGTCCCTCTTTTTAGGAGATCAGTGTAAATAAGTGTATCACTTTGCTCTATAGCAATAAAGCTCACATTAATTTTTGTTTAGACCTCAGTATATGTGATTATAAATTAGTCTGTGTAAGTAAAATACTTTTGGTCTTGTTCAAACTCATTTATACGGTTATGCAAAGAGGTGTCGATAGATCATGAAATAAACTAAAAATTCTCAGTAATGCTCCACCCACCAGCCACGCCCACAGCAACAGCACCTAAAACAAAAGTGTCCCTCTTTGGCTATGTGAAATGTTGGGAGGTATGCTCATGGTCCCACTCACAGACCCATACACTATTTCCTAGCACAGAAATGACCTTTGGCTTAAAAGAAGCAAGGCAAAAATAAAAGCTTTTATCCCCTTGGTTGCTAGAGAGATTTGTTGGAGATCTCTCCAGCATCCAAGGAGTTAAATAATAACTTGTAAAGGGGTATAAAACTGGTGCAGGGACATTTTGATTGTTCTGGCTAAACCCACAATTCTGAATGTGCGTGTGGCCGGCACAGATGAAGCTCCCCTCAAAATTTGGAGCTCTACTCTGCCTATTGGGAAATCTGTCCTTGCTTGTCAGGTTCACTTTGAGGTATGATGCCTGAGTTATCATGTTCCTTTTTTTAATTAAAGATATGGCATCTGCCCCTTTTCTACATGACTATTTTCATCCACAGCTTTTTAACAAAAGCAGCACTCCTTCGAGGGCTCTGACAAACTTTCAATTAACCGACTTCCAGTTATATGGCCTTTTATTTTGATAATATATTTTGCATTCATTGTAGGTTTCATAAAGCAGCATTAAAACAATTACACTGAAATGCTGAAAACCTTTTGTGAGATTTTAATTAATAATGGAATGGCTCGAATGCTTAGTTGTGCCCAGAGATAGGTTGAAAATAAATGGCATTTAACTCCGTAAAGACCAAAGAGCGTGCTATACAACATTGCACCATAAAGGGATATTAAAATGTCTCTAAATTTCTATTGATATTGAGTCTTTTCTTCAATTAAATTTGAGTGATCCCTCTAGTATTCATGGAGTGAAAATACCTATTTAAATTAATGGGATGGCTTGGCGTAGAATGACCCCATCTACCTCATTGGACTTACCAAGGCAGGCATTAGTCATACACCAGTCTGATATAGGCTTCTATGTTTAGTTTGCATTACACCTGCAGTTCCCTGTATATAGTGATTTTTG
This sequence comes from Rhinophrynus dorsalis, assembly GCA_037306005.1. Lineage (NCBI taxonomy): Eukaryota > Metazoa > Chordata > Amphibia > Anura > Rhinophrynidae > Rhinophrynus > Rhinophrynus dorsalis. Next base: position 366,746,872 of record CM074722.1, on the reverse strand, counting down.
TTTGTCTACTTCTAGATAACACCTACTCACAACAAGCAATCAGCTTAAATAAACTGGAATGAGAAGGGACATTAGTCTTGAGCCCATTATTCTTAGCATATGTTTCCATTCAAAGGGGCTGTAAATGTTTTTTTAAATAAATATATATATACACTATTTTTTATTTATATAGTGCCAACTTATTCAGCAGCTCTGTGTGTATGTATATATATATATATAATGATATACACACATTTTTGTGTAGGACTTTTCCTAGTAGATACGTATTTACAGTTTTATTAAAACTGCTGGTTCTTTAAATTAATAGTATCCTCTAGTTATCAAATTTTAATTAGTCTTTCTCCTGTATTCTATTGGAGAGGTGAGTCACTGACCAATAGTTCACCACTGAATGTGATAGAAACTGCTGAGTCATGCTGAATGTTTGAACTTTACTGAAGTAATGATGCTTTTTTCACTTGCTGACTTTATAAACAGACAAAACATTTTAATAAAACAGTTGACAGCTGTGGGAGTACCTTTGTTTAATTACGCAGGATAAGCTCTAAAACATATAGTATAATAAAAATAAATGACTGTCCCTTGGTTACAAAGTCTTTTTTTACACTAGAGGACAAAAGCAATTTCGGCCTTTTTAGTATGCCTATCTTTAGTAAAATGTTTCCTCTAAATCATTTAGTATACCCTCACAAATGTATATATTATTTTTAAGCATAAGTAGGACTTTCTTTTGATACTACCTTTATATGGATAACCCATCATTTAATTTGACAACAATATAAAAAAATTAAAAAATGAAAAATACACAATATTTTTATAGTTTTTCTTGTGATAATTAGTTCTGAATTAGATCCTTTTTAACCGGGACTGGATAAAAGGTATGAACATTTGTTCATATCTCCCAAGTGTCCCTTTTTAAGGGTGGTACTGACCTTCTGAGATGGAAATCCCTATGTCTCTTTCCCTCCGTGGTGTCCCTCTTTTAGGAGATCAGACTGTGTTGTGTGTGTATATAAGTGTATCACGTTGCTCTACAGCAATAAAACCCATGTTAACCTTTGTTTAAACTTCAGTATACGTATTTATAAATTACTCTGTGGTCTTGCTCTAAATCATTTATTCATTTGCTCAAGGAAGTGGTAATAGGTCATCAAGTGACCAAACCTGCTCTACCCATAGTCCTGCCCCCAGCACAACCAATTAAAATACTCCCCTCTTTAGCCATTTTATATGTTGGGAGCTGTGTTGACAGCTTCTCTCTTCCTCATGATCCTGAGGAAGAGAGGCAGAGAACAATGACATTCCCTTTGTCATGTGGCTCCACAGGCACATGTGATCTCTGTAGCAGTTATCAAATGTACGGAGTCACTGGGGAAAAGCTGGAACTGATCCTTCACAATAATCACAACCCTCCTCAGTGCATTGTGATAATTAACCCTTGACATGCAGGATCATCATATGCCCTTAACCTCTTAGTGACCGGCCGCGCGCACATGTGGCTGTCACTTAACGCCTGGCTAAGAATTTTTTTTTTTCAAAACTATTTCGGAGTCCCCGAACAGCATGCAGCCGCGCGGGGACCTGGACTTCCGGCACGTACACATACGTCCTCTGTCACTAAGTGACAGCTTTTGCGGGATGTACATGTACGTCCATTGTCGGGAAGGGGTTAAAGGATGGATTCCTGTGGTGTACCACGTTACCCGGCATTAACAGGTTAAGACAGAAAATGGCTTTAACCATTGGATGCTAGAGACATCTCTGACACATTGGCGGGTATGCACTAAGGTGTTATAAGGAGGGTGATAATGGGGGGAATAACTTCTCCAGTAACATCATTCCAGCAGTTTCTAAGTTATTCTATGGAGCTAACTTTGGAGAGCCTATTGCATAAGCTCCATAGAATAACATAGGAACTTGAGAAATGATATAACTGGAGTATTTATCCCTGTGTTATCACCTCTTTATCACAGCTTAGTGTATAACCCACATTGTGTCAGAGGAGGTTCTAGCACCTAAGGGGTAAAATGAAAACCTATGTATAATAACATCTTATAAACACAATTTGACATCAAGCTTCTACCACCTCACAATCGTGAGAGGTGTTAGCAAAGACACCACACTCAAGCGCGCACCAAAATATATAATAGCTATAAAACACAATATATATAGGTGTAATAAAACTATATTCAAGTATCAGTATGCAATTCTAAATGTCTTTACAGTTTCTTATTAATAAAATCGTAGTCCGACCTTGGAAGGATGTATCAATTGACCAATCCAAGCTGTCGTTTCAAACTGAAAAGCACTTTACTCTCTGTTGTCTCAGATCGCAGCCACACTTGTATGGTCTTCTTGGCACACTCTTCCATAAAATTTCTGCAGAAAGATGCACAAGACCAAAAGAACAATCTAAAAGTAGTGTTTATTAGTTTAAAAAATCATCCTGCAGTATAAATTGCACTTACAAAATCAATAGATTAAAAGAGTATATCACCAGTATCCTGGAACATCTCCTCCTTCCCAATAAAACCTCACTTGTACACAACTCGTTCCGATACTACCGTGGACTTCACAACTTAAACACAATCACAGCTGGTACCTCTACTTATCATCGGCTCTTGGTGATGCCTAGAATCTCCTGTAGATCCTGTTATCTCCGGATGGGTATAAATCAGTTAGATTCTTTCCCCAGTGCTTCTGGTACTTGACAACGATTCTCCATTCCAACACCGTTGCAACAAAGTAGCAGCAAAAAGTAGTAGCCGAACTCTGTCAGTCATAGATAATCAGACTTCTTCCACACACGTATCGCCAGTCCTCTGCCGGCTTTCTCAAGGGATAACATGGCCCCCTAGTAGGACTCCCTTTTAATACCACGTTTCTCTCCTACTAATCATTAACCCTTCAGGTGCTGAATCACTTTAAAACTCCATTATTAGATGACTCCACATTTGGGGTCAAGCCTTTTCTCTTATCTATAGCCTGTTATGATAATCATCAGCTAAACCTAAAACCTATGTCTGTATAAACATATATGTTAAAAATCATGATAAAAATCGTGATAAAAAACATGATAAAAAATCTAATTGAAATGTCCCTATAATAACACACCTATGCATATGATGCCATCAAAGTGGATTGGTAGAGCAGAGAGACTCCACAACAAATAAAAGAACATATAGCTTAAAGGTTAATCTTATACAGGGTATGGAGGACAACACAGAGACTGTTTGGATAACTTTAGAATATGGGAATAAGATGGTCACTCGTATAGGTGTGATCTATAGACCCCCAGCACAAACAGAGGAGTTGGATCAACTGTTGGTCAAGGAACTAACTAAGATGACTGTGAAAGGTGAGGTTATAATTATGGGGGACTTTAATCTTCCAGATGTGGACTGGAAAAACCAAGCAGCAGGTTCAGCCAGGAGTAGAGATATCCTAAATTCTTTACAAGGATTAGCTCTTAGTCAATTAGTAGAAGAGCCGACTAGGAAGGAAGCCACACTAGATTTATTATTTACTAATGGAGACTTGGTATCAGATGTAGCTGTAGGAGAGTGTTTGGGCTCCAGTGATCATCATTCTGTGTGGTTTAATATAAAAACAGAGGCTGAGTTGCACCACACAAAAACAAAGGTTCTAGACTTTAGAAAGGCTGATTTTTCTAAAATGGAAACATTTTTATGTCAGTCTTTAACAACTTGGAGATCTTTAGATGGAGTCCAGGAGAAATGGGATTATCTGAAATGTGTTTTACTAAACGCAACAGAGCATTGCATTAGACATGTCAGCAAGGGTAAAAGAAAGAGAAAACCACTGTGGTACTCAGCAGAAGTGGCAAATATAGTAAAAGAGAAAAAAGAAGCATTTAAGAAATATAAGCAGACGCAGAAGGAAGAAGATAGGTATCGGTACAAAACTAGGTTGAAGGAGGCCAAATGTATTATTAGATGTGCCAAAGCACACACAGAAGAAAAAATTGCCCAGTCAATAAAAAAGGGGGATAAAACATTTTTTAGATATATAAGTGAAAGGAGGAAAACGAAACAAGGAATAGTTAGACTAAAAACAAAAGATGGAAACTATGTAAATGAGAATAAAGGGCTAGCTGACTGTCTCAATGAATATTTCTGTTCAGTTTTTACACAGGAAGATGAAGGGAAGGGACCGCTGTTAGAAAAAAGAAATGGCAAGACACGGGAAACATGCATGTTTACAGAAGAAGAAGTTCTAATTCAACTTTCTAATGTAAAAACAGATAAATCAATGGGTCCAGATGGGATACACCCAAAGTTATTAAAAGAACTTAAGTGTGTTCTGGCAAAACCTTTAACAGATTTATTCAATCAGTCACTAGCAACAGGAATTGTTCCAGAAGATTGGAAGGTAGCAAATGTAGTACCGCTTCACAAAAAAGGTAGCAGGGAAGAGTCTGGTAACTACAGACCAGTAAGTCTTACATCAGTAGTGGGAAAATTAATGGAGACTATGTTAAAGGAAAGAATTGTTGAATATCTGAATATAAATAGCTTGCAAGATACCAAACAGCATGGGTTTACAGCAGGGAGATCTTGTCAAACTAACCTCATAGATTTTTTTGACTGGGTAACTAAAATAATAGATCAAGGGGGAGCAGTATATAGCTTATCTAGATTTCAGTAAAGCATTTGACACTGTCCCTCATAGAAGACTCATAAATAAATTGCAGTGTTTGGGTCTAGATGTAAAAATAGTGAAATGGATAAGGCAATGGCTGAGTGACAGGAGACAGAAGGTGGTAGTCAATGGAGAATATTCGGACGAAAGGAGTGTTACTAGTGGAGTACCTCAGGGATCTGTACTGGGGCCCATTCTTTTTAATATTTTTATTAGTGATATTGCAAAAGGTCTTCAAGGAAAGGTATGCCTTTTTGCAGATGATGCAAAGATCTGCAATAGGGTAGACATTCCAGGGGGAAAAAGCCAAATGGCGAATGATTTAGGTAAATTAGAAGAATGGTCAAGAGTGTGGCAGATGCACTTTAACGTTGATAAATGTAAAATAATGCACTTGGGACATAAAAATCCAAAGGAAAAATATACCATTAAGGGTACTGTGCTGTCAGAGACAACAGAGGAAAGGGATTTGGGAGTAATTATTTCTAATGACTTAAAGGTAAGCAGGCAATGTAATAAAGCAATGGGGAATGCAAGCAGGGCACTGGGTTGTATAGCTAGGGGCATTAGTAGCAGAAAAAGGGAAGTAGTCATGCCACTGTACAGATCTCTAGTTAGACCTCACCTAGAATATTGTGTACAGTACTGGAGACCCCATCTCCAGAAGGATATTGATACTCTAGAGAAAATTCAAAGAAGGGCTACTAAAATGGTGACTGGTCTACAGGAAAAGAAATATCAGGATAGACTAAAGGATCTGAATATGTATAGCTTGGAGGAGAGGAGAGAGAGAGGGGATATGATAGAAACATTCAAATACATGAAGGGATTCAACAAAGTACAGGATGGAAGTATATTTCAAAAGAGTAAAAACTTTAGGACAAGAGGCCATAGTCTAAAACTAGAGGGACACAGGTTTAGATGTAATGTAAGAAAGTTTTACTTCACTGAGAGGGTAATAGACAAGTGGAATAGCCTACCAGCAGAAGTGGTAGATGTCAATACAGTGACAGAATTTAAGCATGCATGGGATAGGCATAAGGTGGTCCTTAACATAAGAAAAGACCAAGGACCAAAAAAGGTTTGAGGTTTTTTTTTTTTTTTTTTTAACACAGTAGGAAATTGGGCAGACTAGATGGGCCGATTGGTTCTTATCTGCCGTCAAATTCTATGTTTCTATGTTTCTATGTTTCTATGTAATTCAACCACACTTCCAAAAACGGAAACCACCCTATAAATATATAAAAGAATATATATAAAAATATATAAGAGACAATGTGTGGTCAAGCCACACATCCCTAATTTAATCTCTCGTCAAAATCTTTTATAGATAAAAACTATAGAAATATATGTTTATAATATAAAACACACATACATGCCACTGTACGATACAGAATATACATATAAACATGTAATATAAAATATGTGTATATATCTCAAAACGCAATGGTCCAGTCCAAAATAAAGAGGGAACTTCACCCTAAATAATTTAAATTTTTTAAATTCTTTTTTAAAAAAATCACTAAAATATAAATTATTATTACAATGCATATAAAAAAATATAAAAATATTTGAGCTAGAAGACATATTTGGTACTATATAACACAACACAGAGCTGGAATCCCTCCCTCCCAATTACTTTAGATGAAGGCTGCCAAGTCTATGTCTATGTTAAGTCCCTCCGGTATTAAAGTAACTAATTGGTGGATCCAAAAAGTTTCTATCTCCTCCCCTCCTATCAATAGGAACACAATCTATGGCAGTCACCCATAGCTCCTTATGATTTTTTTTTTATGTTCTTTCTTAAAGTGTTTTGGCACACTATGGTTTTCTACTCCCCGATCAACATTCCTAATGTGTTCACTAACTCTTGTTTTTAATTTACGAGACGTTCTACCTACATATTGTAACCCACAGCTACATTACAGAAGATACACAACATAGACTGAATTGCAATTTAAAAATTGTCTTATTTCATAATCTTTACCAGTCTTTTTTGAAACAAATTTCTTTTTATCCATATGTTTATTTTTATCTTTATCATACAGATAGGGCGAGCAGGTTGAACAATCTTTTCTCCCGCATTTGAACATACCCGAGAGTTTTTGCAGGCATACAAAGGGATTCACTCTCATATCCTTTTTATCTACTTTATTCCTTATCATAATATCACTTGGAGACATCATGTCTTTTAAGGACTTATTTTTTCTAAAAGAAACTTTTGCTTTATCTGCCAATGTTGGGATCCTCTTTCAGTATGTGCCAGTGCTTATTTAGAATTTGTTGTATCTTTCCTGCATCGTCACCAAACGTAGTAGTAAAATAAAGGACTTTTTCATTACCCTTCTTTTCCTTTTCTTTATAAGTGATGATGATCTGGGTAATTCTTTAACTTTCATATAAGACTTGTCTATCAGTTCTCTTTTATAACCTTAGTAGTAAAATAAGGGACTTTTTCATTACCCTTCTTTTCCTTTTCTTTATAAGCGATGATGATCTGGGTAATTCTTTAACTTTCATATAAGACTGGTCTCTTTTATAACCTTTCTCTACAAATTTCTTGGTCATAACTATTGTCTGTCTTTCAAAATCTTGGTCTTTGCTGCAATTCCTCTTAATCCTCCTGAATTGTCCAAGCGGAATGTTGTTCTTCAACTACTGTGGTGGCAATTATTGTAGTGAAGATACCCATTACTATCCACCTGTTTTCTAAAATTCTGTGTTAGAACCTTACCTTCGTCTACAAATGACATTAAATCTAAAAACTCTATCTCTTTCTTATTATAATAGCTAGTAAATTTCTAATTCAATTCATTGGAGTTCAAATAGAATAACAAATCATTAAGTCTCTCTATTTCTCCATCCCAGATAATTATAATATCGTCAATGAAAAGGTTAAAAAATTGTCTCATATATTTTTATATATATTCTTTTATATATTTATAGGGTGGTTTCCGTTTTTGGAAGTGTGGTTGAATTACACATATTCTTTTATTTGTTGTGGAGTCTCTCTACTGTACCAATCCAGTTTGATGGCATCATATGCATCGGTGTGTTATTATAGGGACATTTCAATTAGATTTTTTTATCATGTTTTTTTATCACGATTTTTAACATATAGGTTTCTACAGACATAGGTTTTAGGTTTAGCTGATAATTATCATAACGGGTTATAGATACGAAAAAAAGCTTGATCCCAAATGTGGAGTCAGCTAATAATGTGGAGTCAGCAATTCAGCACCTGAAGGGTTACTGATTAGTAGGAGAGAAGCAAGGTATTAAAAGGGATTCCAACTAGAGGGCCATGTTTTCCCTTGAGGAAGCCGACAAAAGACTGGCGATACGCGTGGGGAAGAAGTCTGATTATCTATGACTGACAGAGTTTGGCTGCCACGGTTTGCGGCTACTTTGGTGCAACGGTGTTGGAACAGAGAATCGTCGTCAAATATCAGAAGCTCTGGGGAAATAATCTAACTGATTTATACCCATCCGGAGATAACAGAATCTACAGGAGATTCTAGGAATCACCAAGAGCCGATGACAAGTAGAGGTACTGGCTGTGGTTGTGTTTAAGCTCCATTGTGACGTCCGAGGTAGTATCAGAGTGAGTTGTGTACAAGCATGGGTATATTGGGAAGGAGGAGACATTTGAGGATACTGGTGATATGCTGTTTTAATCCATTAATTTTGTAAGTGCAATTTATACTGCAGGATGATTTTTTTAAACAATAAACACTACTTTTAGATTATTCTTTTCGTCTTATGCCCCTTTATGCAGAAATATAATACCATCTTAATGGCCTTTATACATTTTGTCTTTGAGGTTTGGTTCAATATAAAATATCATCTTCAAATAGTTCTGGATGTCCGGACCATAGAGGCAGACATTATTCTTTCTGGCAAGAAACTGGACCTCAAAATCTGGCCATTGTACGTGGTAATTCCCTGTGGCTCATGCTGCCTGCTTCATTTGGGGGGTGGGGGAACAAAACAAAAAGCAAAGATTCCATTGGATTAAGCTGAGATCCAGCAGTCCTTCAAGCAACTGTGGTGTCTGCCTCTGTGGCAAGGACTGAGTGAAGATATTTTCTCTGAACAAACAAAGACAAAATGTACTTTGTATTAGGATTGTCTGGCATAGTAAAAACAAGTGGGGGTTCATTACTGAGGTATTAGTGTTCCTTTAAAAGGGAATTTCACCTGTAATTCCCATTATGTGGTAGCAGACCAGCTGAGTTAGCTGGGACTTCAATGTGCACTTGTTGATCAGTCAAACAGTTTATCCAGGAGTCCGAAAACTGTCACTAATACCACTTCATAAGCCGATTATGTCCCATTTAATGTTATTCAGTTCTTGTTCTAGGTCCTCTAAGAATGAAACTGTACTCATAGATCAGATGTTAAGAGCTCCAATATATAAACACCAAAGGTAGCCTGATTCTTAGGACACTCTGCCACTGAACTGGTCATCCTGCTGCTATAGGAAGTAGTTTGCAAGCCTCTGGGGAATGAGGACCATTGCTTTTGTTGTTAATCTGCTGGGAGATTGGAATATAATCTGCAATGTTGGTCCAGTGCAGATTGGCAGATTTTGGATAAATTCAGTCTGGCCTCTTAGGTTGGATCTGTGACCCTGCCAGGAGTATATGCTCCCGATGGCAAAGTTCTCGGCTTCATTGACCATTGCAAACACTCTGTACATGATAAGGCATTGACCCATGGGCGTTATCTATCTATCTATCTATCCATCTTATAAATCGAGCCAGTTTCTAGTTTGCTGTCAATCATGCCCCGAGGTGCAGGAGTTAGTCCTCACTGCGCTCATTGCCAACGGAAAAGAGCCCCTTTCCGTGCCTCTCAAAATCATTGCATTAAATTTCATGGGGCAGTGCTCAGATTTGAGTGGCCACGGCGTGAAGCCTCCCAGCCACTTATGTGAAAAACCCTGCATGGACCTGGCACAACCAAGTGATTCCACCCTCCCCTTCTTCAGACTGTCTCCTTTGGCTCAATGAGCCCACCCTTCCATTCTCCTTCCTCAAGCACTACCCTTCACCCTCCTCATACCCTGTCTCCTCTGCCCCATTTCCTCCCCCATCTCCTCAAGTGCCTCTTTTCCCCTTACAAATTTCTCCTCTCCCCTTTGCATTGCTCCCATCCTCCTCCTTGTTTCCACCTTCCCTCCCCACCACCTACCTTTTGCCTGCCTCCTAGGTTTAATGTCACCACAGATCAGCTTCCTTCAAACTGCACGGAGCGCATGGGATCCACTCCAAGCAGTCAGAAGGGCTGGGAGACAGGTACCATGTGTGAAAGAGAGAGTGTGGTGTTTTTTGGGTGCAAGGTTAAGCCCTTTTAGTGACTAAGACCCTGTTCTCTGCCACTCAGTGAGTTAATGTTATGGGCAAAACTGTGCAACTATTGCTAATATGTATATATGTATGTGTGTGTGTATATATATATATATATATATATATATATATATATATATATATATATATATATGTATAATACTAGTTGAAGAGCCTGTTACATGGGCCACAGTGCCACTGGCAGCTGGTCGCGGGGCAGTCATGCACAGTAGAGACTGCCAGCCAACGCTGTGGCTGATACAGTGCCAGCCGGTCGCGGTGCAGTCATGCTCAGTAGAGACTGCCAGCACCGCTGCTGATACAGAGCGGGAAGCTCTTTCGGAGCACCCCGCTCTGTATCAGCCTCATCACTGGCAGTATCTACTGTGCATGACTGCAGCACACGCAGCAGTCTGTACTGCGCATGATTGTGGCGTTTTAGCGATTTATTATATAGGATGTGTGTAATATATGGACTGGATTCCATTGCAGTTCATAAATTAATCACTGGTTTCCCCATAACATTAAATAGGAATTAGTGTTGAGCGAGCATGCTCGGCCGAAGCTCGGTTCGGCTCGAGCATCGCTCTGCTTGGCACATGGCGGTACTCGTACGAGTACCGCATGTGCTCGACCGCCATGTTCGGGTCTCCTCCCCGCACGTTTCGCGGCTGCTGCGCAGCCAATAAACGTGCAGGGAGGCTCTGACATCAGTGTAATGCCAGCAGCCATGTTGGCTGCTGGCATTACACTGATTGGCTGGCCAGAACCCGTGATCGGGTGCTGTATAGCACCTGACCAGCGAGTTCGGCTCAGTCTTAGCCAGGGAGAGATGAGGATAGGAAGGGAAAGTCAGTGTAGGGAGAAGAAAAGCGAGTTTGTTAAAAAAAAGACCCAAAAGTCCTTTTTAGGACTACTGTGTGTGGGGGCAGCAGTTTATTTTGTGTGGGGGGGCAGAGAAAAAAAAAAAAAATCTTCATATATTCTGTTCACTGTGCCTAGCCGCAGATTAGCAGCACATTCTGTTTAGTGTGCAAAGTTGCAGATTAGAGCACATTCTGTTCAGTGTGCAAAGTTGCAGATTAGCAGCACATTCTTTTTAGTGTGCAAAGTTGCAGATTAGAGCACATTCTGTTTAGTGTGCAAAGTTGCAGATTAGCAGCACATTCTGTTTACTGTGCAAAGTTTCAGAATAGGAGAACATTCTGTTAAGTGTTCAAACTGTAAAATATCAAAGTCACATATTCCATTCACTGTGCGTAGCCGCAGTTAAGAAGCAAATTCTGTTTACTGTGCAAAGTTTCAGAATAGGAAAACATTCTGTTAAGTGTTCAAACTGTAAAATATCAAAGTCACATATTCCATTCACTGTGCGTAGCCGCAGTTAAGAAGCAAATTCTGTTTACTGTGCAAAGTTTCAGAATAGGAAAACATTCTGTTAAGTCTTCAAACTGTAAAATATCAAAGTCACATATTCCATTCACTGTGCGTAGCCGCAGTTAAGAAGCAAATTCTGTTAACTGCGCAAAGTTTCAGAATAGGAAAACATTCTGTTAAGTCTTCAAACTGTAAAATATCAAAGTCACATATTCCATTCACTGTGCGTAGCCGCAGTTAAGAAGCACATTCTGTTTACTGTGCAAAGTTTCAGAATAGGAAAACATTCTGTTAAGTCTTCAAACTGTAAAATATCAAAGTCACATATTCCATTCACTGTGCGTAGCCGCAGTTAAGAAGCACATTCTGTTTACTGTGCAAAGTTGCAGATTTGCAGCACATATTCCGTGTAATATGAAGAAGGCGGGTAAAAAGGGACGGGGAAGTGGACGTGAACCTGATAGTTCAGGGCGCGGGTCAGGACGCGTAGAAACTGCGCCTGGTGCCAGAGCACAAGACAGAAAGACATCCACCATACCTAGCTTCATGTCTCATTTTACAGGGCGTCGCAGGACATCACTCTCGAGGTCCGACCACTGCGAACAGGTGGTCGGTTGGATGTCAGCTGATACTGCTTCCAGTCGGTTAAGCACCACCCTGTCTTCCACCAAGTCCACTCTCAGTAGCCAAGAGTCTGGTCAACATAATCCTCACTCTGAGCATCCTTCCTCCCACCATAGAGGATCTGGTCAAAGAAGTGATCCCACACTGGGATATAGTGAGGAGCTCGTCTCATCACCAATCCTTAATTTGAACCTCTCTCCAAGCACGCTTGCAGAGGAACATGACATCTTGTGCCCTGATTCACAACCTCTAGAGGGTACCCAATCACAAGAAGATGACACAGGTGAACGGCATTTAAGGTCAAAGGAAGTGGATGATGATGATGATGAGACACAGTTGCCATTAAATCAACCACTATTACTGTCTCAAGACCTTGATGAGGAGGATGATATACAGTTGTCAATGACTGAGTATGTGGTGGGATCAAGACATGAGGAGGATAATCAGAGTGAGGAAGTGGAGGAGGACTTGGTGGACGATGAGGTGACTGACCCCACCTGGGAAGGTGTAGAGCCGAGCGATGACAGCAGTCCTGAGGGTGAGCCATCTGCAGCACCGCAACAGGCTGGAAGAGGCAGTGGTGTGGCTACAGAAAGAAGGCGGACCGCACCAAACCGGCCCGCAAATGTTCCACGGAGCACCCCCTTGCGTAAATCTCCCTTGCCAAGGGGTAGGTGTTCCGCGGTATGGCGTTTTTTTAAGGAAAGTGCGGACGACAAAAGAATTGTAGTTTGCAACCTGTGCCACACCAGAATGAGCCGAGGCATGAACACTAGAAACCTCACCACCACCAGCATGATCCGACACATGGCATCCAAGCACCGTAATAAGTGGGAGGAACGCCTGGATCGCCCATCTGTGCCTGCAGGCCACACCACTGCCTCCTCTTCCCCTGTTTTCGAAGGCGCAGGCCCGCATACCTCCCGCCCTGCACCTGTACCATCTGAAGCACCATCAGCGACCACATCCACTTCCCTGTCCCAGCACAGCGTCCAAATGTCGTTACCCCAGGCATTTGAGCGCAAGCGAAAATACCCAGCCACCCACCCACAGGCCATAGCACTAACCTCACACCTTTCCAAATTACTGGCCATCGAAATGCTGCCATTTAGGCTTGTGGAGACTGAGTCCTTCCGCAGCCTGATGGCAGCAGCTGTCCCTCGGTACGCAGTCCCCAGCCGCCACTACTTTTCCCGGTGTGCCGTCCCCGCCTTACACCACCATGTGTCCCGTAACATCACCCGTGCCCTGACCAACGCAGTTACTGGGAAGGTCCACTTAACGACTGACACATGGACAAGTGCTTGTGGCCAGGGACGCTACATTTCCCTGACGGCACACTGGGTGAATGTCGTGGAGGCTGGGAGCGACTCGGACCCTGGGATGGCACAGGTGCTACCCACGCCGAGGATTGCGGGCCCTACCTCCATCAGGGTTTCCGCCAGCACCTACGTTATTGGCTCCTCCTCCTCCGTTTCCACCTCCGAATTCTCTGCGCGCAGCGCAGCGCTTCCGCCACCCATCAGCCGGTAGCTGGAAGCAGTGTAGCACTGCAGTGGGGAAGCGTCAACAGGCCGTGCTGAAGCTGATCTGCCTTGGGGACAAACAGCACACGGCCTCAGAGCTGTTGCAGGGGATTAGTCACCAGACCGAGCAATGGCTCTCGCCACTCAACCTGCAACCAGGCATGGTTGTGTGTGATAATGGGCGTAACTTGGTGGCGGCTTTGGAGCTCGGCAAGCTCACACACGTACCATGCCTAGCGCATGTATTTAATTTAGTGTTTCAACGATTTCTAAAAACCTACCCCAATTTGCATGATCTCTTGACGAAGGTGCGCCGCGTGTGTGCACATTTCCGTAAGTCATCTACAGCTTCAGCCGGCCTGTTGACGCTGCAGCAGCGCTTACAATTGCCAGCTCACCGGCTGCTGTGTGACGTGAGCACGCGCTGGAACTCCACCTTCCACATGTTGGCCCGGCTTTGTGAGCAGCAGAGGGCAGTAGTGGAGTACCAGCTGTTACACGGTCGTCGCCTCTCCGTTCAACTTCCTCTAATCAGAAGTGAGGAGTGGGAATGGATGTCAGACCTCTGTGAGGTTTTACGCAATTTTGAGGAATCGACACAGATGGTGAGCGGCGATAACGCTATTATCAGTGTAACCATCCCACTTCTGTGTCTACTGAAACGCTCGCTGCTCACAATTAAAACTGACGCTTTGCATGTGGAAGAGGTGGAAATGCGGGAGGAAGAGCTTACACAAGGTGACAGCCAGAGCACCCTCACTTCGTCTTCTCAGCGACAATTGGAGGAGGCGGAGGAGGAGGAGGAGGAGGAAGACACGGTTGCCTCCGCTATAGAGGGTAGCCATGGAACTTTAGTTCCATCTCTTCAGAGTGGGTGGGCAGAAGAGGAGGAAGAGGATGAGGAGATTGAGAGTCATCCTCCTGGTGAGGACAGCAAAATCTTGCCTGTTGGTACTCTGGCACACATGGCTGACTTTATGTTAGGCTGCCTTTCCCGTGACCCACGCGTTATACGCATTTTAGACAACACGGATTACTGGGTGTTCACCCTTCTGGACCCCTGCTACAAAGAGAATTTCTCATCTCTCATTCCTCCGGTGGAGAGGACAAACAAAATGGTGCAATACCAGAAGGTTCTTGTCGAAAAATTGCTCCAAAATTTTCCATCTGACAACGCTGGTGGCAGAGTACGTGCTACCTTGGCCAACCGAGAAGGGGAGAAAAGGGGAGCACACAGCAGTTCCGACAAAGGCAGGGCAACACTCTCCAAGGCGTGGGACACCTTCATGACACCCCGCCAGCACCCTCACCCTGATGCGCAGCCTAGTGTCACAAGGAGGGAAACGTTTTGGAAGATGGTGAAGGAGTACGTAGCAGACCGTGTCAGCGTCCTCAATGATCCCTCTGTGCCTTACAACTACTGGGTGTCCAAGCTGGACACGTGGTATGAACTGGCACTCTACACCTTGGAGGTGCTGGCCTGCCCTGCCGCCAGCGTTCTGTCTGAGCGGGTGTTTAGTGCTGCTGGTGGCATCATAACAGATAAGCGTATCCGCCTTTACACCGAAAATGCTGATAGGTTGACACTTATAAAAATGAACAAGGCCTGGATTTCCCCTGACTTCTCCACTCCACTGGAGGAAAGCCCCGGGGGAACATAAACTCACTTTATATATGTTATTTACAATGATGGGAATACTCTGTATTCCCATTCACCCCTTCCACCCAAAAAACGGGTATATGGTTGACTCTCTTCCATATGCCCAGTGATATAATTTTTATATAGGGCCAGCTCACCAGCTGGCCCAGTGATATAATTTTTATATAGGGCCAGCTCACCAGCGGGCGCAGTTTGACAATTTTTGTATAGGTCAGCTCACCAGCGGGCCTTCTCATATAATGTTTTATTGGGTCAGCTCTCTAGCGGGCCCTCTCATATAATGTTTTATAGCATCAGCTCACTAGCGGGCCTTCGCATATAATGTTTAGGATGGTCAGCTCCGCAGCAGACCCTCACCCATAATGTTTTAGATGGTCGGCTCAGCGCACGTTTCCCTCTTAATCATGGCCCCAGTTCAGAAAAATCAAGGAAATTTTTGGGAGAATTTGCCTCTGCGCACGTTTCCCTCTTAATCATGGCCTCAGTTCAGAAAAATCGAGGAAATTTTTGGGAGAATTTGCCTCTGCGCACGTTTCCCTCTTAATCATGGCCCCAGTTCAGAAAAATCGAGGAAATTTTTGGGAGAATTTGCAGATGATATACAAGTAAATATACAGCAAATACTGTTTGGTAACAATTTTTCGCCTAAAGTCGTTTTTATCTTCCTTTTTGTGTGTTTTACGGTCAGTCTGTAAAAATGGCGCACTACGGGCGAAAGATCGTTCCCAGCAGCGACGTTGAAGTCCAAGATGCATCCAGACATCCTCCCTATGCTGTCCCTGAACCATTTCTGTGGTGTTTCCATCATTTTCTGCCCTTTTCCTATGGACCAGGCACCCTCCCCTCATCAGAGCAGGGGGTGCCTGGTGTAATGCTCGAGTCCTCCCATTGACTTCAATGGGGCTCGGGTGCTCGGCCGAGCACTCGAGCCTCCGGGGGTGCTTGGTCAGAGCACCCGAACACCCGAGCATTGGGGTGCTCGCTCATCACTAATAGGAATCCTTGAGAAACAAGCAAGGAGTATATAGATAATGCTTGAGACCTTTATTTGTTGATGGTACAGTGTGGCAATATATGCTAATTCATTTCTGTGTAGTGCCAGTATTACCACACATTGTGGTAGAGACTTATCTATAAGGAGCCCTCACACTGGGGTAATTTCTAATAGCTCAGAAAGCGATATGTTTGGCCTCAAACATGATTCCCTGAAGGTTAAATTCTCAAAAATGATTTATGTTACAGAAAAATAATTAGTACAACATATCTGCAGATCTTAATTTCTCTTGAAAACAAACTAACCTTATCTTAAGGTGAAATGTCACTTTAACCCTTTAAGAATCAGAGAGGTCTACAATGTATTGCATAGGAATGCATTGTGTACCATATGATTGTGTTTGTTTACTGTACATTATGTTGTTGTTCTTTACTACACATTTCACACAGTCATTTTGTTCATGCCATGTTTACATAAAACTCTAAATGCTGGAACAATCATGGCTTAATTGTTTTTCACTGTGCATTTGTAGTTGCAGCAATTAACGTTCTCAGCAGGACAGATATACAAAGGTCCCCTTACAATCAGAAAGCTCAAGGCACTAGGGGAATTGCACAGAGCAATTATATAAAGAAGGTGAATTGAAACTCCAAAATATTCCCAAACCAATTAAGTATCTCGAAATGACAAACTGAAATAGGGGAGGAATGAAGTGAATCTTTCAGAACACAAGACCTTCATTAGTCAATGAAGAAGATATTGGTAATTGAGCCTCAGGAAGCATCTAAATCAAGTGTCCTGTAACCATTAACAAAAGTCTGAAGAAATATTTTGGACATGACCAATAATAAAGATATGTCCATCGGCACGAAAGGGAAGAGGAGCAATGTAGGGCAGAAATGAACAATCCCCACTTTCCAATTGAGTTAAACAGGGCTTTTAACCCCTTGAATGCTAGGGAGGTCTCCAGTGCATATATTTGCAGTACATTGGTTTCTCTAGCATTTCAGGGTTAAAAGTCCCATCTAGGCTTCAGAACAATGTTAATCAATTTTTGGTAAATGAGATTTGGTACCGTGCTAGTAATACAGGAGGCAAGTATAATCAAGTTGATACCTTTATTGACTAACTAAGCAGATTTAGGATGCAAGATTTCAAGACCTCTCAGGTCTCTTCCTCAGGCATGTTATACAGATAAATATGAAAACATCTCTCTTAAATACAAGTACATATTGCATTAATTGCAATGGAAATCAGATAAGATCAGCTCAGTCTAGACCCAGATTCTCGTATTCAAAAACCATATTCAAAACAGCCTATTTCATGTTAGCCCAAAGTCTAGCAGATGTATAGATTACTTATATTATTTCTGGGAAAAGTGAAAGTGAGAGTCTCCTGAGGCAGTACAGAGCTTAATAGCATATGAAACTGCATTGAAAAGTTTCATTAGCATTTCAAACTGCAGGGAAAGTGTCACTAGCATGTGGTATCTGTATGAATATCTTCTGAACTATGCATTTGCTTGCCTTTTGATAGTTCTTAATGAAAATTTCCGATATGCAAACTTGAATCAAGGTGACAGGTTCACTTTAAAGTTTTGATTGGCTTATTTATTGAAAGGGTGTACAATGAAGATACAATGTACAACAGTGAAAAATGCAGTGCTCACAGGTTTGTTTAACTTTTTTAGGGCCAGAGAAGTATCTAACATTGTGTACTTTGGTACTCAAAAGGTTAATTATTTTTATTTATTTAATTTTTTTTATTCTCCTTGAAAGCCAAGTAGTGACCCACTGTGCCTTACTGACAGCTGATGAGAATGGGCCTGTTGCTTACAATGATGCCTGGAGCTGCAGCTCCACTAGCCCTCTAGTTAAAGGGATAGTAATACTTTGATTTAAAAATGTCTAATACTGTACCTATTAATTATAGAACTAGAATAAGCTACTTCTCATTTCTCAAGACTTTATAGTTTTTGCATTTGTAGCATTTAAAGTTTCCCCCTCCCTCCCCTTTCTCATACGTCAGCTCTTTAGCTGACAGAGGCAGATCCTGGTCCCGGTACCTGTGGAGGCTCTTCCGCAGAGCCAAAATCACAACATTTATGAAGAAATACTTCATTGGAACAGTGTACAAAGTGTGCTTGCAAACCAGGCACACTTTGCAGACTGTTCCAGTGAAGTATTTCTTTATAAATGTCGTGATTTCAGCTCTGCTGAAGAGCCCCTCCTATGGATCAGATGATTTGTTCCAGAAGTATTCCAATTCTTCTTAGTACATTGGTGTGTTCAGTTTAGTAACATTCAATGTAATGGTGGGGTACCTCTAATAGATGGCTTGTTACAGATGCCCAAGGCCAGAGTGACCAATTGACTTACCCAGAGGTATCCAACACTTTGCAATGCAATGCAGTGAATACTGCTCTGGCACTCAACGGGTCAATGGCAAAATGGGCCTAAATCTAAAAGGTATGATGGCATATTCCATTGGAATGGTGTACAGTATAATGTTCTGTTGATACACAGTAGAAGAGGGTTTTAGATATTAATTTCTTATTCAACATTTGAGTCAACATTAAGCAATGTGTTTGTTGCTCTCCCTATAGGCAGCATAGTATCCCACAGTGGCTTACTCATTACAGATGGTAATGGGCTTGCTGTTTTCATTGAGGCTGGAGTTGCTCCATCAGCCCTATTGTTAATCAGGCCCTGCAGAAGCCAATAACAAAACAAATTCTACCCAGAATTATTTTCTTCATTCCCAGCTCTCCATCTGATAAAGTAAAAATATAAACGTCAAAAGAATTGGCTATGAAACCTGAATTTAATTAGGTCTGCAAATCAGCGTGTGGCTTCTAATTATCTTTAGATTATCAAGAGATTCTGTCTGGCCTATCTGGATCCTCCTGGCTCTGAGCCTTGTGCACAGGTGAGAGTCTGATGTTTGCAACTAGAAATCTCTGCTCAGAGCTTTGTGTCTGAGCCCCATGATGTGCAAATTGTTCCTTTCCGAGTAATTTATTCACTACATGACTTCACATCACAGTAATTGTGCCTGTTTTTGTGACCTCGCTGGGTCGGATCTCAGTTTCATCCTGTGTGCTGCTGCTGTCATTACAATGCTAAAGCAGAATTTCTTCTTCTAAGCAAAGCCAGAAAGTTCTGCAAACAAGCATGTTGCAATGATTGTGATCATTGCTGTAAACCTCCAAGCAGGAGGGCTCTACTGATGGACAAACTACACCAATAACAGCTGGCACAGGAAGGTCCCAAATGGTTCTAATTAGACAGGGGACAAGATCCTGTCACTCCTTCTGCATGTTTGTTTATTTAATGTGTGCATATGCATGTGTGTATGTGTCTGCATGTGAGTATCTCTCTGTAAGTTTGTCTCTCATTTCAGTGAGGCTGATGTATTTAGAGGAACTAGAGCAATTCTGGTGTAAACCAAATCTTCCATAGGGCATAAATAAACACTCATTGATTTAAATGGAGATTTTAATCCTTTCAATGCTAGGATCTACATAAGGTCTGATTTTTGTGCTCAATTCCTACCTAACACCTAAATATTAAGACGGTGGTTCTTCAATTTTTCCTGCAACAAACCCTTAATGTTTCAAATAAAATCCCCACAGCTGGCTGGGAATTAAAATAATTGTAGTCTTCAAAAGCTGGAGGGCCTTATGTTGCCCATCCCTGAGCTAGATTATAGGGCTTATTACAAAAGCGGTATTGCAGAATTGTTCTGTTTAAAATCTCCAATGTTAGTTACAGAACCACACATACAACTGTCACTCCAGCCTTGTTACCTTGTCTGTCATTACTTAAAGGGATAGTATTGCTTGAAAATAATTTTATTTTATGTTGTAGCCCTTAAAAAAAGCATAAAAAAATAATATAAGTCTTATCTCCCAAACCTTTATGGTTTGGGAGATATTAGCAAGTAAAGTTAATAATAGTAAAAGTAAAGTTCCCTTTTCCTGTCTGTTTTTGCCAAGTCTGCCATCTAGTGGACAGATTTGGAATCCGGTCCACAGATCAGCCGGCAGCTCTTTAGCAGTGTCAAGATCACCATCTTTAAAAAGAACTACTTCATTGGTATCACGGTGCCCGTGATTGGTGCTGTTCAGTATCAGTCACTTGCTGAGTATTATGATTGGCTGTCTGTGATTAGCCCTCCTCACACAGCCTTTTTAAACCCAGGCTGAGCACTTCCAGGTTGCCCTTTCGTGGTGTTTCTGACTTCACTCTGCCTAACCTGCTTGTCAGGCTTCTGGGCCTGTTCCTGCTGTACTTGCTGATCCTGTGTTCCAGAGTTCCAGAGTTCCAGTGTTCCAGTGCTCCTGTATGCTAGTGTTCCTGTGTTCCAGAGTTCCAGTGTTCCTGTGTTGCAGCACCTCGCGGGTTAATCTTACTGAGTTCCAGTGTTCTTGTGTTCCAGCACCTCGCGGGTTAATCTTACTGAGTTCCTGAATCTCCTGCTCCAGCCGTCGCTCTGGCGACATTGTTCTTCTCCCTGCTGATCATACTTTGTTGGTTCCTGGTGGCAATATACATTGTAGGTCCCAGCGTGCGGACGGTGGTTTACTCCACTAAACCTGGTTGCGATATATATTGTTGGTCCCAGCGTGCGGACGCTGGTTTACTCCACTAAACCTGGTTGCGATATACATTTTTGGTCCCAGCGTGCGGACGCTGGTTTACTCCACTAAACCTGGTTGCAATATACATTGTTGGTCCCAGTGTGCGGACGCTGGTTTACTCCACTAAACCTGGTGGCGATATACGTTGTTGGTCCCAGCGTGCGGACGCTGGTTTACTCCACTAAACCTGGTTGCGATATACATTGTTGGTCCCAGCGTGCGGAGGCTGGTTTACTCCACTAAACTGGTTGCGAGATACATTATTGGCTCCAGCGTGCGGACGCTGGTTTGCTCCACTAAACCTGGTTGCGATATACGTTATTGGTCCCAGCGTGCGGACGCTGGTTTACTCCACTAAACCTGGTTGTGATATACATTGTTGGTTCCAGCGTGCGGTCGCTGGTTTGCTCCATTAAACCTGGTGGCGCTATTACCATTAGTCCCAACGTGCGGACGTTGGTTTGCTCCTGAACATCCAGTACTGTGGTCAGTCGCTGTCCACTTCCTTGCAATTGTCTGAGTATCCCTGGCAATAGACTCCTGCTGAGTAAGACCTCATACTTATGCTCTATGCTGTCTTAGTCACCTGACAGCTGGTCTACTCGCTCAGGCTGCCCTGCCCGGTATTGGTGAGGCCGGTAGAACCTTGACGATACCATCCTGTAGGTTGCCTCACTCCAGTACTCCTTTGGGCTGCCCTGCCCGGTATTGGTAAGGCCGGTAGAACCTTGTAATTCACCATCTTTAAGGTTGCCTTACCCGTTATTGGCAGGGCCGGTAGAGCCTACATTCAGCATTCCGCGGGGGCTGCCTTGCCCGGTATTGGTAAGGCCGGTAGAACTGGTATATGTCATCTCACGGTTGCCTTACCCGGTATAGGCAAGGCCGGTAGAGCCTGTCATTAAAACTGTCACTTGGGTTGCCTTGCCCGGTATTTAGGCAAGGCTGGTAGAACCTATTATATGTTATATTACTGTTGTATTGTTATGTATGTTTACCCTACGGGGACTGCCTTTAACTTTTAATAAAGTTAAGTTATTTTACCAAACCTTAAGTCTGAGAGTCTTCAAAAACCGTGACAATTGGAACTGTTTACAAAGTGTGCCTGGCTTGCAAGCACACTTTGTAGACCATTCCAATGAAGAAATTATTTTTAAAGATCGTGATCTCGGCTCTGCTGAAGAGCCATGGCCGGTCTGCGGACCGGATTCCAAATCTGAAGGCTTGAGCAGTGACGGCACTCCAGGGGAAACTTTACTTGCTAATACCTGCTAATACTTGATAAGACTTATTTAATTTTTAATGTTTTTTTAATGGCTACAATATAAAATAAAAGTATTTTCAAGCAATACTATCCCTTTAAGTTTGCTCAAGTTTAAGGCTTTGTACTTCTTCAGGAACCATGAAGTCCTACAATACCTACACTGAGAGCCACTGTACTAAGTTATTTAAGCAAAATGAGACCACTTGGCAACACTTGACATAAACGAGTGGCAGGGGAGTTTATGGGCATTTTGGGATTGTAAAATTTCCATGGTTCTGGTTTTGTTCTAACAAGGTACGGACTTAAGCAGTTCAAAATTCTGCCTTTTTCCTATAAATGCTATAGTGGAGGTGTTTGACCTTGCTTGTTTTAGACTCTTGCACTAGAGGAGTTGTGTGCTTTGGTATATACTTAAAGCATCGGATACAGTAGCATAATTTTTAATAAAAACACAAGAAAAGTGAAAATGGTACAAATGTCCTAAAATCTGACTGTATATAATGAGCTCAGACATTGTTAATTCAGAATGGAAAAGGTCAGATGAACGTTCAACTGTTACAAAAGATTCACTAAGATGTACCCTTTTGAAAAAAAGGACGTAACTCACTGGGTCACACCCCCTAGGGTGGACGCTGCAGTTTCAAGAATCGCTAGACATACTACTATCCCATTGGAAGATGATGCAGCATTAAAGGACCCAATGGATAAGCATATGGAATCAGCCTTAAAACAACATTAGTCCTTAAATGTCCAGAACATGAAAGTTGCAACTGCTCTTCCTTGCATAGCCAGAAAAATTCGTATATGGTTATCTGGCTTGGAAGAAAAAAATAGATTTTTTTGGTTCCCAGATCCAAACTGCTCAAGGAGATGGCAACTATTAAAGAAGCAAAAACTTTGTCTGTGCATCTCTAGATTCTTTGCGAGTTGTTGCAAAATTATCAGCATTGTCCATCTCTGCAAGACATGCACTGTGGTTAAAACCATGGGGAGCTGATGGCTTATCAAAATGTAAACTTATGTCTCTGCCTTTTACCGGCGAAAAATTGTTTGGAGAACAACTGGAGGAATTAGTCAAGCAGGTTACTGTGGGGTAAGAGTGCAGTCTTACCCCAGGATAGACAAAATAGATCTTCTCCATCAAGATCATCAGGTTACAAACCAAGGAATTATCCTTTTTGTGACGCCATACGTTTTCAGTCCATACAACAAGAGCAAAGAAGACAGCCTTCTTCACATTCAAGAGGGGGATTTAGAAAAGATTACCCTAAGAAGGCTTCCTTCAAAAAAGAATTCTGAAGTCTAGCGGCTCCCTCCTCCAAAGCAGGTTGGGGGTCGCCTGCCCCTGTCCAGTAGTGTCTGGAAAACATCAGACAGATGGGTCAAACAAATCCTGGAGGAGGTATATCCGTTAGAATTCCACATGACCCCATACAGTCACAGATGTCTACAATCAAGATTTTCTGTAAACAAACGGAGAGCAAGACTCTTCACCAAGGAGCTGAATTCACTATTACTAAAAAAGGTCATCAAAAGTGGTATTGCATCTTACAAGTCTGGGTTGGGTTATCAACCAAAGAAAAAGCCAATTACTTCCAGCACAGATCATAACCTTTCTAGGGATGTTGATCAATACCAGAGAAGCCAAGACCACCCTGTCACCCCAACGGCTAATGAATGTTCGAAGAACAGTCTCCAGACTTCAGGTCAGGAGTGCTCCAACTGCTCAGACTGTCATGGAGACCCTGGGGAATATGGCATCAGCTGTTCAAATGATTCCCTGGTCAAGGTTCCACATGAGACCCCTGCAACACCTCTTCTTAAATTTATGGAACAGGGATTACAAGAACCAAGACAGAGGATAATTATTCCAGAAACCATCAGGAACCAGTTGTCATGGTGGACAAAACCGGTAAGTCTGAGGAAAGGAAGATCCCTACAAGATCCTCCATGGGTTGTGATTCTCACAGATGGCAGTCTGTTGGGATAGGGAGGAGTATGGGTATCAAGAACTGTACAAGGCAAGTGGTCCCCAACAGAGCAGAAGCTACACATCAAGCTGCTGGAAATAAGAGCTGTGGCAAAAACTCTGAAGCAATTTCAATCAGAACTACAGGGACAGGCAGTTCACATCCGATCTGACAACACCACAGCAGAAATGTACATCCGAAACCAGGGAGGAACAAGGAGCAGTTCCTTTAACAGAGAGGTGGCCCCCATTCTATCTTGGGCAGAAAAAAGTTTGATAACCATTACAGCATCTCTCATATCCAGAGTTCACAACGTAACAGCAGACTTTCTGAGTAGGACACAATTAGATCCCGGGGAATGGTGCCTGAATCAGGAAGTTTATCATCATATAGTTCCAATGTGGGGACATCCAGAAATTGACTTGATGGCCACACCAGCCAACACCAAGTGCAAAAGATTCTTCTCCCGGTGGCACAGCCCAGCAGCCCAGAGCCGGGATGCTCTCAAGCATTCCTGGTGTTTCTCTCTGGGGTACATTTTCCTCCTATTCCCTTAATACAGGAAGTATTAAGGAAGATCAGAAAGGAGAAAATAGAGCTGATTCTAATAGCTCCACGCTGGTCCAGGCGGAGTTGGTTATCAGACCTAGTGACAATGTCGACTGTCCCCCCATGGACCCTTCCGGTGAGACTTCTTATACCAGGGGCCTGTATACCACTCCAGTCCGGGGTTTTTCCATCTAACAGCCTGGAGGCTGAGCGAAAATATTTAAAGCAAAAAGGAGTTTCTGACTCATGACACCATGCTGGCAGGCAGGAAGCTATCTACTACCAAGGTGTACACCAGAGTTTGGAAGACGTTCATTAATTGGTGCAGTCAGAATCGGATTTCAGAAGACACCATTTCTACTAATGTTGTATTAGATTTTCTTCATAGAGGATTAAGGTTAGGACTGAACCCAGCCTCTATTAAGGTCCAGATTTCAGCCCTTTCAGTAATCTTTGTTCAGCAGTGGGCAGATGACATACTAGTAAAGCATTTCATAAAAAAAAAAAAGCTCCTCGAATACGAGATAATATCCGCTTATGAGATCTTAATCTTGTCTTGAATCAGTTGACAGACTCCTCATTGTTTGAGCCTCTAGATCAAATACAGATAAAACATTTAACTTGGAAGACAGTATCATTAACTGCAATGACATCAGCTAAAAAAGTCAGTGAGCTACAGGCCCTCTCCTGTCAGGCTCCATATTTGGTTATCCTCCAGGATAAAATTGTTTTACGTATGAAGCCATCTTTTATAGGAAAGGTTATATCAGACTTTCATCTTAAACAAGAAATAAATCTACTGTCCTTTTGTGCCAATCCTTGCTGGGTTAAAGAAGAGAGACTACACTATCTAGACCTGGTCCGTTGTGTATCAATATATCTGCAGAGAACCAAGGACTTTCGGAGATCAGACTCCTTATTTATTCATTTTCATGGTAAATATAAAGGTTCTGCAGCCTCAAAGGCATCTATTGCTCAATGGATCATTCAATGTATTCAAACATCGTACTCAGAGGCCAAACAGGAACCCCCTGTGAAAATTAAGGCCCACTCTGCTAGAGTTATGTTAACATCATGGGCATACAAGGCAAACGTTTCACCAGTAGAGATTTGCAAGGCAGCAACCTGGTCATCAGTTTCTACATTTATAAGGCATTATAGGCTAGATGTTGCTGCATCCTGCTGAAGCAAAGTTTGGAAGAAAAGTCCATAACCTGGTAGGTAGTATTTTTTTAAATTTGCACTTTCGGGTGTCATATTTATAATTATAGACACTGTTAAGTATCACCCTAGTCATAAGGGAGCATGTGGTCTACCCACCCTGTTATTGCTTGGGAAGTTCCCATATATTTAATGGTGCCGTGGAGTACACGGAAGAAAGACAGAAATTCACTTACCAATATTTCCTTTTCTGCCGTGTATCTTCATGGCACACCCACCATGAACATATCTCATTATATATTACAGCTTGGCTAGAAAAGAAACTGAGGAAGAAAGGGGTGGAGTCACCTTAAATACAAATTGACCAGTCCTACCAGCTGGAGGAGGGGAGATAAAGCCCATATATTTAATGGTGCCGTGGAGATACACGGAAGAAAAGAAAATATCGGTAAGTAAATTTCTGTCTTTCTCCAAGTCTACAACAGTTTCCTCCTTATGTCTCCTCTAGCCAGTATGTCTATGGTAAAAAGCACCTCTTATCTATAATATCTCCGTGTGCCACCTTGTCAGGAGAGTCTTTGATGCACAAAAGAAAAGAGGAACAGTTATGGTGCAAACCAACGGCATAGTACAATGTTTTAATTGTAACTTCTTATTTCTGCATGCCACCTTTGGTAGAGACCTCCCCTTCTCAAGTAGTAACGGACATTTTTAAAATGGACCTTCCATCCCGACCATCCATGTGTTTTAACAGTGACTAACCAGACACCAGAAATTATGCTGGGAAACTGTCTTTACTTTACTGGCCAAATAATACAAGGGTGGGAAGCCTTTGTGCTATAAGGAGACCTGAATTGAAAGGAAATGACAGGAAAAACACCTGGTCTTTCCTTGAGGGTCACTAAATAGTACATATACAAATAAGATGCAGAGGCAGAAAAACTAGGTCATGCTGCTTGAATACTTGACTTTGAGACACAAAGAAGCCTCTATAAATGCTCAAAGATTGAGTCTGTAGTGCCTAGTACAGGTAACAGCTATAAAAATGTACTCAATAGGAGCTTCTGTGTTCTAGGCCCATGGTATAGCAATTACTCTGGTGGAGTAGGCTTTCAGCTTTTTTGGTGTTGTCATCCCAGTGAGCTGCAGAAGTCTCAGCAATAGCTGATCTGACCCATCTGACAATAGTTGTTTTGGAGGGTTTCATTCCTTTAGATAACACAAAGAAGTGCATGAACAGAAATGGTGATTTCTAAAAATGGATGGTTCTGTAGACACTACATAACATCTAATTTGAGAAGCTTTTCTTTTTTTTAGCATTGCATGGAGTTTTACCTAATGCTGGGAGGGAAATTTCCAGGCTTTTATGAAAATAAGAGGGAACGAATACTGAATCTTGCTTAAACACCAGATAGGGAGAAATACGTTGTAGTGCCTGGAGTTCATTTACACTCCTAGAAGAAGTGTCATTAACTTGACCATTTTTATGGAGAGCATATTCAAGTGCTGGAGAAAAAAGCAACAATCTGAGAGTAAACTTAGTTCAGCAAATGGCAAAAGATATAAAAAAAATCTACTTACAAGATATATTCTTGTAAGTGTAGCACATACAGATCACTTAGTATGGAGACAATTGTAGCTAGTTGATAGAGAGTAGAGTCTGTGTCACATGAGGTCACTGTCAGGCTCAGATAGCATCCACTGGTATCTTTAATGTCAAAACAAATGATACATCCGATCTAAGAGTAAATCTGTGCAATAAAGTGTATATTAAACAGACCCCTACGTGGATCAGACTCACCGTTTATGAATACTTGCATCAAAAGCCCGACCCAGCTAGAAATAACCTGACCCGGCTTGTAATCACCTGATCCGGCTTACAAGAATATATCTTGTAAGTAGATTTTATTAACATCTTTTACCACTTGCTGTACTAAGTTTACTCTCAGATAGTTGCGCAAGTCCTTCTTTTTTTTCTCCAGTATTTGCTTCAAGTGAAAGATGCTGCTAAGGACACCGCAGACTGAGCTGCAACTAAGAGACACTATATTATATTGGACTTGGTTTCTTGTCTATGTACATATAAATTTAGAATCCTCTCACAGACAGACTTTTATTGGAGCGCTATTCGTGTATTCTTTTCTTGCTGAGCATATTCAAGGTACATGTATGAATAGTTTTAAAAGGTTCTGGAGGACTAGGTTGAGATGACAATGCTTGTGAAGAAGGAATCTCACTATCTGAGGTCTCAGGTATTTGATGGACTTGATAAACCTCTAAACCAGATGTGTACTTTAACTGCACTAGGACACAGTCTCTTAGAAAAACCATCTGCTAAGAAATCCAGTATATATATATATATATATATATATATATATATATATATATATATATATGGAATGGATAGTGATAAGGGATCTCTTGACCGGACAGCTTGCAGAGAGGGACAATCATCTGGCTGTGAGCATAAGGAAAAGCCTACCCCCCTAGAAGGAGCATGGCAGTTTTTCCCTTATGCTAACAGAACATTGTCCCTTGTTGTGATCCATCTGGACGGTCTTGAGGTGCAGCTTTACATAGGTAAAAGGGGCGGGAGGGGGACACTATATAATTAAATTACTCTGGAACTACACATCGTAGAGAATGATAATACTCTACGTGGACTAGCACTGAACTGGTACACGGGCATCCAAATAATAGTTCAGAGAGAAAACCCACGGGGGACATGGGACTAGGACCAGAACTAAAAAAATGCACTAAAATATCAAACTATGTAGGCCCAAACGCGTTTTTGCCGGCACACTGCCGGCTTTGACAAAAGGCCAAACAAACAGAGGTGGATGGAAACCCAAAGTATTTATACTTGCTGCCAATTCTACTTGTAACCCTAACTTATATGACGTAACAATTAAAAATAGGAATACATCAAAAACATCAAATACCCTTGTAAAAGGTTGTCTACTGCCATCTATTGACCAGTAGTTCACATCGTAAATGGGAAGCAATCAATTCAATTTCCCCATTCCCAATCTCATTATCTATCTATCTGAGACATGGGGATTCTAAGAATATATTATAAAAAGAGTTAACCACGCTATCCCCAATGCGAGTTCACCAATCCCATAGAGGCAGCACAATACGAATATTGATAAATAATTCTAAAATACTCACCATAAATGACATACATGACAACAGCATATGGTAAAACAAGACACTCAAATACCACAGAAAAAGAACATTCAAATAATAAATAAAAGTATATTATGAATATTAAAAATTGCTTACAAATAGGAAACGCATAGTTAGATACATTTGCAAGATTAGATGAATGCTGCTAAATCTATGTCTATATTTAAACCATTAGGTTCTAAAGTTTGTAATTCGTGGATCCAATATGTTTCTCGTTGCCTAAGAAGAAGTAACCTATCCCCTCCTCTATGATCCATAACTTTCTCAATTGCATGGATCATAATATCCTCTACCTTGCTACCATGCAAACGAGAGAAATGGTTAGTTGTAGCCAATTTCTCTCATTATGTTTATGTATTTTTTTA
Source organism: Rhinophrynus dorsalis (assembly GCA_037306005.1). Taxonomy (NCBI): domain Eukaryota; kingdom Metazoa; phylum Chordata; class Amphibia; order Anura; family Rhinophrynidae; genus Rhinophrynus; species Rhinophrynus dorsalis. The sequence goes on along the minus strand of CM074722.1, from coordinate 366,717,538 downwards.
ACTATATCAATTGCTCAAGAATTTCAGATTTTGAGAGTGAGGCCCAAATTATGAAAGAAAATTTTTTTGGAAAAAGAATACAGTGAAGAATTGGTTTATGAGGCTTTACAAGCTTGGTATGCCATGTATGGCTTTGATTTGGTTTTCTCCAAAGTGATGTATTCCTATTTTTAATTGTTACATCATATAAGTTAGGTTTACAACTGGAGTTGGGGCAAGTATAAATACTTTGGGTTGCCATCCACCTCTGTTTGGCCTTTTGACAAAGCTGGCAGTGTGCCGGTGAAAACGCGTTCGGCCCCACATAGTTTGATATTATAGTGCATTTTTTTAGTTCTGGTCCTATCCCCACGTCCCCTGTGGGTTTTTCTCTCTGAACTATTATTTGGATGCCCCTGTACCAGTTCGGTGCTAGTCCTGTGGTTTTCCCTTTGTTTATATCCTGGAAAAATGACTCTGAGCAACAGGAAGTTGACGTGAAGTGTACATGATAACCAAGGATTTAGGCTAATTGAGTCAGTACCAGCGGTGATTAACAACATTGTACAAGTGGTCCATAGGAATAAGAACATCAGGGAGCCAATATCTGGAGAACACGGCAACGAGACTTTTCTAGGGGGCTTAGGGACACCGAGAGGCTCTTACCCTTTTGGGTTCTAGTAAGTGCACTATTGTTTTCTTGCATATTGAACAATTATTAAAACATATTACACTTAATTGTGTTTCTTTTATTTTTATTTTATATGACATGATGATCTGTGAATTGGCTACATTCCCGAGCACAATCTTTCTCCCCCCCTTCTCCTTGAATCTAAATCCTAATTGCATTTTGTATTGGTCATCTTCATGGCTGGACTTTGAGACTTTTCTCCTTTCTCCATAAAAGGCCTGTTGATTGGTCTCTTGCATTCTATACCTTCTTAAAAGCCTTATAGTGACAAAAATAGATTTTTTTAAGAAGAGCTTATCTTTGTTAGATATTGTCTCATCAGAAAGGGAATCAAGCAAGGAGTCAACCTCCTTCCCAAATCAAAAACATCCTTTAAATGCCAATGCACACAGTTTTCTCTTGGAAAAGTAGTCATCTACCCATTGTCTCAGGCAAAGGGCTTCACAACCTTCAGTAGACAGTTCAGAAATTTCAGACAATCTTTTAATAGAACTGCTTTTAATGGTGCATGACACACCAGTCATAGAGCAGTGCATCTTCCATGGGAACAGATATGCACAAGAAAGCATAATCATGCAGAGACAATGCCTCACTTAAAAAGGAGATCAGGCAATCCTGAGAACAACCCTTTGATCACTTTTCTGGCTGACAAAACCACTTACTATTATTCCCTTGAACTCTGGCTAGAGCTACAAAAGATGATCCTCAAGGCAAAAATGAGCACAGGAGGGAGAGACTGGTGCCTAACCCCTGCAAAGCTGCTGTTTATGTACAAAAAGCTCATGAGGACTCTGGAAGGGAGTCACACACCTTGTCTCAAGTGGCAAAACTGCCACGAAGCCAGTAATCAGTTTATGGAATCATGTATTTCTCCAACAGGAAACCACACACACTGAGACCACAGATCAGCAAGCATATGACAGACTGCCATGGCTTAAGACAACAGCCCTAGAAACAGCCAAAATTAATCCAGTGGGACCAAGAAGACTAAAGGGCATGGCAAAGGGGTTAAACCCCCACTGGACCAGGCCAATTATGTAACTCGTCCAGAAGTTCCAAGGAACAACCTGAACCTGGCCTGGGTAGGACAGGAAAACAATGGGGATGATGGAGTATGTGGTCGATTTTTAAAGTTTCCTGCCATACCTGGAAGGGTGTGGCTCTTTGTGTGTGTGTGTGTGTATGTGCTGCTTGAAAACTTTGAAAGAAATAAATATTACCAAAATGCCCATTGATTTAAATGTGACATTTAACTCCTTGAATATTAAAAAGGTCTCCAATGCATTGGTTTGTAATGCATTGCAGGCCTCCCTAGCATTCAAGGTGTTAAAAGTCCAATTTTAATCAATGGGAATTTTCATTTACCCCCTATCATGTGGTTGGTTTGCATCAGAACTGTCAATTTTGTCTTTTGTGCATAAGGACCAGTGTGCACAAGGTGGGAAATCTTAACTTCCTGACCTTATGGAGATTCCTGAGGACATGGTTGGAAAGTATTCAGTCAGACTTTTATCCCTATGTTTCAGAGTAAAAATGTAGCAAACCAATTGCACCTTATGGGAGAAATAAAAATTCCCCTTGAAGGTTCAAAACGCATTGAGACCTCTCTATTATTCAAGGTGTTAAAAGCTCAATTTAAAGGGCAACTATTTTGTGGCTAGTGTCCTACAGCTAGATCTTCTCCCCTTCATTGTGTGCCCTGGCAGTCCAAAGGATGAGCAGATATAATTTGTAAAAAAGACCCCCATTAATCATAGGAGCAGAGAATGAACTGCAAGACGTCTTGAAATTGTGACACAGAGTATCTATGGAGTTTCTGCACAACCCAGTGATAGGGTTACTTTTTGATCCCCCCTCAGGAGTCATTTTAGGGCTGCAGAGTGGAGTGAGTCCTGGGTTCTTTATAAAGTCTGATTCCATATGAGCAGGCTTGGTAGAAGATTATAAGTGATTTTCTATCAATTTTGTGAATTTTTATGTGTTCCCTTTGGTGCGGTTAGTTTTTACCAGAACTACACTTTGTACACCAGTCTCAATATGTATGTATTGTACACAGAGAACAATAAGGATTTTCTTTATGCTCTAGCAACAGTGGATAATGAACACATGCTGCCAGCCTTCCCTGAACTCTGACAGTAGAAGACTTTTTTGTTCTTTTCTTTCATTTTTCTCATATTCTTGTTTCTGTTCCTGGTATATTAATAAAATGTACTGAATGGCAAATATGAAACTGGGCTTACGCTGCCTTGGCACCCTTGTCCTTCCTTGTAATTCCTTCTTGGAATTGTATAGCATGGTAATGAAATGAGGGTTATTGATGGATGAAATTTTTCACCACAAAAGCAAAACATCTGGAAAATGGAACTTTTGCAGAAATGACCACAAAAAGTGTTTTTTTTCCATACAATGAAATCAATAACAATATAATTGCCCCCCCACACACACATATAGACTTTCTACCATGTACTCCCACATTCTAACTCGGTATTAAAGGAAGTGCCAGTTTTACCTCATTGTCATCTGCAGGAAGTGAGAGAGAAAGCTGCTAAAAGCACTGACCCTGGTCCTCAGCCATGTTCAACTGGTAGCCATAGAACTACACATACTGCCCCCTGAGCCTTGCACCACTGGTAGCCATTGAATTACACATTCTGATCTTCCAGCCTTGTCACACTGCACTGGTAACCATAGAACCATAAATACTGCTCCCCTCCCCTATTGTCCCACTGCACTGGCAGCCATAAAACCAAACCTACTGATAAGAAAATCATTGGTAGTAGTGAAAAGGTGGATATTTTATATATTTTCTGTGTGTGGGAATTTCTGTAAAAAAAAGCAGCACATATAGTTTCAGCAAAAAAACAAAACAAAACAAAACAAAATAGAACTTTTCTCTCTTCTGTAGTAAGGGTCTCTTACCTGACACATTTAAATGCCCAGTAGTGTTGAGCGAGCATGCTCGGCCGATGCTCGGATCGGCTCGAGCATCGCTCTGCTCGGCACATGGCGGTACTCGTACGAGTACCGCATGTGCTCGCCCGCCATGTTCGGGTCTCCTCCCCGCACGTTTTGCGGCTGCTGCGCAGCCAATAAACGTGCAGGGAGGCTCTGACATCGGTGTAATGCCAGCAGCCATGTTGGCTGCTGGCATTACACTGATTGGCTGGCCAGAACCCGTGGTCGGGTGCTGTATAGCACCTGACCATCGAGTTCGGCTCAGTCTGAGCCAGGGAGAGCTGAGGATAGGAAGGGAAAGGCAGTGTAGGGAGGAAAAAAAAAAATTGTGAAAAAAAAGAACCAAAAGTCCTTTTTAGGACTACTGTGTGTGGGGGCAGCAGGTTATTTTGTGTGGGGGGAAAAAAACAAAAAAAAAAAAAAAAAAAATATTCTGTTTAGTGTGAAAAGTTGCAGATTAGAGCACATTCTGTTTAGTGTGCACAGTTGCAGATTAGAGCACATTCTGTTTAGTGTGCAAAGTTGCAGATTAGAGCACATTCTGTTTAGTGTGCAAAGTTGCAGATTAGAGCACATTCTGTTTAGTGTGCAAAGTTGCAGATTAGAGCACATTCTGTTAAGTCTTCAAACTAAAATATCAAAGTCACATATTCCATTCAGTGTGCGTCGCCGCAGTTTAGCAGCACATTCTGTGTACTGTGCAGAGTTGCAGAATAGGAAGAAATACTGTTAAGTCTTCAAACTAAAATATCAAAGTCACATATTCCATTCAGTGTGCTTCGCCGCAGTTTAGCAGCCTATTCTGTGTACTCTGCACAGTTGCAGAATAGGAAGAAATACTGTTAAGTCTTCAAACTAAAATATCAAAGTCACATATTCCATTCAGTGTGCTTCGCCGCAGTTTAGCAGCCTATTCTGTGTACTGTGCAGAGTTGCAGAATAGGAAGAAATACTGTTAAGTCTTCAAACTAAAATATCATAGTCACATATTCCATTCAGTGTGTTTCACCGCCGTTTAGCAGCCTATTCTGTGTACTCTGTACAGTTGCAGAATAATAAGAAATACTGTTAAGTTTTCAAACTCAAATATTAAAGTCACATATTCCATTCAGTGTGTTTCACCGCCGTTTAGCAGCCTATTCTGTGTACTCTGCACAGTTGCAGAATAGGAAGAAATACTGTTAAGTTTTCAAACTCAAATATTAAAGTCACATATTCCATTCAGTGTGTATCACCGCCGTTTAGCAGCCTATTCTGTGTACTCTGCAGAGTTGCAGAATAGTAAGAAATACTGATAAGTTTTCAAACTCAAATATTAAAGTCACATATTCCATTCAGTGTGTTTCACCGCCGTTTAGCAGCCTACTCTGTGTACTCTGTACAGTTGCAGAATAATAAGAAATACTGTTAAGTTTTCAAACTCAAATATTAAAGTCACATATTCCATTCAGTGTGTATCACCGCCGTTTAGCAGCCTATTCTGTGTACTCTGCAGAGTTGCAGAATAGTAAGAAATACTGTTAAGTTTTCAAACTCAAATATCAAAGTCACATATTCCATTCAGTGTGTTTCACCGCCGTTTAGCAGCCTATTCTGTGTACTCTGTACAGTTGCAGAATAATAAGAAATACTGTTAAGTTTTCAAACTCAAATATTAAAGTCACATATTCCATTCAGTGTGTTTCACCGCCGTTTAGCAGCCTATTCTGTGTACTCTGCAGAGTTGCAGAATAGGAAGAAATACTGTTAAGTTTTCAAACTCAAATATTAAAGTCACATATTCCATTCAGTGTGTATCACCGCCGTTTAGCAGCCTATTCTGTGTACTCTGCACAGTTGCAGAATAGTAAGAAATACTGTTAAGTTTTCAAACTCAAATATTAAAGTCACATATTCCATTCAGTGTGTTTCACCGCCGTTTAGCAGCCTATTCTGTGTACTCTGCAGAGTTGCAGAATAGTAAGAAATACTGTTAAGTTTTCAAACTCAAATATTAAAGTCACATATTCCATTCAGTGTGTTTCACCGCCGTTTAGCAGCCTATTCTGTGTACTCTGCAGAGTTGCAGAATAGGAAGAAATACTGTTAAGTTTTCAAACTCAAATATTAAAGTCACATATTCCATTCAGTGTGTATCACCGCCGTTTAGCAGCCTATTCTGTGTACTCTGCACAGTTGCAGAATAGTAAGAAATACTGTTAAGTTTTCAAACTCAAATATTAAAGTCACATATTCCATTCAGTGTGTTTCACCGCCGTTTAGCAGCCTATTCTGTGTACTCTGTACAGTTGCAGAATAATAAGAAATACTGTTAAGTTTTCAAACTCAAATATTAAAGTCACATATTCCATTCAGTGTGTTTCACCGCCGTTTAGCAGCCTATTCTGTGTACTCTGTACAGTTGCAGAATAATAAGAAATACTGTTAAGTTTTCAAACTCAAATATTAAAGTCACATATTCCATTCAGTGTGTTTCACCGCCGTTTAGCAGCCTATTCTGTGTACTCTGTACAGTTGCAGAATAATAAGAAATACTGTTAAGTTTTCAAACTCAAATATTAAAGTCACATATTCCATTCAGTGTGTATCACCGCCGTTTAGCAGCCTATTCTGTGTACTCTGCACAGTTGCAGAATAGTAAGAAATACTGTTAAGTTTTCAAACTCAAATATTAAAGTCACATATTCCATTCAGTGTGTTTCACCGCCGTTTAGCAGCCTATTCTGTGTACTCTGCAGAGTTGCAGAATAGGAAGAAATACTGTTAAGTTTTCAAACTCAAATATTAAAGTCACATATTCCATTCAGTGTGTATCACCGCCGTTTAGCAGCCTATTCTGTGTACTCTGCACAGTTGCAGAATAATAAGAAATACTGTTAAGTTTTCAAACTCAAATATTAAAGTCACATATTCTGTGTAAGATGAAGAAGGCGGGTAAAAAGGGACGGGGAAGTGGACGTGATCCTGAAAGTTCAGGGCGCGGGTCAGGACGCGGAGAAACTGTGCCTGGTGCCAGAGCACAAGAAAGAAAGACATCCACCATACCTAGCTTCATGTCTCATTTCACAGGGCATCGCAGGACATCACTCTCGAGGTCCGACCACTGCGAACAGGTGGTCGGTTGGATGACAGCTGATACTGCTTCCAGTCGGTTAAGCACCACCCTGTCTTCCACCAAGTCCACTCTCAGTAGCCAAGAGTCTGGTCAACATAATCCTCACTCTGATCATCCTTCCTCCCACCATACACGGTCTGGTCAAAGAAGTGATCCCACACTGGGATATAGTGAGGAGCTTGTCTCATCACCAATCCTTCATTTGACCCTCTCTCCAAGCACTCTTGCAGAGGAACATGACATCTTGTGCCCTGATTCACAACCTCTAGAGGCTACCCAATCACAAGAAGATGACAGATGTGAACGGCATTTAAGGTCAAAGGAAGTAGTGGATGATGATGATGATGATGAGACACAGTTGCCATTAAATCAACCACTATTTCCGTCTCAAGACCTTGTTGAGGAGAATGTTATACAGTTGTCAATGACTGAGTATGTGGTGGGATCAAGACTTGAGGAGGATGATCAGAGTGAGGAAGTGGAGGAGGACTTGGTGGACGATGAGGTGACTGACCCCACCTGGGAAGGTGTAGAGCCGAGCGATGACAGCAGTCCTGAGGGTGAGCCATCTGCAGCACCGCAACAGGCTGGAAGAGGCAGTGGTGTGGCTACAGAAAGAAGGCGGACCGCACCAAACCGGCCCGCAAATGTTCCACGGAGCACCCCCTTGCGTAAATCTACCTTGCCAAGGGGTAGGTGTTCCGCGGTATGGCGTTTTTTTAAGGAAAGTGCGGACGACAAAAGAATTGTAGTTTGCAACCTGTGCCACACCAGAATGAGCCGAGGCATGAACACTAGAAACCTCACCACCACCAGCATGATCCGACACATGGCATCCAAGCACCGTAGTAAGTGGGAGGAACGCCTGGATCGCCCATCTGTGTCTGCAGGCCACACCACTGCCTCCTCTTCCCCTGTTTTCGGTGCCGGCCAATCGCCTGTCGAAGGCGCAGGCCCGCATACCTCCCGCCCTGCACCTGTACCATCTGAAGCACCATCAGCGACCACATCCACTTCCCTGTCCCAGCACAGCGTCCAAATGTCGTTACCCCAGGCATTTGAGCGCAAGAGAAAGTACCCAGCCACCCACCCACAGGCCATAGCACTAACCTCACACCTTTCAAAATTACTGGCCATCGAAATGCTGCCATTTAGGCTTGTGGACACTGAGTCCTTCCGCAGCCTGATGGCAGCAGCTGTCCCTCGGTACGCGGTCCCCAGCCGCCACTACTTTTCCCGGTGTGCCATCCCCGCATTACACCACCATGTGTCCCGTAACATCACCCGTGCCCTGACCAACGCAGTTACTGGGAAGGTCCACTTAACGACTGACACATGGACAAGTGCTTGTGGCCAGGGACGCTACATTTCCCTGACGGCACACTGGGTGAATGTCGTGGAGGCTGGGAGCGACTCGGACCCTGGGATGGCACGGGTGCTACCCACGCCCAGGATTGCGGGCCCTACCTCCATCAGGGTTTCCACCAGCACCTACGTTATTGGCTCCTCCTCCTCCGTTTCCACCTCCGAATTCTCTACACACAGCGCCACTCCCCCATCAGCCAGTAGCTGGAAGCAGTGTAGCACTGCAGTGGGGAAGCGTCAACAGGCCGTGCTGAAGCTGATCTGCCTTGGGGACAAACAGCACACGGCCTCAGAGCTGTTGCAGGGGATTAGTCACCAGACCGAGCAGTGGCTCTCGCCACTCAACCTGCAACCAGGCATGGTTGTGTGTGATAATGGGCGTAACTTGGTGGCGGCTTTGGAGCTCGGCAAGCTCACACACGTACCATGCCTAGCGCATGTATTTAATTTAGTGGTGCAGCGATTTCTAAAAACCTACCCCAACGTGCATGATCTCTTGACCAAGGTGCGCCGCGTGTGTGCACATTTCCGTAAGTCATCAACAGCTTCAGCCGGCCTGTTGAAGCTGCAGCAGCGCTTACAATTGCCAGCTCACCGGCTGCTGTGTGACGTGAGCACGCGCTGGAACTCCACCTTCCACATGTTGGCCCGGCTTTGTGAGCAGCAGAGGGCAGTAGTGGAGTACCAGCTGTTACACGGTCGTCGCCTCTCCGTTCAACTTCCTGTAATCAGAAGTGAGGAGTGGGAATGGATGTCAGACCTCTGTGAGGTTTTACGCAATTTTGAGGAATCGACACAGATGGTGAGCGGCGATAACGCTATTATCAGTGTAACCATCCCACTTCTGTGTCTACTGAAACGCTCGCTGCTCACAATTAAAACTGACGCTTTGCATGTGGAAGAGGTGGAAATGCGAGAGGAAGAGCTTACACAAGGTGATAGCCAGAGCACCCTCACTTCGTCTTCTCAGCGACAATTGGAGGAGGCGGAGGAGGAGGAGGAGGAGGAGGAAGACACGGTTGCCTCCGCTACAGAGGGTAGCCATGGAACTTTAGTTCCATCTCTTCAGCGTGGGTGGGCAGAAGAGGAGGAAGAGGATGAGGAGATTGAGAGTCATCCTCCTGGTGAGGACAGCGAAATCTTGACTGTTGGTACTCTGGCACACATGGCTGACTTTATGTTAGGCTGCCTTTCCCGTGATCCACGCGTTATACGCATTTTAGACAACACGGATTACTGGGTGTTCACCCTTCTGGACCCCCGCTACAAAGAGAATTTCTCATCTCTCATTCCTCCGGTGGAGAGGACAAGCAAAATGGTGCAATACCAGAAGGTTCTTGTTGAAAAATTGCTCCAAAATTTTCCATCTGACAACGCTGGCGGCAGAGTACGTGCTACCTTGGCCAACCGAGAAGGGGAGAAAAGGGGAGCACACAGCAGTTCCGACAAAGGCAGGGCAACACTCTCCAAGGCGTGGGACACCTTCATGACACCCCGCCAGCACCCTCACCCTGATGCGCAGCCTAGTGTCACAAGGAGGGAAAAGTTTTGGAAGATGGTGAAGGAGTACGTAGCAGACCGTGTCAGCGTCCTCAATGATCCCTCTGTGCCTTACAACTACTGGGTGTCCAAGCTGGACACGTGGTATGAACTGGCACTCTACGCCTTGGAGGTGCTGGCCTGCCCTGCCGCCAGCGTTCTGTCTGAGCGGGTATTTAGTGCTGCTGGTGGCATCATAACAGATAAGCGTATCCGCCTTTCCACCGACAATGCTGATAGGTTGACACTTATAAAAATGAACAAGGCCTGGATTTCCCCTGACTTCTCCACTCCACTGGAGGAAAGCCCCGGGGGAACATAAACTCACTTTATATATGTTATTTACAATGATGTGAATACTCTGTATTCCCATTCACCCCTTCCACCCAAAAAACGGGTATATGGTTGACTCTTAATCTTCTCATCCTCCTCCTCCTCTTCCATATGCCCTGTGCTATAATTTTTATATAGGGCCAGCTCACCAGCGGGCCCTGTGATATAATTTTTATATAGGGCCAGCTCACCAGCGGGCCCTGTTTGCCAATTTTTATATAGGTCAGCTCACCAGCGGGCCTTCTCATATAATGTTTTATTGGGTCAGCTCTCTAGCGGGCCCTCTCATATAATGTTTTATAGCGTCAGCTCACTAGCGGGCCTTCGCATATAATGTTTAGGATGGTCAGCTCTGCAGCAGACCCTCACCCATAATGTTTTAGATGGTCAGCTCAGCGCACGTTTCCCTCTTAATCATGGCCTCAGTTCAATAAAATCAAGGAAATTTTTGGGAGAATTTGCCTCTGTGCACGTTTCCCTCTTAATCATGGCCTCAGTTCTGAAAATCAAGGAAATTTTTGGGAGAATTTGCCTCTGCGCACGTTTCCCTCTTAATCATGGCCTCAGTTCAGAAAAATCGAGGAAATTTTTGGGAGAATTTGCCTCTGCGCACGTTTCCCTCTTAATCATGGCCTCAGTTCAGAAAAATCGAGGAAATTTTTGGGAGAATTTGCCTCTGCGCACGTTTCCCTCTTAATCATGGCCTCACTTCCGAAAATCAAGGAAATTTTTGGGATAATTTGCAGATGATATACAAGTAAATATACAGCAAATATTGTTTGGTAACAATTTTTCGCCTAAAGTCGTTTTTATTTTCCTTTTTGTGTGTTTTATGGTCAGTCTGTAAAAATGGCGTACTACGGGCGAAAGATCGTTCCCAGCAGCGACGTTGGAGTCCAAGATGCATCCAGACATCCTCCCTATGCTGTCCCTGAACCATTTCTGTGGTGTTTCCATAATTTTCTGCCCTTTTCCTATGGACCAGGCACCCTCCCCTCATCAGAGCAGGGGGTGCCTGGTGTAATGCTCGAGTCCTCCCATTGACTTCAATGGGGCTCGGGTGCTCGGCCGAGCACTCGAGCCTCAGGGGGTGCTCGGTCAGAGCACCCGAACACCCGAGCATTGGGGTGCTCGCTCATCACTAATGCCCAGTGCTGCTTGCTACATAATTATAGTCTCTAACATTAGCTCCCCAACCCCTCTCAGATTCATGTAATAAAGGCTCCTGTGATAGATAAATGTTTTTATGATCTCAGTTGCCTTGTGTAAACACTTGTTTAATTTTCCCTGTTGATTATTTGCTGGGTGTTTATGAAAGGTCAAACACGTGCAGATGCTTCTGCTATTTCTTATACACTGGTTTCCAGAGCAACATTGCCTCTGTGACTTTCTGAAGCAAATAATGCTGCTCCGTGGCTGAGCCTTATTAAACTCCCTCCTGATGGGTTTCTGCCATACTGTTTTCTAACTCACTTGTACTGCAAATTGCTATTTCCGGCAAAAATTAGGTAGTTGAGGATTGCAACCCTGTGTTCTTGTAAGCTAAATATAAAACATGTCAGGATAAGCATGCATGGCTCTGCTAGGTTCAGTGCTATGGTGAAAGTGCAGGTGACATCATAGCATAAAATAATTTCCTGTCCTGTAGAGCACACAGAACTGTAGATTTGGGGTGGGGTACCTGTTGCTTCCTAGCTGTTACGTACCTGCCAACTGTCCCAGATTTCCAGGTTTTGTCTTCCTGTCCATGGATCCTGCTGTCCCAGTTTTTCCCTGGTTCACAGTCTGTCATTAACCTTTTGAGAAGCAAAGAGGTGAGCGCTATGTCTGGTCCTCAAGCTTTTAAATGGTAAATAAGTTATGAGTGTTTTAGCATGTGTTTTTGATGACCGTTCTACTGTACAAGTGCAGTTTTATGTCTGTTGTACACTATTTCCTGTTGGCTCTGAGCTGCCCTGTATTATAGAATACCAGAACTACCATTAGGGGGATTCTATCAATATCCATGTACTGGACCCAGCCAAACGGGGGGACATGCACACTTGCTGTTTGTTTCCATAATTCAAATGAGCCCTCCCCACCCCATTATTGGCTCTATACATTAGAAATAATCAGGGCAGCATAATAAAAAAAAAACTTCAACATCACTCACATGCTTCCAAAAGAAGAGTAATAGTGAGGAAATGAGAGCCTCAGAGCATCAAAGCATAACAGGGGCAGGCTGGCCTGAGGGTCAGGGGGCCAATTGCTAGGTGCATGTTGTCTTTGCTTGATGTTACACATGCTTTTCGGCACAAGGCTATTACTGGGCAAGCTGGCACCAGGTCACAGGAGGTGAAACTATGATGTGCTAAGGGGCTCACCACTGTTCACCTTCTGGAATTGCCACTTTAGTTCCTTTCCAAAGTGCATTCGCTATGTATAGTAAGAATATGAAAGCGTTACTTTTGATTATGTAGCTGCCTTTCAGTGGGGACACATACAGGGGCACTGCTCAGCATTTTTTGTACTCCTTCTCTTTCACAGTCTTATAATACATAGTACATGCACTTTGGAAGGGAACACAGGTGACAATGCTAAACTCAAGACCAGGATAAAGTTACCCAGGTGCAAGAAGGTGTATAAGCGATGAGCCTCTTAAAGAGCTGGGGGCACGGCATGGAGTGGGAAGGAGCAGGGTTGGGGCAGGAGGACTATGGCTTTAATTTTGTACTGGGCCCCAACATTTCTAATGGCAGCCCTGTAGACTACTTGTGATGCTCTGTCATGTGACTCTCCAGTGCAAAGTGACCTTGAAATAGGTTCTTGCAATATAACTCCCATCAGCTGACTGGAGTTACCACACGCTTTCACATTTGTTGATTTGTGGCAGATAAAATGTTTGGTCCCTTTCCCATATTGATGATTATCTGGGAGTAAAAGGGTTAAAAGCCACATTAATCTCTCCTTTTTTTAAGGTAAGATTGTTTTAGGGGGAAGAGCTGCTGTAAGTGAATCATCATGAGACTTCTATGAATATATATAATTTATTTTGAGCTGTTTGCATGTTTGCCTTTTCTCAGTGGCCATAAAGATAAGACGCAAAGTAGAGAGGGATTAGTTTTGGGTAAATACAGCTTGCTGTTTGATTAATAATAATTTGATTGGGAATAAGACAGAACTTTTTTGTTCCCTTAACCATTATCAGAATTCAAATAGGAAAAGATTTGTGTATCTACTGTCAAAGTGATTAATATTTCTGAACAGTGGAACAACTTGTCGGGGGGCCCCTATCTCCTGTAAAGCAAACATTTTATTTCAGAGGTGAAACTAGACCCAGTTGGGACCTGGGGCTGATGGACCCCTTGCATGACTGTACTCCCTGTAGTTACACCCCTTAAAATGAGCACAGAAGCAGGTATGGGGGGAGGAAGTAGAAGAAGCGAGGGAGTAGGGAAAAATACTGAGGGAGCAAGGAAAAAGAAGGAGGAGGAAGGGGGGGACAAAAAAGTGAAGGAGAAGAAAAAGGAGGAAGGAATAAGGGAGGAATAACAGGAAAAGACAAAGAAGAGGAAGGGAGGGGAGTGAGGAAGAAGGGAGAGAGGAATAAGCAGAAGAATGGAAAGGGAGGGATGAAGGAGTGGAAGAAAGTGAAAGGAGGAGCGAAGAAACAGAAGAAATGGAGGAGGATGAAGAAAAGTGAAAGAAGCGGGGGGAAGAGAAGGAGAGATGAAGCAAGAAGAGAAAGGGAGTGATGATTAGGGATGGGCAAAACATCCCGTTTTGTTCTTGTGGGAAATTTGTTGAAAAAAGCGTGATTTTCTGCATTTCCCAGGGGGAATTTCCAACCATTGAGAAACCCATGAATCTTCTGCTGTTTCATGAACACCACAGAATTTCCCACGAGAACGTTTCAATTTTCTACCTATGTGTTTCAATGGCGGCAAAACTTCCTGTCCCCATACTACAAAAACGACCATGCAACGTGGTATTGAATAAGCAGGAGAGAGAGTGGAAGCAGGCAGACAGAGGGAAAGAGAAAACATTTATCAAAATAAATGTATTTATTTATAAAGTTGTTTGACATACTGGCTAGCACTATGAACACCAGTGCCAGAAAAAAAGAGAAGCTGGATGGACCCTGATGGTATTGCCACAAAGGAGGAGGCCAAGAGCAACATCAGTGCCAAAGGCAGTCCACATTCCCCAGACCCAATGATACTCAATCCCCTGATATTTTCTCTTTTAAATCTGTTGAACATTTTGAAGAAGACAGAACCGGCTAGTAGTGTGAGCTGCTGTCTGTGCCTGTTGCTACTGCTGCCAGTTTGCATTCATCTGAGGAGGAGATGACAAGTGTGACAACAGGGTCATTTGTCATCATCCAACCAGTCCCACACTCGTAGAGCAGAAAGAGACTGGTGGTGGTGGGTGCGGAGAAGAGTATGAGAGTGTTTTTGGTGAAAATTAATAGGGAATGGGAGAAAGAGATGCCAATGGGGATGGGCATCACCACCACCACCAGTGACATTCTCGAGTTTGATGGTGCTCTAATTCCTGCTGCTGAGTTGTCAGAGATGGAAGTTCATCGGTCACAGCAGGATGATTACGAACATGCTAGTGTGCCACAGATCACCGTGGCCACCATGGGACATGGTACTTCAAGTAGTAACAGGATTATGATAGGCTTCACTTCACACCTATACTTCTGATCCTACTTATAGTACTGAGGCAGCAGCATCACCTGCCCCAGCCAGTGAAGGTGATTCTGGAGAAGATGAAAGCCATTCTTCTCTACCTGTCTGTCACGGTTTGTTACGACTCTCAGACAAAAGGTTAGGTAAAAACACAACTTTATTGAGAAAATGTAAAATAATCCCATAGGATTTCATACACGTACATACAGCACATAAATAGCAGGCAGAATGGTAATATGGAATCAGACTCTACCGGCCCTTGCCAATATAGTGGGCAGGGCAGCCTGAGAATGCAATGGAAAGATGGCTTTACCGGCCCTGCCAATATACCGGGCAAGGCAGCCAGACAATAATAATGATGAACAGACTCTACCGGCCCTGCCAATATACCAGGCAAGGCAGTGTGAAGGAACACAATGGGCTAGGTTCTACCGGCCCTGCCAATACCGGGTAAGGCAACCATGAAATGGAAATGCAATAGGCTCTACCGGCCTTACCAACATACCGGGCAGGGCAACTAAAGGAGGAGGTGTCAACCCAAGTGGCCCTAATACTGTCAGAAGGTAATAACCGTTTAAGTTGAAAATAATTGTGAGCCCAATATTGCAATTACATATGACCCTAGGATAGGGTATGGATGGAAAACAGCAGTCTAGACTGGAAGGCACTCCAAGTGCCAACAATATGCAAGTATCGAGCCACAAGGGCCAGGAGCAAATCAGCGTCCGCACGCTGGGAACCAACTGGGTTTTGTTTAATACAGCCACAAGGCTTTGGAGCGAACCAGCGTCCGCACGCTGGGAACCAACTGAGTTTTGTATAATACAGCTGCAAGGCTTTGGAGGGAACCAGCGTCCGCATGCTGGGAACCAACAGAGTTTTGTATAATACAGCCGCAAGGCTTTGGAGCCAACCAGCGTCCGCACGCTGGGGACCAACTGAGTTTTGTATAATACAGCCGCAAGGATTTGGAGCCAACCAGCGTCCGCACGCTGGGAACCAACTGAGTTTTGTATAATACAGCCGCAAGGCTTTGGAGCGAACCAGCGTCCGCACGCTGGGAACCAACAGAGTTTTGTATAATACAGCCGCAAGGCTTTGGAGCCAACCAGCGTCCGCATGCTGGGAACCAACAGAGTTTTATATAATACAGCCGCAAGGCTTTGGAGTGAACCAGCGTCTGCACGCTGGGAACCAACAGCGTTTTGTGTAATACAGCCGCAAGGCTTTGGAGCGAACCAGCGTCCGCACGCTGGGAACCAACAAGGTTTTGTGTAATATAGCCGCAAGGCTTGGAGCGAACCAGCGTCCACACGCTGGGAACCAACTGAGTTTTGTATAATACAGCTGCAAGGCTTTGGAGGGAACCAGCGTCCGCATGCTGGGAACCAACAGAGTTTTGTATAATACAGCCGCAAGGCTTTGGAGCCAACCAGCGTCCGCACGCTGGGGACCAACTGAGTTTTGTATAATACAGCCGCAAGGATTTGGAGCCAACCAGCGTCCGCACGCTGGGAACCAACTGAGTTTTGTATAATACAGCCGCAAGGCTTTGGAGCGAACCAGCGTCCGCATGCTGGGAACCAACAGAGTTTTGTATAATACAGCCGCAAGGCTTTGGAGCCAACCAGCGTCCGCACGCTGGAAACCAACAGAGTTTTATATAATACAGCCGCAAGGCTTTGGAGTGAACCAGCGTCCGCACGCTGGGAACCAACAGCGTTTTGTGTAATACAGCCGCAAGGCTTTGGAGCGAACCAGCGTCCGCACGCTGGGAACCAACAAGGTTTTGTGTAATATAGCCGCAAGGCTTGGAGCGAACCAGCGTCCACACGCTGGGAACCAACAGGGTTTTGTGTAATACAGCCACAAGGCTTTGGAGAGAACCAGCGTCCGCACACTGGGAACCAACAGAGTTTGTATAAAACAGCCGCAAGGCTTGGAGCGAACCAGCGTCCGCATGCTGCAAACCAACAGGGTTTTGTGTAATACAGCCGCAAGGCTTTGGAGTGAACCAGCGTCCGCACGCTGGGAACCAACAGAGTGCCAATGGCTAGTGTCGTGAGACAGTGAAGCAAACCAGCGCCCGCGCGCTGGAACCAACTGACTGGAATGTTGCCAAGCGACCGATGAACAATGTCGCCACCGCTGAGGAAACAGACTCAGGAACAACAGGAACCAGTGTCGACGTCCAACCGGATCAGGAACGGCAACGGACATCAGAGGCAGGAAGCAGCACTACCGGAGACTCAACTGGAACAGAACTGGAACCAGCACAGCAGACCACAACACTGGAACAGCACGAACTCAGGAACTCAGGAACACAGGTACTCAGGAGCAGCAGAATGGCCAATTAAACTTTCTGTAGCATGGTGGAAACGAAATACTCAGAGACACCACGAAAGGGCAACTAAAGGGTGCCCAGGCTAGGTTTAAATAGGCAGTATGAGGCGGGCCAATGGCAAACAGCCAATGGGAGCCCCCTATAGGTGACAGACATAGCAAAGCAGCAATCACGGGCACCGTGATACTGTCCCTCCCTGAAATCATGGGTGTGGGAATATTTTTCCCTTGGGACAGGCACAGTCCAGGAATTTCTAATTTCAGTGAACAGGGAAAAGGAGGGGACACACCTTGCCACTTCTGCCTTTATCAAGCACATGGTAAGCATGTGAAACTCAAACCCACAAAAAGAAATCAAGAGACACTGTCAATGTGCCCCTTATCCCTCCCCAAGGTCACAAAGAATGGTGAAGAAAAGACAAGAGAAACCCAGCCTGGAAGTGCAATGACAAGCTTAACAAATGCCAGTCTTTATTGTGCTAGGGTCCAGGAGCAGGAAAATGTACCCATTGTCCTCACCCAAGACCCTCGGGGTCCTCTTCCTCCTCCTCTGGTGTACCACCTTTGCCTCCATTACCTTCCCCACCAGCTGATAGCGATTCTGTAGATGTGACGATCTGGCATTTCATGTCCACACATGGCAATGTGGTGGAAAGTATTCAAATGCAGGGTATCAGCATCTGTGGACATTCCATCCGACTAAATACATTAAGCTGGTGGCATAAAGTGTCCTTAGTGGAGTGAAAAAAGGCCATAATGACAGCAGTACTTGATTTCTTGGAGGATGGTTTTACTTGGCTGATCTAAGCATCAAGGTATTTGGTTGCAGTTGTGCCTGTTGCTGCTTTATATGAGAACAAGAGTGTCAGTTTCCTTCCCCTATTTACGATGTTTCCTTGCTCATACTGTGTACTTTGCAGTAACTGATGACATAGCACAGTTTCTTCCTGCTCTTAGGGGAAAAAATATTACACCTATGATTTTAGAGGAGGTGTAGGAGAAGAAGCATATTTGACCAATGTCGTCTCTCTAGGAGTTTGCTGTGGTGCTGCTGCTGCCGCCTCAGCAACATCACTAAAATTAGTGTGAAGTAGAAGCATCGCTGCACCATTACTTGTCTCATATCAGGACTGATGATCCCAGTCTCATGTAGAAGCTTAATCCTCCTGCTTCTTACAGGACTCAACACTGGGAAATACAGCAGTAGCAAATGCCAGAATAATACTAGTGGTGGGTGCCACTGAGTAGCATAATTTTTTGGGTAGCGGTTTGTCACCACCATCTAGCACTAGGAAAGTAATGCATACATTTTTTTTTATTTTTTCCAGGGCTTGTTTTTTGCTAGCCTGCGGCCTACAAACAAATGTTTCTCAGGGTTTGTTTCTGGCAAGCCTAAAGCCTGCAAACATTTTTTTTTCAGGGCCAGGCTTCTTTGAACACCACAATTAATTGTTTCAAGCCTAGCTTTGCTGTAATGTTTTGAATGATTAACTTTCTTTAAGCCTGCAAAATAAATACTTTTTTAGGTTTTTCGTACTGCAAGCTTTGCTGCTATACTTGTCAACCATTATTTTTAACCTCTTAACGACCGGCTGATCAGCTCGGCGCGGTCAGTTAAGGACCACGGAGCATTTTTTTTTTTTTTTTGCTCCATCTGCTTCCGGACTCCCCGAACGGTGTGCAGCCACAGGGGGAGCCTGGAATTCCGTGATGGTCATAGTACGTCATGGGTCGTTCAGTCAGATCGACCCTTGACGTACTATGACCGTCAAGGGTCGTTAAGGGGTTAAAGAAATAATGAAAAAAGTAAAGTTACCTTTTAAACTGAATGTGTATGGTGGTGAACTGCTATGATTGACGTGTGTGTGTGTGTGTGTATATATCGATCCTGCGCCTTATGTTGCCATTGAGTTCCAACAAATTTGGTAATTTGTCTACCCATCCTGTCTTTGGTCTTCTTCTTGGGCGTTTGGTATTGAGTGTAATCCATTCCAGATTTTGTTTGGACAATCAGGTCTACTTGCTATGTGGAATGAGAGATTCCTGAGAGAGTTAGAACAATTTACTATTGAGTCCAAGATAGAACCTGACTCTTCCCCATGTACCAAGATCCCAGCACCAAGGACTAACACCACAGCATCTTTACACCTGGATGCCCCAAAATGTATTGAAGGATACAACAGAAATCTAGCAACTTTTCACATATTGAGGATCTTGATATTGCTGCGGCCCAGTAGAAAAGAAATTCCTAACACCTGAGGAATACATCATATGAAGAGCTGCATCAAAAACTTCATCAGCTATACGGACACAGGCTGCATCCAGGAAGGATACAGATTCCAAATTTGATGGCAGAGTTAAACCAGTGTTCCCAACTTACAGATGTGCCTTGATCAAAGTGGGCATCCGGTGAGCAGATAATACTGAGTTTATAATTCATGCGATATCAAAGAAATTATCTTTGAAGCATCTCACTATGGGGTGAGGGTAGGGTTTCCTACCCCCATTCCATCTATATTGTCTTGTCTGCCAATCACTTGTGCCACTATATCGGGTTACCTTACTATATAGTAATCTATATATATACACTGTAACATTCAGGCTATATTTATCCCACTGATCCTCTCCTTGTCCTATCCGCAGAGATATATCCCTGTGAGCCCATCACTCAATATAGTGTATCTAGACTTTTTATTTTCTGAATATTATTTATTTTTACCATTTTTTTACTTCTGTTTTATGCCTCTTTTTTAATCAATAATGTTACATATATATGTTTCTAATATTTTCCCAATAGTCTATTTTTTTCAGATGTGAACATTATTATTATATGAATATTTATCATTTCAACTGCTCATACTACACTTAGAGCTGTCTTTCTCTCTTTTTGTTGTTTCATATACATATTGGCTCGAGAGGACTCCAGGCCACTGATAGCAGCACAGAGTACCAGCTAGCAAATACCCCCGCCCTACATCAGACTTATCATCTCATTTATCATCCGCATCTTCATCATATTCATCTTTTTTCATCATCATTTTAATTCACCCATTGACAGACTTGGACATTATTTCTTCATAGTAGGACTATTTAGGATCTCACAATACTGAACGAGACTGGTTTGTTGCTACTTTATCGGAATTTAACTGCTATTCTTACTTTATGTTTATCTTTGTCTGTTTTATATATATATATATATATATATATATATATATATATATATATATATATACATATATATATATTTATCTTGTCTGTTTTATATATATATATACACACACACACACATTATTTCATTATTTTTCAACTATCTATCTGACGTGAGGGACTTATTACCGAGGGCAAGTTGTCATTATCTCATTGAAATATTCAAGTTTGTTACATCTGATAAGTCTACTTTCTCTCAAACTTTATCCAGCAAGTGCACCTATTATTTATATTTATTCTTCTTGTTATGTGGCCGGCCCATTTCCATTTCAAGCACTTTATTCTTTCAGTGACATCATAGACCTTTGTTTGCTGGCAAATCCATGCACAAGTTTTTTGGTCTCTTTTTGTTATGTTTAGTAGTGTTGAGCGAGCACCCCGATGCTCGGGTGCTCGGGTGCTCTGACCGAGCACCCCCTGAGGCTCGAGTGCTCGGCCGAGCACCCGAGCCCCATTGAAATGAATGGGGCGACACCAGGCACCCCCTGCTCTGATGAGGGGAGGGTGCCTGGTCAATGCCCCCTTCATCTCCGCTATGCCCCCTTCATCTCCGAATGCCCCCTTCATCTCCGCAATGTCCCCCTTCATCTCCGAATTGCCCGTCTTCCACAATGTGCCCCTTCATCTCCGCTATGCCCCTCTTCCACAATGTGCCCCTTCATCTCCGCTATGCCCCTCTTCCACAATGTCCCCCTTCATCTCCTCTATGCCATAGAGGAGATGAAGGGGGACATTGTGGAAGAGGGGCATAGCGGAGATGAAGGGGCACATTGTGGAAGAGGGGCATAGCGGAGATGAAGGGGCACATTGTGGAAGACGGGCATAGCGGAGATGAAGGGGGACATTGTGGAAGAGGGCCATAGAGTCTATGCCCCTCTTCCACAATGTCCCCCTTCATCTCCGCAATGCCCCCTTCATCTCCGCAATGCCCCCGTACCTCCAGTCCCTGGTGGTCCAGCGGAGCTTCTTCGGATCTGTGCCTCTTCCGCCACAGATCCCCGCCACCCGAACATGGCGGGAGAGCACATGGCGGTACTCGACGAGTACCGCCATGTGCCGAGCAGAGCGATGCTCGAGCCGATCCGAGCATCGGCCGAGCACGCTCGCTCATCACTAATGTTTAGGATTCACTGCTCCATACTTCTCTGTGTAACCATACGTTTCTGTATGTCTTTGGCAATCAGTGTCCGTGTTTCACAGCCGTATGTGAGGACTGGGAGGACACACTTGTCAAAAAACTTTCACTTGAGACAGAGTGGTAAATTTGTCTTACAGACACTATTACCGTGGTCCATACACTCCATAGCTTGCTGAGGTGACCATCATCCTAAAGTGGATTGTCAATGGCTGCAAGTTTGATGGGATCATTGTTTCTGCGGAACATAGCTATCCTGCAAGTTACTGAAACTATCTCACATGCATTTGAACCACTCCTATGGGCAAAGCAGGGTAAATGCACCATATCACCTATTCTCAATGCAGCTATTATGTTGGAGCTGGTATTAGCAGACACAAAAACAGCTTTCAAGGAGTGAAGTAGAAGCCATTCCTCTGTCACCTGCTTTAGTTTATTTAACACATCATTTAACACCTCATTTGTGGTATTGTCTCTGAAAACTCTGAATGCACAAAGTGGCATGCCAATGGTATGGGCTATCCTTCTGCTGTTTTTTAATAGTACTGCCAGAACCAGAAGCAACATTATTGGCTGTGACCTGATGATGCCAGCTACTGTTGCCCATTGTAGGGCAACAGCAGCCAGGAACGGATCAGAATGGGAGACTCAGAATGCACTCAGGTACACCACGAAAGGGCACTGAGGCAATGATAGGACGCAGCATATAAGGCCTTTCTGGGAGGATGAGTGTACCAAATATTGGAGGTGACCTATGACTCTGCGAGAATCCAGAACGCTCTGTATCTCATATTATTCATGGTCCTCCACCTGCACAGACGCTGGCACCACTGGTGCCATAGTGTAGTGATTACATATTAGTCTTGAATAATGATATGTAAAACACATTGTGGATAAGCATACTGGCAGGAAGGTCCAAAGCATAAGTGACAGGGTTCACTCTGGGAAGCACCCGATATGGACCTACAAAGCGAGGGGCCAACTTTTTACAAGGCACTTGGAGGTTCAGATTGCTGGAGGATAACCAAACCCTGTCCCCAACTTGAAAAACAGAAGCAGGAAGTCTCCTCCGGTCTGCATGTCTTTGATAGCACTGCGTGGACCTTTGTAGGACTCTCTGGACTTGTACCCAAGTGGAGCTCTTCCAGAGCCAGAATGTCTTGTGCAGGAAAGCAGTCAGGAAGCACTGAAGGCTGGAACCCATATGATCAGGAACGGAGAACTCTGTGAGGAAGGGTTCGCTGCACAATTCCTGGCAAACTCTGCCCACAGTAACAAGGATGCCGTATTGTCTTGATGGTCTGACACAAAGCAATGCAAAAACTGCTCCAACCTCTGTTGGATCTCTCGGCAGCACCATTGGACTGGGGATGGTATGCAGAGGAGAATGAGAGTTGGATACCCATCTGGTTATAGAACAACCTCCAAAACCTAGACACAAATTGACTCCCTCGATCCTAAACCAGCACCTTGGGTACTCTGTGGAGTTGAAACACCTCTCTAGCAAACACTTCGGCCAATTCCCTGGAGGAAGGGAATCCCCTGAGCGGGACAAAGTGAGCCATTTTTGAGAATCAGTCCACTATCATTAGAATGATCATGTACCCCTTGGATACCGGCAGTTCTACCATAAAGTCTATGGAAACGTGAGACCAGGGACGTTTGCCATTGGGAACAGTTTGAAGTAGGCCCACAGGAAGATGTCTCGGGGTCTTGGAATGAGCACAAATGGAGCATGCCATCATGAAGGCTGAGCAAGCTGCCCTAAGACTGGGTCACCAAAACAACTGGGAGACCGACCAAATCAATTAGTCACAGCCAATATGACCAGCAGCCTTCGATGAATGATACATATCCAACAATCTGGTACGAAGGGTCTCGGGTATGAAACATTTACCACTGGGTCTGTCAGCCGGAGCAGCGGCTAGGGAAGCCATAATCTACTCTCCCAGAGGAGATGTGATGCTGGTGCGTACAGTAGCTAGAATACGATCAGTAGGAATGATAGGCACAGGTGTAGTCTCAGGGTCAGACCCAAACTGCCTGGACAGGGCAGCTGCTCTGACATTCTTCTCGTAGAGACAGTCACTTGGCCTCGGACAGATATGTCAGATTCTTATGATCCGTCAAGATCAGTATTGGGGAATTTGTCTCCTCCAGTAGGTAACACCACTCACGGAGAGTGAGGATAATAGCCAGGAGCTTGCGGTCACCTATATCATACACACTCTGAGCTCTAGACAATTATTTAGTGAAAAACCCACATGGCAGAAGGGGTTTACCAGTGCCAGAACACTGGGACAGGAGGGCTCCCACTCCTGACTCAGATGTATCTACCTCCAGAGTAAAGGGTAGGGTGGGGTTGGGATGCAACAATATCAGAGCCTTAGCGAAGGCAGACTTCAAATCCTCAAAAGCTTGAATCGCCCCCTTATGTATCATGTCAGTTAGAGGCTTTACCTCTGTGGAGTAATTCCGTATGACTTTCCTGTAATAATTAGCAGATCCCAAGAATCCCTGTATAGCCTTCAAGCCCACTGGCCTGGGCCATTGCAGGACAGCAGAGAGTTTTTGGGGGTCCATAACTATACCGTCAGAGGAGACTGTATAACCTAAAAATGTCACCTGAGTCTTGTGGAACTCACATTTCTCCAATTTACAGAACAGCTTGTTCTCGCCCAGAAGCTGTAATACAGTTGCAACATCCTTCCGATGTGCTACTAGATTTGGGGGATTAATTAAGATGTTATCCAAATAGACTACTACGCAGCTCTGTAGCAAATCTCTCAATACATTCTTGGAACACTACCGGAGCATTACACAAGCCGAATGGCAGAACCAAGTATTCATAGTGACCACTGCGTGTATTAAACGTAGTTTTCCACTTGTGTCCCTCTCTGATTCTCAGCAGGTTATAGGCCGCCCTTAGATCAAGTTTGGTGACGACAGAAGAGTCGAACAGCTCAGTAATCAAAGGTATGGGGTAAGCATTCTTGACCATCAGTTTATTCAGACCTCTATAGTCAACTCCCCATCCTTTTTCTTTACAAAAAAGAATCCTGCACCAGCAGATGAGGAAGACTTCCAGATGATCCCTCTGGACAGAGCATCTGCCACATACTCCTCCATGACTCGGTTCTCCTCCACAGATAGAGGATATTTACGCCCCTTAGGAGGTATAGCACCTGGTATTAAATTAATGGTACAGTCATATGTCCTATGCATTGGCAGAGTACTAGCCTCTACCTTATTGAACACCTCACTGAAAGCCTGATACTCCGAGGTTAATGAGGAAGAGGTACAAAGGATCTTGGTAGGCTGCTATAGGCAAGACTTAGAACAGTAAGAGGACCAAGACATAATGTTGCAAGTCTCCCAGTTTATTCAGGGGTTGTGTGTCTGTGTAACGGTTTGTTCGAAACACAGACACAGTGGTTTAGGATAAAACACAGTTTTATTGAAATCACAATAAAATAAGAACCCTTACAGGTCCTGTAGTATACAGGCAGTATAATACAGACACACAACAGGTTATATATACATATGCATACACAGGTCCAGTATAACCATAAAGTCCATAGCAGTCTATACTGACACAGGTCAGGCAGAATATGTTGGATTCCAAGGACAAAGGTACTGCATGGGTTAAAGGTCTTCAAGGAGTGTAAACAGTCCCATGTATTGAGAGTTCTGTGATAGAGCTCTTTCCATATAGAGAGCTTCAAGATACTTAATGCCCAGGAACAGGTTAGCAGAACAAATGTGAACTGCCAGTGTACTATCAGGAATTGAGTAACGTAGAACACTGCCATAGCAGTAAGGGAAACTGACACTTGCACTCTGCAGGAGCAGTAACGGAGACCAGACCAAAGACACACTGCCGTAGCAGTAACGGAGTATCACGGTGCCCGTGATTGCTGCATTCATGTGTCTATTACTTGTAGGGGGCTCCCATTGGCTGTCTGCCTTCAGCCCGCTTCACATTGCCTTTTTAAACTCAGTCTGGGCACCCTCTGGTTGCCCTTTCGTGTTGTCTCTGACAGCAGCCTCTTTCTCCTTGCTACTGTTGCTATTTGGGCCTGTTGCTGTGTTCCTAAGTTGCTGAGTCATCCTGTTCCTGAGTTCCTGCCTCCTGTGTCAGTTCCAGTCCGGTTCCGGTTGTCATCGTGAGAGATTACTGTTCCTGCTGCCCATCTTCTCTTGCTGTTCCTGATCCGGTTGTCTGGCCCTGCCAGTTCCTGTTCGTTTCCTGCCTCCAGTTCCTGCAAGCCGTGGCGACATTGTCATCAGTCGACCTTGGCGACAGTTGCTATCCTGCTGGTTCCCAGCGTACGGATGCTGGTTCACTCCTTGGCCTTGCGGCCAATACTCTATCTGTTGGTTCCCAGCGTGCGGACGCTGGTTTGCTCCATTAGCCTTGTGGCTACATTTACAGCTTGTTGGTCCCAGTGTGCGGACGCTGGTTCGCTCCATTAGCCTTGCGGCTTCATTTACAGCTTGTTGGTCCCAGCGTGCAGGCGCTGGTTCGCTCCTTGGCCTTGCGGCCTATACGTTTTCTGTTGGTTCCCAGCGTGCGGACGCTGGTTCGCTCCATTAGCCTTGCGGCTACATTTGACCGCCTGTTGGTCCCAGCGTGCGGACGCTGGTTCGCTCCTTGGCCTTGCGGCCTATACTTGATATTGTTGGTTCCCAGCGTGCGGACCCTGGTTTGCTCCATTAGCCTTGCGGCTTTACTTATCAGCCTGTTGGTACCAGTGTGCGGACACTGGTTTGTTCCTTGACCTGATGGTTGGCTATTCTAGCTTGCTCCCTCCAGCGTGCTGTCGCTGGTTAGCTCCACTATCTAGCGCTACATTCGTCTGTTGGTTACCAACACGCGGGCGTTGGTTGGCTCCATGACCTGTGGGTTTGCTCAATATTATGCTTGATGTTTCCCTACGTAAGGGCACTGGTTTACTCCTTGTCTCTTGCACTCGAGGCTTCTCAGTGCACTACCATTCTGATGTACACAGATACTGAGTGTCAGACTCTAGTGAAACCACTGACCTGGTAGCCTTTATATTGTCACTACTGTCTATTGTCCATCTGACAGTCCCGGAGGTCATTGTGGTTGTCACCTTCCTTTTTGGCTGCCTTGCCCGGTATATTGGTAAGGCTAGTAGAACATTTTATTATTCCATCTCAAGGTTGCCTTACCCGGTATTGGCAAGGCCGGTAGAGCCAACTACATCTATTATATCAGGCTGCCTTGCCCGGTATATTGGCAAGGCCGGTAGAGCCTATTCTTTGGTTTCCGTTAGGCTGCCTTGCCTGGTATTTGGCAGGGCCGGTAGAGCCACCTATTGGTATTCATCCAGGTTGCCTTGCCCGGTATATTGGCAAGGCCGGTAGAACCTGTATTGCTACAGTTATAGACATTTGCCTATTCTATGTATTGTCTGTATGTGTATAAATACCCTATGGGATTGTCTTATACTTTTCAATTAAGTTGTGTTTTTACCTAACCTTACGTCTGACAGTCTTAACAAACCGTGACACGGAGGCAGCCACTTGCACTCTGTAGGAGCAGTAACGGAAACTAGGCCAATGGCACACTGCCGTAGCAGTAACGGAGGCAGACACTTGCACTCTGCAGGAGCAGTAACAGAGACTAAACCAATGGCACACTGCCGTAGCAGTAACAGAGGCAGACACTTGCACTCTGCAGGAGCAGTAACAGAGACTAGGCCAATTTCACACTGCCGTAGCAGTAATGGAGGCAGACACTTGCACTCTGCAGAAGCAGTAACGGAGACTAGACCAATGGCACACTGCCATAGCAGTAACGGAGGCAGACACTTGCACTCTGCAGGAGCGATAATGGAGACTAGGTCAATGGCACACTGCATTAGCAGTAACGGAAACTGACTCTCGCACTCTGCTGGACCAGCAACGGGACTGGATTGCCTGTAGAATCAGAATGTCGCCAAGGTGACAATAGGACATCAGATCAGGAACGCCAACCAAGCCGGGTCGAGTCATGGAGCAGGAACGTCAGCCAAGCTGGGTCGGATCATGGAGCAGGAACGTCAGCCAAGCCGGGTCGGTACACAGGAGCAGGAACGTCAGCCAAGCTGGGTCGGTACACAGGAGCAGGCACAGAAGAATAGTTGGGCAATCTGGGTTGGTACACAGGAGCAGGAGACAAGATGCAGAGTGGTCAGGCAGGCCAAGTCGGTACACTGGGAATCACTGAGCAGAAACTAGCACTGGTACAGGAACACCACGAAAGGGCACCGGATGGGTGCTGGAGCCCAGTATATAAAGGCCATACTGGGCGGGACAAAGACAGGACAGCCAATGGGAGCACACACAGTGTAGACTGACAGGAAAACAATAACAAGGGGAACATGGGCACCGTGATAGTCTGAAGCCAAGGGAACCCCGGAATGATCACGTAGTGAGGCGACTTTATGATTTGAAATCATTGGGTCTCCACGTGGAGGGTCCCCACCCTTAGAGACAGTGGACATGACTCGTGAGTCACCTGTGATGGTTGCAACAGTCTCCAATCAATGGCCTCTATAGCAAGAGGAGAGGAACAAGGCACCAATGGAATTGTGTTCTGGGTAGTGAAATCTGCATCCATAAAATATCCTGCTGCTCCGGAGTCAGTCAATGCTGGAACCGTAACAGACGATGTATCTCATGACAATATCACCTTTAGGATAGGTCTCGTCTGCATCTGGACTGAGGACTGTGAAACTCGACCCAGGGTCTGTCCCCGACTCAACCCTAGGTGCGAGTGTTTCCCGGCTGAGCTGGACAAGTCCTTAATAAGTGCTCTGCCTTGCCACAGTACAGGCATAGGCCCTCTCTGTGAAGGAAGGCCCTCTCCTCCCCCGAGAGTTGTGTGAACCCCAGTTGCATGGGTTCGCCCTGCCCAGCTCAGCACTTTGAGATGTGGGAGCGCAAAGTTAGGCGCCAATCGGAAAGGAGGCCTTTGCAATCATTTCTTGAAAGGTGATCTTTCTCTGATCATCATATCTATTAGTATAGTAAAGGAGATGAGTTCATCAAGCTCCTCAGGCAGCTCAGGGGCTGCTGTCTCATCTTTAATCAAATCGCTTAGCCCTTTGCGAGAATACAGCCACCAGAGCCTCGTTGTTCTAGCCCACCTCTGCCACCAAAGTTCAAAATTCAATAGCATACCCGGCTACCGTGTATGCGCCTTGGTGGATAGTCATAAGTTGTTTGGCTGCCGACATGCCTGGGCGGGAACGTCAAAGACCCTTTGGAAAGCTGACACAAATTTGAGATTATGGGTTTACCTGTCTCCCATAATGGATTGGCCCATGCCAATGCTCTATCAGATAGGAGAGAAATCATGAAGCCCACCTTGCTTCAATCACTTGGAAATGCGTTAGGTACTAGTTCCAGAAATAAGCCCAATTGGTTAATGAACCCACTACACAGAGTAGGTTCCCCATCATATCGTTGAGGGAGTGGAGTGGTTCCAGACAACCCTCAGAACTTATTGCACTCAGCATTGGCTCTTATCACCGGTGCCGGGTCAGGAGAGGCCACCAGTTGTCGCACAGCCCCTTCAAGTTGCTCTGTGCGGTTAAGGAGTGTTTCCATCGCCAAGGAAAGCTGATCGATCCTTTGATCTTGCATGTCCATCCTGGCAAGGATGCTAGGCACCTGTGGATTGCCTGTACCTTCTGAAGTCATGGCCCTTTCGTACTGTCACGGGAGACTTGCAAATAACGACTCAGACAGGTACACAAAATCAATTCCACTTTACTGAGAATAAAACACAAGAAAAGCAAAGATAGCACTTCCCAACCTTCCCAGGGTCAGGCGTGGAGACACTGCGCAGCCCACTACCAGTAGCTGACACTGAACCTAGCCAGACTGATGATCAAGCTTGGAGTGAACCAGTAGACAGAGCAGAAACACAGAGGTAATGATATTGGTAAGCGTACTCTACAGTGGAGCGGAAGACTGGAGGTCCACAACCTAGAATGCTAGGTCACACCCGCAATACCCTAGGACGCTAGAGTATCGACACACCATGCACCCTAGAATGCTAGGGGCACCACAATCCCCAGTAGGACTAGGTGCTGCTGCACTATCACTGGTAGGATTAGGCTTTGCTGCACTACGGACAGGACTTACCCGACTAAGGACTGAGACTGAGAACCTGCAAGGAGGGTGCCAGGTCTCAGGGAGTGAGAGTGAGACAAACCAGCCAATGGTCAAAACGATTCGGGTAGACAGACAAGCCAAAGTACTAGCTTGGAGCGGGAAGTCAGACAAGCCACAGTACATTGTCATACATGGATCGGGTAGTCGAAAAAGCCAAAGTAGGCATGGAGCAGATAGTCAGCCAGGCCAAGGGTCATACACGGAGCGGGTAGTTGGACAAAGCCAAGGTCTGCACAAAGCGGTAGTCAGTCAGGCCAAAGGTTCAGACACAAATCAGTAGTCAGACGGAGCCAGGGTCATACACAAAACAGATTCAGCATCCAGGAATGGATCCCAAAGGGAGACTCAGAATGCTCTCAGGTACACCACGAAAGGGCACTGAGGAAATGATAGGACATAGCATATAAGGCCTCTCTGGGAGGCAGAGTCCAGATAGGTTAATCAAGGTGGAACTATAAAATAGCGAACACTCAGAATGATGCGCTAATAACCAGGAAGTAGTCCTCCGGTATCTGGTTCACCTGAACAATGTGTTCTATGACTTCTTGCCCCAAACAAAAATGATAATGTAATAAATGTAGTAAAAGAAAAAAGAACAAAAAACAAAGAATAAAAAAAGAAAAGTCTTTGAAAAAGTGGTGGTTTACATCACGAAACGCATCAGACTGTGTTTTAATAAAGGGGATGTTTCATCAAACATTTTTTTCAAGTGTAAAAAGTTGGGCAGGTTAAACAATACACATCAGTGTTGTTTATTAAAAAAAACGATCTGTGCTTCATAGAAATCACTTATTCCAAATATACCTGTTGACGTCATGGGGACTACGGTACAGTCCTTGCTGTACCGTATTGACACAGAAACCATGCCCATTCTCTTCACAGTTTACACCCAATCTCCTTCCCACTTTCCCTATACACCAGGCACGCTAGTTAATATGCCAGCACGTCATCAGTGGAAGGGGCCGGACCAAACACAAGATGTCACAGCAGGCAGAGCGGAGAGCAAGGAATCTTGGGACAAGATGGCACCGCTCTGCCTACACAACGCAAAGACATTATAAAGTAAGTTTCAGCAGAGATGGGCTTTTAAATGAAATTGACATACCCTACTCGGTACATTAGGGGGTGATAGATCTAAAGAGCAAAAGTTTTTTTTTTTTCAATAAACATCCACTTTAATGTTTTTATATGTTATCCATATAAATTATTTTTTTATATTGAGTCCTTAGATGAGGACCATATACTAATAAACTAGTGTTTTTCATGTCAGGATTGATAGCATGATTAATTGCAAAACAAAGGGGGTGGTGTATCAACTTTGCTGTCCGTGTAGAAAAATATAAGTTGGTAAAACCATCAGAGAACTTAAAGGGAGTTTGGAACATAAATAGAGATATAGAGAAGGGCAACATGGAGAGTCCAGTAGCACAACATTTCCTTGAATACCACAATGGGAGTGCAAAAGAATTAAAAGTTGTGGTAATAGCACATATTTCTAATAATATTTGGGGTGGGCACTTAAATAAAAAATGATTACATTGTGAAACTAGATGGATATATGTGTTAATAGAATAAATGAGGAATTGCAATATAATAGGTTTTTGTAATAAGCAGTCTAATTTGTGCTTTAAATCAGGGATGATGACTGCTGGAGAACTAATCCATGTTACCTCTATCTAAGGATAAATATATGAAATAATTGAGATTAACCGGCTTATGTAGGAGTAAAGTTTATTGGTTCGCTAGTTAAATAAATTATTTTTGAATATTGGATGGACCTAGGTTGGGGGTAGCTGGCTGTGCATCCCTGAAGAGTGACTCTGGAGTGAAGCCCGTTTATTGGGTGGATGCCTGGGAGGGACGGGGAGTGAACTGGCACTTGGATCCATTGGAGGATATCTGGTGATAAGGGGCAGTTTTAGTATGCTATATAACATTATGTTGATTGTACACTATTTTAACTGGATGACTACCATTAGGTGTATGAGGGGAATGTTTTTGTTGGCAGGCCGCACTGAGATCTTTGGGGCCAATGGTTTATTTCACCTCAGTGGCTGAATCTTGCTCATGATCAAGTGCTGCCCCTGATGCCATTCTGACCAGACTGTTAGTGAAGCCGTATTTTATGCAAGGGATAGTTGTGCATATGTGTTGCTATGACACTGGATGACTGTTTCCGTTTGTTTGAATTTCTAAGTATGACCCATATGTTACAACCATTTGCCCTGAAGTAGCCCGACAAGCATAGCTGGGAACTCTCTGGTTTTGCCCCAGAGACTCCGGTTTTGACACTGAATTACCAGGTCTCCAGGGCAGAGTCTTATTCTCCGGATGTGTGGTGTTTCTGATGAAACTCTGCCCACTTATGCTCAATCCTAACCTGTCCCTCCCACTCCCCACCCTCTTCTCCTCCTTCCATAGTGTATTCAAGCTATTTTTTTTTCTTTTAGAAGTCATGCCCCCCCACTCACGATTAAGCCCCACCCCTTTTGTGACACAAATTGCTTCATTTCTCTCCCATCATCGGCAACAGAGGGCTCGCCTCCGGGCAGCCACAACCAAGAAGTTCCCAGGTATGCCGACATGGATCAGGAGAAAGAGTTGGAGTGTGTTTTGAAGTCTGTTGTTTAAGCTACATGAGCAGTGGTGATGCAGGATGGTTGTTGGTGAAATATGATGGTCAAACAGAATGATCTGAGGAGAAGATTTAAAGCAGCAACATGCCAATTGGAAGGATTTCAGTATTTTGGGGTGACTTGTGAGTGGCCATAGGATATGAAGATTACAGGTGCAGATATCCACTGATTAGCCCTAATAGGTGAAGATGGGGAGAGAGATATGTATTTCATGCTTACTACCCGGTTGTTATGCTGCCTCCATCAGTACAGAGATATGGGCCACACATAGTTGCCATTTGAATATATGACTTGTTACTACACATCATCTCAACATTTAAATACCCCTCCCTCAGTTCCTATTGGCTAAACTCCAATCAACATAGAAAATGTTACAAACAGTGTTTTTCTTGCACCCTCTCTAAGTCAAATGTAAAAAGACAAAATTATCATCAATATATCTTCTTATTTTCTATGTGAATAAAAACATACACAATCCATATATTATCTGTTTGGAATTAGGATCCATTTTTTGATTTAGAGATCTATAGGGATTTTTGGAAGGTTAATAAGTGAAGTCTTGTTCCTTATATAAAAGATTTATAGTCAGTATATTTAAGAATAAAAAGATTTCCAGGTTATAGCGGTTTTAGCTGAGATTATGACTTTTTAAGATCAAAAATGTACTACTTTCATTTTCAAATTTAGTAATAAATACTGATTGTATATGTTTTTATTTATATAGAAAATATAAGATATATTAAAGATAAATTTGTCTTCTTACATTTGACTTTGAGAGGGTGTAATCACTGTTTGGACCATTTTCTATGCTTATTGGAGTTTTATCCAATAGGAATTGAGGGGGGGCTATTTAAATGTTGAGATGATTTGTAGTTGCTATGTCTTCATTGTATTTGGATAGCTGTTTTAGCAGCTCTCCGTGGGGTCTTTATTCAAGTGTTTTCCTGCCACAGAAAAGCAACCTGAGCAGAGACAGGCTTATGATCTCTGTATGCCTGCTATTTTGTAACTGGACCTATGTCCTTTTGCAACCATCAATTCTGTGAGTATTTCAAACATTTGGAATTCACTTCTGCTTCACTTCACCTCCTCCTTCACCCTTCAACAATGAACTGACTCTAGCACACACAATGATGGCCACGCCCTCAATTGGTATTCACAAAGAACTGCTCCCTACTATATTTTTCTGTATCTTCTTTTCCACTCTCCGACCACCACCTCATAATTTTTCCACAGCTTTTTCCCTCCTTCCCCCACATTACACCTGCAACTTTTACTCTCTAGACATTTTTGCCGTAGACTTTGCATTGCACTCCAATCTCTCCGCCTTCAACACTCTTACTGATTCTGACAGTCTTGTTGAATCCTACAACTTCCTCTCCTCATCACTGTGTGCCCCTCTCCAGGCCCCTCAAACCCATGTACATGGCTTAATTCTCAAACACACTTTCTTTTCCTCCTTTACTTGCTCCACTGAACGATTGAGGAGGAAGTCTTGCTCTCATGCAGTCCTCATCCACTGCAAATTCCTCCTGTCCTGCTTGAACATTACTCTATGCTGTGCCAAACAACACTTGTACTGCTCACTAATCAAAAACTCACAAATCTAACCCATGCTGCCTTTTCTCCATCTTTGATTCTCTCCCTCGCTCTTCCCCTCTCCATCTTTTTACCTCCCATCTCTCACCCCTCCAGCCTTTGCAGAATTATTCAAACAGAAGATTTGCACAATTCTTAAATTAATCCCACACTTTCATTCTCCAGAATTGTACCTTCTGGATCTTCCGTCCTACTCATTTGATTCTTTTACTTTGGTCAGAGAGGTCCCTCTGTCTCCCATTTGCTCTACACTTCACCACTCGCCACCTTCTCCCTTGATTCTATACTATCTCACTTCCTCAGTCCTTTGTCATCCACCCCAGTTCCCATGCTAACTTGTGCCTTCAACTCCTCCCTATTCTCTGGCAACTTAGCCTCCTCCTTCAAACATTTATTAATATGTCCAATCTTCAAAAAAAGCTCATTAGACCACATCTCCTCATCCAACTACCACCCCGTATCACTCTTGCCCTTTGCCTCAAAACTTTTTGAGTGTCTAATCTATTCCCATCTCCTTACCTATCTCACCTATCATAACACTCTGGACCCACTGCACTCTTGATTTATGCCCACTTTCTCTACAGAACCCCTTATGAAAGTAACAAATTATCTCCATATTGCAAAAACCAATGGACATTTCTCTCTCCTTATCCTCCTTGACCTATCAGCTGCATGTGCCACAGTTGCCCATACCCTCCTCTCCTAGGTTCTCCAACCTCTTGGCATCTGTGGCCTGGCACATTCCTGGAATTTATCCTCTCTTTTAGTGATGATCGAGCACCCCAATGCTCGGGTGTTCGGGTGCTCTGGCCGAGCACCCCCGGAGGCTCGAGTGCTCGGCCGAGCACCCGAGCCCCATTGAAGTCAATGGGAGGACTTGAGCATTACACCAGGCACCCCCTGCTCTGATGAGGGGAGGGTGCCTGGTCCATAGGAAAAGGGCAGAAAATGATGGAAACACCACAGAAATGGTTCAGGGACAGCATAGGGAGGATGTCTGGATGCATCTTGGACTCCAACGTCGCTGCTGGGAACGATGTTTCGCCCGTAGTACGCCATTTTTACAGACTGACCGTAAAACACACAAAAAGGAAGATAAAAACGACTGTAGGCGAAAAATTGTTACCAAACAGTATTTGCTGTATATTTACTTGTATATCATCTGCAAATTCTGCAAAAAAATTCATCGATTTTTCGGAACTGGGGCCATGATTAAGAGGGAAACGTGCGCTGAGCCGACCATCTAAAACATTATGGGTGAGGGTCTGCTGCGGAGCTGACCATCCTAAACATTATATGCGAAGGCCTGCTAGTGAGCTGACGCTATAAAACATATGAGAGGGCCCGCTAGAGAGCTGACCCAATAAAACATTATATGAGAAGGCCCGCTGGTGAGCTGACCTATACAAAAATTGTCAAACAGCGCCCGCTGGTGAGCTGGCCCTATATAAAAATTATATCACAGGGCCCGCTGGTGAGCTGGCCCTATATAAAAATTATATCCCAGGGTATATGGAAGAGAGTCAACCATATACCCATTTTTTGGGTGGAAGGGGTGAATGGGAATACAGAGTATTCCCATCATTGTAAATAACATATATAAAGTGACTTTATGTTCACCCGGGGCTTTCCTCCAGTGGAGTGGAGAAGTCAGGGGAAATCCAGGCCTTGTTCATTTTTATAAGTGTCAACCTATCAGCATTTTCGGTGGAAAGGCGGATACGCTTATCTGTTATGATGCCACCAGCATGATACCCGCTCAGACAGAACGCTGGCGGCAGGGCAGGCCAGCACCTCCAAGGCGTAGAGTGCCAGTTCATACCACGTGTCCAGCTTGGACACCCAGTAGTTGAAAGGCACAGAGGGATCATTGAGGACGCTGACACGGTCTGCTACGTACTCCTTCACCATCTTCCAAAACTTTTCCCTCCTTGTGACACTAGGCTGCGCATCAGGGTGATGGTGCTGGCGGGGTGTCATGAAGGTGTCCCACGCCTTGGAGAGTGTTGCCCTGCCTTTGTCGGAACTGCTGTGTGCTCCCCTTTTCTCCCCTTCTCGGTTGGCCAAGGTAGCACGTACTCTGCCGCCAGCGTTGTCAGATGGAAAATTTTGGAGCAATTTTTCGACAAGAACCTTCTGGTATTGCACCATTTTGCTTGTCCTCTCCACCGGAGGAATGAGAGAGGAGTAATTCTCTTTGTAGCGGGGGTCCAGAAGGGTGAACACCCAGTAATCCGTGTTGTCTAAAATGCGTATAACGCGTGGGTCACGGGAAAGGCAGCCTAACATAAAGTCAGCCATGTGTGCCAGAGTACCAACAGGCAAGATTTCGCTGTCCTCACCAGGAGGATGACTCTCAATCTCCTCATCCTCTTCCTCCTCTTCTGCCCACCCACGCTGAAGAGATGGAACTAAAGTTCCATGGCTACCCTCTGTAGCGGAGGCAACCGTGTCTTCCTCCTCCTCCTCCTCCGCCTCCTCCAATTGTCGCTGAGAAGACGAAGTGAGGGTGCTCTGGCTATCACCTTGTGTAAGCTCTTCCTCCCGCATTTCCACCTCTTCCACATGCAAAGCGTCGGTTTTAATTGTGAGCAGCGAGCGTTTCAGTAGACACAGAAGTGGGATGGTTACACTGATAATAGCGTTATCGCCGCTCACCATCTGTGTCGATTCCTCAAAATTGCGTAAAACCTCACAGAGGTCTGACATCCATTCCCACTCCTCACTTCTGATTAGAGGAAGTTGAACGGAGAGGCGACGACCGTGTAACAGCTGGTACTCCACTACTGCCCTCTGCTGCTCACAAAGCCGGGCCAACATGTGGAAGGTGGAGTTCCAGCGCGTGCTCACGTCACACAGCAGCCGGTGAGCTGGCAATTGTAAGCGCTGCTGCAGCTTCAACAGGCCGGCTGAAGCTGTTGATGACTTACGGAAATGTGCACACACACGGCGCACCTTGGTCAAGAGATCATGCAAATTGGGGTAGGTTTTTAGAAATCGCTGAACCACTAAATTAAATACATGCGCTAGGCATGGTACGTGTGTGAGCTTGCCGAGCTCCAAAGTCGCCACCAAGTTACGCCCATTATCACACACAACCATGCCTGGTTGCAGGTTGAGTGGCGAGAGCCACTGCTCGGTCTGGTGACTAATCCCCTGCAACAGCTCTGAGGCCGTGTGCTGTTTGTCCCCAAGGCAGATCAGCTTCAGCACGGCCTGTTGACGCTTTCCCACTGCAGTGCTACACTGCTTCCAGCTACCGGCTGATGGGTGAGTGGCGCTGCGCGCAGAGAATTCGGAGGTGGAAATGGAGGAGGAGGAGCCAATAACGTAGGTGCTGGCGGAAACCCTGATGGAGGTAGGGCCCGCAATCCTCGGCGTGGGTAGCACCTGTGCCATCCCAGGGTCCGAGTCGCTCCCAGCCTCCACGACATTCACCCAGTGTGCTGTCAGGGAAATGTAGCGTCCCTGACCACAAGCACTTGTCCATGTGTCAGTCGTTAAGTGGACCTTCCCAGTAACTGCGTTGGTCAGGGCACGGGTGATGTTACGGGACACATGGTGGTGTAAGGCGGGGACGGCACACCGGGAAAAGTAGTGGTGGCTGAGGACTGCGTACCGAGGGACAGCTGCTGCCATCAGGCTGCGGAAGGACTCAGTCTCCACAAGCCTAAATGGCAGCATTTCGATGGCCAGTAATTTGGAAAGGTGTGAGGTTAGTGCTATGGCCTGTGGGTGGGTGGCTGGGTATTTTTGCTTGCGCTCAAATGCCTGGGGTAACGACATTTGGACGCTGCGCTGGGACAGGGAAGTGGATGTGGTCGCTGATGGTGCTTCAGATGGTACAGGTGCAGGGCGGGAGGTATGCGGGCCTGCGCCTTCGACAGGCGAAAACAGGGGAAGAGGAGGCAGTGGTGCCTGCAGAAACAGATTGGCGATCCGGGCGTTCCTCCCACTTATTACGGTGCTTGGATGCCATGTGTCGGATCATGCGGGTGGTGGTGAGGTTTGTAGTGTTCATGCCTCGGCTCATTCTGGTGTGGCACAGGTTGCAAACTACAATTTTTTTGTCGTCCGCACTTTCCTTAAAAAAACGCCATACCGCGGAACACCTAGCCCTTGGCAAGAGAGATTTACGCAAGGGGGTGCTCCGTGGAACATTTGCGGGCCGGTTTGGTGCGGTCCGCCTTCTTTCTTTAGCCACACCACTGCCTCTTCCAGCCTGTTGCGGTGCTGCAGATGGCTCACCCTCAGGACTGCTGTCATCGCTCGGCTCTCCACCTTCCCAGGTGGGGTCAGTCACCTCATCGTCCACCAAGTCCTCCTCCACTTCCTCACTCTGATCATCCTCCTCATTTCTTGATCCCACCACATACTCAGTCATTGACAACTGTATATCATCCTCCTCATCAAGGTCTTGAGACAGTAATAGTGGTTGATTTGATGGCAACTGTGTCTCATCATCATCATCCACTTCCTTTGACCTTAAATGCCGTTCCCCTCTGTCATCTTCTTGTGATTGGGTACCCTCTAGAGGTTGTGAATCAGGGCACAAGATTTCATGTTCCTCTGCAAGCGTGCTTGGAGAGAGGTTCAAATGAAGGATTGGTGATGAGACGAGCTCCTCACTATATCCCAGTGTGGGATCACTTCTTTGACCAGACCCTCTATGGTGGGAGGAAGGATGATCAGGGTGAGGATTATGTTGACCAGACTCTTGGCTACTGAGAGTGGACTTGGTGGAAGACAGGGTGGTGCTTAACCGACTGGAAGCAGTATCAGCTGAAATCCAACCGACCACCTGTTCGCAGTGGTCTGACCTCGAGAGTGATGTCCTGCGACGCCCTGTAAACTGAGACATGAAGCTAGGTATGGTGGATGTCTTTCTTTCTTGTGCTCTGGCACCAGGCACAGTTTCTATGCGTCCTGACCCGCGCCCTGAACTATCAGGATCACGTCCACTTCCCCGTCCCTTTTTACCCACCTTCTACATATTACACGGAATATGTGCTGCTAATCTGCAACTTTGCACACTAAACAGAATGTGCTGCTTATCTGCGGCTAGGCACAGTGAATGGAATATGTGACTTTTATTTTTTACACTTTGCACACTAAACAGAATGTGCTGCTAATCTGCAACTTTCCACACTAAACAGAATGTGCTGCTTATCTGCGGCTAGGCACAGTGAACGGAATAAGTGACTTTTATTTTTTACACTTTGCACACTAAACAGAATGTGCTGCTAATCTGCAACTTTCCACACTAAACAGAATGTGCTGCTTATCTGCAGCTAGGCACAGTGAATGGAATATGTGACTTTTATTTTTTACACTTTGCACACTAAACAGAATGTGCTGCTAATCTGCAACTTTCCACACTAAACAGAATGTGCTGCTTATCTGCGGCTAGGCACAGTGAACGGAATAAGTGACTTTTATTTTTTACACTTTGCACACTAAACAGAATGTGCTGCTAATCTGCAACTTTCCACACTAAACAGAATGTGCTGCTTATCTGCAGCTAGGCACAGTGAATGGAATATGTGACTTTTATTTTTTACACTTTGCACACTAAACAGAATGTGCTGCTAATCTGCAACTTTGCACACTAAACAGAATGTGCTGCTTATCTGCGGCTAGGCACAGTGAACGGAATAAGTGACTTTTATTTTTTACACTTTGCACACTACACAGAATGTGCTGCTAATCTGCAACTTTGCACACTAAACAGAATGTGCTGCTTATCTGCGGCTAGGCACAGTGAACGGAATAAGTGACTTTTATTTTTTACACTTTGCACACTAAACAGAATGTGCTGCTAATCTGCAACTTTGCACACTAAACAGAATGTGCTGCTTATCTGCGGCTAGGCACAGCGAATGGAATATGTGACTTTTATTTTTTACACTTTGCACACTAAACAGAATGTGCTGCTAATCTGCAACTTTCCACACTAAACAGAATGTGCTGCTAATCTGCAACTTTGCACACTAAACAGAATGTGCTGCTTATCTGCGGCTAGGCACAGTGAACGGAATAAGTGACTTTATTTTTTACACTTTGCACACTACACAGAATTTGCTGCTAATCTGCAACTTTGCACACTAAACAGAATGTGCTGCTTATCTGCGGCTAGGCACAGTGAACGGAATAAGTGACTTTTATTTTTTACACTTTGCACACTACACAGAATGTGCTGGTAATCTGCAACTTTGCACACTAAACAGAATGTGCTGCTTATCTGCGGCTAGGCACAGTGAACGGAATAAGTGACTTTTATTTTTTACACTTTGCACACTAAACAGAATGTGCTGCTAATCTGCAACTTTGCACACTAAACAGAATGTGCTGCTTATCTGCGGCTAGGCACAGTGAACGGAATAAGTGACTTTTATTTTTTTACACTTTGCACACTAAACAGAATGTGCTGCTAATCTGCAACTTTGCACACTAAAAAGAATGTGCTGCTAATCTGCAACTTTGCACACTAAACAGAATGTGCTGCTAATCTGCAACTTTGCACACTAAAAAGAATGTGCTGCTAATCTGCAACTTTGCACACTAAACAGAATGTGCTGCTAATCTGCAACTTTGCACACTAAAAAGAATGTGCTGCTAATCTGCAACTTTGCACACTAAACAGAATGTGCTGCTAATCTGCAACTTTGCACACTAAACAGAATGTGCTGCTTATCTGCAGCTAGGCACAGTGAATGGAATATGTGACTTTTATTTTTTACACTTTGCACACTAAACAGAATGTGCTGCTAATCTGCAACTTTGCACACTAAACAGAATGTGCTGCTAATCTGCGGCTAGGCACAGTGAACGGAATATGTGACGTTTTTTTTTTAAACTCTGCCCCCCAAAACAAAATATAACTGCTGCCCCCACACACAATAGTCCTAAAAAGGACTTTTGGGTCTTTTTGTTGTTCAAACACACTTTTCTTCTCCCTACACTGACTTTCCCTTCCTATCCTCATCTCTCCCTGGCTAAGACTGAGCCGAACTCGCTGGTCAGGTGCTATACAGCACCCGATCACAGGTTCTGGCCAGCCAATCAGTGTAATGCCAGCAGCCAACATGGCTGCTGGCATTACACTGATGTCAGAGCCTCCCCGCACGTTTATTGGCTGCGCAGCAGCCGCGAAACGTGCGGGGAGGAGACCCAAACATGGCGGGCGAGCACATGCGGTACTTGTACGAGTACCGCCATGTGCCGAGCAGAGCGATGCTCGAGCCGAACCGAGCTTCGGCCGAGCATGCTCGCTCATCACTACTCTCTTTCTTTCTCAAAAATCTTTCTCGTATCATATTCCAAATACCTCCTCACCTCCTACTCTCACTGAGTAGGCATACCCCAAGGCTCTGTTTTGGGCCCTCTTCTCTCTCTCTCAGCTTTAACTACCATCATTATGCATATGATACACATACTCAATATAAAGTGCTAAGTACACCTATTGGTGCCATATAAATAACAATATACATCCATACATACATATCATATATGTATTGTTTAAAAAAAAAAAAGTGAAGCATCACACCTCTCAATGTAGTCTATAATAGTATAAAGTGAAGACACATCAGCTGTAACTAAAAATAATTTTCTTTCCATTCTGTGTTTTTAAGTATATTGATTATATATGTAGTATTTTTCAACTATGCTAGTAATTGTTTCACTGGTTCCTGTAAAAAATGTATTGATATACTGCTTAGATTAGACATGATTGAACCAATTCCTGACACTATCAGTCTCCCCAGTGGATTTACAATATTTTTATGAATTTGTGGCAGAAAATAAAACACTTATATTCTTGGATTGCTAATATTGATATAATCAATTTCTGATTACTTTAAAAAACCTTCCTGAAGCCCCTTGTCAAGTTTACTCTTCAATTCCATCTTAAAATTGTTCGATGCATCACATGAACGTTTTTTTTATAAGTGGAGACATCGGACAAAATTCTATCAGCTTCCTTACTATGTGTTTATTCGGGAGAATTACAATTCCCTTTCCTTTATCTGCTGGACGTATCGTTATTTCCAAATTATTTTGTAAATTTTTCATCGCTTGATTCTCCTTTTTACTTAAATTGTTATTTATTTTATTATTATTTTTAACTCTCCTGAATTCTCTTTCAGTCAAATTTATAAAGGGTGCCATATTTTCACTTATCTAAGTTTTTAGGAAAAAATAAGATCTCACTTTAAGCTCTGTATGTTTAAATTGTTCTTGCCCCACAGTTCTTTGTACTTTATTTTTCATATGCCTTATGCATTTCTGTACACTAATATAAACTTGGAACTGGTTAAAGGACTGGCTAGGTGCAAATTTAAGTCCCTTTCATAACAAATTAATTTCCACTTGTTCTAACACTACATTGCTCAAATTAAAAATACCCCTCCTCCTTTACTGTTTTATTTTGTATTATCTTTCATTTTGTTCTTTGTTTACCATCTCTCGAACCTCTCAATCTACTTCTCTTTTGTAGGGTCTGTAGTTGGTGTTCCTCAACTGATAATTGGATTGTCTTGGTCTCCACTGCCTCATACGTTGATGTTGCCATGGTTACATTTGGGGATATCATTCTTCCCAGTGTGGATTCCAATTCATATTTCTCTCCTGGTTCCAAAGTTTTCGTCTTTTCCTTTCTAATACACTGGAAAAGGGTTTATTTGACTCACCCCTAAAAAAAGGGATGGATTCATTTTGTTTTAAAAGATGACCATGCTGTTCTTGTGACACATTTTCTATTCTATTATCAAATTTCTGAATAGATTCACTCGATGTTCCAGGAGTTTCTTCCATCTTTAAAATGTCAAATTTAATTTCTGTTGCAAAAGTGGATACCGGATCTTCCATTTATTCTCCATTCTCACCGGATATATGTTTTCTTTTGTTTTTTCTCTTACCTCCCTTAACTGATTCCCATTTATTTCCACCATTAGTAACCTTACTAGAATATATATTCATATGTATATTACATTTCTTCTGTTTTCTATTCATGATACTCTTTTCCATTGTCTCAACCGAGCAATAAGTTCTCCCTTCCAACATTTTGTATTTTTCAGTATCTTCTATCTCTTTTAAGTAAACATTCACCTCTGGTTCTTCCTTACTTCCACAGTTAATTTCAATAAATCCAATGAACAAATGTGTAATATAATATTACATTGGTCTATAAACTCCATATTATTCAGATCATACGTTGGATTTTTTTGTATTGATAAACCTATGGGTATAATGTCATTTTCAATATATTTCTCTAAAGTAGAGAAATCCCAGAAATGTTTGGTTTCCTTAAAGGGATAGTAACACTTCGTTTTAACTTTATTTTATTTTGTAGGCATTAAAAAAACATGAAGAATGATATAAGTCTTATCTCTCAAACCTTTATGGTTTATGAGATATTCACAAGCAAAGTTCCCCTTCCCGCCCCTTTTACCTAGTGTAAGCCATCTCTTCTCAGATGTCAGTCTGGTTGTATGACAGTACAGATAACAGAAGGGGACAATTTTCTTTGTATGAAAACAATGAAAGCCCTTCCCCCCTTGACAAGTTTTTCAGCTTTTTCCATTATCTTAATTGAAGATTGTCCCTCTCTGCAGTCTACCTGGGCACCTCCCTTCTGATCTGGTTGAACAGGGAAGGGATACTTTGTTTGTGAATATCTCTTAAACTATAAAGGTTTCAGAGATAAGACTTATATCGTTCTTCATGTTTTTTTAATGCCTACAAAATAAAATAAAGTTAAAATGAAGTATTACTATCCCTTTAATTAAGGCTTTTTAAATGTTTTAAAATTAATGTATAATTGCTCATCTCCATCATTAATTGTGTGTTGGGTAGTTGTAGATTTAAAAATAGAATTGATCTTATGTGTTCTTCTATCTCTAAACTGTGTAATATTTGTAGTCTCCATAGTAAAATGTAATCAGTCCCTCACCTAATGAATGAAAAAGATATATAGTAGAAACAAAGAAAGGTGTCGCATAGGATTTCAAAAAACAATTAGATTCTCCTCTCCATCTGCCCAGATAACAATCCTCCACTCTCCATCCTCCGGATGTGGGGAATTTCTGTTGAAACTCTACCCACTTCCACTCTTTCTCCCTGTGTTGCTCCTTCCCCCAGCCTTCTTTTAAGCCCTCCACCCGGCACTCACATTAAGCCCCACCCCTTTTTGATGCAATACGCGTCATTCTTTACACCACCC
Organism: Rhinophrynus dorsalis; assembly: GCA_037306005.1. Classification (NCBI taxonomy): domain Eukaryota; kingdom Metazoa; phylum Chordata; class Amphibia; order Anura; family Rhinophrynidae; genus Rhinophrynus; species Rhinophrynus dorsalis. Next base: position 366,673,556 of record CM074722.1, on the reverse strand, counting down.
ATAGCAGCAGAGGACTCCCCTCCGGGGAGACAACAATAAAAAGTTCCCAGGTATGCTGATAATATTGTGTATTATACCTCCACCACACTACAAAGGAAGATTTCCTATTGTGCGGTAGAGAAAACACTTCACAGTTAAAAATGTATAATATATGTCACAGGTCACATGGTGCAAGAAGCGTAGCCTCTCGTCCCCCTAGCTGGGATCATTTGGACACTAATACTGAATGGTATAGAGAGAATAGGTAGGGATTGTCATGGAAGCCTGCTCCAACCGTCCTCCACCCAGACTCAGAGGCTCAGAGCTGAAGATGACTATCAGCTGAGACTAGTGATGATCGAGCACCCCAATGCTCGGGTGTTCGGGTGCTCTGACCGAGCGCCCCCGGAGGCTCGAGTGCTCGGCCGAGCACCCGAGCCCCATTGAAGTCAATGGGAGGACTCGAGCATTACACCAGGCACCCCCTGCTCTGATGAGGGGAGGGTGCCTGGTCCATAGGAAAAGGGCAGAAAATGATGGAAACACCACAGAAATGGTTCAGGGACAGCATAGGGAGGATGTCTGGATGCATCTTGGACTCCAACGTCGCTGCTGGGAACGATGTTTCGCCCGTAGTACGCCATTTTTACAGACTGACCGTAAAACACACAAAAAGGAAGATAAAAACGACTGTAGGCGAAAAATTGTTACCAAACAGTATTTGCTGTATATTTACTTGTATATCATCTGCAAATTCTGCAAAAAATGTCATCGATTTTTCGGAACTGGGGTCATGATTAAGAGGGAAACGTGCGCAGGGGCAAATTCTGCAAAAAATGTCCTCGATTTTTTGGAACTGGGGCCATGATTAAGAGGGAAACGTGCGCAGAGGCAAATTCTGCAAAAAAGTTCCCCAAATTTGGCCAAGGTAGCACGTACTCTGCCGCCAGCGTTGTCAGATGGAAAATTTTGGAGCAATTTTTCGACAAGAACCTTCTGGTATTGCACCATTTTGCTTGTCCTCTCCACCGGAGGAATGAGAGATGAGAAATTCTCTTTGTAGCGGGGGTCCAGAAGGGTGAACACCCAGTAATCCGTGTTATCTAAAATGCGTATAACGCGTGGGTCACGGGAAAGGCAGCCTAACATAAAGTCAGCCATGTGTGCCAGAGTACCAACAGGCAAGATTTCGCTGTCCTCACCAGGAGGATGACTCTCAATCTCCTCATCCTCTTCCTCCTCTTCTGCCCACCCACGCTGAAGAGATGGAACTAAAGTTCCATGGCTACCCTCTGTAGCGGAGGCAACCGTGTCTTCCTCCTCCTCCTCCTCCTCCTCCGCCTCCTCCAATTGTCGCTGAGAAGACGAAGTGAGGGTGCTCTGGCTATCACCTTGTGTAAGCTCTTCCTCCCGCATTTCCACCTCTTCCACATGCAAAGCGTCGGTTTTAATTGTGAGCAGCGAGCGTTTCAGTAGACACAGAAGTGGGATGGTTACACTGATAATAGCGTTATCGCCGCTCACCATCTGTGTCGATTCCTCAAAATTGCGTAAAACCTCACAGAGGTCTGACATCCATTCCCACTCCTCACTTCTGATTAGAGGAAGTTGAACGGAGAGGCGACGACCGTGTAACAGCTGGTACTCCACTACTGCCCTCTGCTGCTCACAAAGCCGGGCCAACATGTGGAAGGTGGAGTTCCAGCGCGTGCTCACGTCACACAGCAGCCGGTGAGCTGGCAATTGTAAGCGCTGCTGCAGCTTCAACAGGCCGGCTGAAGCTGTTGATGACTTACGGAAATGTGCACACACGCGGCGCACCTTGGTCAAGAGATCATGCAAATTGGGGTAGGTTTTTAGAAATCGCTGAACCACTAAATTAAATACATGCGCTAGGCATGGTACGTGTGTGAGCTTGCCGAGCTCCAAAGCCGCCACCAAGTTACGCCCATTATCACACACAACCATGCCTGGTTGCAGGTTGAGTGGTGAGAGCCATTGCTCGGTCTGGTGACTAATCCCCTGCAACAGCTCTGAGGCCGTGTGCTGTTTGTCCCCAAGGCAGATCAGCTTCAGCACGGCCTGTTGACGCTTCCCCACTGCAGTGCTACACTGCTTCCAGCTACCGGCTGATGGGTGAGTGGCGCTGCGCGCAGAGAATTCGGAGTTGGAAACGGAGGAGGAGGAGCCAATAACGTAGGTGCTGGCGGAAACCCTGATGGAGGTAGGGCCCGCAATCCTCGGCGTGGGTAGCACCTGTGCCATCCCAGGGTCCGAGTCGCTCCCAGCCTCCACGACATTCACCCAGTGTGCCGTCAGGGAAATGTAGCGTCCCTGGCCACAAGCACTTGTCCATGTGTCAGTCGTTAAGTGGACCTTCCCAGTAACTGCGTTGGTCAGGGCACGGGTGATGTTACGGGACACATGGTGGTGTAAGGCGGGGACGGCACACTGGGAAAAGTAGTGGCGGCTGGGGACTGCGTACCGAGGGACAGCTGCTGCCATCAGGCTGCGGAAGGACTCAGTCTCCACAAGCCTAAATGGCAGCATTTCGATGGCCAGTAATTTGGAAAGGTGTGAGGTTAGTGCTATGGCCTGTGGGTGGGTGGCTGGGTATTTTCGCTTGCGCTCAAATGCCTGGGGTAACGACATTTGGACGCTGCGCTGGGACAAGGAAGTGGATGTGGTCGCTGATGGTGCTTCAGATGGTACAGGTGCAGGGCGGGAGGTATGCGGGCCTGCGCCTTCGACAGGCGATTGGCCGGCACCGAAAACAGGGGAAGAGGAGGCAGTGGTGTGGCCTGCAGACACAGATTGGCGATCCGGGCGTTCCTCCCACTTATTACGGTGCTTGGATGCCATGTGTCGGATCATGCTGGTGGTGGTGAGGTTTGTAGTGTTCATGCCTCGGCTCATTCTGGTGTGGCACAGGTTGCAAACTACAATTCTTTTGTCGTCCGCACTTTCCTTAAAAAAACGACATACCGCGGAACACCTACCCCTTGGCAAGGGAGATTTACGCAAGGGGGTGCTCCGTTGAACATTTGCGGGCCGGTTTGGTGCGGTCCGCCTTCTTTCTGTAGCCACACCACTGCCTCTTCCAGCCTGTTGCGGTGCTGCAGATGGCTCACCCTCAGGACTGCTGTCATCGCTCGGCTCTCCACCTTCCCAGGTGGGGTCAGTCACCTCATCGTCCACCAAGTCCTCCTCCACTTCCTCACTCTGATCATCCTCCTCATTTCTTGATCCCACCACATACTCAGTCATTGACAACTGTATATCATCCTCCTCATTAAGGTCTTGAGACAGTAAAAGTGGTTGATTTGATGGCAACTGTGTCTCATCATCATCATCATCCACTTCCTTTGACCTTAAATGCCGTTCACCTCTGTCATCTTCTTGTGATTGGGTACCCTCTAGAGGTTGTGAATCAGGGCACAAGATTTCATGTTCCTCTGCAAGCGTGCTTGGAGAGAGGTTCAAATGAAGGATTGGTGATGAGACGAGCTCCTCACTATATCCCAGTGTGGGATCACTTCTTTGACCAGACCCTCTATGGTGGGAGGAAGGATGATCAGGGTGAGGATTATGTTGACCAGACTCTTGGCTACTGAGAGTGGACTTGGTGGAAGACAGGGTGGTTCTTAACCGACTGGAAGCAGTATCAGCTGAAATCCAACCGACCACCTGTTCGCAGTGGTCTGACCTCGAGAGTGATGTCCTGCGACGCCCTGTAAACTGAGACATGAAGCTAGGTATGGTGGATGTCTTTCTTTCTTGTGCTCTGGCACCAGGCACAGTTTCTACGCGTCCTGACCCGCGCCCTGAACTATCAGGATCACGTCCACTTCCCCGTCCCTTTTTACCCGCCTTCTTCATATTACACGGAATATGTGCTGCTAATCTGCAACTTTGCACACTAAACAGAATGTGCTGCTTATCTGCGGCTAGGCACAGTGAACAGAATATGTGACTTTTATTTTTAACACTTTGCACACTAAACAGAATGTGCTGATAATCTGCAACTTTGCACACTAAACAGAATATGCTGCTTATCTGCGGCTAGGCACAGTGAATGGAATATGTGACTTTTAGTTTTTACACTTTGCACACTAAACAGAATGTTCTGCTAATCTGCAACTTTGCACACTAAACAGAATGTGCTGCTTATCTGCGGCTAGGATCAGCGAACGGAATAAGTGACTTTTATTTTTTACACTTTGCACACTAAACTGAATGTGCTGACAATCTGCAACTTTGCACACTAAACAGAATATGCTGCTTATCTGCGGCTAGGCACAGTGAATGGAATATGTGACTTTTAGTTTTTACACTTTGAACACTAAACAGAATGTGCTGCTAATCTGCAACTTTGCACACTAAACAGAATGTGCTGCTTATCTGCGGCTAGGATCAGTGAACGGAATAAGTGACTTTTATTTTTTACACTTTGCACACTAAACAGAATGTGCTGATAATCTGCAACTTTGCACACTAAAAAGAATATGCTGCTTATCTGCGGCTAGGCACAGTGAATGGAATATGTGACTTTTAGTTTTTACACTTTGCACACTAAACTGAATGTGCTGATAATCTGCAACTTTGCACACTAAACAGAATATGCTGCTTATCTGCGGCTAGGCACAGTGAATGGAATATGTGACTTTTAGTTTTTACACTTTGCACACTAAACAGAATGTTCTGCTAATCTGCAACTTTGCACACTAAACAGAATGTGCTGCTTATCTGCGGCTAGGATCAGTGAACGGAATAAGTGACTTTTATTTTTTACACTTTGCACACTAAACTGAATGTGCTGATAATATGCAACTTTGCACACTAAACTGAATGTGCTGATAATCTGCGGCTAGGCACAGTGAATGGAATATGTGACTTTTAGTTTTTACACTTTGCACACTAAACAGAATGTTCTGCTAATCTGCAACTTTGCACACTAAACAGAATGTGCTGCTTATCTGCGGCTAGGATCAGTGAACGGAATAAGTGACTTTTATTTTTTACACTTTGCACACTAAACAGAATGTGCTGATAATCTGCAACTTTGCACACTAAAAAGAATGTGCTGCTAATCTGCAACTTTGCACACTGAACAGAATGTGCTGCTAATCTGCAACTTTGCACACTAAACAGAATGTGCTGCTAATCTGCAACTTTGCACACTAAAAAGAATGTGCTGCTAATCTCCAACTTTGCACACTAAATAGAATGTGCTGCTAATCTGAAACTTTGCACACTAAACAGAATGTGCTGCTAATCTGCGGCTAGGCACAGTGAACGGAATATGTGACGTTTTTTTTTTAAACTCTGCCCCCCAAAACAAAATATATCTGCTGCCCCCACACACAGTAGTCCTAAAAAGGACTTTTGGGTCTTTTTTTTGTTCAAACGCGCTTTTTTTCTGCCTACACTGACTTTCCCTTCCTATCCTCATCTCTCCCTGGCTAAGACTGAGCCGAACTCGCTGGTCAGGTGCTATACAGCACCCGATCACGGGTTCTGGCCAGCCAATCAGTGTAATGCCAGCAGCCAACATGGCTGCTGACATTACACTGATGTCAGAGCCTCCCCGCACGTTTATTTGCTGCGCAGCAGCCGCAAAACGTGCGGGGAGGAGACCCGAACATGGCGGGCGAGCACATGCGGTACTCGTACGAGTACCGCCATGTGCCGAGCAGAGCGATGCTCGAGCCGAACCGAGCTTCGGCCGAGCATGCTCGCTCATCACTAGCTGAGACTGATTGCTTTATGGTGGGAACAGCTATTCACTGGGAATGTATACAGGGTGGTTTATAGGCTGAATCCCTTGGTTCTGCTAACCCCCCCCTGGGGATTTCTACAAGAGGTGATTAGAATCTTGTGTCCACCTCCCCCTTTTAGTAACCTTTGTCTGATGTTAAACACAGCATGTCATGTTTTGTCCATGTGGTGACTGACCTTTTCTCTGAACTGTATTAAAATGCTGTGTTGGTTGAAAGTAAAGTAGTTCGTGATTTACCAAGAAGGAGCTTGTTTGTCTCTCCCTTAAGTATCCAGGTATATTGCTGTTCGTCATCCACTTTAGAGTAGTTACTCATAGAGAAGTGCCAGGGGACTAGATAGATAGAATATCCTATACGAACTGGAGCTATTAGTTCAGTATATCCTCCATTACCAGTGGATATGCGACTCAAAGTACCAGGCCTTAGTGCTTGGTATAGCGGTTAGCTGCGCAGGTTAGCGAAATAAACCCACGGATGATAACATGCCTGAACTCCTATACCTTCCGTGGCAGAGACGCCAGGGCCGTATCATCACAATCTTAAAGGGATAGTAATGTTTCATAATAAAAACAGCTCTAATTAATCATCATAGTAATTGGTCTTTGGAGAGTGTTACTTCAGTTCTGTCAGAGTTGTAGTTCAGGAGTAATTCAATGACAAAGTGTCCCCCTCCCGCCCCTTTTACTGATGTCACACTGTTCAGCCAAAGCAGAAGGGAGGTGCCCAGGTAGACTGCACAGAGGGACAATCTTCAATTAAGATAAGGGAAAATCTGAAAAGCTTGTCAAGGGTGGAAGGGCTTTCATTGTTTTCATTTTAAGAAGACTGCCCCCTGCTGTTATCTGTCTGGTCTTACAACCAGATTCACATCTGATAAGAGATGGCTTACACTAGGTAAAAGGGGAGGGGAGGGGAAACTTTGCTTGTGACTATCTCTTAAACCATAAAGGTTTGAGAGATAAGACATATCTTTCTTCATGTTTTTTAATGCCTACAAAATAAAATAAAGATAAAACAAAGTATTACTATCCCTTTAAACAGTATTAGCTAGAGGAGACTAAATTTACCTAAAGACCCCTATTATGAATAACACAATCTCATCTGCAGGACGGTGATCACGGGTGTGCTTCTGATACCAACTACCACACTCCAAGATAATCAATATCAGCAGTCTCTATGTATCCCAATCCCAAAGAATGAGATAATGTTAACAACAATAAACAATGCCCCATTAATAGAGGAAAAGGTGTACCAAGAAGGAAGATACAGCATGGGTGCCAAACACTGTGAAAACAGGAAACACAAAAAGATGGTCTCCCTTAATACAGCAAAAGTGGCTCCCCTCACAACAACCACTCTTGCCAGGCAGACCTAATCTATACCAAATGATTATGTGTGCATGGTTCAACAAGTATAATTGTAAAACTGTGCACTCAGACCACCGATAGAGTTCTACCTTCACCACACTATTAAGGGTCTAGCTAGAAATAAATAAATAAATACAAAAAACTCCCAATAATTCACCTGGTACCAGAACTTATATTAGAATAAATTGAAAGCTTATGATGAGTCGTCCATTATAAGTAGAAACATGTCCATTCCTTTAAATGTAGCATTAAATCACAAAAGATAATTTGTATCCTGTCGATGTTATATGGACAGTATACGTAAAAAATACAATTATTTATTTATCCAATGAATCTTGTATGAATTTAAAATGGTGATTTCCATTAGCTGTTATACAGGCAATGCTTTCAAACTCAAATGATTCTTCATAATCCAGATAGTATATTCGACTGTTATCCACGCTTTTGTTACTATTTTGATCGTTTAATAGAGAAAGTTCATTTATCTCGCGCTCCACAGACACCCATTTGGCTCCACACTTGACAACCACCTCTATTTGGGGTCAGACTGTAATGTTCCACTTGTTCTTCACCCTGGGTTATACCTTTGGGACTTAAGGAACCACCATACGATTTTTTTTCAACTCCGTATGTCCAAGATGTCTCCTGGCGTTATATGCAAGAGGATTTCCACTCGTTGATGCCTTTAAAGTGATTTAAAGTGCTTATGCAGCTGATACAAGGATATACATCAAATTCATATAAAGATGTTATTAAATGAACTTTGACAGTCTCTGTTATACACCTCCTATGCTTTTCCCCATGGTTTCTCACTCCTTCCTCAGGGAAAATATTTGATAAAACACTATATTGTTCACAAAATATATACCCACAGGAAGTTGTCACTCATCATTAACACATCGTCTTTAATTTAACGCTTACAATTAAAATATAATGTCTCCATATACTCAAAAAAATTAAACCTTGATATATCAAAGGATAAATATCTATACCTGGTGAATGTATTCTACATGGTGTATAACACAAACCCTACTCTCTTTTATCATATAAATTATTCAAATTTGTTACACAAACTTAACTTTCTTTCATTGTATTAAATCCTTAAGCCATTCCCCTTTAGTTAACTCTTTCAATTAGAATCTTATCTTAACAGCTATCTCAATAGATATATTTAAATGTAACCAGGAATAGTTTAAGTTACCCAATATATACATCTTGTGTACGGTATACATATAATATCTACTGCACTCTACATACGGTGCATATACACTATCTGCTGTGATGTATACTAAATATATCCCGCACACAGTAGGCATCTAAGTGTCCAATAATAAGTAATATCTCAAAGTATTACCATTGTATGCCCAATTAAAGGGATATAGGATAAAAAAAAATCATATCCAAAATATCCACGACAAAATAATATTTCCACATAACCTAAATATGTTTTAATAGCAAGAGCAAAGGTCCACTTAAGACTACTTAAAAGATATTGTGCACACAAAGATCGCAAAACCAATACAATAGAGGCTATCCTTCATCCAGTTAGACATCCGGCCTGATGGAACACAGCCATCTATACAAATAAATGTTCACATGGATGGCTTACACCATCCTGGATATCGACAGGAACAACCCCTAACTGGATCCAAATAAAGGAAAAATCCTCAACTATATTGTAACATACGATCCATGTGTGCACAAAAGCATATGTTTATCTTCTCTAACATAATCTACGTGTAAACAGTAGGTATGCAATATCTCTGAAGAATTAAAAAATTAATTAAAAAAGTGGAAAATAAAAAGACACAAACTGGAAGAACCAACCCAAAGATTAGCTGAGATTTATATATGATTATACACTATTAAAAAAGGATCTTCAATTCAGCATTAAGGCCAAAAGGTTGTAATGTTTTGACATAGATCAATTCAGATTCCTTCCTTGACATATGGGAGATATGATCACTCCCTCTCCAATTACCAACTACTTTACCAATAGCCCAAAATGACATATCTTTGGGATTAGAACCGTGACATTCTAAAAAATGGGCAGACAAACTGTGCTTAGCGTATTTAATCTTGATGTTATAAACATGTTTTTTTTTTTTTTATCTTAGCCTCCTCTTCTTCCTACCAATGTTTTGTCTTTTGCATGTACACTTGATCATGTAAATGACTCCTTTAGTATTACATAATGCTATTTATTTCAAAGATCTCTCCAGTTTCTGTTGATTCAGTTTTTTTGTATTTTTTGTTATATTATAAGATTTACACCTAACACAGCTCCCACATTTATAGAAACCTCTATTTGAATTTAACCAGGTGTTTTTTATCTTGTTTGTTCTTGATATCTGGCGCCACCTTAATGCCCAAATTCGGGGATTTAATGAAAACCACTGAAGGTTTATTTGGAACAAGTCCTATCAAGGTTTTATCTGATTTGTCACGATGGCCGACGGTCTCCTACCTGGTCCAGGCACCCACGGCGTCTTCAGAGTCGGCTGGCTTCCACGCTGGGATCAAGGCACCTGTGGCGCTTCCGGGTTCTAAGCACCGCGGTCCTTGCCTCTCGGCGCATGCGCGGTCGGCCGGCTATGCGACCTCTATCCTGGGTCCCTTCACCACCCTCTGATGCCTCCAGTGGTTCCCCCCATGCGGGAGACATGTCAGCTGTGTCCACTGGGGGTAATGAATGAGCTGGTGGGCGGGCTTATGGTAGAGTAGGAGTGTCTTTTCCACTAGTGGTGCTCCCCAGGTCATGTGACTGTCTGTTCCCTTTTTAAGTCTGCTCTCTCCCTCCAGTCTTTGCTCAGTTGTTCTGTAGCCTTGCTGTGCTTACCTGTGTCTTACAGTCCTGTCTGATAGCCTGGTTCCTGATCCTGCTTCATTTCCTGACTCCGCTTGTGTTGCCGCCTGCCCTGACCTTTGGCTCATCTCTGACTCGCTTGTGTTGCCGCCTGCCCTGACCTTTGGCTCGTCTCTGACTCCGCTTGTGCTGCCGCCTGCCCTGACCTTTGACCCGTCCACGACCCTGTCTCTGTCTGTATCCTGCTGGTTTACTCCGGTGCCTCTACCCGCTGTCCGCTGCACCTGGGCTCCTGTCTTGCAGATACCCAAGGACCCTGCCAGGCCATCACATAACAACTGAGCCCTATATGGAGCCCGCAGAGATAGCGGAAGCGCTCACTGCGCTAACACACCAGGTGACCGTTCTTACGCAGTCTTTCCAAGATCTCCAGGCCAGTCATGCCACTATGCTCCATGAGAGACAAAGAGCGGAGACTGTACCCCTCCCACCATCACCTCCGCCTGCAGTGCTCCCTCAGATGTTTCCGGCACCCGAACCAGCCATTCCTATGCCCGACAAGTTCACAGGCAAGAGATCTGACTTCAGGACATTCATCACCGCCTATGAATTGCTCTTTTCCCTGAAGCCTCGTACTTATCCAAATGACTTCATCAAGGTCCGGACAGCGATCGCACTGCTATCAGGGCCACCACAGGTCTGGGCACATCAGCTACTGCATTCCAACAGCCCTCAGTTAGACTCCTGGGTTCGCTTTACCGATGCTATGCGAATCCTGTACGATGACCCCTTGAGGTCCTCCGTGGCCCGGACAGCTATACGCTCCCTGCATCAAGGGAGAAGACCTGTGGGGGATTACAGAATACTGTGAACTCGCTCCCGATACTGGACTCAATGAGACCGGATTGATAGAACAATTTCGCCTAGGACTCTCAGAACACCTCAAGGACGAGTTAGCCCGTGTAGGTATGCCTCCCTCTCTGGAAGAACTGATCCTACTAGTCACTCAACTTGATCGTAGGTTCCGCGAGAGGAGGCTGGAGAGGCTTCACACATCCATCCGGTTTTCTGCCCCACCAGTGGCTGCTACCCCTTCTACTCCTGCTTCCCTGGCTGAAGAACCAATGCAGATAGGCCTCGTCCGACGCCCCCTTACCGAAGAAGAACGTATGAGAAGTTGTTCCCAAGGCCTCTGTCTATACTGCGGAAAGCCCGGTCACATGCTTCGTACATGTCCAGTACGTCCTTCCACGCCTCCGGGTAAGAAACCTGTTACACATCACATCTGGAACATGGCCACCCCTACACTCACAACTTACTTATCTGTCTCTCTTTCTCTGCAGTGGGACGATGAGCTCCACACCACCTCAGCCGTCATCGACTCCGGAGCCAGCGGGTGTTTCTTGGACCAAGCCCTGGCCCAGAAATGGAACATTCCAACCCGAAAAAAGCCATACCCCTTGCTGTTATACCTAGTGGATGGCACACCGATAAAGACCGGTTCTATCCTTCATGAAACAGCTCCGGTTCATCTCCTCATTGGTGACCGGCATGAAGAGGTGCTCTGTCTGGACCTGGTACCTTCTCTACTCTTTCCACTTATTCTCGGTCTGCCCTGGCTCCGCATCCATAACCCCGCCATCGATTGGAGCAAGGGTACTCTCACATTCACTGCCTCCTCTGGGGTTCAGGTTACCCATTCAGTCCCTCATTTGTCCGTCACTTCTGTTCCTGCACTACCATCCAAGTACGAAGCCTTCAGGGATGTCTTTAACAAGAGAAATGCTGACAAACTACCTCCTAGACGTCCCTACGACTGCCCCATCGACCTACTCCCTGGGGCTCCTATTCCGTTTGGGCGTATATTCCCACTCGCGGAGTCTGAACTCAAGTACTTGAAAGACTACATCACTGACAACTTGGCCAAAGGCTTCATCAGGCCTTCTACTTCGCCGGCCGGAGCGGGCATTTTCTTCGTTGGCAAGAAAGACGGGGGTCTACGCCCCTGCATAGATTACAGAGCCCTCAACAACATAACCATCAAAAATCGATATCCACTCCCGTTGATCCCGGAATTGCTTGACAGGTTGAGAGGTGCCGCTATCTTCACTAAAATTGACCTTCGAGGAGCCTATAACTTGGTGCGCATCCGAGACGGGGATGAGTGGAAGACAGCCTTCAGGAGCCGGTATGGGCATTTTGAATATCTAGTCATGCCCTTTGGGCTGCGTAACGCACCCGCCTCTTTTCAACACTTCTTGAACAACGTCTTCCGGGATATTCTTGACACCTTCATAGTGATCTATCTAGATGATATTCTGGTCTTCTCCGATTCCCCGGACCAACACACTTGTCATGTCAGCCAGGTCCTTCAGCGTCTTCGGGAGCACGGCCTATACGCCAAGCTTGAAAAATGGTTCTTTGATACTACCACCGTTGAATTCCTAGGTTATATACTTACGCCAGGCCACATTCAAATGGATCCCCGGAAGGTGAAGGCAGTCTTGGAGTGGCCTATCCCCAGAGATCGGAAAGCCGTCCAACGCTTCATGGGGTTTGCAAACTTCTACCGAAAGTTCATACGGTGGCGCCATCTTCTGGAGGGGGCTTCTCTACCCGTTACAGTGTATACGGACCACCATAACCTTGAATATTTGAAGTCTGCTAAATGACTTCGTCCTCGCCAGGCCAGGTGGTCTCTCTTTTTCTCCCGCTTTCATCTACTGATTACATATCGGCCTGGAACCAAGAACCAGAAGGCCGACGCCTTATCCCGAATGTATGAGGACTTGGCCCATGATACAAATACAACCGACACCATCATACCTCCGCAACATTTTTTGGCCACCCAAGTGTCACTGCTGGATCGAATACGCACCTCCATTAACCGTTCCCCAGTCATGGAACCCCCACTAACGCTGCAGCAAGGCCTATGGCACCATGGAGCTCAGGTCTATGTCCCTCCGGCTATCCGCCCTGACGTTTTGAAATTGTTCCATGACACTCTGTCAGCAGGCCACGGCGGGGTGACCAGTACTAGTGAGAATATCCGTCGCTATTTTTGGTGGCCAACCCTGACACAAGATACCAAGGATTATGTATCCTCCTGTGAGGTTTGTGCCCGGGCCAAATCACCTAAGACCAGACCCGCAGGCCTCCTTCAACCCAACCCAGTTCCTTCCAGCCCATGGTCAGATATTGCAATGGACTTTATTGTGGAGCTACTACCATCACACAAACACGACACCCTCCTGGTGGTCGTGGACCGTCTCACCAAAATGGCACACTTTATCCCCACGATTGGGTTACCCTCTGCAGCCAAGACCGCCATGATTTTTCTGCAGGAGATCTACCGCCTCCATGGTCTACCCCGGTCAATAATCACTGACCGTGGTACTCAGTTTACTTCTCGATTCTGGACTCACTTCTGCCGGCATTTGAATATCCAACGTTGTTTGTCCTCAGCCTATCATCCCCAAACCAACGGGCAAACAGAACGGACCAACCAAACACTCGAACAATACCTCTGTTGCTATACCTCCTACCTCCAAGATAACTGGTTCTCATTGCTTCCCACTGCGGATTTCTCCTATAACAACCACATCCACAACTCCAGCAAACTCACCCCGTTTTACGCCAACTATGGTTATCACCCGCTCGCCCTTCCGGATCTTCCCTGTCCTACTACAGTGCCTGATGTTGCCCAACGACTCAACACCCTATACCAGCTGAGACGTACCCTGCAGCACTCCCTAGTAGCAGCTCAACAACGCTACAAAGGACAAGCCGATAAAAAAAGATCTCAGGCACCGACCTATGTGCCAGGGGAGAAAGTCTGGCTGTCCACACAGTATTTGCGAACGTCCTACCCTTCCAAGAAGCTAGGGCCTCACTATATTGGCCCATTTCCCGTCTCCAAGGTTATTAATCCTGTGACAGTTCGCTTGGATCTTCCTTTACATTATAGGCTGCATCCAGTATTCCATGTGTCTTTGCTTAAACCTTGGAGAGCCTCCCGTTTCGCTCGACAGGACACCGCTCCCCCTCCTGACCCGATCATGGTCAATGGGTCTGAGGAGTATGAAGTCCAAGAGATCTTAGACTCCAGGAGGCTTTATGGCAGGTTAGAATATCTGATACACTGGAAGGGTTACGGCCCAGAAGAACGATCCTGGGAGCCGGCCAGGGACGTACACGCCCCTGCTAAAGTCAGGGCTTTTCATAGACGTCATCCTGGTCGTCCATCCCCGGGTCACGCCATGGGGTCGTGTCTGCAGCGGGGGCTCTGTCACGATGGCCGACGGTCTCCTACCTGGTCCAGGCACCCACGGCGTCTGCAGAGTCGGCTGGCTTCCACGCTGGGATCAAGGCGCCCGCGGCGCTTCCAGGTTCTAAGCACCGCGGTCCTTGCCTCTTGGCGCATGCGCGGTCGGCCGGCTATGCGACCTCTATCCTGGGTCCCTTCACCACCCTCTGATGCCTCCAGTGGTTCCCCCCATGCGGGAGACATGTCAGCTGTGTCCACTGGGGGTAATGAATGAGCTGGTGGGTGGGCTTATGGTAGAGTAGGAGTGTCTTTTCCACTAGTGGTGCTCCCCAGGTCATGTAACTGTCTGTTCCCTTTTTAAGTCTGCTCTCTCCCTCCAGTCTTTGCTCAGTTGTTCTGTAGCCTTGCTGTGCTTACCTGTGTCTTACAGTCCTGTCTGATAGCCTGGTTCCTGATCCTGCTTCATTTCCTGACTCCGCTTGTGTTGCCGCCTGCCCTGACCTTTGGCTCGTCTCTGACTCCGCTTGTGTTGCCGCCTGCCCTGACCTTTGGCTCGTCTCTGACTCCGCTTGTGCTGCCGCCTGCCCTGACCTTTGTCCCGTCCACGACCCTGCCTCTGTCTGTATCCTGCTGGTTTACTCCGGTGCCTCTACCCACTGTACGCTGCACCTGGGCTCCTGTCTTGCAGATACCCTAGGCCCCTGCCGGGCCGTCACATGATTGTAGAACCTCTCAATGTTAATATAATTTATTTTTAAAGATTTTATGTCCAGAATTATAAGGTAAGCTTAATGTCAAAAGTCATACACCATGGCAAGACTGAGCACAGCAACAAGACAGCAAGGTCTCTCCCAGGCAAAAATTTCAAGGCAGACAGGGGTTTCCAGATGTGCTCTCTAAGCTCTTTTGAAGAAGCACAAAGAAACAGGCAACACTGAGGACCGTAGATGCAGTGGTTGGCCAAGGAAACTTAGGGCAGCAGATGAAAGACACATCAAGCTTGCTTCCCTTTGCAATCGGAAGATGTCCAGCAATGTCATCAGCTCAGAACTGGCAGAAAACAGTGGGACCCTTGTAGACACATCTACTGTCCAGAGAAAAAGGTGTGGTCATCACAGCTGAGGCTTCCCTCAAAATTTGAAGCTCTAGACAATTGCATATTCTGCCTTTTGGGAAATCTGGCTCTGTCCCCTTGACTTTAGAATATTTTTTATCCTAAAAATATGGCACATTAAAATTACTAATAGGGATACCTAATGGAATTTCTTTATTTTTGTGTTCCTAAGATAATGTGGTTTTTCAGAATGGTGTTGAGAAGCATTTGACCTACCCTATATACAATATGACAGAGAGCTTCAGTTCAAATCAAATAGATGATGTTTCTTTAATGTGTCTCCACCTTTCTGATTTATATCAAGAGCTGCCAATGTGAGGTGCAGTATGTACCACTTAACCGTACAAATACATTATTGAATTTGAAAAAGTACAGGAGAGTGCAACATAACTGATAAGGTATTAGATTTTCATTATAAAGTGAGATTAGCCAAACTGAGTTTGTTTACATTAGAGATTACTAATTACAATTTTATATTCAAGACCAAACTCTCTGGGGAACTGTTTACTCAAGTATCTGAACAAAACACAAAGAGCAATCAATAAGAATAAAGAAAAGGTGCAGTAAAATAAAAAATGTAGGGATTTTATTACAGTAAGGCCAGAAAGGTTGTGAATTTTTTTTGCCTCTGGTGGCTGTGTTTGCAGATACTGTACATGATTTCAAAAGTGTTGCATTTGTTTTAATGAAGAACAATATAGAAAATGATAACAGTTGTCTCAATGTAGATATGATGTTGATCCAGAGAGATATCTGAGTACCTTTTAGAGTTTTAATTGAAAAAGGAATCAGTAGGATTTGTTTATTTATTTCAAAAATCATGCGTCTTTTCCCTGTGATATGTAAAAGCACATATGATCACTTTCATGCAAATTAGCGCACACGTTGACATCGTTAAGACTTTAATGTGAGCAAGCTCTGAATGCCTCATGTTCCTGAAAATGGAATAAAATCATGGTAATTTCCTCTGCATCTTGTTACATGGCACTAAACATAGCAATGCCCTCCCCTTGGTGCAAGCAGAGCAAATGCGAGAATTTTCAACATAGAAAGCTTAGTACACAGGCAGGTTTTAGGAGCAGCACCAGTAAATCAATTCCAGCTGTAGAAAAGTATTAGTACATCCCCTGTGTGTGTTAAAACATTGTTTATAAAACAATAAAAATTCTAGGGTACCGGGTACTATCTGTTATTCCAATAGAAACAATAAAAACAAATCTCCAAATTACAGGAGAATATAAAAGTTAAATAACAGAGAGTCCTACTGGGACTTTGAATTAATAATCCAGAGGCACTCAGTGGGTTATATATAGTAAAATGTGTGCTTTAAAGGAACAGTCAACAGCCTATACTGTATGCCTTTATAATGTACTCCTTCCTATACATATCTCCATACCTTTATTTTGTTCCACTGCGCCTCTTTTTTAAGAAGTATCTCCCTCCCATTCACCCAGTTTTGTTATGTTTCCTCATATGCTGAAACAGAATTAAAGGGATAGTAATGTTTCATAAAAACAGCAGCTCCAATTAATCGTCATAGTATTTGACAGTGTTATTTCAATACTCTGAGTTGTTGTTTAGTAGTAACTGATTAATAGTTTCCCCCTCCCGCCCCTTTTACCTAGTGTAAGCCATCTCCCTTCAGATGTGGAATCTGGTCTTGAGACCAGACAGCTCACAGCAAGGGACAATCTATTTACTTTGAACGAGGGTTGGAACCCATAGTTGAGCAAGAACGGGGAACTCTAGTAGACGGGTTAACAGCACAATTCCTGGCAAACTCTGCCCAAGGTAACAGGGTAGCTCAGTTATCGTGGTGGTTAGAGATATAGCAGAAAAGGAACTGTTCTAAGGCTGGGTTAGATTTTTCTGCCACACCGTTAGATTGCGGGTGGTACTCGGAGGAGAATACCAATTGAATTCTCATCTGAGCACAAAAACACCTCCAGAAGTTGGACAAAAACTGGCTTCCTCTATCGGACACAATTAATTTGGGTATGCCATGGAGTCCGAGAACCTCCCTAGCAAAAACCATCACCAATTCCTGCACAGATGGTAAGCCCTTAAGTGGCACGAAGTGAGCCATCTTTGAAAATTTGTCCACAATCATCAATATGACTGTACAGCCAATGGAATGAGGGATTTTGACCATAAAATCAATAGAAAGATGTGACCAGGGACGTTCCCTGTTAGCCACTGGCTGGAACAAGCCCACCGGCAGGTGTCTAGGTGACTTATTTTGAGCCTATGTTGTGCAAGCAGCAGTGAAGGCAGCACAATCAGACCGGAGACTAGGCCACCAGAATACTCGAGACAAGGACCAAATCAATTGCTCGTGACCAATGTGGCCAGCAATTTTTGAGGCATGATAGGTCTCCAACAACTTAATGCTCAACTGCGTCTGAACAAAGTGACGGCCATCAGGTTTGTCAGCCAGTGCTGAAGCTTGAGCAGCCAAAATCTCTTCTCCCAGAGGAGAAGTAAAACAGGTTCGTATAGTAGCAAGGATACGATCAGTCTAAATGATTGGGTATGGCGGAACCTCTTTCCTGGAAGGCAAGCAAAACTGGCAAGACAACGCATCTGCCTTAACATTTTTCAAGCCAGGAAGATATGAGACCACAAAATTAAAACAGGAAAGGAACAGCACCCATCTGGCCTGCCTAGAAGACAAGTGATTGGCCTCAGAAAGATAAATGAGGTTCTTGTGGTCAGAGATTAAGATAGAAGTCTTAGTGCCCTCCAAGAGGTGCCTCCATTCTTTTAGGGCCAGGACAATTGCCTGTAACTCTCTGTCCCCAATTTGATATACCATCTCTGCTTTGGACAGTTTTCTGGAGAAATATCCACAAGGGTGCAAGGCCTCCCCAGGAGCAGAATGTTGTGATAATAAGGCACCCACTCCAATCTTGGATGCGTCCACCTCCAGGGTAAAGGGCAGGGAGGGATTGGGATGCGCCAATATCGGGGCTGCAGCAAAAGCTGCCTTCAGTTTTTTAAAAGCCAAGATAGCTGTTTGGGACCATTCAGAGGTCTTGGCCCCTTTACAAGTCATGTCAGTTACTGGTTTGACAATAGTAGAAAAGTTTTTTATGAATTTTCTGTAATAATTCGTAAATACCAAAATCTTTGGATCGCTTTGAGTCCCATAGGACGAGGCCATTCTAGTACCACAGACAACTTTTGAGGGTCCATGGCGAACCCGGAAGCAGAAATGACATACTCCAGAAACGTTACTTGTGGCTTATGGAATTCACACTTCTCCAGCTTCCAGAACAAGTTGTTCTCAGGTAATAGGCTCAAAACCTTGGATAGATCAGAGAGAAGGATTTCTAGCGTTGGAGAGTAAATGAGAATGTCATCCAAATAAACAACCACATAACTTTGTAGGAGTTCGCTTAAGACATCATTAATGAAATCCTGGAAGACAGCCGGGGCATTGCACAGACCGAAGGGCGTAACCAAGTATTCATAGTGCCCACTCTGGGTATTAAAGTCTGTCTTCCACTTGTGCCCTTCTTTGATTCGCACCTAGTTGTAAGCGGCTCTCAGATCAAGTTTCGTGAATATTTTAGACCCTTTGACACAGTCAAAGAGTTTAGTAATCAAAGGTATGGGATAAGCATTCTTGACCAACAATTTGTTTAAACCATGAAAGTCAATGAACGGACGTAGCTCTCCGTCCTTTTTCTTGACAAAAAAAAAATCCAGCACCAGGAGGGATGTGGATTTACGAATAATGCCTCTTGCCAGTGCATCTGAAACATATTCCTCCATAACCTTATTTTCCTCAACAGATAAGGAGTAGATACCACCCCTAGGAGGCGTAGTACCAGGCAACAGTTCCAAAGAGCAGTCGTAATGTCTATGTGATGGTAAACACCTTGACTTACTTTCACTAAAGAAGTCTTTAAAGAAGTCCTCGGGAAGCAATAGCGTTGGTGAGTCTTATAGGACATGACAGACAAGACAGAGTACATTGTGGAGACCAAGCCACAATGTCACACGTGTGCCTATCCATCCTGGGGTTATGTTTCTGTACCCAGGGAAACCCCAGAATGATGGCATAATGCGAAGAATTAATCACCTGAAATTTCAGGGTTTCGGTGCAGAGGGCTCCCACCCTCCATGTTAGCAAAGCAGTTTCATACGTAATTTGTGAGGGTTGCAAGGGACGCCCATCAATGGTTTCTATGGCCAGAGGAGAAGCAAGAGGCTGCAAAGGGATATTATTACTGGCTGCAAATTCTGCATCAATAAAGCAGCCAGCGGCCCCCGTATCCAGAAATGCTGGAACTGAGATTGACTTATCTGTCCAATAAATGCAGGCCTTCAACATATACTTATCCAAAACATTCTACGGGAAAAGTGAAATGCTGCCAATGATTTGTCTCCAGACTGGACAGGATCACAACAAATGTCCAGATCCACCACAGTACAGACAAAGTCCCTCCCTTCTCCTGAAGGCCCTCTCCTCTTTCGAAAGCCAGGTAGCACCCGCTTGCCTGGGTTCAGTGCCCTCAGAGGCCAGTACAGGAGTTGTGGGAGGTAAGTCAGAAGGATGAGAGGACAATCTACCTGGAGCCCTCCGCTGGTGCTCACGAAACGGGCCTTTCTTCCCGATAATGGCATCAACTTGCATGGGTTTGCAACCGTCAGAAACAAGCCCAGGAGGCATGGGAGGCGAGGGAGGATAGGGTGGGCCAGAAGAATGAGAAGCCCATCTGCCCGAGGGCCTCCGCAGGCTCTCCCTAAATGAGGGTCTCTCCCTGATTTTAGTGTCAATCAGGATACAAAACTAAATCAATTCTTCCAAATCTTTAGGTAATTCGCGCACTGCAATTTCATCCTTCAATGTGTCACACAGCCCTTGCCAAAAGGCGGCTATCAAGGCCTCATTATTCTAGCCTACTTCCGTAGCCAGGGTGCGAAATTCAGTAGAGTAGTCTGCCATAGTACGTGCTCTCTGACAAATGGTCATAAGGATTTTTGAAGCTGAGGCCACGCAGCCTGACCTATCAAAAATTTACTGAAGGAGTCCACAAACTCTGTAAAGTTATACACAATGGGTTTGTCCATCTCCCATAGTGGGTTAGCCCAGGTCAATGCCCTACCACTGAGGAGAGAAATCAGAAAGCCAACCTTATTGCGCTCAGAAGGGAAGGCACATGGAACCATCTCAAAGTATATGCCGAGTTGATTGAGGAAACCATGGCAAGTCAGGTCATACACACAGCCCAAGGACACAGAACTTCTTTGTACAACAACGCAAGGGCAACTGAGTCAGACTCAAGCTGCCTTTTAAACTCCTCCTTAGGAAGTAGGTAGGAGGAGCAGTCTCAGAGGAAGGAAGTAGGTAGGAGGAGACTACAGGAAGCATGGCATAAAACAGAGGCCTTCTTCACTCTGAAGACTCGCACCTACAGATGATGCATGGAATGATGCCAAGCGTTGCTGGAAACAAGGTAAGCTGTGACAGAACATAAGGAAAACCACTCCTGCCTTAACAGGTTTTTCTTTTTTGCTAATTGAAGATTGTCCCTCTCTGAAATCCATCTAGACAGTCTTGCTACTCTGAAGTGAGCATGGTTACAATGGTAAAAGGTGAGGGAGGGGGATACTTTATCATTCATTTACTCTTGAACTACAACTCTGACAGTATTGAAATAACACTCTCCATGGCCCACATACTATGAAGATTAATTGGAGCTGCTTTTATTGTGAAACATTACTATCCATTTAAATCTGCAGGAAACTATACGATTGCTGTGGAGGTATGTATGTAATACCTTCTACAGAAATCTCATTCAAAGGTTCACTGTGCATTTATGCGTGAGGAGGAGGAAGTAGAGGAGGGAGAATGCAGACACTAAAGGCCATATGTTCAGAAAGTGGTGGTAACTGAAACTATCTGTAATCAGAATAAAAAAGTTCTTACATCGTCTGTCAATTCTCACACGTGTTTCTGTCATTGTTTGCATCCAATCATCTACGTCAAAGGGAAAAAGCCATCATAAAAGTGGGTGGGGTTTAATCTACCATCAAATTGTAAGATATATTAAGAAAAAAATATTTGTTTCAATGTCACTTTTTTGTCTGATTAATGTCATTTTTTTCCCAACAAAATAAAAATGGTCTAAACTTGGAGAAGACAAATGAAAGTACTGTTAGCAGGAGTGAGAAGTCATTTGTCATTTCAAAGACAAAAATGTCTTTATTCCTTTAAAAGTTTTCCTTTCAAAGACAAAATCAAAGATATTTTTAACATCAGAATTTTTACAGGCAATGTTCATCAAGATCTGGTTACCGTCATTTTTAATTCTTTAATTCTTTTCAAACATGACAGATTTACTTCTGAAAATATCGTCCTTCTTTTACCACCAACACATGATAATTTTTTTCATTATGATGACTTTTTGAACATGCAGTTCTATAACTCGTGGGATGGCTCAGTTGGCTAAGGCACCAGCTATGGAATTTGTTCAAGCTGCAAGGTCACAGGGTCTAGTCCCAGCAGCGTTGACTCAGACTTTCATCCTTCTGAGGTAAATAAAATCAGGACCATTAAATTGGGTAATAATATCTCTACCCCCAGGATATACTTGTATTCTTCCTGGTACAATAATTTGATATTATTAAATGCTTCAGGCCCTTTAATTCAAAGTGCTTCATGTTAAAGAGGGAGAGTTACTTCACCAGGAAGCAGAAAGAGATTTAGTGGTTGGTACTGGCAAATAGTTTACTAGGTAAGCAAGAAGTATTTACCTGTATAAAGACAGACGTTCATTTCCTTTGGGGAGCAGAACAACATATAAAATAGGTTCCTAGTGTTTCGTTTGTAATAGAGATGAAATAAACTTTGATACTGTGGGACAAATAGATCAATTTTGTGTTAATTGTCTCAAATTGTTACAAATCAACTGATCGTGCTCTTTCTCTGGAATAACTGTGGGCAGACATTAGGGGATCCCAATATGCTCTCCTCCTGAGGAATTTGACAGATAGACCATTATATAGCAAATGCATTTATTTTATTATTTTTGTGAACTATATGAAATTGTTGTTCCCATATCATCCATGTGTGTGCTTATGAAACTTATGACCTGAGGAAGAGCTGTGTGAGTAAGGGCAGCATTATATTCCCCAAATTCCTCAAAGGCATTTTACTGGAGAGCTGTGAGAGACCTGGATATGTAGAGGTGATCTCGAAGTATCTTGAGGTGATTGCTGTGATTGTACTCACATTATATCTGTTATGGAGCCACTGGGGGCAAATAAAAATGGTTAGTGACTTAACACTTTGAATGCCAGAAGGGTATGCAATACATTACTCAGCACTCAAACACTCAAAGAGTTAAAGTGGAATTGCTGCTTTGTAACCGATGATTTTGAAAAAGCTTTCAGTTTAATTTGTATTTATGTTAGCCATTTATCTATAAAACAATAGTTTGTGATATTTAGTGTTATTTGTCAGTTTGTGCAAATTAGACAATATGGCTATGTGTCTGTCAAATACAAGTCATTAATGCCTAATTTGCATAAACAGACAAAACTTAATCTCTCAAGCTGCAGTATTAAATAACAATTGCTTTTTGTTAAAAAAGATATGTCATTTAATGTGTTCAATTTTAGAAGTTTTTGCACCATTGGGGACTAATAAAAATTCAGAAAATTCTAAATGATTTAAATGGTGTTTTTAACCCCTTGAATGCTAGAGAGGTCTCCAGTACATTGTATTGCAAAAGACCTATTTAACATCAATGAGAATCATTGTCCCATGTGGTGTAAATACATCTTGAGGAGTTAATCCCTAATGAAATCACTGGCATTTTTATTTAATTTACCAAATTGTCATCTGGGAATTTGAAGTCTCGCAACTCCTTGATAGCTCTTTAAGTTAAACAACCTTCACCTTACCACAATATAATATACTGAGAGCACAGCTGTTTTAATGTCACTCACTTTCATTTGTCTCTGTAGCCACACACAAAGCATCAATAAGATAAATAGGAATCTGTCGTGTTGTTTGTATCCCGCTGCTCAAACATGGATCCTGAGGCCCTGGATTAAATGCTAGTCATTTATCTCTGACTTCCCGTTGACGGGAGAGCCGTGGCTACTCGGCTGTGCAAATGAACAAGTCGGAACAGTTGGGGGTGCAATTATCAATTTCAGCAGCCTTTTGTTTGCCCTGGGTTTGTTCAGACAGTGGGAGTAATTAATGGAAACACAGTCTCTCATCCATTCTGTAGACCAGCCACCTTTACCTTCCAACCAACTCGCTGCCAAAGGTGTCAGTAAAATTAACCTACATTTTAATCTCTTGGATGCTAAAAATGTCTCCAATATATTGCAAAGCAAACCTAGAAATAAAAAAAAACAAACAAATGGTCATATGCACAAAACAAAGTGGAGTCATTCTGGGGTAAACCAACTGCACCATAGGGGACAAATGAAAAAAAATCCACAAAGTACCCTTGATTTAGTTGTAACTTCTTCAATGCTAGAGAAGTCTCAAATGTATTTATTTACAGTGAGTTGGAGATCACTCTAGCATTCAAGGGGAGAAGCAATCAATTTAAAATGTCAGCTATCACCATGATAATGCCTAATCTGCTGACCTGGTCCCCAGTAAGCAAATCAAGAGATGTATATGGGGCTGCACTGTGAGTCCCAGTGGAGCAGAATAGGAACTGAAAAGAGACTTGCAGGACTTCATTGTTGGTCCCACAACAAGATGCTGAACTAAATAGCCCAACACAGAGGGTCTGTAGAGGTTGTTCTCAAAGCCTGCAAAGTTTCTGGTCAAGAGCAACATACTTCTGGGTTGTGTTCCAGTGAAGGATGTCAATTTTCTGACCCTCTGAATGGCTGGGGATACCCAGTGCTTTTTAACTAAATCTACTCCCATAGGAGAAATGCTAGTAAAACCCGCTAAATGAATGTGAATTTGTATTTTATTCCCTATGATGCAGTTGATTGATAGAATGTTGGAGTCAGTGCACATTAACCCTTTTCTGCCACAAAACCATTCTGTAATATTCTACAGGTCCAGTTAAAGTTTTGTTAAGCATACCCAAAGAAAAAATACACTTAAGTAGTTTGAATGCATCAGTTTTGGCTAAAATTGCTAAAAGCAAAACATCCTATATAATAATTTGCCAAAACGTGTGTAACAACAAAGTCATGCGCAGTAGAGACTGCTGTGCGTGCTGCAGTCATGCACAGTAGAGACTGCCCGCGCTGCAACTGATACAGAGCGTCCAGCTCTGTATCAACCATGGCGTGGGCAGCCTCTACTGCGCATGACTGCCCCGCGACTGGCTGGCAGTGGCACTGTGCCCGTGTGACGGGCTCTTCAACTAGTAGTAACATAAAAAACAAGAGAGGTGTGACAAAAAGACACTGAGAAAAAATAACATATCGTAGTTTATTCTTCAGGATGGCGTTCCCTCATGTATTGCTCAGTCACATTTTTCACTCCCTTGTGTTGTGACAGAGGACAAATTTCCATATTTATATCCATCTGGTTAGACCCACAGACTGTCCACCACCAAACAAATCTCCTCTGCAGGAGAGAAACAACAAAACCCCAGATGTATCTTTCAACCTTTAGTGGGCCTTATCAGTGAGGTGCAACTAATTCACGCTAAGAAAAGGGAGAGCAAAGGCCTATGCCCGGGATACCCTTCCACTTTGTGATTATGATGATTTGAAAAAGTACATACTGAGAATGAATACACTTAATAGTTTATATTTGAAGATGGTGGGCCCCTTAGTTTCAGCTGCACCTCACTGACAAGACCCAGTAAAGACTGAAATGTACATCTGGATTTTTGCTGTTTCTCTTGTGCAAAATAGTATGGTCCCACCTACAGATGATCCAACACTGAAATAGTTCTGGACCATCTGTAGATGGGACCATACTAATTTGAACATGAAATTTCTTATCAAGGAACAAGGGAGAGAAAAAGGTGACTGAGCAGTACCTGAGGAGGCACCACCCCAAAGAATAAACTACCAAGTGTTATTCCTTCTCTGGTACACATGTCCTATTTCATTTGTTTCCAAGTATCACTAATTGGAAGGGTATTCTACCCATGGGCCTCTGCTCCCTTTGTGCGTAGATGGATTGAGCAGCATTTCTGTGATGAGGCCCACTGAAGGCTGAAACATATGTCTGGGGTTTCTCTTTCTGTGCAGAGCAGATTTGCCAGACATTTCAGTGCTGGTCTGTCTGTGGACAAAAAGAGACTGATAGTAATATGAAAATATCTTCTGTGTAACCTCACAAGGGAGTGAGAAAAGTTACTGATCACCACTTGAGAGGGCACCATTCTCAAGCATAAACAGTGATTTATTTGCTTTCTGCAAGTTACTCTGTGCTCGTCACACATTGTATGCAGCTGTACCAGTGTTTCTCTATCTTTTTCCATTTGAGGCACCCCTGACACAATTTTGAATTTATAGGAAACCCCTAACATTTTATAGCTATTTGTCAAGGATTAAATACGGTAAGTATTTAATTGGTCTTAGGTCTCAAAATCAGAATGGCAAAACAAGCAGATTGTGCATAAAACATCCTTAAATATACATAGTTACTCACAATTTAAATAGACAAAATCTTCATAAAAAATGCAGGGGCACCCTAAGATTGTGCTCATGGCACACCAAAATGCCATGACACCCCAGATGAGAACCACTGATCTATCTATAACCAGTGTTTACAATACTAGCTTACTACTGTACAATGTTGCCATTTTTATAATTTATTAGTGGCTCAGTATTACTGGAGATCCTCAAATGAGCAAATCAAGATATCCATCTATCCGCTTTTATGTACTGTGACTCCTGACTTACATTGTGGGTGCAAGGCTGATGTCGGAACAGCTAATTCTGCTAAAAGCAGCAAGTTTCTGAATTTGTTGAATGACAATTTTTTTGTCACTAGTGCAGACCTCAACCAGAGGGAATGCATGTCTGGATTTGGTAATAACTGACAATGAAGAACTTATCTCTAACATCCAAGTTAGGGAGCACTTGGGGAATAGTGACCATAACATGGTATCTTTTGAGATTAATTCAAAAAAGCAATTTGGTATGTGTTCCACCAAAACACATAATTTTAAAAAGGCCAACTTTAGCAGGTTTAATTCATCCCTTGGTCTCGTTGACTGGGATAAAATATTTTCAGGAAAAAACACAGAAGGTAAGTGGAATGCCTTCAAAATAACATTGCAAAAATACACACATAAATTTGTCCCTGTTGGAAACAAATACAAAAGAAGCAAATTAAAACCAATGTGGCTAACCAGTAAAGTAATTAATGAAATAAATAACAAGAAAGCGGCATTTAAACATTACAAAGCTGAGGGATCAGCAGAGGCATTTGCAGAATACAAAAATGTCAACAAAACCTGTAAAAAGGCTATTAAATTAGCTAGACTGGAGAATGAAAAAAATATTGCTAAGGAGAGCAAAAGCAACCCAAAAAAATTCTTTAAATACATTAATGTCAAAAAATTAAAGTCTGATAATGTTGGGTCCTTGTTATCTGAAACTGGTGAGATGGTCAAAGGGGACAGAGAGAAGGCAGATATTTTAAATAATTTCTTTTCTTCTGTTTTTACCAAGGAAGATCCAATGGACAAGAATCTGCAAACTACTTTTACAGAACAGTCAGAGCAAGCATGGGACTGGCTAACACAAGAAAAAGTGTTAAAACAATTGAATGGTGTTAAGGTAGAGAAAGCTCCGGGGCCAGATGGTATACACCCACGGGTACTTAAAGAGCTAAGCCAGACCCTGGCCAGACCGTTATATTTGATTTTCAGGGATTCTTTTATTTCAGGTATGGTACCCATGGATTGGCGTAAAGCAGATGTGGTGCCCATATTTTAAAAGGGATCAAAGTCACAGCCAGGAAATTACAGACCTGTAAGCTTGATATCTGTGGTAGGGAAGCTGTTTGAAAGGTTGCTAAGGGAATATATTCAAGAATTCTGCTGGAACAGGAATATCATTAGCAATAGCCAACATGGCTTTGTGAAAGACAGGTTTTGTCAAATGAACTTGATCCCATTTTATGAAAAAGTGAGTAATAATATAGATGAGGGAGTGGCGGTTGATGTGATCTATTTAGACTTTGCCAAGGCATTTGATACAGTTCCGCACAAGAGGTTACTGTACAAATTGAATGAAATAGGCCTAGGGGAAAATGTTTGTGTGTGGATCGGAAATTGGGTGAAAGATAGAATGCAAAGAGTGGTAGTAAATGGCAAGTTCTCCAGTTGGATAAAAGTGATAAGTGGAGTACCTCAGGGATCTGTCCTGGGTCCTCTTCTTTTTAATTTGTTTATTAATGACCTCCCAGAGGGCATAGGGAGCCATGTATCAGTGTTTGTTGATGACACAAAATTAAGTAAGGTAATAAAGTCTGAACTGGATGTGTCTTCATTACAAGAGGATTTGGACAAATTGAGTAACTGGGCAGGCAAATGGCAAATGAGATTCAATATAGACAAGTGTAAAGTTATGCATTTTGGGTATAATAATAAAAATGCAACATATAGATTAGATGGTGTTCCTCTGGGGAAATCTACTAATGAAAAGGATTTGGGAGTAATGGTAGACAATAGACTTAGCAGTAGCATGCAGTGCCAGCTGGCAGCTGCAAAGGCCAATAAGATATTGGCATGTATTAAAAGGGGTATTGACTCAAGGGAGGAAGATATAATTATGCCTCTTTACAGGTCCATGGTAAGACCCCACCTAGAATATGCTGTTCAATTCTGGGCGCCCTTTCTGAAAAAGGACATTATGGAACTAGAGAAAGTGCAGAGGAGGGCTACAAAACTAGTAAGGGGAATGGAAAGTTTTAGTTATGAAGAAAGGCTAGAAAAGTTAAACTTGTACACACTAGAGCAACGGAGTCTTAGAGGGGATATGATAACACTATATAAATATGTTCAAGGCCCATATAAAGGGCTCTCCAAAGACCTGTTCATTAACAGAACAGTACATAGGACAAGGGGCCACCCGCTTAGACTTGAGGAAAGGAGATTTAATCTACAACAGCGGAAGGGTTTCTTTACAGTAAGGACAATAAAGGTATGGAATTCACTTCCTGAGGAGGTGGTGCTATCAAATACATTAGATGCCTTTAAAAGGGTCCTGGATACTTATTTAAAAGAGCATAACATAGAGGGCTATGTACGCTAGTATTGGGATTAATATTTAGTTAGGGCTTGTTGATCCAGGGAGAAATCTGATTGCCATTTGGAATCAAGAAGGAATCCCCCCCCCCCCATTCAAGGCAGAATTTTAAATTGCTATATTGAGTTTTTTTTTTGCCTTCTTTTGGATCAACGATGGTAAACAGGAATAGGAAAAGGGTTGAACTAGATGGACGCAAGTCTTTTTTCAACCTAAATTACTATGTTACTATGTTTGTGTCTATGTTTATAGCTAGTATGGTGTTCAAGAGCCAGTGCTTCACTAAACTGTAACAGGAAATTTCCAGCTTTCCAAAAAAAAAAATCAAAACTAACATAAGGTAAACAGACATTTTCTTTAATGCATGACACATTAAAAATTAATTCTACAGGGCTCCA
The DNA here is from genome assembly GCA_037306005.1 of Rhinophrynus dorsalis. Classification (NCBI taxonomy): domain Eukaryota; kingdom Metazoa; phylum Chordata; class Amphibia; order Anura; family Rhinophrynidae; genus Rhinophrynus; species Rhinophrynus dorsalis. The sequence continues at coordinate 366,644,630 of CM074722.1, read as the reverse complement.
AAGGAACCAGTAAATTTCCTCTTTGCTTTACAAAAGTGTGCTGCATTAAAAAGTGGAAGCCTGGTCTCTTTTCTTTATCTGGGCATGCTTCTGTCTTGAAAACTATTAATGCTAGTCAGCAGCATATCTGGGAACTCTCCTGATCCAACATGGATAGATAGGGTCATATGAACATCTTATATGTGCCTAGGAAACGTGCCTTTGCTCCATCCCACCATTGGCCACACCCCCAATTATCTCATGATCCCTGAACCACAGCCCTCCCCATTGTTGCCTCCCACAGAAAATATACTTTGCCTATGACATAAATCAAAAAAGCTTTTAACCATTTAGTTGAAAGATAGACTTCTAATGCATTCTAAGACAATATAATGGCGATATCTCTATCAACCAAAGGGTTTAATAAACTGCCCAAAAACATGTTTTGAAATGGAAAAATAAACTGGCCATATTAGTACATATGTTTACAAACAAAAAATATCATAAGAAGTTCAGCCATAGTTGCAAACATTTTAAAAAAAATCTAAGGACATGTTTTGCTCATGCCTAAGGCCTGGGGGTGGGAGTGTCCAAATGACGATATTTGAATAATAATGTGGGCAGGGCTAGATTGGGAGGAGGGAGGTGGTGTTTGCTTTTATAAAGGGTGGAGAGTGGGAAGAACAGTGTTGAGAGTGACCAGAACTGGCAGAGAAGTGGGCAGAGTTGCAATGAAATTCACCGAGCCCTGAGAATCGGACTGTGTCCCCAGAGACCTGGTAACTTAGGGCGAGATGTTCAGAAAGTGGTGGTAACTGAAATTGTCTGTAATCAGAATAAAAAAGTTCTTATGCCATGGTCCGTCAATTCTCAAACATGTTTCTGTCATTTTTTGCATCCAATTCCGCCATCTCCATCAAAAGGAAAAGCCGTCTTAAAAGCAGGCGTGGTTTAATCTACATTCATATTGTAAGGTATTTTCAGAAATCTCAACATCTCTTTTTTGTCTGATTAACGTCATTTTTTTCCCGACAAAATAAAAATGGTCTAAGCTTGGAGAAGACAAATTAAAGTACTGTTAGTACTGTTTTTCTTTGAAAATTTTCATTTCAATGACAAAATCAAAGACATTTTTAACAACAGAATTTTTTAAAGGCGATGTTCGTCAAGATTTTCTTACCGTCATTTTTAATTCTTTAGACGCATTTTCAAACATGATGGATTTACTTCTAAAAGTATTGTCCATCTTTTACCACCAACTCATGATCCGACAAGTGTTTCATTATGGCGACTTTTTGAACATTTCACCCTTACCAGTTTAAAAACCAGAATATACAGGTCAGATCCGGAGAGTTCCCTGGTATGGCAGTTGGTTTGTGACAGAACTTCCAATTTTCTTTTGAATGTAAGGTACTTCAGAGTTGCATTTCTACAGCAGAATAGACTTTTGATATACCTAAGCCCCATCTGAAATCATATAAATAATTAAGATTACCACGTGGGGAAGCTCAAGCTATTAACCTTTCAATGAGAGGTGAATAAAATTTTGTTTTGAAATGTGATTTAAAAATGGGGACAAAAGGATCCAGATACTCGAAATCAGGAACAGCTGGCAGCTATGGCTCACTATACACAGCGTTTAGGTGGCCTGTTATCTTGATAGTCAAATACTGAGTAGAGGTTGTATGTGTAACGGTTTTTTAAGACACTCAGACTAGCTGGTTAGAATAAAACACAGTTTTATTAAAAGAAAATTAAGAGGGAAGATCGCCCTCTACAGGCAACACAAAATAATAGCGAATATCGACAGATATGCCTGCGCAGGCCCAGTAAACAGAAACAGAGTTATCACATATCCTGTCTCAGGACAGGCACACAGTAGTGAAGCAAATCAAGGGTTAAATGCAATAATCAGTCAGTCTCTGTTGTGGTGTTTGGCATGCCCAAGGTGCTGATCAAACAGCTATTGGTGTAGATAGTGCAACACCTAAAGTTCTTAAGGCTGGGAAGCTGCTAGGCAGTACTTGACTAGAGGTAGAATCAGCAGAAAAGTTGCACAAAATAGCCCCCACGGGCGTAACAATGGATACAACTTAATCTGCAAGTGCGTGAGTCGGTAGCCCCCACGGGCGTAACAACGGTAGTAGCTTGCACTGCAAGAGCTTGTAAATAGCCCCCACGGGCGTAAGAACGGAGACCAACTGCACAGGAGTAGTTTGAGCCAATAGCCCCCACGGGTGTATACTGGAGACAACCTGCAAGAGCTTGAGCCAGTAGCCTCCATGGGCGTAATAACGGAGACCACAATGTGCTGCAAGTGATGGAGCCAATAGCCCCCAAGGGCGTATACCAGAGACTACCCTGTGCTGCAAGAGCTAGAGCCAATAGCCCCCACGGGCGTAAACCGGAGAGATCCCTGTTTGAGCAAGAGCCAATAGCGCCTCTACCGGACGCGTTAACAGACTCAACTACTCTGCGGATGATGAGCCGCGGACCAGACCAGGCATATAAGAGGCCGGCTCAGCAGCAGTAGTGAAACAACAGCGTAGGCTCTGCACAGGTAAGAGAAGGCTCAGCTGAGGAGACTGCAGCACGGCAAGGGTTAAATTGCAGCTTTAAGGATCGAAGGCTCAGTACTAGAGGGTATTGCTCTGCAAGTACGTAGGAGGGCTCAGTAACGGAAGCACAGCTCTGCAAGTGAGAACGGAGACTCAGCACTGGAGACTAGGTACTGCAAGTGTTAAGGAGGCAACACAATCAGCCCGGTAGGCGAGCACAGCGGAAGTCAGAATGTTGCTATGGCGACAACAGGAGCAGGTAGCAGGAACAAAGCAGGTCACTGGAACAAGCCGGTTCAGGTCACGGAGCAGGAAGTCAGCCAGGCCGGGTCGGGTCACGGAGATGGTTCGCAGACAAGCCGGGTGAATCACGAGCAGGAACGTCAGCCAAGCTGGGTCAAATCACGGAGGTGGTTCTCAGACAAGCCGGGTCAATCAGGAGCAGGAACACAGGAGCGTAGTCAAAAACAGGCCAAATCGATACACAGGAATCAGGAACACAGGAACACAGCAACAGCAACACTGGCTCTGAAACACCACAAAAGGGCACCTGACAGGTGTCACGGCCAGGCATAAAAAGGTCACCAGGGGCGGGCCAAACCGACTCAGCAAATCAGAGCACACCACAAGCGAGAGTGACAGAGGAGGATCACAGGCACTGTGATAGTATGATGCAAGGACATTGGCATTGATCTGGCTACACCCACAACTGAGCATAGTGGATGTGACCAGCACAGCTGAAGCACTTTCACACTCTAGGCAATCTAGAACAGGGGTAGGCAAACTTTGGTACTCCAGCTGTTGGGGACTACAACGCCTACCATTCACAGTTATCTACTGGCTGGTTGGGGGTGATGGTAGTTGTAGGCTGAAATAGCTGGAGAGCTAAATAATGCTCACCAGCTGCATACTCTACTTAATGAGAAATCTGGCCTTGGACTAAGCCTCCTCCTCAAGATTGTAAAGTTCTGAGTGGCTCCACCTACTCCCCACTCTTTTCTGCTCCCTTCCCCTGTGCACTCATTGTCCTCCCACCAGGGACATAACTACAGGGGATGCAGTTGTGCTAGAGACTCATCATCCAAAGGGACTCCATCTGGTCCCAGTGTCCAATAGGTTCTAGTTATGCATCTATGAAAATATGTCTGTGTTAGGGACCCAAAACATTTTTGCACAAGGGACCTCCAATGACTAATTATGCCACTGCATCCCCACCTAAACACATCCTGGCCCGCTCACTGTTGTAAATAGACACTGCAGAGCACTGATCCATATTTCTTTGCAGCAGTCAGGAATAAGGCTCATGTTTGAGCTGGGGGGATGGAAAGAGCCCATCTCCAAATGAGTAGCTCCAGCTAAATAGGACAGAATGACCCAGATCTGTTCTTAAGTTGTCTTTCTCTTTCTAATGTAGACTTACATGATTCTGAAATATGTGTTTTCTCAGAGCCTGTCTCCACTTAAAATTACACTGTTACACATTAACCTCTTGGGCACTACAGTCAGATCATTTAAAACTATTCTTTTCAAACCCTGATTAAATTTATTAAAACAATGAGGCTGATTTACTAAGAAGATTTGGCACAATTCTGGAAAACACCAACTGCCCCATAGAGGTAAAAAAAATCCCCAAATGCCTATTGATTTAAATGGGTTTTATAACCCCTTGAATGCTACAGAGGTCTCCAAAGTATTGCAAGGGCTTAAAATCCCCATTTAAGTCCATGGCCTGGCACTGCTTTAGAGGGAACACTGGCCATAACATATACACTTAGGGCCCTGTGTTCAACACAAAGTGGTGCCATTTCAGAGCAAACCATAGGGGACAAATTAAAATGCCCACTGATTTAATTGGGGAAATTAGGAATGTTCTGTTCCATGTGGTGCAGTTAATTTGCTCCAGAATCAGTCCACTTTCTTTTGAACATTGAAACAGGAAATCCTGACCTATTTCTGAAGTCTCAGTTGACATGATCAAGACAGAATATTAAACTAACCTGTAGATCAGGGGTAGCCAACTCTGGTTCCTCAGAGCTACAAACAGGGCATAGTATAAGGGCTTTTCTGCCTCAATGCAAGTGGATCAATCAGTTCCTCAGTCACTTTAAGTGATCCACCAGTCATCAAGCAGGGATATCCTGAAAAAAACACTGTTGGGGAACATGATAGGTTACTCCTGATTTAGTGTGACAGAAATATACTTTCTAATATATATATATTATTTTATAATATCAAAACTGAGCTCTCCTTTTAATCCAAATTTTTTATTTTTGGTTAGCAATTAACATGAACCTGTCATTTTAAGATACATTTTCTGTTAATTAAAAAAATGATTAAACGTTGCAAATAAATATTGCATATGTTATATGAGCCATTTATTTTTAATATTATCATACATGGTGCTATGAATGAATCTTGGCAGAGCCCACACACTGGAGACATTTTTAATAGCATAGTGAGTGGTAAATTTAGCCTGGAACTGACCTAATTAGCATAGTGTGCAGAGAATTAGCATTAAGTGCCATAATGTGCCATCAAGATATAAAGGTTAGTTACTCAAAAACAATATGTCTTACAAAGAAATATCTAGAACAACATATATACAGATTTTACTTCTCTGAAAAACAGTCTAAGCTCATCTTAGGTCCACTTTGATATCTTCTTTTGCAGGGCAACATGCTTGATGGTCACACTGTATTATACTTATTGGGAGAATGAGGGTTAGTAATTCTATAATTACACATACTTGGGTTTGAATCAGGGTAAAATGGCAAAACGATCTAAGGAGAACAGTGTCCTAAATGAACCAGGCCATTCTCGTCTGCCTCATATTATTTTTCTGTTAATTTCAGTTCAGAGAAATGGGCTTATGTGTCTGAGAGACATTCCTGGTCGCATTGGAGCAGTGTAGAAAAGGTATAGAAATAAAGTGCACTGGAACATTTCTATAGCAGAATCAGGGTTTCATTTGTAAAGGATGATGATGTAGCTCTTTCTAATTAAATATTTCCTGAGAGTTGCTAGCAGCATCCCAGCTTCATTATATTAGCTAATTAAAGTAATTTATTTATTTAACATCATTAGAAAAAAAAAATCTGCAAACTGGATTTTCATGGAATTCTAAATGCAGTGATTATTTTCTGCTGTGAGGCTGTGTTAATTAATGTCTCCATGAAACTCGTCCTGTTTCCAGAAGAGGGTTTAAAACATAGGTTCATATTCAATAAACAAAAGCAAACCAACTGCACCATAAGGGAAAAATAAAAATGCAAGAAATTGCCTTTGAATTAAACGGGGCATTTTACCCACTGAATGTTAGTTATGTCCCCAAAGCATTGCAGAGCAATAGTTTGGACACCTCTCTAGCATTCAAGAGTTTTAAAACCCCATTTAAATCCTTGTGAATTTTTTCACATATGGGCTTCTTTAAACTTAAAGGGTATGACTAGGTGGACATGCTCTTCCATAGTAGTGTCAGGCTTGTGGGCCTTCCAGAGAAGGCAGTGGATGCTTTTCAATTTTTGGAACTTGTCTCCTTGACAAACTTGGGGGTCCCTCCTTTTCTACGCAGGGATTTTGTGTGGAGTACACTGAGTACCTGGTAAACAACCTCCACCAGGTCCTCCTCTGCATAGACTACACACCTATAAAAATAGAGACCATATACTGTCACCCACCAGAGAATGACCCCCTCATGCATGACAATGCTAAATATTCCATACTTTCAAACTAATCCCTTGAGATTCAATTACATCAGTCCATCACAATGTCATAAAAAGTCTCCTCTTTCATAACAGATAAAGTAGACTCTGCTATTCCAGGCTGAACATAGAGTGATACATGGCTCCAATCATTTCCCTCTTATTTACCTGCAATGGGGACATTAGCAATTTGTTCAATCAAAGGGCAGCTTATCTCTCAACTTTCTGTCCCAAATGGGGTTTCCCAGTGTCTTACCAAGTCCTATGAGCTCATTGTAGACCACAGTTAGTGTCACTCTTACTGGGGTGACTTGGCCCTGTGTAAAAAGGGCTTCAGTTATTTCTGTTTAAGGGGGAGTCAGGCTAGCCACACTTCCATTTACACTTTTTTGATTACAGTCTATGCCTATCCTGTGTTGGGTGGATGGGCAGGGTGGTTTTGTATGCAGGTGTTTTATTTGTTTTAGTTTTCTGCTGTTTTTCTCCACCCTTTCTGTCTCCCTCTTCCCACTTCATGCCATGGTACTACTGTTCCCCATGGTGACAAGGACTTGTGCTGAATACTCCCCATAAGCGAGTCTTATCTTCAAATTATTTCATGGTCTTTTCTCGGACCGAATTGTAAATTTAAATGGTCCCTAACATTAGATATTCATAAAAAGTAAAATCCCTGAATTGTATTACTGCACGAAATAAGTATTCCTGGTAGTAAATCCCTGGCCCTCTAATGGCTTTGAGTGGGCTGGGCCATTTCCCATTTAAAAGTCAGTACTCTTCTCTCTTAAAAGTGGGGTTGTGCTGTGATATGTGATATTCCATGGTAGCTTTGGCAAGCAGGCTTAATTTTAGTCAATCTTTAAGTCCCACCCCATTTGATTATTGCTTTTGTAAACCTCTTTATGTCTAGCTGGGTTGTCCCCAGATCCTCTGATGGATATTGGGGATATTAACTTAGTCTGACATCCTGTGCTAGACAAGCAAAACCTCCTGATTCACCAGACCTATCTAACCAGTCTCTTTTTTTCTTTCTGCATGGTTTTTGGTACTATAAACACCCTAATGCTAAAAATTCCTGTTTCACTCCATTTTTTATAAATCCTTTGACATGGCCTTTTTAGCAAGCTTGTCTTGGCTGACTATCTCCCCTGGATCATTCTTAACTGTAGACAAATTTGCAGATTCTGCTGTCAATGGTAGCACCTGGACCTGGTGACTGCCCTCAATGGATTAACCCAGTTGAAAGTCCTCTTATGGACACCTAAACTGACAAATAATGAACACTGGGTCCTCACAAAGGATATTGGGCTTTGGGGACAAAATAGCAATTTATTCCTAGACTTAGTGCAGGGGACTCTGACCATCAGCATATCCCTCTCCTTGTGTACCTCCATGGCATTAGTCTCTCATTCCCTACCATAAAAAATTACATTTTTAGAGGCAATTACCCGCTTATACCAATCTAAACTTTATTCCTTTCTCAAAGTCATCCCATCTCTTAAGCTGTCTGTGGATAAATGCAACAGTCTAAAAACTTGACTTTGTTGATGATATAGCAATACCCTCCTGTCCTAACCTGGCTCACGTGGTCTTCCGGTGATTAATGTTGAGGTTATCTACCCCAACTGTTGTTGGCCTTTGAATAGGCTTTTGAATCTGGCCACCTGAAACTTAATTTCAAACTGCTTGTATGTGTTAGCCAAAAGACTAGCATTTTCACAGTTTCAAAGGTACTGACACTTTCATTACTGAAAAGCTAAAGTGAAAGTTTAGCCTAAACTACACTCTGCTTCGGCTAGCTAGATTTCAGTAAAGCATTTGATGCCGTCCCTCATAGAAAACTCATTAATAAATTGCAGATTATGAGTCTGGATGCAAAAATAGTTGAATGGATAAGGCAAAGGCTGAATGACATGAAACAGATGGTTGTAGTCAATGTAGAATATTCAGACAAAGGTCATGTTACTAGTGGGGTATGACAGGGATCTGTAATGGGGCCCATTCTTTTATAATATTTTCATTAGTGATATTGCAAGGTAAAATATGCCTTTTTGCAGATGATACAAAGATCTGAAACAATATAGATATTCCTGGGGGAAATTGCCAAATGATGAATAATTTAGGTAAATTAGAGTAATGTACGAGTGTGACAGTTTCAGTTTAATGTTGATAAATATAAAATAATACAAATGGGACTTAAATATCCAAAGGCAGAATATAGTATTAAGGGTACTATACTGTCAAAGACAACATAGAAGAGGGATTTGGGAGTAGTTATTTTTGATGACTTAAAGATAGGGATGGGAGAATATTCTGAGAAATTTCCTGCATGGCTTTTCTTGAAAACACAACAATGTGCCGTTTTTTGTTTTTTTTTGCAAAGCTTCCCAACCACAGACAAAAATGTTCTCCTTTTCGGCACTGCCAATAAATTTCCTACAAGAACTTTGAAGCATGTTGACTGCAAGATTTTGCACTGCAATATTACTTCTGCTGATGGTTGAAGTGGAGAAATAAATAGCTGAAAGTAAAAGTTGTGAGGACTACAGCAACATATGCCTTGAAAAAATGTTAGCAGGTGCTTTTAGCCTTTGCCCACAACACAAACTTCCTGCTTAAATAACATTGGCACAACCAACCATGAAAAATAATTGTGGCTTGGGATATTCCAGCAGTGTGCAACACATGACATCAGTTTTAAAGCCTCTGTTTTCAACAAAAGAAAATGGGATGGCAGGGCATAGTAAAAGAACTGTGTAACTTTATTGCTTTAATGACATGACTTGTGGTGGCGGTGGAGGGGTGCGGTATGTGAAGGCACAATATTACTCTTGTCAAGAGCAGAAAATTGTGGCACACTCTCTGACACATCAACAGCACTTCTATTATGTATCCCAGAGCCGCATGAATGTTTAGGAGTACTTCTGCTGTTCTAGTTGTGGCACCTCTGACCTGTAGATGGTGTGTCTCCCAGTCAGACCTGTGGTTGTGCTTTTTACAAAGACAACAGATAGCAACATGTTTAGCTTTTAGATCGTCAGTAAAGTATCTCCATACTGTGGACTTCATTGACTAAGGGGTTTCTATTATTACTGGGGCTAAATGTTGCTATAATTGTACTACTACAACTACTAGGTATCACAGGTGCTGCACTTCCAACAGCAGCTGAGGCACACATCAACGCTAAGGCTGTGGATGCTAATGATCTGTGTTGTTGCTGGTTACTCCACACTATTAGTAGTAGTAATATATATAAGAAGAAGAGGAGGATGCAGGAGGGATATATTCTAGATATACATCATGATCAATCATTAGGTCATCCTTAGTATCGCCTTCCACTTCTTCCCCACTATTTTTATATTTGTCAAGGCTTTTAGAGGTCTCAAACAATTTACTTTTACTTTTCGCCTTTGAGGGATTTTCACAACATTCGCTACTACTTTCAGGACAGGTGTTTTGTGCTTGTTTGTCTCACTCTTACACTACACTATCAACACTGGAATGCAACATGTTATCATCAGTGCTTTTAGATGGTTTATTAATAGTACTGGTGGTGGTGGTGGTGGTGGTGGAACATTTGCTGGGACTTTGACAAACCCCATCTTCCTTGGGGGGAGAGGGATCACCATCATTTATTGCACATACTGCAGCAACCATGGCTGCAGTCAGTTTTTGGACTACCACTTTGCTCACACATTCCTGCTCTGCTCCCATTCCTTTCACTCTCTCCCTACACATTGTGTATTCGCTGGACATTACTCAACTACTGTGTGTGTTTGTACTGTAAAATACACACTAGAACTGATTGCATATGATGTTTTGCCTTGGATCTCTAAAAAATATTCTTTCTTATCTAGTATCAGTCTGCCTCAGTCACAGCTCACATCAGGGTACCTATCTCTGTCATCTATCAATTTTTTATTCTGTTTATTTTAATTAACTGTTCCTCCATCACTGTCAACAAAAACACATACTCCCTGTTCAACTGTTTCTTTCTCCAGACTCCCCTAGGTCAGAGATAAGAGCCAGATCAGGAAGAAACTCGCATCACGGTTGACTATGTCTTCCCAGTCAGTCACACATCAGAATGTACCAGATTGAGGGGAACAGGCTGTATAATATAGAGGAATATATAAAATACTAAATGGCTTTATAATTAGAAAACATAAGGAGTACCTTATAAATTTAAACCCTTAATTCAAAAACACACATACACATACTGGGCGTTTCTGAAAATGGGAGAAGTAGCACAATTTATTTAGGAGTATTTTATGACAGATGCAATCATTTCTTACAAATAACAAGGAGCAGAATGCCATTTCCTTGCAAATTTCTAAAAAAAATTACTGGAAAATAAATAGGTTTTGGAAAGTACATTTTAGGTTTTTGTGTGCCACTTTATGCTTGTCACGCCTCGCAGGGAGTAGGGACCCGCGAGGGAGCTGGCACTGGTTCAGTAGCTAGGAAGCAACGCTGGGGAACGAAGCTTGAGATCGCAGACGGCGTACCAGGTACTCCCTTGCTGCAGCCAAAGCTGGGTAAAGGTGCTGGTGTTACGGTTCAGTACACTCAGACACAGTAGATGTTGGTAAAACACAATTTTATTAAGCACACAAGGAATAATGTAACCCTCACGGGTCCAGCATAAAGCAGCAATAACTGACACAGGACAGGTTACAAGCAAGTTAACCCACACGGGTCCAGTATGTACTTACAAACACAATACTGACACAGGTCAGGTAACTTAGATAGATACAGTGTAATAGAGACCAGCAATGCCAGTGACACCACTGACTCAATAGCCCAGATAAACAGAGGCCCAATGTCGCCTATAGACAGGGTAGGCGACAGCGACAGGACGACAGCAGAGATCAGGCAAGGTACACTTGAACGGATGATTGCAACGGTGGACGCCCACCGGAGACTACAATAGAGGGAGTAAGAGCTTGTGCCAGGAAAGGATGCCCTACTGAGACTATCCACCACCGTATGCCTGTGCCACCCCCGAAGGGGTTAATGTGCGTATAGGTCTTAAGATGCAAGGCAACCGAAAGCTCACAACTGTACCTAGAGTGGAAGACCAAACGCACAAGATACCGGAGATGTGAACAACACTGGTGAAACAAGTAGCGGCACAAGGCACCACCCACGAAGGGGTTAATGAACGCTATGGTCAGGACACGGAAGCCTACCGGATGCGCCCAACTGGTTCAGTTGGGCGCATCCGGTAGGCTTCCGTGTCCTGACCATAGCATTCACCAGTTTCACCAGTGTTTCAAAGCGGAAGACCAAGCGATCAATTGAACCGCGTGGAGGAGCACTGACAAACTGAGACTCAGAACCCATGGACTGGACTGCAACCGGTATGGAGTACCGTAGCACTTGGATGCACAGTAACATGAGAGATGTGCAAAGTTGATAGCAGCAGGCACTGCCAAGTTTTCGCCCAGCCGGGCACGGAGGGAGCAGGAACTACAGCCAAGCCAATTCGGTACACAGCACAGGAACGTCAGCCAAGCCGGGTCGGTACACGGAGAAGGGTCGTCGGTCTCGCCAGGTCAGTACATGGAGCAGGAACGTCAGCCAGGCCGGGTCAGAACAGGAAGCAGGAATGTCAGCCAATCCGAATCGGTACACAGAAGCAGGAACAGTAGCAAAAGTGTAGTCAGGCAGTCCGGGGTCATACACTGGTATCAAACAAACAGAACTAGCGCTAGGCATCAGGTACACCACGAAAGGGCAAACTATAAGTGACAGCCCAGGGTATAAAAAGGCTGTCACTGGGAGGAGCTGTACAGCGCAGCCAATGAGAAGGCACCAGAACATAAGCTTGTCAAAATGTCGCATAATCACGGGCGCCGTGATAGCTGGTCGCGAAACCAGATTGTTCCACCCCGGTTGAGCCGGGGTGCAACCAGGATGGGAGAACTCTGGGTACCGTTGAGAACTAGGCCGACTGGACAAGCTGGGGGTCGTGTATGAAGCCAGACGTAGAAGACAAGCCGTAGTCAGGTTCAAGCCAGAAGTCAAGCCAGGGATAAAGGCAAGCCGTGGTCAGGTTCAAGCCAGAGGTCAAGCAAGGGATAACAGACAAGCTGTACTGCGCTGCAGAAAGACAAACCCACACTAATAAGTGGAACGGGCCCCCTATGCCTGGGGTAGCCCGTTCAAATATAGTAAGGAGCCAATGGCAGGACAGAAAGGATGGGGCTAGCCTGGGCGCCATACAGGATAAGAGCAACCCCATCCAATAGGGCACCGAACCAGGTGCATGCGCAGCCACCCCACCAAGGACAGCAGTGCAATGCACATGCGCGACCTGGCCCGGAAGGATTGCCGCGGCGTCGGGAAGGGTAAGTAAACTGTGACAATGCTAACTCTCTGCACAGAATGCTAATTAGCTCTGTTAGAAACAAAACGTATCACTCGCTGTGCTATTATACATTTCCCTAGTGTGTGGATGCCTAGATTAATTATTAGCACAGTGTGCGAGTAATATAGGCTCAGCACATAAATTATATAACATAAAGTGCCACACTGTGCCATCGGCTCATTTCTCCAAACTATTTATATTACAAACAAAGGGCTTGTACGACATATAGACAGTTTTTAATTATCCTTTAAAAGAACTAAACATTTCTTTGGGTGACAGGTTCATTTTAGGTATAAGCGCACAAAGTATATGACTGTTGGATTGGTACACAAGTGACTCACCCCATTGACTAGTACAGTGGTTCTCAACCAGAGGACAGTGGCAGTTTTATTTGCCATGGGAACAAGCATAAGGCACACCTTTTTTCCCATTAAGTTTTTGATAAAAATTTAAATATTGAGCTTTAAAGTTAAACTTTCACCTTAATTCAAGTTTGCATATTTGAAAAACTGCATTAAAACTGCCTGTATGTCATGTTAACCAAAAGTCCAGCAGATGTATAGTTTAAGAAATATTCACAGTTTTATTTCTGGGCAAAGAGAAATTGAACATTTCCTGGTACTGCAAAAAGCTTTGTTAGCATATGAAACATCATTTAAAACTTTATTAGCATATGACACATCATTGAAAAGGCTTCATTAGTATATGAAACATCATTGACTATCTTAAGTAGCATATGAAAACTTCACTGGTAATGCACTGTACTGCAATTACCATACATTACCATATGGTGACAAGTGTGAATATCTCCTTAAAGGGATAGTAATGTTTCACCAAAATAGCAGCTCTGATTAATCTTCATAGTATTTGGGCCGTGGAGAGAGTTATTTCTGTACTGTCTGAGTTGTATTAAAGAGTAAATGAATGATAAAATATCCCCCTCCCACCCCTTTTAATTATGTAACACTGCTCACCTCAGAGCAGCAAGACTGTCCGGATGGATTGCAACAAGGGACAGTAAGCAAAAGGAAAAATCTGAAAAGCCTGTCAAAGGAGCAGGGTTTTCCTTATGCTTGCTGTAAGAAGATTGTCCCTTGCTGTGACCTGTCCGCTTAAGAGACCAATTTCCACATCTGGGGGATGGAGGCTTACACTAGGTAAAAGGGGCAGGAGGGGGATACTTTATCATTCAATTACTCTTGAACTTTTTCTCTGTCGGTATTGAAATAACATTCTCCATGGCCCAAATACTATGAAGATTAATCCGAGCTGCTTTTTTCTGAAACATTACTATCTCTTTAAGTATAAATTTGCTGATCTTTAAGCTAACATGACATATAGGCAGTTTTTAATGCAGTTTTCAAACTTGAATTACTGTGAAAATTCCACTTTAAATATATATTTACTGAAAATGATATGCACAATATGCTTGATTTTGTCTTTCTTATTTGAAACCCAAAAATAAATATATATTTAAGAATTTGTCCTCTTCATTAAGTCCTGGACAAATACATTTACAATGTTACAGTTGCCCTTAAAATAACAAATTGTATGTTAGGGGAGACTTGAATGTAAAAGATTGAGAAACACTGAACTAGACTGGACTCAAGAACTTTAATCATTAATATTTCAAAGATCTCAGGGACAGCTCTTTTGAAAGTCCCTATTAATGAAGTACATGTTTTATGTATGCGGTGTGGAATATCTTAAAATTGTATGTTATCTGTAAATAGCATGTTCCCTCATCTGGCCACAGATTCATTTACTTACTGGATGATGTTGAATTCCCCTACTGGCATAAGCCACTTTCTGGACAAACATATTATTAAGAATTGATGAAAACTCATTTGGTGAATCTGCCTCCCAGCTAAGTGTTCATTAATTGTTAATAAACTGATTCATTCTTAATACACGTTGAGCTTCTTTGGCTTCTGGTTACTAAAAAAAAAAAGTAGATTTTGTAATAAAAGCAAAAAAAAAAACCCCCCAAAAAACAAGCAATGCATAATGGACTCACATTATGAAAACACATGAGCTACATGATTAAAGAAACCACAAACCTTCAAGATTTTACAGTCCAGAAACAAGCAAAGAATCTGAGGGATGGAGGTAAAATGGAACCTAGGATCAAAAGAAAAGGGGAGCAATTGTAGTGCAATCTAACTGCAATACAGGAAACAAATACTCAAAAGTCCTACTGATTTAAATCACTTACCATGGTAATCTGTAGTCAATGACTCAAGTTCGCTCATGGTTTGCATTAAGGAAAAAATGCCTTTTAGGAAACAGCATTGATGCTAACAGTTTGATTACAAATTAACAAGTCTGAGCTTGGGAGGAGTACCATTGTTTTACTTGGTGATAAAAATAACTTTTATCTATATTTATAAAAGAAGACTTTGTGACTGGCAAAACACAACCAGGAGCAGCAGTAAGGAGGAGTTACTGCTCCCATTGGGTGATTCAATAGGGGCGTGATTTTCACAGGCGTTGCAGTGGCCGAAGGCAACTGTTACGCTTGTGAAAATCATGCAGGAAGTTGGCTCGCCCCCACTATACAGCATGCCCACCAGTATTCAAGTAAGAAAAAAAAAAAAAATTGGCTGCCACTCACTCTTACACCACAGACACACGCACATGCCACATGCACACAGTCAAGTAAGTCATAGATATAGCTAAACAAACAATGCACTTACATTCACTCTCTACATTTGTCTGCTCTGTCATACTCAATCTCACCTCCATTGTGCAAGCAACTATTCTCCCCGCCTCCCTTCTCACTTCTCCCTCCGGCAATGCAGGAGACGGACCTCCACAGATGACCCATCTATTTTTCCTGCTCTCCCACCTCCTCTTGTCCAGCCTTGGTGAACAGCTTGTACCATGTGCAAACCCCTTCTCTTTTGCCCTTGTATGCCAAGAACACAACTGCCAAATTCTGCCATTTATTAACCCCTTCAGTGCCAGAGTGGAATGCAATGCATTGCACGCCAATGGGTTGCGCACCCCTCTGTTACTCAAGGGGTTAAAGCAACCAGGGTCTTTGTGTGTGCTTGGTCATCACTCCGCTGGAGTCAATTGCTCCACGGGCCGTGAGAATGCAAGGGCTGTGAGCAGGTGCATGCGGTACTTGCTGCAGGCTGTGGTGCAGGCCAGCAGGGGATCCATGCTCTCCTCCTCAGTACAGCTGGCCTCCTTGCTGCTTTCCCCTGTCGAGTGCTAGTTACACAGCGCTTGCACTTTTTTTTTCTCACCAGGGGCGGCCAGGGAGTGAGTGAGCGTGTGTGAGTGTGAGTGAGTGGCATTGATTCATGTAGTTGAAATGCATGTAGTAATTGCACATACTATGGTAGAAGGTGGATCGTGCTGGCTACCAGGGTGTGAGTGAATGGGACTATGGTGGAAGGTGGATCGTGTTGGCTCCCGGGGTGTGAGTGAGTGTGAATGAGTGCGAGAGTGAGTGATTGCATGTGAGTGATTACGTGAGAGTGATTACGTGAGAGTGATTACGTGAGTGTGTTAGTGAGAGGGTGTAAGTGAGTGTGTGAGTGAGAATGTGAGTGAGTGTGACAGAGAGTGTGAGTGAGAGAGTGGGTGTGTGTGTGATTGAGTGTGTGAGTGAGAGTGTGTGATTGAGTGTGAGAGTGGGAGTGTGTGTGATTGAGTGTGTAAGTGAGAGTGTGTGTGATTGAGTGTGTGTGATTGAGTGAGTGAGTGAGAGTGCGTGAGTGTGAGTGAGAGAATGTGAGTGTGTGAATTATTGTGAGTGTGTATGATTTGGTGTATGTGAGAGTGTGATTGAGAGTGTGATTGAATGTGATTGAGTATGAGCGTGTGCGGGTGTGTGTGTGTTTTTTGGCTGATGTGTTTGTGTCTGTGGTGTAGAAGTATGTGGCAGCCATTTTGTTTTTTGAGTTACTTGGAAAGTGGTGGGCGGGCTGGATAGTGGGGGCAGGCCAACTCCCTGCATGATTTAAATCCCTCCCCCATTGAATCACCCAATGGAAGCAGTAACTCCTCCTTACTTAACACTGAGTGCCAGAGGGGGTTAAGCTGAGGTAAGATAGCAATATAACACACGGTGGCTCTTCAGTTGAGGCAGCGTAGCAAAATGCTGAGGGAACAAATAGAAAGTGGTGTTTGAGGCTTGCCCTCTGTAACATACAGCAAAACATCTCTGTCCCTTTAAGGAGAAAGGGCGGGAAGCAGGAAGCAGGAAGTGGAGGAGTGACAGTTGAAAACAGACAGTTAGTGAGGTTGACTGAAGAGATGAAAAGAGTTAAATAAAAGAGTTGCTATTAAGTTTATCCCTGAATTTGTATTTTATGGAAACATTACACCCTCGTACTGAAACAGAGTGTATAGAGGGTTACAGTTATCTGTGGGAGGTGAAACAGTGTGTTTGTGGGGTCATGATCCTGAGTGAGAGTGTGTGTGGACCAGGAGAAGTTATTGATATCCCCTACTTCAGGAGCGAGTGGCAGCTATATTTTTTTTTCTCAGTTGGATAGTGGTGGGCGGGCTGGAGGGAGCGGGCCAACTCCCTGTATGATAAACATGCCCCATTGAATCACCCAATGGGAGCAGTAAAGTTCCTATTGAATCACCCAATAGGAGTTGTGTCTCCTAATGAGACATAAATTATGGAATGAGGCATTCTGTTCAATGTGTGTTTGTTTTCTGAGGAGACATAAATTATGCTCTGCGTGTGAGGTACCATAAATTATGCAATGAGGCTTATTCTTTTATATATATAGATAGACTAGCAATGTGGGACGACGCTGCCCGTCAGGCTATATAGGGAATTAATGCACACACACGGATGCAAGACACACACACACAGACACACACGCAAAGGCACACGCATGCACTGAGATGCATAAAGAGCGACACAGTCATACACACATACATGCAATGCACAACATGCAGACACATAGCATGTGATACAGACATGCAACACACACAATGAGGAACACACAGGCACACACAGAGAGACACACACACACACACACACACACACAGAAGTGAGTCATAAGGGGGTGACTTATGTGTCATTGTAATGAGCTTGTGTTTATACTTATGCCTCCACTGTGGCATTCATTCATATAGTTGAAATGCATGTGGCAATTGCACATACTATGGTGCAAGGTGGATCGTACTGGCTCCCGGGGTGTGAGTGAGTGTGAGTGTGTGGCATTCATTCATGTAGTTGAAATACATGTGATAATTGCACATACTATGGTAGAAGGTGGATTGTGCTGGCTCCCGGGGTGTGAGTGAGTGTGAGTGAGACTATGGTGGAAGTTGAATTGTGCTGGCTCCCGGGGTGTGAGTGAGTGTATGTGAGTGTGAGAGTGAGTGAATGCATGTGAGTGATTGCGTGAGTGTGTGTGAGTGTGATTGAGTGACAGTGTGAGTGAGAGGGTGTATGAGAGTGAGTGAGAGTGTGTGAATGAGAGGGTGTATGAGAGTGAGTGAGAGAGTGTGAGTGTGTGTGACTGAGTGTGAGTGTGTGTGATAGAGTGAGAGTGTGTGTGATTGAGTGTGAGTGTGCGAGTGAGAGAGTGTGAGTGAGAGAGTGAGTGTGAGTGAGTGTGTGTGATTGAGTGTGCGAGTGAGAGTGTGTGAAAGTGTGTGTGTGTGATTCAGTGTGAGTGTGTGAGAGTGAGTGTGAGAGTGTGAGAATTATTGTGAGTGTGTATGATTGAGTGTGTATGATTGAGAGTGTGTGTGTGTGTGTTTTTTGTCTGATGTGTTTGTGTCTGTGGTGTAGGAGTGAGTGGCAGACATTTTGTTTTTTGAGTTACTTGGATAGTGGTGGGCGGGCTGGATAGTGGGGGCTGGCCAACTCCCTGCATGATTTAAATCCCTCCCCCATTGAATCACCCAATGGGAACAGTAACTCCTCCTTACTTAACCCTTTGAGTGCCAGAGGGGTATGCAACGCATTGATTTGCAATGCGTTGCGTACCCCTATGGCACTCAAAGGGTTAAGCTGAGGTAACATAGCAATATAACACACGTGGCTCTTCAGTTGAGGCAACATAGCAATATGCTGAGGGAACAAATAGAAAGTGGTGTTTGAGGCTTGCCCTCTGTAACATACAGCAAAGCATCTCTCTCCCTTTAAGGAGAAAGGGAGGGAATCAGGAAGCAGGAAGTGGAGGAGTGACAGTTGACAACAGACAGTGAGGTTGACTGAAGAGATGAAAAGAGTTAAATAAAAGAGTTTCTATTAAGTTTATCCCTGAGTTTGTATTTTATGGAAACATTACACCCTCGTACTGAAACAGAGTGTATGGAGGGTTACAGTTATCTGTGGGAGGTGACACAGTGTGTTTGTGGGGTCATGATCCTGAGTGAGAGTGTGTGTGGACCGGGAGAAGTTACTGATATTCCCTACTTCAGGAGTGAGTGGCAGCTATATTTTTTTTGTCAATTGGATAGTGATGGATGGGCTGGAGGGGATGGGCCAACTCCCTGTATGATAAACATGTCCCCATTGAATCACCCAATGGGAGCAGTAAAGTCCCTATTGAATCACCCAATAGGAGTTGTGTCTCCTAATGAGACATACATTATGGAATGAGGCATTCTGTTCAATGTGTGTTTGTTTTCTGAGGAGACATAAATTATGTTCTGTGTGTGAGGTACCATAAATTATGCAATGAGGCTTATCCTTTTATATATAGACTAGCAATGTGGGACGGCGTTGCCCGTCAGGATATATAGGGAATTAATGCACATACACGGATGCGAGACAAACACAGAGACACACACGCAAATGCACACGCATGCACTGAGATGCTTAAAGAGCGACAGTCTTACACACATACATGCAGACACATAGAGTGTGATACAGACATGCAACACACACAGTGAGAAACACACAGGCACACACAGAGACACACACACACAGAAGTGAGTCATAAGGGGTTGACTTATGTGTCATTGTAATGAGTTTGTGTTTGTACTTATGCCTCCACTGTGGCATTCATTCATATGGTTGAAATGCATGTGGTAATTGCACATACTATGGTGGAAGGTGGATTGTGCTGGCTCCCAGGATGTGAGTGACTGGCATTCATTCATGTAATTGAAATGCGTGTGGTAATTGCATATACTATGGTGGTAGGTGGATCGTGCTGGCTCCCGGGGTGTGATTACGTGTGAGTGATTGCGTTTGAGTGCGAGATTGAGTGATTGCGTGTGAGTGATTGAGTGAGTGTGTTAGTGAGTGTGTGTGATTGAGTGTGAGTGATTGAGTGATTGAGGGTGTGAGTGATTGAGGGTGAGAGTGTGATTGAGGGTGAGAGTGTGAGTGTGATTGAGTGTGAGAATGTGATTGTGATTGAGTGTGACTGCGAGACTGTAAGTGTGAGAGTGTGATTGAGTGTGAAACTGTGAGTGTGAGACTGTGAGAGTGTGATTGAGTGAGTGTGAGAGTGAGACTGTGTGAGAGTGTGAGTGTGATTGAGTGAGACTGTGAGAGTGTGATTGAGAGTGAGAGTGTGTGAGTGTGATTGAGTGAGACTGTGAGAGTGTGATTGAGTGAGACTCTGTGAGTGTGATTGAGTGTGTGAGTGATTGGGTGTGAGACTGAGAGAGTGAGAGAGACTGTGTGAGACTGAGAGTGTGATAATGTGAGTGTGAGAGAGTGTGTGAGATTGTGAGAGTGTGAGAGACTGTGAGAGTGTGAGAGAGAGTGTGAGAGACTGAGACTGCGAGACTGAGAGTGTGAGAGACTGTGAGACTCTGTGAGACTGTGAGAGAGACTGTGAGAGTGTGAGAGAGTGTGAGACTGAGAGAGTGTGAGAGAGTGTGAGACTGTGAGAGTGTGAGACTGTGAGAGAGTGTGAGAGAGAGTGTGAGAGAGACTGTGTGTGAGACTGTGTGTGTGTGAGACTGTGAGAGTGTGACAGCGTGTGAGACTGAGAGAGTGCGAGACTGAGAGAGTGCGAGTGTGTGAGACTGAGAGTGTGAATGAGTGAGACTGAGACTGTGGATGAGTGAGACTGAGAGTGTGGATGAGTGAGACAGTGTTAGAGTGAGAGAGAGAGACTGTGAGAGTGAGAGAGAGAGACTGTGAGAGTGTGAGACTGTGAGAGTGTAAGAGTGTGTGAGACTGAGAGTGTGAATGAGTGAAAGACTGTGAGAGTGAGAGAGAGAGACTGTGAGAGTGAGTGTGAGAGCGTGTGAGACTGAGAGCGTGCGAGACTGAGAGAGTGCGAGTGTGCGAGACTGAGAGACTGTGTGTGTGAGAGAGACTGTGTGTGTGAGAGAGACTGTGTGTGAGAGAGAGACTGTGTGTGAGAGAGACTGTGTGAGAGACTGTGTGTGTGAGACTGTGTGAGTGTGATACAGAGAGTGCGAGACTGAGAGTATGTGAGTGTGTGAGAGAGTGAGACTGTGTGAGAGTATGAGAGTGAGACTGTGTGAGAGTGTGAGAATGAGAGAGAGAGACTATGTGAGAGAGAGAGACTGTGAGAGTAAGAGGCTGTGAGACTGTGTGAGAGTGAGAGAGAGATACTATGTGAGAGTGAGAGAGAGAGACACTATGTGAGAGTGAGAGAGAGAGAGACTGTGAGAGTGTGAGAGAGAGACTGTGAGAGTGTGAGAGAGAGACTGTGGGAGTAAGAGACTGTGTGAATGCGAGACTGTGAGTGTGAGACTGTGAGTGTGAGACTGTGAGTGCGAGACTGTGAGTGCGAGACTGTGAGTGCAAGACTGTGAGTGCGAGACTGAGTGAGACAGTGTGAGAGTGAGAGAGAGAGACTGAGAGTGTGAGAGACTGAGAGTGTGAGAGAGTGTGAGACTGTGTGAAAGTGTGAGAGTGAGAGAGAGAGAGTGAGAGCGAGAGACTGTGAGAGTGTGAGAGAGAGAGAGACTGTGAGACAGTGTGAGACTGTGTGAGTGTGAGACTGTGTTTGAGAGTGAGACTGTGTTTGAGAGTGAGACTGTGTGTTAGAGTGTGTGAGAGTGTGTGAGACTGTGTGTGAGAGTGTGTGAGACTGTGACTGTGTGAGACTGTGTGAGACTGTGTGTGAGAGTGTGAGACTGTGTGTGAGTGTGAGACTGTGTGAGTGTGAGACTGTGTGTGAGACTGTGAGACTGTGTGTGAGACTGTGTGTGAGACTGTGAGAGACCGTGTGAGAGTGTGAGACTGTGTGAGAGTGAGACTGTGTGAGAGTGAGAGAGAGAGACTGTGAGACTGAGTGAGAGAGAGAGACTGTGTGAGTGTGAGACTGTGTTTGAGACTGTGAGACTGTGTGTGAGACTGTGTGTGAGACTGAGAGTGAGAGAGTGTGAGACTGTGAGAGAGTGTGAGACTGTGAGAGAGTGAGAGACTGTGAGATACTGTGAGAGTGTGAGAGAGAGTGTGAGAGTGTGAGACTGTGTGAGAGTGTGAGACTGTGTGACTGAGAGTGTGAGAGACTGTGAGACTGTGTGTGAGACTGTGTGTGAGAGAGAGAGAGACTGTGAGAGTGTGACTGTGTGAGAGTGTGAGACTGTGTGAGAGTGTGAGAGAGTATGAGAGTGAGAGACTGTGAGAGTGAGAGAGTGTGAGACTGTGTGTGAGTGTGAGACTCTGTGTGTGTGAGACTGCGTGTGTGAGAGACTGTGAGAGTGTGAGAGACTGTGAGAGACTGTGTCAGTGTGAGGGACTGTGTGAGACTGTGTGAGACTGAGAGAGACTGTGAGAGACACTGAGAGTGTGAAACTGTGTGAGACTGTGACTGTGAGACTGACCGTGAGACTGTGACTGTGTGAGAGACTGTGAGACAGTGTGTGAGAGAGTGTGAGAGTCTAAGAGACTGTGAGGGACTGTGTGAGACTGTGAGAGAGACTGTGTGAGACTGCGAGAGAGACTGTGAGAGACTGTGAGAGTGTGAGACTGAGACTGTGTGAAACTGCGAGAGTGTGAGACTGTGTGAGACTGTGACTGTGTGAGAGACTGTGTGAGACGGGGTGTGAGAGAGTGTGAGAGTGTAAGAGACTGTGAGAGTGTGAGGGACTGTGAGTGTGAGAGACTGTGTGAGACTACGAGAGAGACTGTGTGAGACTGCGAGAGAGACTGTGTGAGATTGTGAGAGTGTGAGACTGTGTGAGACTGTGTGAAAGTGTGTGACTGTGTGAGACTGTGAGAGACTGTGAGACTGTGAGACTGCGAGAGAGACTGTGAGAGACTGTGAGAGTGTTTGAGACTGAGAGTGTGAGGGACTGTGAGACTGCGAGAGAGACTGTGTGAGACTGCGAGAGAGACTGTGAGAGACTGAGAGTGTGAGACTGAGAGTGTGTGAGACTGCGAGAGAGACTGTGTGAGACTGCGAGAGAGACTGTGTGAGACTGTGAGAGTGTGAGACTGAGAGTGTGAGACTGTGTGAAAGTGTGAGACTCTGTGAAAGTGTGAGACTCTGTGAGACTGTGTGAGACTGTGAGACTGCGAGAGAGACTGTGTGAGACTACGAGAGAGACTGTGAGAGTGTGAGACTGCGAGAGTGTGAGACTGTGACTGTGTGAGAGACTGTGTGAGACGGGGTGTGAGAGAGTGTGAGAGACTGTGAGAGTGTAAGAGACTGTGAGAGTGTGTGGGACTGAGAGTGTGTGAGACTGAGAGTGTGAGGGACTGTGAGAGTGTGAGGGACTGTGTGAGACTGCGAGAGAGACTGTGTGAGACTGCGAGAGAGACTGCGAGAGAGACTGTGAGTGTGAGACTGTGAGTGTGATACTGAGTGTGAGACTGTGAGTGTGAGACTGTGAGTGTGAGACTGACAGTGTGTGAGACTGCGAGAGAGACTGCGAGAGAGACTGTGAGAGTGTGAGACTGTGTGAGACTGTGAGAGTGTGAGAGACTGTGTGAGACTGTGAGACTGAGAGTGTAAGAGACTGTGAGAGTGTGAGGGACTGTGAGAGACTGCTAGAGAGACTGTGTGAGACTGCGAGAGAGACTGTGTGAGACTGCGAGAGAGACTGTGAGAGTGTGAGACTGAGAGTGTGTGAGACTGAGAGTGTGTGGGACTGAGAGAGTGTGTGGGACTGTGAGAGTGTGAGGGACTTGTGAGACTACGAGAGAGACTGTGTGAGACTGTGAGACTGTGAGAGACTGTGAGAGTGTGAGACTGAGAGTGTGAGGGTGACTGTGTGAGAGACTGTGTGAGACGGGGTGTGAGAGAGTGTGAGAGACTGTGAGAGTGTAAGAGACTGTGAGAGTGTGTGGGACTGAGAGTGTGTGAGACTGAGAGTGTGAGGGACTGTGAGAGTGTGAGGGACTGTGTGAGACTGCGAGAGAGACTGTGTGAGACTGCGAGAGAGACTGTGAGTGTGAGACTGTGAGTGTGATACTGAGTGTGAGACTGTGAGTGTGAGACTGTGAGTGTGAGACTGACAGTGTGTGAGACTGCGAGAGAGACTGTGAGAGACTGTGAGAGTGTGAGACTGTGTGAGACTGTGAGAGTGTGAGAGACTGTGTGAGACTGTGAGACTGAGAGTGTAAGAGACTGTGAGAGTGTGAGGGACTGTGAGAGACTGCTAGAGAGACTGTGTGAGACTGCGAGAGAGACTGTGTGAGACTGTGAGAGAGACTGTGAGAGTGTGAGACTGAGAGTGTGTGAGACTGAGAGTGTGTGGGACTGAGAGAGTGTGTGGGACTGTGAGAGTGTGAGGGACTTGTGAGACTACGAGAGAGACTGTGTGAGACTGCGAGACTGTGAGAGACTGTGAGAGTGTGAGACTGAGAGTGTGAGGGACTGTGAGAGTGTGAGGGACTGTGAGAGTGTGAGGGACTGTGTGAGACTACGAGAGAGACTGTGTGAGACTGTGAGAGACTGTGAGACTGCGAGAGAGACTGTGTGAGACTGCGAGAGAGACTGTGTGAGACTGCGAGAGAGACTGTGAGAGTGTGAGACTGAGAGTGTGTGAGACTGAGAGTGTGAGGGACTGTGAGAGTGTGAGACTGAGAGTGTGTGAGACTGCGAGAGAGACTGTGTGAGACTGCGAGAGAGACTGTGAGAGACTGTGAGTGTGAGACTGAGAGTGTGAGACTGTGTGAAAGTGTGAGACTGTGAGAGTGTGAGAGACTGTGTGAGACTGAGAGTGTAAGAGACTGTGAGAGTGTGAGGGACTGTGAGAGACTGCTAGAGAGACTGTGTGAGACTGCGAGAGAGACTGTGTGAGACTGCGAGAGAGACTGTGAGAGTGTGAGACTGTGAGAGTGTGAGACTGAGAGTGTGTGAGACTGAGAGAGTGTGAGGGACTGTGAGAGTGTGAGGGACTGTGTGAGACTACGAGAGAGACTGTGTGAGACTGCGAGACTGTGAGAGTGTGAGACTGAGAGTGTGAGACTGTGTGAAAGTGTGAGACTGAGAGTGTGAGACTGAGAGTGTAAGACTGTGTGAGAGTGTGAGACTGAGACTGTGTGAGAATGTGAGACTGAGACTGTGTGCGACTGTGAGACTGAGAGTGTGTGCGACTGTGAGACTGCGACTGTGTGAGAGACTGTGTGAGAGTGTGAGACAGAATGTGTGCTTTGCAATGCGTTGCTTACCCCTCTGGCACTCAAAGGGTTAAGTTGAGCTAACATAGCAATATAACACACTGTGGCTCTTCAGCTGAGGCAATGTAGCAATATGCTGAGGTATCAAATAGAAAGTGGTGTTTGAGGCTTGCCCTCTGTAACATACAGCAAAGCATCTCTCTCCCTTTAAGGAGAAAGGGTGGGAATCAGGAAGTGGAGGAGTGACAGTTGAGACAGTGAGGTGACTGAAGAGATGATGAGTTAAATAAGAGTTGCTATTAAGTTTGTATTTTATGGGAACATTACACCCTCATACTGAAACAGAGTGTATGGAGGGTTACAGTTATCTGTGGGAGGTGAAACAGTGTGTTTGTGGGGTCATGATCCTGAGTGAGAGTGTGAGTGGGAGAAGTTACTGATATCCCTACCTCAGGAGCGAGTGGCAGTTATATATTTTTTTTTTTGTCAGTTGGATACTGGTGGGCGGGCTGGAGGGGGCTGGCCAACTCCCTGTATGATAAACACTCCCCCATTGAATCACCCAATGAAAGCAGTAAAGTCCCCATTCAATCACCCAATAGGAGTTGTGTCTCCTAATGAGACATAAATTATGTAATTAGACATTCTGTTCAATGCGTGTTTCTTTTCTGAGGAGACATAAATTATGTTCTGTGTGTGGGGTACCATAAATTATGCAATGAGGCTTATTCTTTTATATATATAGATGTCCTGTAAAGGGGCTACCATAAATAGGAATTGCACTTGCCACACCCATAACTCTAAATGTGAGTATGACAAGCACAGCTGATTTGTTCCTCAAAATGTTGTGCTCTAGGCAGTTGTCTACTCAGCATAATGTTTAAGTGGCTCTATCAGAATAAATGCACCATCGCATGGTCTGTTGAGGAGATCCTAAAGCAGATACTGCTGGGCACCCCTCAGGAAATAATTTGAGAGTCTGAGGTTGATGTACTGGGAGGAGCTGGAGCAATGTTTTGCACCCTAGGCAACCTAAAACATTTCAAATGAATAAATGTTCTTTTAACCCTTTTAATGCTAGCAATTTTGACGTATTTATTTGCTTTATCATTCAAGGGGTTAAAGGCCCCATTTAAATCAATGGGACTATTGTAAATTCTTATTTGTTTCCTATGGTGCACTTGGTTTGCTCAAGATGGTCCCATCTATGTCATAGTTATTATTACTCTTCATTTATATAGTGCCAACTTATTCTACAGTGCTGTACAATGGGGAATAGACATATAGAGACATGAAATAGTACAGACAGACTGTACATAACAAAAACATCTGATGTCCCTGCTCAGGAGAGGTTGTAGTCTAGAATAAGGTCGGATGGGACAAAGAATAAGTGCTTTCTGCCATATGAACTGGTGGTCAGTGGGTGGGAGATAGAAGTGCAGTGGTTCAGTCAAGTAGTAGATCAAGTAGTAGATCTGTTTGGGAGAAAAAGGCTCTGTGTGAAAAATGAGGCTGTGATGGGGCTGTAGTTGGTAGAATAATGTAGAAAGGGAAAGAGAGTGAGTAATATTGGACAGGCTGTTGATATAGCCTTGCTCATAAGGGTTATGGGGGTAGTTGATAGGCTTTCCTAGAGAGGTGAGTTTTTATGGAGCGTCTGAAGCCTGGGGGAGAGTCTGATGGGATGGCAATGCCAGAGCTCATATGTAGCATGGGAGGTCCTGTAGGCAAGAATGGGACAATGTAATAAGAGCTGCAGATGCGGGTAAAGATGAGTAGTAGTGTGTTTGTAAACTAGAAATTAAATGTAGGTCAGTGTAGTGTCAGTAAGGGCTCTATGAGGACAATGGGAGCCAGTGTAAGGATTGGCAGAGAGAAGTATTAGAATAACAATGTGTGAGATTAGTCTGTTGCCATAGTTTATTGGACTGTAATACGGTTCATCAGATATGAGAGAGACCAAATAAGAATGAGCTGCAGTAGGGAAGTCAGGACAGGATTGGAAGGCCTGATTGTAGAGATTTTACATAGCTGGAAGCAGGGGGAGAGTCAAAGGTGACCCCCTAGGTAGCATGCTTTTGAGGTTGGTGTGAGGGTGGTGGTGTTAACATTAAGGGAACTATCCAGGAAAAGGCTGGTTGGAGAGGGAGGAAATAGTATTTGTTCAGTTTAAATTAGGATAATTTTTAGATGATAGAAGGAAATGCAGGAAGACACAGCAAAGTCCATAAGATAGGACAGGAGAAGGGGAGAGATCTAGGGAGGAAATATAGATAGGGTACCATCAGCATAGATATGATGGTGAAAACCAAAGGAGTTTATTAGTTTGCCAAGGGAAGACAAGTAGATTTAAATAAGCAATGGGCCTAGGACATTGTGGCGCAACAAAATATATCGATAGATGTGAAGAAGTGGAGCCAGAGTATTAAACAATGAAGGAGCGGTTGGAGAGATAGGATGAGAACCAAAACAGAGCAGTGCCACAGAGGGATTGGAAGGCATGGTGGAGGAGTAGGTGATCCACTGTATCAAAGACAGTGGACAGATCCAGGAGAATAAGTAGGGAGTAGTGGCCTTTGACTTAGCATAGAAGAATTAATTAGCTACTTTAGTCAAGGAAAGTCTCAGTGGAGTGGTGAGGGTGGAATCCAGATTGCAGGAGGTCTAACAGCAAATGAGCATAGAGGAATTTAGTGAGATGTTGTATAGAAGACATTCCAGGGGACAAATAGGGGAAGAGAAATGGGTCGGCAGTTGGAGAGTGAGTTTCGGTTCAGAGAGGATTTCTTTTAGATGTGAGTGATTAGTACTTGATTGAAAGAGGATGGGAAAGTGTTTTTGTCTGAGAGAGAGGCTGAATAAGTGAGTAAGGGTTTGAGTTAATATGGGAGAGTGTTCTTGAATTGGGTGATTGGGTCAAGAGGGTATGTGGCTGAATGCGAGCATGTAAGGAAGAAAGAAAGCTCATCCTTTGTCCTGGATGAAAATGAGTTAAGCCTATATATGGAAGAGGAGAGAGGGATAAGCTGGCTGAGAGGGGGTAGGAGTGGAAGTGATCAGATTTTACATCTGTTGAAGATGATCCTGTCCTTGAAGTGGGTGGCAAGATCTTGGGCAGAGAAATTAGTGGAAGGGGGTTGTGTTGGTGGGCATAGATGAGATTAAAAGGTTGAGAAGGGGTGTTTGGGGTTAGAGAACATATTCAAAATAAGGAAGGAAAAAGGTAAAATTTACTCACCGATATTTTGTTTTCCTCTGTGTCCTTCCACTGCAATACTGTGGGTTGTGACTCCTCCCCTCAGCTGGTAGGACCAATAACTTTTAAATTGTCAGCTCTGCTCCTAATCCTCAGTTATATGTATATCCAAGCTGGAAAGAGAAATGGCCGTTAGAAGGGTATACATAATAGGATTGCATAAAATTTATTTTTAGATTCATATAGAGCAGAGACATGGAAACGATACTTGTACCAAACCATAGAGTGGGGTGCCGTGGAAGGACACAGAGGAAAACAAAATATTGGTGAGTAAATTTCACCTTTTCCTCTGTGTCCAATCCACTGCAATACTGTGGGACTTACCAGAGCAGTATCCCTAGGGCTGGGATCATCTTAGAGAGTCTTGACAGGAGTGGCTGCTTGCAGCACCTTCCTGCCAAAATTGGCATCCTCAGAGGCCTGGACGTCTAAACTGTAGTGTTTGATAAACGTTGAAACAGAGGACCATGTAGCAGCCCTACAGATCTCAGAAGAGGAGGCAACCACTTTTAATGCCCATGAAGATGCCACTGCTCTGGTGGAATGAGCCTTGAGTCCTGATGGAGGTATTCTGTCTGCTGACTGATACGCTAGACTAATGCAGTCTCTAATCCAGCAGGCTATAGATGCCTTGGATGCTGCAGTAGCCTTAAATTTTCCACAGAAATGCACAAATAATGCATCAGATTTCCGAAAAACTTCTGATCTCTTTAGGTAGATCTGTAAGCATCTGTGTAGATCCAGGTTCTTGAGACAGATATCTGGATTTTGAAAAGAGTCTGGAGGAAAGGTAGGGAGAACTATCTCCTGACTCAAATGAAAACTGGACACCACCTTTGTCCTAAAGGAAGGTTTTGGTCTTAAAACTACTTTATCATGATGGAAGACTAAATGTGGGGATCTGCATAATAGGGCCTGTAATTCCCCCACTCTTCTAGCAGATGTGACTGCTGTCAACAGGACCATCTTTAATGTGAGGAGTTTTAAAGATACCTGATCCAATGGTTCCAAAAAAGGGTGAGCACAGAGCTGCTGT
Organism: Rhinophrynus dorsalis; assembly: GCA_037306005.1. Classification (NCBI taxonomy): domain Eukaryota; kingdom Metazoa; phylum Chordata; class Amphibia; order Anura; family Rhinophrynidae; genus Rhinophrynus; species Rhinophrynus dorsalis. The sequence goes on along the minus strand of CM074722.1, from coordinate 366,615,237 downwards.
AAAACCAAATTCAGATCCCAAGGAGGGATAATTTCCCTAATTGTGGGTTTTATTTTTGTAACAGCTGACATATATCTCTTGATGATGTATTGTTCTGCAAAAGGGAATGCCAGTACAGCTGAAAGAGCAGAGAGTTGTACTTTAAGAGATGCTGGTCTTAGGCCCTTTTGGAAACCCTCCTGCAAAAATTCTAGTATGGTTTCAGGAAAAATGCTCTGTCTGTTAAGGCTTTTTGATAAACACCACTTATGAAAAATAGACCAGACCCTGTAATAAATAAGAGAGGAAGAAGGCTTCCTACCGAGCAGAATAATATTGATCACTGTATCCGTCAATCCCTTACTTCTCAAAGAGCTCCGTTCAGCTTCCAAGCCATCAGGCTCAAGAAAGCTGGATCTGGATGTAGTATGGGCCCCTGTGAAAGGAGGTCTGGAACTACTAGAAGAGCTATTGGGGGTTGAACCAAGAGTTGTTTTAGGTCTGCGTACCATAACTTCGTGGGTCAGTTTGGGGCTATCAGAATAACCCTGGCCCAGTCTTTTCTTATTTTTCATACTATCTCCGTGATTAGAGGAATCGGAGGGAATATGTATGCCAGTGAAAAGTTCCATTCCGTCTGGAGGGCATCCTGAGCTAGAGCCTGCGGGGTCCTCCACCTTGACATGAACCTGCTGCATTTTGTGTTTTGTGGAGTGGCCATGAGATCTATTACTGGAGTACCCAGGGCCGCTATGATGTTCCTGAAGATCAATTCCTTTAGTGACCATTCCCCTGGGTCTATCCGATTCCTGCTCAGGAAATCTGCCTCTGAGTTTAGCTTTCCTGATAGATATGTTGCCCTTAGGGCCAGTAGATGATGCTCTGCCCAGTACAGAATCTGAAGGGCCAGCTGATTGAGCCGGGGGCTCCTTGATCCGCCCTGATTCTGCAGGTAGCTGACTGCTGTGGTGTGGTGTCGGATCGTATCAGTACCGCTGTCTTTATCAACTGACTTTTTAGTGATTGTAGTGTCTTCCAGATTGCTACAAGTTCCAGGCAATTTATATGTAACTTCTCTTTTTCTGACCAAAGTCCGTGGACTGACCTCTGTCTCCAAACTCCTCCCCAGCCCCGGAGATTGGCATCTGTCGTTACAATCTCCCACTGAGGTTCCAATAGCGGTTTTCCTTTCTGGATGTTTTTCAAGTTGCTCCACCATAGTAACTCCCTTCGTGTTGATGGAAGTATTGGGATTCGTAAGGAAAAATTGAATGGATCTTTCTTGAGGAATCTTAAATAGTTGTCCTGAGTTAGGAGTCCATGAGATCTTGCCCACGTAACAATTTGTTGGGCTGATGTTAGGTTTCCTAGTAACGTTGCAAATGATCTTGCTGTCTGAAACTTCTCTTTCTTGAAGCTCCTGACTGCTTGCAAGATTCTGCATTGTCTGTCTGTAGACAGGGTTACCATGGATTGTGCCGTGTCTATCTTGACTCCCAGAAAAGTGAGCGACTCAGTGGGAGAGAGTTGACTCTTGTTTCTGTTTATAATCCACCCTAAGTCTTCTAGAAGTTCCAGAGATGCCTGAGTGTCCCTTATTGCTTGTAGATAACTGTCTGCGATTAGAAGCATGTCGTCCAGATAAGGCACAATTCTGATACACTTTGATCTTAGGTAAGCCATGGCTATGGCAAGGGTCTTTGTAAATGTTCGAGGAGCAGAAGCTAGGCTGAAGGGCAGAACTTTGTACTGATAATGCCTGCCCAGAATGTGGAACCTCAAAAACCTTCGATGTGCTGCGCTTACCGGAACCTGGTAATAAGCGTCCTGGAGATCGACTCTTGTCAAAAAGGACTGAGCTGGATCAGTTTCAATATTAAAGTTATAGTTTCCATCTTGAATCTCTTGATCTTTAGGAAAGCATTCACACTCTTGAGGTTTAATATTAATCTGAGTTCTCCTAACACAGAAAAGATTCGAATAGGTACCTCTGAATCTCTGTTTCTGAGGAACCTCCTCTATGACCCCCTTCTGGAAAAGACTCTGTATTTCCTTTCTCATCTGTGGAACTCTCCTTTTGAGCCTGATCTTTGAAGTCTGAAATGAAGAGTGCTGAGGGACAGACCGAAATTCCAGCGCATACCGTATCTCTAATATCTGGGATACCCAACGATCTGGATGAATCCTTTTCCCGTTTTGTTGGAATGCTTCCAGCCTGCCCCCAACTGGAAGTAGAGATAGGGTTCTGCTGGCTTCATTGTGGATTCTGTTGAAAAGTTGTCTTCCGCTGGAAATCTCTTCTGTTTCCAGGGCGGATGTTCTGTCCAGTACCTCTTTTCCTCTGATCATATGATGATCCTGGTCTGTATCTCCTAGCTTCACGAAAGGATTGGCGCTTAAATTTTGCTGATCTATGAGAAAATGGTCTCTGCCGACGTTCTTGGGGAAGAAAGGGGCTTTTTCCTCCTGATGACTTCTTTATAATTTCTTCCAATTAGTCTCCAAATAATTTAACTCCTGTATAGGCTAAGGAGACCAATCTGTTTTTGGAGGATGAGTCGGCCTCCCAAGCCTTAATCCAAAGGGCTCTACGCGCAGTTATAGCCAAAGCAGAAGATCTTGCTGTCAATCTAAATGTTGTCCAGAGATGCATCACAGCAGTAGTTCACTGCATCTTTAATTGTATCAACTTCTTTCAACAAACGGGATTGTGATACAGAAGAGCCAATCTTTTCTTCCAAGTCCGTAAGCCAGAGATGTAAGGTACGGAACATGCAGGCCATAGCTGTAGCAGACTTAAGGTTATTCCCAATAGTAGTGTATTGTTTTTTAAGGGCACTATCCGCTCTTTTATCCATAGGGTCTCGCAGCGTTGTGCCATCTTCCATCAAAATGGTGGTTCTTCGCTAAATCTGGGCCACTTCTGCATCAAACTTTGGGGGGGTGACCCATGTGGAAACTTCTTCCTCAGGAAAAGGATACATCTTTTGAAATCATCTAGACATAGCAGATCTCTTGTCCCCCTGCTTCCATTCAGTACGTACGATTTCTTGAATAGAACTATGTACTGGAAATTGTGGAGATGTTTTTCTATAGCCTATGAATGCTGCATCCATTACATTAAGATCCTTTTGAGTATCAGACAGACCCAAGGTCTTGCTCATGATTTTTATTAGGCCCTCCACCTTGTCAGTGTTAAAATTGCCTGCTTCTTCTGTAATTTCTCCCTCCTCCGCTGAAGAAGGAGCTGAATCTAAATCAATATAACTTTCTTCCTCCTCTTCCTCCCTAGGATGCCTGGAGGGTCCTTCATCCGGATCTGAGGGCCTTTGACGTTTCCTTGAGGACTCCTGAAAGGCAGAAAATGTCTCCTGCATGGAGGAACGCATCCATCCCAGGAAATCCTGAAACTGGGAAGGAAAGACGTCCCCCACAGCTTTCCTAAGACATTCTGAGCAAAGCTTGGCTGTTTCAGAGGCAGCTAGCTTAGTATCACAACCAGCACATGTTTTAGACTTCTGGTTGGATTTCTCCTCCTTAGATTCAGATATAGCTCTAGGCTTGTCTAGTTTTTGGTCTTTTGAGTTAGTCATCTAAACCTGAAAAGATGAAGCAGCGCAAATACAGAGAAATGAAGCAATAATAATAATAATAAGCATAAAACTTACAGTTTGCTTGTCCCGCCTGCTGCTCCTTTATGCCCTCCGTTTGCCTGAACAGCTACCTGGTCCTGCTTCATGGTGTGCGGTTCACCGTTGGAGCGCACGCCTATTGACTTCCTGTTTGGGCTCATAGCCACCACGTCATTCACCCACGCCTCCTGACGCGCTGGGACTGGGGAACACTGATCCGGACACCAGAGCAAGGCAGAAGGGGGAACCCGGAACCCCGACCTAAGCCCGCGCTTCCTCTAGCGCTGAGACCAGGGAAACGCCGATCCGGACAGTAAAGAAAGGCAGAAGAGGGAGCTCGGATCCATGACCAAGCCAATAGTGGGTATGAGATCCGGTATTGAGCCCAGGTAACAGCATAATGTGGTCAGCATTTAAGGCTGATCGCATAGAAAAAACAATAAAGCAGGAAAAAAGGCCAGAATATACTGACCACACGATGGAGAGGCTTAACTTCCTTCCTCCAGCTGTGGTAGGACCAAATAACTGAGGACTGGGAGCAGAGCTGACAATTTAAAAGTTATTGGTCCTACCAGTTGAGGGGAGGAGTCACAACCCACAGTATTGCCGTGGATTGGACACAGAGGAAAATATGACTGTTTAGCCATAGCTGTAGGAAAAGAGGATTAATTTGTAGTTTACAATGTCTGTTAAGAAGCTTAACTTCCTACAGTGCCTTTCAGAAATACATGAGCACCTTTTGGAGGTATCACTTTTGTGTTATGTGCCAAGGTTGTAATGGGGTGGCATAGAGTTGCAGCCTTGTCAGGGGCTGTTGTAAGAGTGTTGTTGAAAAGAGCAGAGGCTTATTTGGGAAAAGGAGATGTAGAAATGGTGTTAAGGAGAGTCTGCATGGGTGTGGAGAATTGTTGCAGATCAATGTCATGAAGATTTCTAAACAAGCTCTTGATCGTGTATGTGGAGTTCAATTTTGCAAAGCATGATGAGATTGCTGGTTAGGAGGTGGTGATCAGAGAAAGGAAAATTAACATGAGAGAGCAGATCAGAGTTTTGGGAAGATCACATCAAAGAAGTGACTGCGTGGGAGAGTTGAACCACTGTGATAGACAAAAGGAGTTTGTTAAAGGGATAGTAATACTTAAAATGTAAAAAAAAATATATTGAAGGGTTTATCCCCCTGAGTAAAACAAGGGTACTCCCACTGCTAAAAGATGTTTTATTCAAAAGTTATTACAGCTCAAAGTTGAAATTTTTAGGTGCAATATCACAGTGGCCTGAAATTGTACAGTGGCTCTGTTGCTACACCATCCTATGGACAGCTCTGGTCCTGGGGCCATAAATCTCCATACGATGGTGTAGCAACAGCGTCACTGTACAATTTCAGACCACTGTGATATTGCACCTAAAAAATTCAACTTTGAGCTGTAATAACTTTTGAATAAAACACCTTTCAGCAGTGGGAGTACCCTTGTTTTACTCAGGGGGATAAACCCTACAACATTTTTTTTACATTTTAAGTATTACTGTCCCTTTAAGCACATGAGTCTGAGAGCAGAGGAAGTGTTGGGTTTATTAAAGTCCCCCAAAATGAGAGTGGGGACATAAAATAAAGAAGCTAGGAAGTAAAGTGGTCAAGGAACCTTGTAGTAGGTCCAGGTACTCTGCATATGACAGCAACACACAAGGAGAGAGGGGAGAAGAAACAAACAGAGGGGACTAGCTGGAATGTATAGATGGGGGGACAATAGGATGCCTACTCTACAGCCTGTCTGTTACCAGGTCTAGGAGTGTCAGCCATATGAAATTGCAGTGGAGGCAGTGTCTGATATAAATCAGGTTCCAGCCATAGCAAGAAGATCAGGGAGTGTGGAAAACACATTTTGAATAGCAGTTAGCTTATTGCACATGGAGTGGGCATTCTAGAGCTCAAAAAAGGCAAGGGAGGAGGTTAGATGAAGTGGTACAGATATGAGGTAATAGATGTTCAATGTGTGATAGGGTGCTACAGAACAAGTAGAAATGGGGGGGGGGTGGTCTGGGTTAGGAGAGATGTCACCTGCAGTAAGTAGAAGTGTGAGGGACAGAAGGTGAAAATAGACTTACAGCAGCGGGACATTTTTTCATGGTTAGAGGGAGATGGTGAAGAGAGGGAATGGAGGAATGAAAAAATGATTGGGAATAAAGTGGCGAGGGAAGAAATGAGAGTACAATGTGTATGCTGTTACAGTTAATGTGGTTGCTGGAAGAGGAGCTTTGATGTAGATTAATATGGTTGTGAAAAAAACAAAGACCCAAACTGGATATGATGAGGTTAATGCAGAATCTAGGCAACAGTCAATTTGTGTTTCAACACAGCACTAATGAGTTAGCTAATCAACTCACATTCCACATCAGTTATAGGAACAGAAAGTATAGGTTCCAGAGAGTCCGTTGCAGGGCTGCCAGTTGCTTGATGAAAGTAGAAATCTGATGCCAGCTGAGGAAGTTAGTGTTGAAGGGTTAAAATGTATAATCTGTCATTAAGGAGGGTGTGCCGGTTGATAGTTAATGAGGACTGTGGCAAGCTGATTTAGGATGTCTGTTCAGACAGCAATTAAGAGGTTAGTTGTGTAGTCTGCAAGCTCAATTCAAGAAGATGTTGTACTTTGTTGATAGCAGTCCATCCTTAGTCCATTCTCTGTCCAACTCTCTGATTAACTCTCATTAGGGGAGTTAAAACCAAGCTTTTAAATAGATACACTGCTTGTTCTTAGTTGTTCTAAAGAGAGATTGGTACGTGTGACCAGACCAACTGGGCCCAATTAGACAATTACCAAATCAAGGAGGAAGCAGTCCATGTGTGCTCAATAAACAACCATAAAGACAGAGAGATGGACAGTCAGGAAGATATAACACAATTTTACCTGGAAAAAAAATAGAAAAAAAGTTACAGTCCACTATATACCAAGGAAGTCCCTGCAGGTCAAATATGTGATTCCAAAATGACAATAAGTAATTATTGATTAAAAACTGATGTAAACTCTCTTGCTAACCTTCATAAGGAGAGACAACCATACTTTAAAACAGACACACTGCAAAACTGTTATATCGCAGAACAGTTTGGTTCCATTAGCACCATCTCTACTACTCTATTACTGACAACCAGATGGCTGTTCTTTTCTGTATGATTAAAATTACATTTTATTATTTCCAGCCGAGATGAAAAGAAAGAGACAGAATGTTGGATATTTACAGAAAAGCTTTCTCCCTGTGTTTTCTTTTTCTTTTGGAGGGGTTCCTTCCTTTAATCAGGCAGAGCATCATTCAATGCCGATAATTAATTTAATCTCCAGGAAATCTGGCCATGTTTTTGAGCTCATAACAAGTGAGATTTGGAGACAGTCTTGTCTTCTGGTGCCACCCATAGGATGTTTGCCAAGGAACACAATGTGTGTGGGTCCCAAAGCCTCCTATCCCAATAATTCCTTTACAGCAGGGTGACTACAGACAACAAAACATGCAAGTGTTGGGAGCTTTCACTGCAGCATTAGTTGGACTGCTTACCCTGCTGATAATGCACAGGCTTCATAAATAAAGCTAATTTTCCTGTGTCTCCTGTTTGACTCACCCAGGGGTGGCAGTAGGGATAAGTTATGGAATTTCCTTACTGCTGTCACCTTTTCTATGCCTGGTGGAGGTGATTTTGACACCTGTCAAACTCACTGAAGAGACCTCACCACTCAGAGTCTGTTCTTACACCTCTGACACCCCCATCAACTCTATCCACTCTATGTCACATCCACAGCATACCACAGGACTGCATACTACCTTACGGCTGCTTGCCCAGATACATTCCTTGCATTGATAATCACCAATCAGTATCAATTTCTATCTCCCAGAAGTGTGCCTTGCTGATGGCTTTCTGTCAATTACTCTTTCCTCTGTGGTCTACCCATTTTCTGCTCTGTGGCCAATCCTCCTGGTGAGTATTGGTCTAACACTCAAGAATGGAACAGACTGAGCCTACTTAAATGCTGGACCCTGGTCCACCTGCACCCTCTGCACCCCCCCTATCCCTGTATTTAAAGCCCCTGGCTGGGTTGTCACAAAGTGTATGTGTGGTTTTGATTACCAGCGGACAGGAACAAGGCTGGGCATGCTATGCTTCTTTTGCTATTACATTATAAATGGATCCTCATGGATATGATGCTCCTCAGGTCCAATCACTGTCTTGTTCTGGTAATTAATTAAAAGGTAAACTGATTTAGTATAAGGTAAGATGCTGTCCATGCTGTAAACTTCCAGCCCCGCAGAACTATCCCAGTGTAACAGGTATGGTTGTTGATAGGGATGGGTGAAATGTTTCTCACCCCATAAGAGAAAACAGTGAAAAACATAACTTTTAACCTTTGGCGGGAGTTCACACAAAAAGCAGAATTTTCTGCCCTTTTCCACCATGATGGCCAATGCCCTGTAGCCATATGAATACTGTACCCAATCCCTACACCATGGTAGCCATAGAACCACACACTGCCCCAAGCCTTGTCCCACAGAGACTGAAAAAACACACACTCTGCCCCCCCAGCCTTGTTTCACAGTAACTATAGATCCACACGCTGACCTCCAGTCTTTTCCCACTGTAACCAGAGAATCACACTCTCCCACCCAATCTTGTCCCTCAGTGACCAGAGAACCCCATGCTGATCCGTAGCCTTATCCCATGGTGGCCAAAGAACTACTAAGTGTCTCTCCCAGCCTTGTTCCACAGTAGCCACAGAACCACATGCTCCCCTCCTCCAGTCTAGTCCCACTCTAACCATAGAACCACACACTGTCCCCCAGCCTTGTCCCACAGTAGCCATAGAACCATTTGCTGCCCCCCAGGCCTCATTTCCAAGTAATAGAGCCACACACTGTCCCTCCAACCTTTTCCCACAGTAATCATAGAGCTGCATGCTGATTTCCAGCCTTGTTAAATGGTAATCACATAACCACACACTGCCCCCCAAAGCTTAGTCCCACTTTAACCATAGAACCACATGCTGATTCCTAGCCTTGTTACATGGTAACCAAACATTATAACTGCCAAGTCTCAACTATGTCCCTTCTGCACTGGTGGCCATAGAAAAGCACTACTAAGTGTAACCTCCTCTCACAGAGGAAATTTTCAGGCAATTAGAAAAAAAGCAAAAAACAATAGGGATTAGCAAGATGTGGGGTTTTTCAAAAGAAAAGTGGAAAATTGCTGTTTTTTTACAAAAATTCTTGTGGGGAAGAAACTTCTTGCCCATCCCTAGCTGTGTGTAATGTGGGTGCACATTCTCACTCTCACTGTGTGTAAGCTGCAGACCCACATACTCCCATACAACTGTTTTTAACCCTGCAAGGACCAAAGGGCTATGCAATGCATTGCAATCCCTCTGGTACTAAGAGGATTAAAGAAGAACTACACACTTCCTGCTGAGTAAAACCTGGGTACTTGCACTGCAGGGAGATGTTTCATTCAAAAGCTATTACAATTCAAACTTTTTTGTCATCATACTATTAGCAACAGCCCCAACTAGTATCCAAAAAGCAAATAGTTTTTTATAATACACTCTGTGGGGGAGATTGATTGATATATGCTATGCCTCTCCATAGTAAGTGATCACTACAGCACCACCTGGTGAACACATCAGACAACTGCAGTTTAAGAAAAACAAAACCAGTTTGTGCAATAATAACTTTTGAATGAAAAATCTTTATTTAATCAGCAAGAAAATAATTACAATATATATGTTTCATTAAAAAATGAAAAATAAAAAATAGGGCTGTAGATATAAAGTCCAAATTGGAGCAACATAAACATGTCATTTGTTTTAAATAGGTTTGTTAACCCCCTAGGGTGTTACAGAAGTCTCCAACACGTTATAAAGCAATGATATTGGAAACATATCTAGCACCATAGATTGATGTTGGATAAAAGTTATCAGGTCAACTTAAAGTAGCTACTGCACTGACTTCTCAGATCTGACTGCTAGATACAGGTCTACAGAAGTATTACCATGTCCTGAATAGGCCAGTGCTTAGGCTGATGCACAAACTGACTGAACCACAGTAGACAAATTCTCAAAATTCCTATTGATTTTAATGAGGCTTTTACATTCAAGGGGTTAAAATCCCCCTTTAAATCAGTTGACATTTTTTTGTACCCTATGGTGCAATTAGTTTGCCCCACAATCACGGTATGGGGGAGGTGATGAATTGAGATTATTTCTCCAGAGTGATAAACACTCAAATTGCCATGTTATTCTATGGAGCCAGTAGACTAAGGTGAGATACAGTGTATTTAGAGAGTTTCTAAAACTGGATTTAATTTAATTTCTACTTTATCTCCTCATTATCACACCTTGTAGAATGTTCACTTTGAAAATGTCACCCTCTATTGGGCATGCAACACAACGGTGCATTAAAATGTTGAAAAGAACTATGTCAGAATGCCGCCAGCAGGAAAATAGCAAAATTCTAATATCGCAAGCCAAAATATTTTTTCTGCACAGGGAGTCAGGTGCAGAGAACTGGTTGGTTAACAAACTTTCTAAGCGAGGCGTGGTAATTTGAAACCGACAGGATACATGGTTCTCACACCGCTGCATTAACCTCTTGAGTGCTCTCTTCCATGCCACAAATACCACCTATCTTGCAACCATGCAACGAATGTGTTAAGAGGTGCAATTATACGTGGAAGGTGCCAGTCACAGGACTGAATACGTAACAGCCATCACAGGGGAGGGCACTGAAGGGGGCACTGAAGGGGTTAATGCAGCATTAAACTGCTGAGCGGTGGGAGAACCCTATGTACTGCATGTGTAGGATTGCAGCCGCCTCGCTTAGAAAGTTTGTTAACCACTGGTTCTCTATACCCGGGTGCCTGTGTGGATACAATATTCTGGCCTGCCATATCAGAATGTCGCTATTTTCATGCATGTTGACATTTTCAAAGAATACCTTATCACCATACCTGGGAACTTTTGAAGCAGGGCTACCCGGAGGGTAACCCTGTCAGTGCTGACCGGGGAGGAAAATGATGTGATTCGCATCATAAAAGGGGTGGGGCTTAGTAGTGGGGGGCGGGACAAAAAAACCTGCAAAATGGAGGTAAGAGGGCGGGGAGTGGGAAGAACCGGGCGGGATGGAGCACAAGTGGGCAGAGTTACTACTTAAACTCTGCCCACCTGGTGATTTATACATTGCCCCAGAGACCCGGTAATTCAGTTTGAAATCCGGAGTCTCTGGGGCAAAACCGGAGAGTTCCCAGGTATGCTTATCACCCATTGGAGAATAACCCCCAGGTCATCTTGGTACAGATGTAGCAGTACTTATTGTCCATGATTTTCCTCCATTATCTGTAATTTTCTGTGTTAAGTAAACAAAAATCTCTATGCAAGTCAATAGAAGTTTCCTATCAGACTAAGACGAACTCGGAATGATGGCAGTTAAGGGAGGTTACATGTGTACATACACTAAACAGTGCTTTAAGATGCTCTTGAATCAATTTCTTGACCCTAAGCCAATTTAGTAAGCTACTTTGAAAAATCTCTTTTTAATCCTGTGAGTGCCAGAGGGGTGTGCAACTAATTGTTCCTCAATGCGTTGCTCACCCCTCTGGCACTCAGAAGGTTAAGGCCACATACACCAAGGGAAGGGCAGTCAGGATGTAAAGGCCATCTTGGTGTATACCTTTCCTCATCATTTTTCTATCTATCCACTAACAAGGTGGAGAAGCAGTTGATAGCTTCACTCCATTTCCTTGCATATGCTCTGGGAGAGATGTTTGGGGATTGGTGGAATTTTAGTCTTAATGACAGAAAAGTGTGAGACGTGCACGCTCCAAACTACAGACACAAGAGCAGATGTGGAACAAAAAGAAAGATTTTCCTGCACTAATACATACATATTACCCAAAGAATATAATAAACCCTGTGTAGTGTATATTAAATACCTACGTGTATATTCATTTCAAGCAAATGAAGCTTTTGTTGCATAATTTGGCCAAAGAATGTATAAGCTCTCTTACCACACCAAGCTACCTTAATCCAAGAGATTCATAACCAATACATAATTAATCATAAAAAATAAAATTAAAATTAGGCTTTGGGAAAGTGGCTTTTTTAGAAATGCGTATATGTTGATGTACTGCAATTAAAACCTGATGAAACCCATCCCATCCCTTAAATATCTAATCAGGGCTTTTAAACAGGAAAGGTTTAAAGTAGGGAAGGTGAAGGTTTTTCCCTGTTTGGAGAATCCCTTCTTTCCTTGATGTTCAATCACTTATTTTATAGTATATATGTATATTTATGGTGTTTTTGAGCTGTGAGTTTTTTCCTTGTTGGCACACAAATTCTCCTTTTCACTAATTCAAACTGCTTTTTTTACCATATCTAACTTTAATTCAACCTACTTCATTTAATTTAGTAGTAATAAAATACACATATTTAAATTCACTGAAACTGTAAACTTGCACACTTTCTTAAAGGGGTGTTTTCAAAAGAAACATATGTGGCCATTACCGGCTGGGGTATCCCTTTAATGAAATATACAGGTACCAGGCGTTTTTGCAGTGGTAGGTGGAACAGACCTATATAGGGGGGGTGATGTGGTATTCATTCCTCTTTGGGTCTTCACCTACCTACTGCAAACCTTTCCTGCTTAAAAGCAAGCTAATCTTTTCAAGGAAGTATTAGATATTTTGGGGGGGGAGATGAGTGATTTGAATTTGGTGTTTCATCAGGTTTTATTTGCAGTACATCAACATATACGCGTTTCTACAAAAGCCATTTTCTCAAAGCCTAATTTTAATTTTATCTTTCATTTTTTATTATGATTTATTATTTATTGGTCAGGAATATCAAAATATACGAGTTTCCACAAAAGCCGCTTTCTCAAAGCCTAATTTTAATTTTATTTTGATGACTTATTATGTATTGGCAAGGACTCTCTTGGAATTGAGGTAAGAGAGCTTACCGTAAAAACTCAGGTATAATACGCACCTGTGTATAATACGCAGGTGTATATTATACCCAAGATTTAGGGGAAAACAAGAGTGCCTATGTATAATACGCACCCTTGTTTTCCCCCTTGCTAAAAAAAAAAATGTATGGTTATCAGTAACGTCCCTCCCTCCCATGGCGATATCCACTTTCCAAATAAAGCTTACTATGCTCCGCTGAGCTCCCCTTTTCAGCCAAAACAAGAGAAGGCAATCTCTATCTGTGTAAATCTTCCAAGTGGGCGGCATGCTTGTATTTGCCACCTGCTTCCTTCAATGGGCTTGCAGGACCTTCCGCCTCCAGCTAATGGTAATGCCCTGTGTATGACTAACAGCCATAAAAAAAAATTTGTAAAAAAAAAAAACTCTTGTGTATAATATACCCTCCCCCACACTTCACATAAGGTGAAGTGGGGTAAAATTGTGCATATTATACCTGAGATTTTATGGTATACATTCTCAGGCCAAATTATGCAATGAAATCCTCATTTGTTTGAAATGAATATACACATAGGTATTTAATATACACTATACAGGGTTAATTATATTATTTGGGTAATATGTATGTATTAGGACAGGAATGTCTTTCTTTTTGTTCTTGTTCTGGGTTTTTTCCTGTTTGGGGATCTGGAGAATCCCTTCTTTCATTGCTGCTTTTCATATCCCTTCACAAATTATTCACTTATTTCATAGTATATATGTTCATTTATGGTGTTTTTGCGCTGTGAGTTTTTCCCTTCTTTGCACAGAAGAGCAGATCTGCATGGGGGATTTGTACATCCCCCACTGTCCTTATACATTATTGAAAAAGACATTATTTTACCTTGGGCTTTTTGGCCAGTTAATAGGAAATATTGTAATCTGTGTTTCCTCTTCTTCTAAGATAAGGTTCTATATAAATCCAAGGTTGCTGTTGGAAGGATGGGAGAGCTCTTTTTATCCTAACTCCAAGTGTCTCACTTCATCTTCTTTACATTACAGTTAGTCCCTTGTCTTTCACCTCCCCACCTCCTTCTTTTGTAAAAAAATGCTTTGACTTGTTCTTTCCTCAAGCCAGATATGTTCTAATCCCCCTGAAGTAGAATGAAATGGAGTGCTCTTGTTATAATGAAACAGCAAATGTAGATTGACAGAAATTGAGGTAAAATTGGTTTTTATAGCTGATAGAACCAGAGCTGAATCTTTTATGTGCAAATTGATAGGATGTGAGCTCACCAGCAGCCAGTGAGTATTCTTTACACATTTCTGCTTTTCTAAAACTCATTACAATACTAACTTTAACCTCTTGTTATATATCTGGTGTGATTTTCTCAACAGAGGTGGAATTCATGTGGGGCCAGTGCTGGGTAATGTAAAAGTAATGGAGCCCTTGAAGGGACCATGTCATCTTAAAACACCTTTGTTGATTATGAAACTGTTTTCAGAATCACCTGTATGATATAGTTGCCATTTTTAATTTAGAAAACTAGTTTTTGAATTATCTAGATTAATAGATTCTGCTAATTAAGATATGCTTTGCAAACACGTACTGTCTTAGCCACACATTACCTCTCTCTCATTCATTGACAAATAACCATTCAGTTCAGGGTGAGGTGGGCAATGCATTACTGAGTAGTGTCAATGAGTGGAAAAAGTAATGTAGGGCTAAGACAGCATGACATGCCTTAATTAAAAATCTATAAATCTAAATAGATCTATAATTAATTTTCTCTATAAATAAATGTCAAGTAGAAAACACGGGTGATTTGAAAGTGCATTCAAAATCCCTAAAGTTGTTTTAGGTGATAGTATCCCTTTAATAGCTACCACGGTTTTATCCTATAGCTAAAACTAAGCACATTTGTGAACTTTCACTAACCCTCTAAAGACCAGGGGGCATGCAGCACATTGCTTTGCAATGAGTTCTACACCCCTCTGTTAGTTAATGAGTTAGTTAATGAGTTAAATAAAGTTCATTAAATGTTGTGTGCCTACCTCTAGGATCACACAATGCTAAATATTGACACCTATAGGCTTTTCACACCCACATTGCTGCATGTTCACACTTGGTAACTCATATTGAGAACACTGTAAGATGCACTACAGCTGACTGAAGGAAAGGAGATACATAATGTGCTAAACTGAGTTTTATGGTAAGGTTTCTCCTTAACTGTGGGGTCGGCTACCTACCCTTGCAGGGGCATTCCTCACAGTAAAACATTTCTGAGTAAGGTTGGGTGTCCTCCTGATAGTGAATTAGCTTGAAAGACTTTGTTCTTTTGGGTTTGTATCCAATATAAAGTAACCTCCTAATGAGAAGCTCAGGCAGTGCATGTGGACTATAATAACCTGGAAATGTTTTTAAACCTACCTCTTGTGCATAAAGGCTGGCAGTAAAAATAGATTGGGTTGTATAGACAAATAAATATAGCCCAGTATTTGCAATTTTCATCCATGCAAACAAAAGCATGAACATCCACAGTTCCAGATCAACATAAATTAACTCCACTCTGCCCATTCTTTGCTCTCACTACACTAATACTCATATTATATATGGTGCCTTTACCAAAGCAAAGATTGTGCACAGATTTGTTTGTTGAACTTTAACCATGGAAGAGGGAAGGGGGGGGGGGGTAGACAGCGCAAAAAGTATCCTCTAAGTGTAGTAGGTTATAACATAGAGTGTATATAATCAATATTTATAAATATAATCATAAAACATTAGTATATATCATGTGTATATTTAATTAGAGTATAAGAAAAACAACAAATAAATCAACAAATATAAATATATACAAAAAAATAAAAATAAATAAATAAAGAGAGCGCCACTACTAGATATATATGTATCAACATGTAATTTATTACAATACAAAATACTTGTAAAATGCCAATGTGGCAATATATATATTCACTATAAAAACAAACTGTATTTCAGTAAGTGCACATATCTATACTAATATAGACAAATACCTTTATAATATATACAATAATAATAATAATGTGGCTATGAGTATTCTAAATGTAAAATAATAAGGAATTAAATGGTTAAATAAAAGATTGATCCACTCTCACCAGGATCAACCTTCAATGGATCATAAAAACTGCAATCCAAGATATTCAAGGTGATCCACTCTCACCAGTATCCCCTCTTTGATTATTCCTGTAAAGTACTATTTCTTTATTCATATAGAGTATATATAGAATGATTATCCTTGTTATGTCTAAGGTATCTCTGACACTGTGGCATGTATCTTGGACACGCTCAATGTAGTTAATAACACTTCTCCTTCTCAAATTACCTCTCCCATCTCTCTGGACATACGGCGGGCAAATCCACTTCTATTTCCCGACTTCTGTATTTGGTTCTTTCTTCTTTCTTTTTGTGAGCAGAGGTGAAGATCTTAAATTCCAAAAGCTATTTGTGTCCTCTCCTCCTCCCGTCTACTGCGGGCAGGATAGCTCTTTTCAATAGTCCTCGTGCCTTACAATGTCAATCTTTTCCTTTGCTGTTTCTTGTTCAGATGTTTGTTATAAATACCGGTATTTCTATTAACACTATTTTGCAAACTCTTGCCAACCTCCAACGCGTTTTGTGCTGGTTAACAGCGCTTCATCAGGGAAAAAATATATATAAATTTATAAACTTCTAGTGAGAAGTTCAAAGAGCACAATATATGCACAAAAAATACCTAATAACAAAAAAGCCAGGATTCCCTAGCTCGTGCTGTGCACGGATGGGGGATATTCACAGTCTTGTGTGCAAATACTATAAGCACAGTAATTAATATATGCGTATGTATTTGATATGTTCTTATAATAAAACTGGGAGAAGACTCCCTGTGGTGATGATTATTAGGGACTGCACATTAAAGAATATGGGGTATATGTCCAAACGAGTGGCTGATTACAGGAGATCTGTAGTCTCTAGACACATAGAGGCCCAGTGGCCCAGAACAGGAGTTAAAGTGGATCACCACTCTACAAGTTTTGATCATTATGTAGAATACTTAGCGAATAATTATAAAACGTTATTATTTAAAAAAAAAGTTATTTGCGAGAAAAAATTACTGTTGAAAGTATGCCCCTCACCCTACTTCCTGCTGAACTGCTCTTGCCGCAGTTTGCCGCACTGCCTCTGCTTCCGTCACTCTCCCCATCGATCTCATTGGCTAGATATCGATCTCTGCCAATGAGATCGCTCCAGCTTACTAACAGAACAACTCTGTCATCGGAGGATACTGGGGAGAGTGACGGGAGCAGAGGCAGAGCAGCAAGAGCAGTTTACCCGGAAGAAGGCTGCTGGGCATACTTTAAACTTTGGGTCCGGAATCAATGAAAAACAGCGCACATGACAAGAAACAAAGTAAGTGTAGCAATTTATTAAAACAAAGTAAAAGCAAATCAAATATATTGCACTCTCAGTAGCCCTTCTTGGGCTTTATGCACATCAAACGGGTCTCTCTCCCTAGGTAGCGAGCGAACTGCGTCCTCTCGTGCTCCTGTATATGGGTCCCAATAATTCTTGTTGTTGGATGAAGTAAAAGTTGGGTACGTGATGTACCAGATGTGAAAGCAACTCACTTTATCCTCTGAGGAAGTAGACGGAGTGTGCAAAAACATTTGGGACTAGTTCAGGCACTTTGTCCTGTTTGCTGGGTCCTCTCCACGCCCCCTGCGAGTTTCTTCCACCCCTGTTTTGGCCCGCGCACCAGCACCACGGCGTCTCAGACGCGTTTTGTTATTACAGCAGTCTAGTGTTGCTCTTTATCCTATGCTATTATGAACATTTATGGATTGTAGCACCGCATAAAGAAACTGCTTGTGAGTTTCATTCACATCTGGTACATCACGTACCCAACTTTTACTTCATCCAACAACAAGAATTATTGGGACCCATATATAGGAGCACGAGAGGATGCAGTTCGCTGGCTACCTAGGGAGAGAGACCCGTTTGATGTGCATAAAGCCCAAGAAGGGCTACTGTGAGTGCAATATATTTGATTTGCTTTTACTTTGTTTTAATAAATTGCTACTTAGAATACTTTGTTTCTTGTCATGTGCACTGTTTTTCAGTGATTTCAGACCCAGTTTTGCTACTAGTGGACAAGGCCACTATACATTGATCTCTGCTGCACTGACAAAGGACTCCATCAATCCATTTCCATCACCCATTGAACTGATTCATCCATTTGTTGGTCATTTCATCTATGTTCATCTCATCCTCATATTCTCATTTCATCTTGTTTCATGTCATTGGATTCATTGATTATTTCAAAATGTATTGCATCTATTTTATCTTGCTACAATATAGTTTCCTTTGGTGCTTGTAGACAGTGCTATATATTGCATGTGCTATTTCATTATTTATTTTATTTTTTACTATTTATTTAGTTTGAATAGTATTAGGAGCGCTCAACCCTGAGGATATTGGTTATTTTTCCTTTTGGCCATACTTCAAACTTTAATTTTCTTGCAAATAATGTTTATTTAAACAAAAATAATGTTTTATAATTATTCTACATAATGATCAAAACTTGGAAAGTGGTCATAGAGCCACTTTAAATGGCAACAACAGTAAGGATGTCTGTTTACTAGATAGCTTCTTTGTTCGGTGCCCGTCAAAGTCTTTGTGCCGATACCCTTGATGTCCTTGTGTCTTTTTCTCCGGTTCCCTGATGCGACTCGGTCGTGTCCCCAGCTGTACACCCAGTTGCTGTTTCACTTGCCGACAACTGTGTCTTCAGTCCTGCACGTGGAAAAAGCTGCTTACACGTTCGGAGCAACACTGCTCCTTCTTCTGGAGAAAAGAAGACGTCTATAAATGAGTGAGAACCATAAAGTTGCCTAAACAAGTGATTTGAGTATTATTTTCTACATTTTTTTAAAGTTGATTGCTTCCCTACCTCATTCCCATCCATGGCAAAAGTTCAATCAGAGGATGGTTCAGAAACATTTGCTCTGAATATGCTAACATGTGGTCAGTTGAGTTTCTAAGCTTAGCCAAACATTAGCTTAGTTTAGGCTTTGAAGACTGAAGGGGTGGCTACAAATTCCCCAGGCTACTACAAAGTTGTTTAGTGTTATCTGCGCATCAGTCCTGCAATCATAATATTTATGCATCTGGCATTTTTAATTTGTACTGCATTGGCACTAGAGTTATGGAAGCTGATGTATAAATATGTACTAGAGAAATTCTGGGGCACCCAACTGCAATATAGGGGTCAAATAAAACACCAGTGCTCTGCTATTTTGCCACAGAATTACTTGTTTGTCTTAGTACATCAGCCACAGGTTGATTTAACTCTTTGATTGCCAAAGGGGTATGTAGTGCATTGGGGAGCAAAATTTTGTGCTCCTCTCTCAAGCTCAATTTAATTTGTAGATGCCCAGTTTGAATTTTTTGTAGTTATAGAGACAAAGAGATTGTTGTTCATCTTGGGGTATCTGGACATTTAAGTGTCTCTTATCTAAACACCACAAAGGTGGGCAACGCTTTGTAGAGTAATGTGGGACATATCCTTCTGGTACTTAAAGAGTTGTTCCCCCTTCCCCCTTATTACTCCAAGCCAAATGAGGTCCAGAAGGACTGGAAGGCACACCACATACACATATATGCTTCACTTGATATATCCTCAGGGGTTTCCCATGTGGAAAATGGGAGTACAAGGGTCTTTAGACCCCTTGTTTAATATAATTTTAGTCTTCTATCCTTTGAGAGAAGATGGGGGATCCTCTGAATCTCCCTTTCTGCAAATCTCACTACTATATAGGTATAGATGTAAATATACTTATGGTTTAATTTATTTAGTCTTCTCTTCTTAAGAAGAAGGGCTGGGTCCTTGGATCTCCTCAGTGCACAAATTATACTGCTTTGTGGTGTAATCAGACATTGCAGTAGAGATCTCTCTAGCAACAAGGGTTAAGATCTGTTATGATTTTGCATGTATATACATCTTAGAGAGAGATTTAGGTAAACCTGATGGGCTGAAACCAAAGGAGTTAAGTTTTATCAGTATCTTTCTTCTGCATCTTGATGCTTGCCCACTGTCAGATAATTCATTCTCTTCTTTCTAAGTGAGAGACAGATCAAAACAGAGAACACAGAAGAAAAGTGGAGCAGCACACAGCTCAGAGACAAATGAATGGATGGCTTTAATCCTTGGAGTGATGAAATCCTCTTTAGTCTCCCTGTGAGATTTAAAACACAAGCGTCAATGCTAATTAGGCCTTTGTGTGCTTAGTCGATGGCAGCCTGAAAGCTCTGGTGCTGTTCTACCTGCACCATATAATGATATGCTGGGTAATACAGAGTTAACAAGACAGTGTCTCACTGATTAGATGGCAAGAATGCATACTGTGCATGCCTCCATTAGTTTTTGAACAACAATTCCCATAATCACCCTCTGCCCAAATGGCTAGTAGGGAATGATTGGAGTTCTAGTCCAAAAACTGAAGCTACTTTGGGGCAAGGATATGGGAGGCTAGAGAACACAGAGTCAAAGACTATGTAGTGGATAGGGGAAGCAGTGAGAGTGTGGATAATGGAGGGAGAAAGAGAATGATGGAAAAAGAAAGGTGAAGGTATGGAAGTGATAGGTACAATGAGGGGATAATAACTAGGAAAAGTCAGATAGTGGTGGGAAATGGGGCATAGAGACAGTGAGGGATATGAGTAACATAGTTGAAGGGGAGGTAAAACTAACAGTGGGATAGAGACAAGGCTAGGGAACTTGGAAGGAGGCACAGGAAACCAATGCAGGGAGTGAGGAGGGAAACATATCATTCAAGTGGAGCAGAGATAGGGATAAAGGGCAATCAGGGAGGTGAAATAAGGTGGGCAGAAAGGAATACTGTAAACAGTCAATTATTATTTGAAACAGTGGGTGGAGGAGTTAGGGTAGAAACATAGCCACCATCCAAGATGCACACCTGCATTCGAATAAGACCATGTGCTAATTCTTCAAAAGAGGATGACTGACCTTTATCCAGTTAGAATGGCACATTATTATATGTAGTGAATGCAATGCGTTGATGGTTGGATAGTAGTCCATTTATTCTGATTGGACAGCAGGCCTAGTGTCTTACTTCACAATAAGGAGAATACCCCCCAACAACACCTTCACTCTGGTCTTCAAACAACAGGCTATATACTCATATTTATATTTATGCAATGGATAAATACAGGGGCTGCTGGGTCCAGCATCCAAGGGGGACCTAGATGCACCAGGGTCCAATAGGCTTCTGTGGAACTATGTTTGTGATAGGGACCCAACAAAAAAAAGTTGCATTGGGCCACTCAATCACTAGGTACGTCATTGCATTCATATATATATAAAGGATTTTGTATTCTCAAATACACTGCAATCCAAGGTGACACACAGCAGACATGCAAAAATGAGCTTATTTAAATCAAATGTAAAATAAATCTCACTTTTCTGTAATAGCTGGAGTGAAAATTGATATGCAGCATCTTCCTTGTACTTTGATCAGACAAGGGCAGCTTTCAGCTTTTTCTGCAGGGCAAATATCAATGTCATTCATTGCCCAATCAATAAGAGATAGACAATCTGCACAAGACAGACAGCTGTATAGTGTCTGAAGTTACCTTGTGGTGTAAGGTTATGATATATTGACAGGATGCCATACATAGAGGCATTTCCACACTATAGATCATTGGTAAGACAAGACCTTACTTGTAGACACTGCACGTCAATAAAGTGGAGGGTTAAACTATTCATATTATGGTTTTCTTCATCTTCTCATGGCCCTCAGGGGGATACAGGCAGCAATAAAACTCTTACTTTAATCATAGGGAAAGTGCAACAACCCCCCTTTACCACTACCACGTCAGCAATGCGCATCACTGAAAATAACCACGTTATTAGCAGACTGGACAAATGGAAGGAGCTTTTCCCATAGCAACAGCCTGGATATCAATTCAACCTGTGGCTGTACGTGAACAATAAAGGCTAATTTAATAAAAAGAACTGAATAATTTATTGAGCAAACCAACTGCACTAGGGGGGCAAATACAATTTCTTCATATCCCTTTTAATTGAAATGGGCCTTTTAACACCTTGAATGCTAGAGAGATGTCCAACACATTGCAAGATCTCTCTATCATTCAAGGGGTTAAGAGTCCCTTTTAAATCAAAGGGATTTTTTTGTCTCTTGTGGTGCAGTTGGTTTGAGCCACAAATACTTCAGGGCCTAGATTCACTAAAATTCAAAGAGGGCTAAAAATGTCGATGTCCTGTTGGAGCAGTGTCGAAGGCACACTGATTGTATTCACTAAAGTGTTTACGACATTACATCACCAGCACTCTGACAAAAATATGCCAACATTGACATCAATCCGGCAGGTTTACGAATTTTCATTCATCACATCAACAATAGCCTATTTCCATATGGAAATGAAGCTTAATAAGCATTTGTATGCAAGGGGGTGTGTTGATATTTTAATGTGACATTTCGACACATTCACTAATCTCTGATAGCAGCCTCTGCTGCCGGAGTTCACAATCGCAACTTCCCCTACCTCTTGTTGTCAAAGTTGGGATCTCCCTGTACTTTCCTATACAGTAACAGCCCTCAAGTAATCACAAGCAGGGAGGGCTGTGACCCGTTGTCAGTGTGGAAGGGATTGCCTCCCTTCACACACAGACATCCTCAACACTAAGACAATTCTGAAGTTGAACAGCATTCTTTCTCTGCTTCCCTACTTGGCCAGTAGGGGAGTGAACAGAATGTTTTCAGCACCATGGACAGCACTGAGTGCCATAGGGATATGCATTGCTCACCCATGGCACTCAAAGGGTTAAAAAAATAGTACATCAAGCACTACACAATTATCCACTAACCTATGTATCATATATTATACATGTTATGCACTCACAGGTGAACAAGACTGGGGGTCACGCAGCATCTATGGGGATTTGTGGCTACCACTTGCCCCCCCAGTCTTGTTCGCTTGCCCAGTGAAAGCCATAGAACCTCATATACACTGCTTGGCCCCCACACTTGTTCCCTTGACCACTGGTAACCACAGATCCCCATTCACACTGTCTTACCCTCTCCAGTCTTTTCCCCTTGCCCACTGCCACTGTCCAGTTACTAAGAGGGGGGGGTTAATATGTCGAAGTGGGGCACTTTGTTGGATTTCTAACATGTTGTGCATCATGGGGAACAACACCATTGTGTGTTAGCCCCATATACACTGGCTGACACCCCCAGCTTTTTTCCTTTGCCCAAACAGTGGCCATGGAGATTTATGGCTAGCAGTGGGCAAGGGAAAAAGGCTGGAGAGGGTCAGACAGTGTACATGGGAATCTGTGGTTACCAGGGGTCAAGGGAACAAGTGGGGGGGGGCAAGCAGTGTGTATAGTGAGGGGCAAGTGATAGCCACAAATCCCCATAGATGCTGTGGGACCCCCAGTCTTGTTCCCCTGTCAGTGCACAACATGTATAATATATTATACATAGGTTAGAGGATAACTGTGTAGTGCTTGGTGTACTATTTTTTTAACCATTTGAGTGCCACATGGGTGAGCAATGCACATCCCTATGACACTCAATGCTGTCCATGGTGCAGAAACTGTTCTCTCCACTCCCCTACTGTCCAAGTAGCGAAGCAGAGAGAGAATGCTGTTCAACTTCAGAATTATTGTAGTGTTGGGGATCTGTAAAGGGAGGAAATCCCTTCACATCGACAGCACTTCGACAATCCTGTATGCTAATAGGGACCTTCTCCAATCCTCCATTTCTTCTGGCAATTTTAGTTAATGTGTTGATGTGTGTGTAGTTCGAAATGTCAAAGAGTTTCGTACACGTCGACAAGATCATATCACCACAGCATTGACCTTTAGTAAATCTAGGCCCAGTTCTTCTTATTAATGTCTGGATTACAATGCACATGATAACTTTGTCATTGGTTTTAGCTCGAAATTTTTCCATAGACTTTGAAAATCATAGTGTTCTAAATCAGAGCTGTCCAAGTTCAGTCCTCAAGGGCCACCAACAGGCCATGATGTAAGGATTCCCCTGAGTAAATACAGGTGAGTTAATCAGTAACTAACTCACCTGTCTTAAACAGTGAATTCTTTAAATCCTGCCCTGTTAATGGCCCTTGAGGGCTGAACTTGAACAATCCTGTTCTAAATGTGCTATTTAATCTAGGCCTAAATCAGGCCCCAAGACCTAACAGTGCAGGCTCTGACTATATTTCATAATATGCATCACAATTATTAGGAAGTCTTGTAAGGTACATGTCATATGTATGCGTTATGGATAAGACAACCAAATGCAGCCATCAAGTCAATTGAAGACTAATCATTTAGGAAGTGTAACACTTTATGCTAATTCTCTACACAATAGGCTAATGAGTTTTGTAGCATTTTATGCCAATTTCCTATACAGTATGGTTATGAGTTCTGTTTGAGTCAGTGGTTTAACTTCAAGTTTTCAGCTGCAGCAGGATCCAGCATCTAGGGGGCCTATTGCTGCTGCACTTTCCTTAGGGACCCCTTTTCCTGTACAAAATACAGTTTCAGTGTGCGCCCCTGTTTATTGAAGCTGAATAGTACAACTAAGTGGGGGCATGTAGCTATGTAATAAATTGCTAGCCATAAGCCAATTATGAGCTTGTGGGCGATGAGCTGGGTGCAATGTTTGTGTACATAGGCAGACACTGGTGTGTTCTTGCTGAGGCCGAGGAGGATTTTAAAGGTGCTGGCAACAAAGCCAGATAGAAGGATGAACACACCATTTACTGAAAAATGGCAGTACAGACATCCTAAAGGAGTACCTTAACAGATCAGCTATGCAGATTTTGTTTAAAGGCATAGTAATGTTTCATAATAACAGTAGCTCTAATTAATCATCATAGTATTTGGACTTTGGAGAGTGTTATTTCAATTCTGTCAGAGTTGTAGTTCAAGAGTAATTCAATGGCAAAGTGTCCCCCTCCCGCCCCTTTTACTGATGTAACACTTTTCAGCCAGAGCAGAAGGGAGGTGCCCAGGTAGACTGCAGAGAGGGACAATCTTTAATTAAGATAAGGGAAAAACCTGAAAAGCTTGTCATGGGGGGCAGGGCTTTCTTGTTTTCATTGTAAGAAGATTGTCCCCTGCTGTCTGGTCTTACAACCAGATTCCCCATATGAGAAGAGATGGTTTACATTAGGTAAAAGGGGCGGGAGGGGGAAACTTTGCTTGTGAATATCTCTTAAACCATAAAGATTTGAGAGATAAGACTTATATCATTATTCATATTTTTTTAATGCTTACAAAATAAAATAACGTTAAAACAAAGTATTACTATCCCTTTAAGCAGTGACTCTGAGTAGTGGGTAGACAACAATAGAAACAGAACTGGAACACTGTCTGGCTGCACTTGTGAAGCAGTAGCTATGACTCTGAGTTGGTAAACAATGTAGTAGTAAAAGTGGAACACTGTGGGGGTTATGTACTAATGCATGATAAAACGGTGGTGACTTCTCCAGTGACATCACTTCTTCAATTCGAGGATTTTCCTAACTTTGTGAAGGAAAGTTAGGATTTTATTAAAGACACAGAGGCAAGTATTTTGCATTTAAACTCCATCTTTACTACTCCACTTCCTCTTCTTTGATGCTGCGATAAACAGCATCAACTGTAGCAACTTCTATAAACAGTATTCTGGAACATAAGTGTCTGGATCGCCTTAATGATTCCCCAAATACCGAGGTTGTCTATCCTAAAGAGAGAAAAACATAAAAGTAGAAAAGGGAGGGTTAATTAGGGAGCAATAATACTCGCCTCCGTGTCTTTAATTAAATTCTGACTTTCCTTCACAAAGTTAAGAAAATCCTCAAATTTTATGGCAAGACATGGAGGCTCCTGTTATGTAAGTTCAAAACTGTTGTATAACATTATATCACGGTGCCAGTGCTTCCGGTGCTGAACGGCGACATTATTATTCTCTGCTGCCTTCTGATTGGCTGGTCTTAATTGCTACACAAGGCTTGCCTTTATATACCCTGGGATGTCCTCCGTTAGGCACCCTTTCGTGGTGTACGAGTTCCTGAGTCTATTCTGCGCTTTTGCTGATTTGTGTATGACCTGGCCTGACTGACTATGAGTATGTTCCTGAGTTCCTGTTGCTATGCTCCGTTGCTGACTGTACCCTGGCTGAAAACCCACTCCGTTGCTGACTGTATCTGGCTGAGAACCCGCTCCGTTGCTGACCGTATTCTGGCTGAGAACCCACTTCGTTGCTGACTGTATTCTGGCTGAGAACCCGCTCCGTTGCTGACTGTATCTGGCTGAAGAACATGCTCTGTTGCTGACTGCATGTGGCTGAAGAACCTGCTCAGTTGCTGACTTTATCTGGCTGAAGAACCCGCTCTGTTGCTGTCCGTATCCTGCTGAGAACCCGCTCCGTTGCTGACTGCTGCTGGCTGGAGAACCCGCTCCATTGCTGACTGCATCTGGCTGTGAACTGCTCCGTGACTGACCCCATCAGACTGAGACCCGCTTCGTTGCCAACTGTATCTGGCCATGGGACCTGTTCCATTGCTGATCTCTGGTGGTGCTGTTCCTCTCCGTTACTGTCTCCGGTTTGGTTTACCGGCTCCGGTACCAACCGTGTCCGTTTGTGCCCTGGGCGACCCCTGGTGGTCATCGTGATACTGGGCTTTGCACTGTCTGTGGTGGGGCGCTGCATGGCGCTATTTCTTGTCGACCAAAGGGTAAGCTTGGGCTTAAGCTTCTCCTATAACCGCTGCTGAAGGTGTGCACATTTGAAGTACCAGTAGAGGTGTTCTTACACTGACTGTGTTACTCTGATCTCTCTCTCTCTGTGACCTTCCTACCTTTTACGCTGTGCTCACTCCCTCTGGGAGTTTTTAGTAAGTCGCTGGGCGTTGACCATTAACCCTGTGGATACCCGGATAGTCCAGGGAAGGGCTTACAGTGCTCTCTGCAGTACCTCGAGCTAGAGCCAGCGTTGCACATTCCATACTGTAGGTTGTATGATCACTGGTTGTGTTACAGTTGCCTATTGTCGCCTCGATCCACTCCTAGCGTTCTAGGATCTGTTTCTAGCAGCTGCCTTGGTCTCCATTACCCTTCCTGAGGGTAGTATTGCCACTCCACGGTTGCCCGGTATTTGGGGCCTGAGTCTGGGTCAGAGTTGCCTCGTTACCATACCATACAGTCTGGGTCAGAGTTGCCTTGTTACCATATCAAACAGTCTGGGCCAGTGTTGACTCGCTCCTCCGGGTTTGGTGCCCAGGCGTCTGGGCAGTGCCAGTTCCATTCCACGTGCACCTCCGGTGTACGTTCTCCTGGTCAGCTCTCCAATGGATTGCCTTCGACCTCACTAATCCTGCCAGGGTATTCTCTACTAGCTTTTAACCTGTTGTTCCAGTCCACCTATTCTGGTTCTGCAGCCTTATTTCTATTGTGTATCTGTATATCACTGTGTGAATTGCCTTGTGGACCCCAGGGCCTTATTCCTTGTATGCTCTCATTCAATAAAGTAATTTTAACCTTACCATCCTGTCTGAGTGTTCATCTAAAAACCATGACACATTAGTAGTTACATGAGTAATAGGTTTGAAACAAAAGGTCTTAAAGGTGGATTCTCTGGACCAATCAGCTGCTTTGAGAATGTCCTCAAGTCTACCACCAGCAAGAAACTATTTGGAAGCCCTCTCTTCTCAAGAGGAGTGTGCACCATTCAAATTTGTATCAATATCAGATGACTGCATCATCCAGCAAATCCATTTCACCAAAAGGTTTCATAAATTAAATCAGTAATTGCTGTGGATTAGTAGCTCTAAATTTAGAGGTAACAGATTCATATGCCTTCAGACAAAGAACAACACAGAGTTAAGGATTATGATGGAAGCTTGGATAAAAGATTTCCCTAGACAAAGATTTAGTAGGTCTAGAAATCAAAAATCTTACACTGCCAAGTTGAAGAAATCTGTAAGAAATATCCAAAGCATGAACATCAGACGCTCATCTGAATGAAATTAGAAAAAAGCAACATGGTGAGTTTGGCCGAAAGCTTTTTAAAAGCAACTATCTCATTAGGAGGCTAGGATTCTATGAATTCAAGGATGATATTCCCTTGATGAAAGCAAGAAGACAAAAAGTTAACAATCTCCGTTAAATTGGAAGAAACGGGATCCAGGTTCTGTTCCAGGCATGAACATGCCCAGACATTCTAGCATGATTTGTAACATGCTCTAATACCTGGTGCCCAAGCCTCTGAGATGAGAAGCTGAGCCAATTCTGAAAATCCATCGATAAGCCATTGAGTCCTGAAATCCGCCAAGCCATAAGGTGTAATTGATCTTGAAGCAACAGGTTGTGGGAATTTCCAGATGGATCCAGAAGCAACTCGGGAAGCAGAGCTAGATAGCGAGGAAAGTCTATGAATATCGAAAAGTGGAGGGAATCACGGCTGAGCTGTCCAAAAGGGAGTGATTAGAACTGTGGTGACTTGCTATTTCCTGATTTGGAGAATGACTCTGGGAATCATGGCAAAAGGAGGAATCACATAATGGCCGAGGAAAGGCCAGTCCTGAAGGAAGACGTTTAAAGTCAGGGCTTCCGGGTCTGGTCTCCAACTAAAAAATTAAGGAAGATGCAAAAAGGTCTAAATGTGGAGGACCCCAAATAGCATCTATTTTCAAGAAAACCGTAAAGTGAAGCATCCAATCACTGGAATCTGCTAGGTGCCTGGAATTCCAGTGTGCAATGGTATTGGATAGTCCAGGTAGATATACTGCCTGGACTGAAATGTTCTTGTCTAGGCAAAAGTGTGAAAATTCTTTTGCCATAATTGCCAGTGTTTTGGATTTGGTGCCCCCAGATGGTTGATGTATTTCACAGCGGCTACATTGTCCACCTTCAACTGAATGCAGCAATTTGACTTGTCTTTTATAAAACTTTTGACAGTGAACAATCCTGCCAGTAACTCCAAGCAATTGATATGCAGAGTTTTCTAAAAGAGACCATTTCCCTCCTGTGCTGAGGTTTCCGCAACGAGATCCCTAACCGAAATTGCTGTCGTCAGATTCGATAACGTCTAGTGACGTTCAGAAAATCCCTTTCCCATTCCAATCCTCTAGAAATTCTAGGTAGAATGACCAATTTTTTCCAGTTTATGATAAAACCAAGATTGATCAAGGCTTAAATAGTCCGATGGAGATGTTCTTGAGCATCTCTATGTCCTGAGACATGATTAACATGTCATTCAGATAAATTATCATGCAGATTCCTCTGCTTCTCAGAAAAGAGATAACAGGTTTCATGATTTTTGTGAAACACCAAGGGGCTGATGATAGGCCACACGGGAACTGCCATTTGACTCCCTTCCAGAAAAATTGAAGGAGATTTTGTTGATCTTGATCCAAGTGAATAGTTAAATAGGCATCCTTGAGGTCTAGCTTTACCATCCAATCCAATAGCATCAGAAGATCTGAGGCAATGATTGCCTTTCATCTTGAAGTGTCTGTAAAGAATGAACTAATTCAGTTCTTTCAGATTTATGACTGGTCGTATGGCCGAGTCTTTTTTTTGTACCAGAAAAATATTGCTTATGCAACCTGGTCCTGAAATTCGGGCTGGAATAATCGCTCCTTTCAGCTGTAAACTGTCTACTAACAGAGCTTCCTCTCTGGACTAAAGGAAAGAATTTGGTATTAGGATCTGATGAGGAGTGCAATAAAATTATATCTGATAATTTTGTTATCTGCTGTTATCTGACACCAGGCGTAGAAAAAATGCGTGAGTCTGCCACCCTTTTTTTCCGGAGTAAGTATAAGAGGGGGAAAAACACTTACCTGAAAAGGTTCATGCACGAGGAAATCCTCTCGAACTCTTGGCTCTCCAGACTCTGCCACTTAGAGGGAAGAAAGGAAGGGGAGCTCTGGTGCCCTGGGAGAAATTTCCTCTCCCAAAATAAGAGGGGTCTTGGTAGTTCCTGTTTGTCCTCTAAAGGAACTGACCGACTGGCCGGAAAAATGGACCCTGCTTTTCCAGACCCTAACGAAAACCTTCTTGTTGAAAAACCTTCTTTATTGAAGTTTGGTCTTTGTTCAAAGCCATGAATGTATTCACGGATGTACCTAAATTTTTATGAAGATTTCACCAAAAAGAGGACCATTAGCTTATGGTCCTGCTTCCGTGAAAGCCATATCAGACAGCTTATGGTCTATTCCAAGTAAAATGACCCTGCATTTTTCTGTTGAGAGAGCCGTATTGCCATTACCCAACAGACAAAAAGTTATATGTATCTAACCTCTAGTAATATTTAAGTCCACTGGGGTACTGTTAGATATCTCTTCCTCAGTCATATTAAAGATCTTGCTAGTGGGTCAACAATATCTAAAAGTTTGTCCTGACTTTGCTTCAGAGATATTTCAACTCCCTTTCTAGGGTCTCTATCAGATTTTGATATGTATTGAGCCATCTGAGGGGCCATAAATGGGATTTCACAAACATTACTAATAGATGGCCTTCGGCATTCAGACTTCATTTTGTTTCTGTATTTTGCATCCAAAGCTTTCCTGATCCAAAATTCAATGTATTTGGATACATGATATTTAGGTATCCATTCAGCTGATCTGGAATGTTAAATCCCTCTGGATCGAAAAGTGGTTGACCCTGTTCATCACGAGTGATGTTATTTCCTTGTTAGTATATATTATTTTCAATAAAATTTCCATCCTCTGATATTTAATCAGAAAATTGGCCCATATGTTCCTCTGACTTATAATTGGACTCGTCAGTAGAACAGTTCAGACAAAAGGAATCTGGTTTAGACCTATTCCTGTTTCTCTTTCTCGGCAAATCATCCTTTCAAGCTGAAGTTCGTTTGTGTGGGTTTGAACCACAATTTTCCATGCTAGATGCTCAGATATTTCATCAGAAAATTGGCCCATATGTTCCTCTGACTCATAATCGGACTCCTCAGTAGGACAGTCCAGACAAAAGGAATCTGGTTTAGACCGATTCCTGTTTCTCTTTCTCTGCAAGTCATCCTCCCGAGCTGAGGTTCGTTTGTGTGGGTTTGTACCACAATTTTCCGTGCTAGATGCTCTAGCTTTTGCATGGTGAGAACGAGAATGTTCTCTTTTCTGTGAGGAACAATGTTTACTTTTACACTTCCTTTAGCCATTGATATTTTCCTGAGTTTCACTCTCTCAGGTGAAGTGACAGAATTTTTTTGCCAAATAATTGAGGGTTTTAATAAAGTTTGGGGAGGCTTATTCAAATTAGTTTGATTAAGGGCATCAGCAGTAGCTAGATTTTTTGTCATCTGATTCACGCAAGAATAAATGGCATTAGATACAGATTTATTGACAGATTGATTCATCAAGGCATGAATATTCTGTTCAGTATCAGGCCTTGATGACATGCCAATTGCCTCTTGTGAATCAGAACTGGAAACATTATTCTCCAACATAAAATGAGGAGGGAACCTATTACATTTTTGTGGAGTAATGGGTGTAACTAATATTTTGTGAGACATATTTCATGTCCAAGGGAACAAAATTATGAAGACAAAACTGGGATGAAAGATGCAAGAAAAACAATCTATCAATTTAAACCAGCAGAACTGTCTTGCAAAAGTAAATTCCAAAAGGACAGCAAAAAAGTATGTGTAAAAAGGGAAATATATACCAGAAAAGTATAAAAACAATGGCAAATATATATCACTAATTCAGGAAAGGTTTGTGGTCTAGCATAAAGCATCTGTAGTGATAACAAACATCACAAAATGGTGTCTACTGTGAAGAAAGGTTTGCAAATGCTCAGAAAAGAAGAAAGGGCAAGATGCCCAAATCCAAGATGGCCGCCGCAAATAGGGCTATATAATAGAAAACGAGGAAGAGAAGGAGAGTCTAACTGCTATGAAGAAAACTTTAAAAAACGAAAGTAGAAAGAATAAAAGGAAAATAAATGTGCCAGGGAAACAAAACAAAGGTCAGTCCTCACAAGGAAATGAGAGGCTAATCAATAGCCTCAGGGGACCAAGAAAAAATAAGAATTAAAGTATAAAAAAATTAAATCGACAAAATAAATTAAACACAAATCAACCTACACACCAGAATACATATAATACACAGTTTATCAATTATATACAAATGAAATATTTTATCAGATTTATTAAACAAAACCACAGATGTTGAGTACTTATCTTGTTCCAGGAGCAACAAAGTAGAGGAAGTGGGATTATAGAACCATACATTTATACAGCTTATCGTGATGTGATTGCATAAGCATTATCTAAGGGGTGGGGTTAGCATTTTGTTATATACACTTTTTCTTTCTGTATCTGTTTATCTTTTGCAGCTTGAGCAGTAAAGATGGAGTTTAAATGCATAATAGGAGCCTCTGTGTCTTGCCATAAAATTCCTGTGATTCTATGGTGGCTATGCACTAAGATCACCAAAGCTGGAGAAATCTTGGTGCATAGGATCCATAAAATAACACAGGAACTGGAGAAGTGATATCACTGGAGAAGTCATCACTGCTTTACCACCTCTTTATCACTCCTTAGTGCATGCTCCTCACTTTGCAGATAAAAAAGTAGGCTAGACAGTGCTCAGAAGAGAAAAAAGGAGTAGAAGAAATTAGCAATATCTGAGTGTAGTATTTTTTTTTTCTTCTGAGCGCTGTCTAGCCTACTTTTTGTCTGCAACTTCATTACACCTGATAAGAGAACTTATCAAAGGGAATAGTAATAGTGACAGAACCTTCATCATTTCAAGTGTAACTTTCAGTTCATACTTAGTCGCCATTCATTCATTAAACGCATGGGGACTAGCTTTGAAATAGATGTTTTACCTTGATAAAATAGCCCAGTGTAAAGGAATCGTTCCCATTTGGGGGCTGACGGGCAGGTTAGTGCAGTCTGCGCACCTGCACCGTCAGTCCCTTCCGGTAACCATATGGTGCAATGCAGTACTACTCTATGGAGACAGTGACTGACAGCACAGGCTAGCGGACAAGATGTCTGTGCCCGAGCCTGGGTTCCGGTCTCCAAACAGGAACGATTCCTTAACACTGGGCTATTTTTTAAAGGTAAGACATCTATTTCAAAGCTAGTTGCCATGTGTTTAATGAATGCATGGCGACTAAGTATGAACTGAAAGTTCCACTTTCATCTCCATCTTCATTCTAATACTCTAATTCATCTCTTATTGACTGAGACTAATCTGTAGATTATGAACTATTGAACTTTGCATGTTCTATGGACAACGGAAAGCGCAGTGAGCTATACGTTACTTTCTACATTTATATCCACCTATAATTCAATTGTGTATGAAGTGCGTTTAATGCTAATACTTGTATTCATCCATCATATTTTGACAATTAGGGGTTATCAGTTTGAGGTGGTACATACTGTTTTGGGATATTCTTGTATATCAAATTGTGGAGTAAGAAAACAGTATAACAACACGTGTTCCTGGCCCTCTACCCAATATTCCAAGCCTATCTACGGGAAAGAGCCTGAATATAGGTCATAGCTATTCATTCTCTCTTCTTTTGCATCTCGCACACTGCCTGGCTGCACTTTAAATATACAGCCAACCATTCCCAATGGGAGATGAAGGTAGGCAGGTAGTGTAGCAATAAGA
The DNA here is from genome assembly GCA_037306005.1 of Rhinophrynus dorsalis. Taxonomy (NCBI): domain Eukaryota; kingdom Metazoa; phylum Chordata; class Amphibia; order Anura; family Rhinophrynidae; genus Rhinophrynus; species Rhinophrynus dorsalis. The sequence goes on along the minus strand of CM074722.1, from coordinate 366,581,996 downwards.
CAGGCTCTCAAAGTCCTGCAGTATCAAACACACACACACACTGATTGTAATGTGCTGTATGTTTCTGTAATCTGATGCATAATTCTGCTTAACTCATTGGATGTTAAATATGTTGTGGTATCTAATGGGTTAATATTGTTTGAATATGTAAATCAAACATAGTAGGACAAAAACATCATCATCGATGGGAACTTACAAAATCACCCTGAACTCCCATTTATTTAAATGGAGATTCAAGAGAGGTCTCCTAAAGCCCTGAAAAACAATACAGTGGAGCATCCTTCAAGTGCCAGAGAGGAATCCAACACAATGCAATGCAATGTGTTGGATAACCCGACACTCAAAGGGTTAAAGGACTTAAGAGTCCAATTTAAATCAACTGATTTTTTTTCTGGTTCAGGTTGTTTGCTCCAGAATTGTCCAATTTTTGTCTTTGTATATAAGGTCTATGTAACGGATACCGAAGTCCTTGGGTGGGACTCAGGCCATCGTTCAAGGTTTCTCCCTCCTGAGGTCAGCTACAAACAGGCAGCTGCATCGGTTACTAGAGCAGCATTTCTTCCTAGGATGGGGGTCAACAGAAGTCCCTTGATACCATCCAGCAACAGAGAGACAGGAGCCAGTTGAAGTTCAAACTGTAACACACTTTATTGCACAAACTTCAACTCTTTTATACGTGGCGAACCACATCAAGATACAATACTAGACAAAGGACAGTGACAGGTGGTGTAAACATAACACAAAGGGCCAGACATGATTACATTATTTATACAAAGGGACTGTTTAAGGGTAAACACTGTGACAAAAGGCTGAGGGACTCAAATACACATTTTACACAATGGCCAGGGGGTTGAAGCATCTTTGAATATTCCGCTTCAACCCCTGGCCAATCATGGGCCTGGAATCCGATGGCCAATCCTGGCCAAGATCATCATGGCCATTTCAGCCAATCAGAACTGGTAGGCGGGCAGCTAACTGACCAATCCGAGGGGTGCCTACTTTTCCCATGCAAAGTCAATGGAGTCCCTTTAACTCGGACAGGCCAATCAGAAAGCCTCCTACTTTCCTAAGTAAAGTCTATGGGCTTGTTGAATAGGTTGCCCCGAATAGCAGGCAGCCTGCGGCCAGTTTATAGTCTGTGCATTTCAGTCTTTTTGGAGGAGTGAAAGCAAAAGCTGTCCTGAACTTCAGCTCTTCTCATTGGAAGTGATTTATCACGTTGTAGCCAAGCAAAACATACTCCTGTAACGGGTTATGGCCTGTTACAGTCTATTTTGTGTTTGAAGAGACTAGCTATGCTTAAAGGCATAGTAAACTTTATTTATTAAAAATTAATGTAATATGTTTTTGCTGCTGAGTAAATGACCCATCGCCACCACAGAGCATGATGAGAGAGATTCAGGCTGTCTGTTACTAATTGCTCCAGAAACGGAGCTCTTAGTTTCAGCTAATATGGGCAATATTGACACGTGATTCGCTAAAATAGTGAATAACGTGTTAAAAGCCATATGACAGAAGCAGTGTTTTGTAAACACTGCTTCTGTCCCTTCTCTCTGTCAACCTCCTTCTCAGACACACATCTGAGGAGAAGAGAGAGACAGGGACATCGTTACAGAAGTGTTCCAGAAATCGTTGCAGCCTTCCAACAGGGTAAAAAATAGGAAAAAAATAGCTTTTTTTCCCTTTGATCACTGTTAATACAGAGATCAATTGATTCCCCCCCATGATCTCTAAATTTAGTGACTAATTGTTGCAGATCAACTTTTGCTGATCTGTGTGTGGGGGGGTGTTGCCCCCCACCTTTAACTTCTTTTTTTTTAATAAAAATTGATTTTTTTTAAAAAAGATTTTTAGGCTTTTTGGGTAGTTTAGATAGGTAGTTTTAGTGGGCTTAGGGTATAGGTGGGTTAGGGTAAGGTTTAGTGTTAGATTTAAGTTTAGACATAGGGTTTTGTAAAACATAATAATATATATATATATATATATATATATATATATATAGTTTTATTGTAGGAATAGTGACCAGTTCTTTTTTTTCCTATAATTTAATTTGGGTCCTTTCTTTTTAATTCATTAATTTATTGAATAATCATTTAATTTCTTATTTGGATACATGATATTTAGGTATCCATTCAGCTGATCTGGAATGTTTAATACCCTCTGGATCGAAAAGTGGTTGACCCTGTTCATCACGAATGATGTTATTTCCTTGTTAGTATATATTATTTTCAATAAAATTTCCATCCTCTGATATTTAATCAGAAAATTGGCCCATATGTTCCTTTGACTTATAATCGGACTTGTCAGTAGAACAGTTCAGACAAAAGGAATCTGGTTTAGACCTATTCCTGTTTCTCTTTCTCGGCAAATCATCCTGAAGCTGAAGTTCGTTTGTGTGGGTTTGAACCACAATTTTCCATGCTAGATGCTCAGATATTTCATCAGAAAATTGGCCCATATGTTCCTCTGACTCATAATCGGACTCCTCAGTAGGACAGTCCAGACAAAAGGAATCTGGTTTAGACCGATTCCTGTTTCTCTTTCTCTGCAAGTCATCCTCCCGAGCTGAGGTTCGTTTGTGTGGGTTTGTACCACAATTTTCCGTGCTAGATGCTCTAGCTTTTGCATGGTGAGAACGAGAATGTTCTCTTTTCTGTGAGGAACAATGTTTACTTTTACACTTCCTTTAGCCATTGATATTTTCCTGAGTTTCACTCTCTCAGGTGAAGTGACAGAATTTTTTTGCCAAATAATTGAGGGTTTTAATAAAGTTTGGGGAGGCTTATTCAAATTAGTTTGATTAAGGGCATCAGCAGTAGCTAGATTTTTTGTCATCTGATTCACGCAAGAATAAATGGCATTAGATACAGATTTATTGACAGATTGATCCATCAAGGCATGAATATTCTGTTCAGTATCAGACCTTGATGACATGCCAATTGCCTCTTGTGAATCAGAACTGGAAACATTATTCTCCAACATAAAATGAGGAGGGAACCTATTACATTTTTGTGGAGTAATGGGTGTAACTAATATTTTGTGAGACATATTTCATGTCCAAGGGAACAAAATTCTGAAGACAAAACTGGGATGAAAGATGCAAGAAAAACAATCTATCAATTTAAACCAGCAGAACTGTCTTGCAAAAGTAAATTCCAAAAAGACAGCAAAAAAGTATGTGTAAAAAGGGAAATATATACCAGAAAAGTATAAAAACAATGGCAAATATATATCACTAATTCAGGAAAGGTTTGTGGTCTAGCATAAAGCATCTGTAGTGATAACAAACATCACAAAATGGTGTCTACTGTGAAGAAAGGTTTGCAAATGCTCAGAAAAGCAGAAAGGGCAAGATGCCCAAATCCAAGATGGCCACTGCGAATAGGGCTATGTAATAGAAATCGGGGAAGAGAAGGAGAGTCTAACTGCTATGAAGAAAACTTTAACAAACGAAAGTAGAAAGAATAAAAGGAAAAAGAAGGCAGAGGCAGGTTCTGAAGTAGGGAGTATGCTCAGAAAGCCAAAGGAGCTGAGGAAAAAATAAGGTGAGGGGAAAAAACCCACTACAGAAGGAAAATAAATGTGCCAGGGATACAAAACAAAGGTCAGTCCTCACAAGGAAATGAGAGGCTAATCAATAGCCTCAGGGGACCAAGAAAAAATAAGAATTAAAGTATAAATAAGTTAAATCGACAAAATAAATTAAACAAAAATCAACCTACACACCAGAATACATATAATACACAGTTTATCAATTATATACAAATGAAATATTTTATCAGATTTATTAAACAAAACCACAGATGTTGAGTACTCATCTTGTTCCAGGAGCAACAAAAAAGAGGAAGTGGGATTATAGAACCATACATTTATACAGCTTATTGTGATGTGATTGGATAAGCATTATCTAAGGGGTGGGGTTAGCATTTTGTTATATACACCTTTTCTTTCTGTATCTGTTTATCTTTTGCAGCTTGAGAAGTAAAGATGGAGTTTAAATGCAGAATAGGAGCCTCTGTGTCTTGCCATAAAATTCCTGTGATTCTATGGTGGCTATGCACTAAGATCACCAAAGCTGGAGAAATCTTGGTGCATAGGATCCATAAATTAACACAGGAACTGGAGAAGTGATATCACTGGAGAAGTCATCACTGCTTTACCACCTCTTTATCACTCCTTAGTGCATGCTCCTCACTTTGCAGACAAAAAAGTAGGCTAGACAGTGCTCAGAAGAGAAAAAAGGGGTAGAAGAAATTAGCAATATCTGAGTGTAGTATTTTTTTTTTCTTCTGAGCGCTGTCTAGCCTACTTTTTGTCTGCAACTTCATTACACCTGATAAGAGAACTTATCAAAGGGAGTAGTAATAGTGACAGAACCTTCATCATTTCAAGTGGAACTTTCAGTTCATACTTAGTCGCCATTCATTCATTAAACGCATGGGGACTAGCTTTGAAATAGATGTTTTACCTTGATAAAATAGCCCAGTGTAAAGGAATCGTTCCCATTTGGGGGCTGACGGGCAGGTTAGTGCAGTCTGCGCGCCTGAGCTGTCAGTCCCTTCCGGTAACCATATGGTGCAATGCAGTACTACTCTATGGAGACAGTGACTGACAGCACAGGCTAGCGGACAAGATGTCTGCGCCCAAGCCTGGGTTCCGGTCTCCAAACAGGAACGATTCCTTAACACTGGGCTATTTTTTAAAGGTAAGACATCTATTTCAAAGCTAGTTGCCATGTGTTTAATGAATGCATGGCGACTAAGTATGAACTGAAAGTTCCACTTTCATCTGCATCTTCATTCTAATACTCTAATTCATCTCTTATTGACTGAGACTAATCTGTAGATTATGAACTATTGAACTTTGCATGTTTTATGGACAACGGAAAGCGCAGTGAGCTATACGTTACTTTCTACATTTATATCCACCTATAATTCAATTGTGTATGAAGTGCGTTTAATGCTAATACTTGTATTCATCCATCATATTTTGACAATTAGGGGTTATCAGTTTGAGGTGGTACATACTGTTTTGGGATATTCTTGTATATCAAATTGTGGAGTAAGAAAACAGTATAACAACACGTGTTCCTGGCCCTCTACCCAATATTCCAAGCCTATCTACGGGAAAGAGCCTGAATATAGGTCATAGCTATTCATTCTCTCTTCTTTTGCATCTCGCACACTGCCTGGCTGCACTTTAAATATACAGCCAACCATTCCCAATGGGAGATGAAGGTAGGCAGGTAGTGTAGCAATAAGACAGGCTCTCAAAGTCCTGCAGTATCACACACACACACTGATTGTAATGTGCTGTATGTTTCTGTAATCTGATGCATAATTCTGCTTAACTCATTGGATGTTAAATATGTTGTGGTATCTAATGGGTTAATATTGTTTGAATATGTAAATCAAACATAGTAGGACAAAAACATCATCATCGATGGGAACTTACAAAATCACCCTGAACTCCCATTTATTTAAATGGAGATTCAAGAGAGGTCTCCTAAAGCCCTGAAAAACAATACAGTGGAGCATCCTTCAAGTGCCAGAGAGGAATCTAACACAATGCAATGCAATGTGTTGGATACCCCGGCACTCAAAGGGTTAAAGGACTTAAGAGTCCAATTTAAATCAACTGATTTTTTTTCTGGTTCAGGTTGTTTGCTCCAGAATTGTCCATTTTTGTCTTTGTACATAAGGTCTATGTAACGGATCCCGAAGTCCTTGGGTGGGACTCAGGCCATCGTTCAAGGTTTCTCCCTCCTGAGGTCAGCTACAAACAGGCAGCTCCATCGGTTACTAGAGCAGCATTTATTCCTAGGATGGGGGTCAACAGAAGTCCGTTGATACCATCCAGCAACAGAGAGACAGGAGCCAGTTGAAGTTCAAACTGTAACACACTTTATTGCACAAACTTCAACTCTTTTATACGTGGTGAACCACATCAAGATACAATACTAGACAAAGGACAGTGACAGATGGTGTAAACATAACACAAAGGGCCAGACATGATTACATTATTTATGCAAAGGGACTGTTTAAGGGTAAACACTGTGACAAAAGGCTGAGGGACTCAAATACACATTTTACACAATGGCCAGGGGGTTGAAGCATCTTTGAATATTCCGCTTCAATCCCTGGCCAATCATGGGCCTGGAATCCGATGGCCAATCCTGGCCAAGATCATCATGGCCATTTCAGCCAATCAGAACTGGTAGGCGAGCAGCTAACTGACCAATCAAGAAAAACATTAGAAAATATTATTTCACTGAAAGAGTAGTAGAAACTTGGAACAAACTTCCAGCAGAGGTGGTTGATAAATCCACAGTAACACAGTTTAAACATGCCTGGGATAAACATGTATCTATCCTAAGATAACAATAAAGGAATACTAAAGGGCAGACTAGATGGACCAGGTGGTCTTTTTCTGCCGTCAATCTTCTATGTTTCTATGTTTCTATGTTTCAATCCGAGGGGTGCCTACTTTTCCCATGCAAAGTCAATGGAGTCCCTTTAACTTGGACAGGCCAATCAGAAAGCCGCCTACTTTCCTAAGTAAAGTCTATGGGCTTGTTGAATAGGTTGCCCCGAATAGCAGGCAGCCTGCGGCCAGTTTATAGTCTGTGCATTTCAGTCTTTTTGAAGGAGTGAGAGCACAAGCTGTCCTGAACTTCAGCTCTTCTCATTGGAAGTGATTTATCACGTTGTAGCCAAGCAAAACATACTCCTGTAACGGGTTATGGCCTGTTACAGTCTATTTTGTGTTTGAAGAGACTAGCTATGCTTAAAGGCATAGTAAACTTTATTTATTAAAAATTAATGTAATATGTTTTTGCTGCTGAGTAAATGACCCATCACCACCACAGAGCATGATGAGAGAGATTCAGGCTGTCTGTTACTAATTGCTCCAGAATCGGAGCTCTTAGTTTCAGCTAATATGGGCAATATTGACACGTGATTCGCTAAAATAGTGAATAACGTGTTAAAAGCCATATGACAGAAGCAGTGTTTTGTAAACACTGCTTCTGTCCCTTCTCTCTGTCAACCTCCTTCTCAGACACACATCTGAGGAGAAGAGAGAGACAGGGACATCGTTACAGAAGTGTTCCAGAAATCGTTGCAGCCTTCCAACAGGGTAAAAAAAATAGGAAAAAAATAGCTTTTTTTCCCTTTGATCACTGTTAATACAGAGATCAATTGACTTCCCCCCATGATCTCTAAATTTAGTGACTAATTGTTGCAGATCAACTTTTGCTGATCTGTGTGTGGGGGGTGTTGCCCCCCTCCTTTAACTTCTTTTTTTTTTTTTTTTTAATAAAAATTGATTTTTTTTTAAAAAGATTTTTAGGCTTTTTGCGTAGTTTAGATAGGTAGTTTTAGTGGGTTTAGGGTATAGGTGGGTTAGGGTAAGGTTTAGTGTTAGATTTAAGTTTAGAAATAGGGTTTTGTAAAACATAATAATATATATATATAGTTTTATTGTAGGAATAGTGACCAGTTCTTTTTTTTCCTATAATTTAATTTGGGTCCTTCCTTTCTTTTTAATTCATTAATTTATTGAATAATCATTTAATTTCTTAGATAGTTTGGGTGGATAGTTTGTGCTAAGCTAGGTAGTATTAGGGTTGACGTGGGTTAGGGTAAGGTTTAGGTTTAGTGTTAGGCACAGAAAATTAACAAAAAAACCCATATATATATATATATATATATATATATATATATATATATATATATATATATATATAGTATTTACATAGGAATATTACCGGTTTGGGTTAAGTATTTTTTTAGCAATTTCATTTGGTTACTTATAAAGCTTGGCTGGGTGCTTACTTAGTGGGGAATTAGAATTAGGCTCTAGGTTGTTTTATAAAAAAAATAATTTAATAACTAAAAATAATAATTTACATAGGTGGATAAGTTAAGTAGGTTCATAAGAGCGAGTGAGTAGCTATTTAGTAAAAATAAGGGTAGGTAGGTTAAAGCGGAACTGCCACCCAATATGAATATTACCCCACATAATTGTCCATCTGGAGACTAGCTGCTCAGTAGATCTAGTCGCCAGAATTATTACCAGATTAAAGAGAATTCGCTATTCTTTCCAGACTGACAGCATGATGAAGCACGGACATCTTGCCATAGTGACATCAGTGCCTGCGCTGTCAGTCCCTTTTGGAGCTGAACGGCTCCTAGCAACACCTCCTAGACCAGGCTGGGACTGCCAGCGCAGGCACACGGATGTCACTATGGCAAGATGTCCACACTCCGTACTGCTGTCAGTCCAGGAAGAAGAGCGAATTCTTTTTAATCTGCTAATAATTCTGTCGACTAGCGCTACTGAGCAGCTAGTCGCCAGATAGGCAATTATGTGGGGCAATGTTCTTATTGGGTGGTAGTTCCGCTTTAAGTAAGTTGGAAAATGCAGCGGATGTATTCTGCGGAAGAGGCATATGCCTTTTTGGCTTTTCATTCAGTAGCCACAGATACTGCCTCTGACTTTGATACTTTGCAGTTTACAAAGAGTGAAAGTGATAGAGCTAGTCTGGGCCTTGTACTAAGAAGAGATGCACTGCCCCAAGAGCTGCCCCAAAAGCTGCTCTAAGAACTGCCCTAGAAGCCGCGATAAGACCTGCCCCAAGAGTTGCCCTAAGACATGCCCAAGAAGCTGCCCTAAGGCATGCCCTAAGAGCTTCCCTAAGACCTACCCCAAGTACTTACCCTTATCCTGATCCTAGGTACTGGGTAACACCAGTGGAATTATGTCCAGAAATACCTGAATTCAGAGGCACACAAACAAATCTTAATGCAGTCCAGTACATTGCAGACAGTCTCTCATACTTCATTGCAAAGAAGCTATCATAGTACCCCACAGATGTCACTGACTTCAAGCAGTTCTGGGCCCTAACGATGATGATGGGGATAATTAAAGAAACCAAGCAACAGGTCATACTGGAGCAAAATTCCTGTATGTGTTACCCCATTTTCGCCAAAACAATGAGCAGGAGTCAATATTAAATGCTTTTGCGCTTCATGGATTTCAATGACAACACCCTGTGCCTCCCCAAAGATCATCCCAGTATGACAGGCTGTATAAAATTAGCCCCTTATAAATTATTTGCAAAAAAAATTTCAGAGATATATACAAGCCTCACAAACACATATATGTATTGATTAGTCCCTTATGAAATATAAGGGAAGGTTGGGTTTGAAGCAATATATCCCCTACAAGAGCTTGGAGTCAAATTTATAAATTGTGCGAAAGTGCCACAGGTTACACACTCATACATTTAGAATTTGTGAGGGCAAGGACTGTCAGCTTTATCCTCCTGGTTGCCCTGAATATCTGGGAACCAATGTGAAAATTGTTTGGGATCTCATTTACCCCTTATTAAATAAAGGATACCACTTATATGTAGATAAATAGTACACAAGCCCTCTTTTATTTAAATCACTTTTTTGTTTTGACACAGTGGTCTGTGGCACTGTTAGGTGCAATTATAGGGTATCCTTTTAAAGGATCGCATGCAAAAGAGCATGTGACGACATCTTGCAGTAACCATGTCTCCATGATAAAAATGGCGACCTGAGAATCTTGCACTACGTGAAAGAGCGACATTCTCAGGAGCAGCGTTCATCAACATTTGGATCAGGGTAGGCTGTTTTGCAACGTTTCATAGTACGACCTGAGAATGTTGTGCTATGAAACGTCACAAAGCAACCTACCCTGATCCAAATGTTGATGAACACTGCTCCAGGCTCTCTCTCCTTTTCTCTGTGTGCTGGATGTAATGGTGTGACAAATGTACTTTTAATGGGCATTTAGTGCCGGCTTTTCCATGCCCCTTCTTCCTGCGCTCTAGATAGAGCTCTAGATAGATAGAGATAGATGTAAGTTATAGGAAGTGGTGCAATTCTGAAGACAGACACTCATCCAGCGCTGCTCTGGGCTCTCTCTCCCTCTCTCTCTCTGTGCACGCAGAGAAGGAGAAACTGAAAGTCAATTTTTCTGTAGACTGCAAGTGTTTTGAACCAATCTGTATCTATTGTTTACTGAGAAATTTGTGGATCAGCTTCACTATAAATTACAAGTTCAGTCATCCAGTCTGTATATGTAATATTGTAATTACTATGTAAGTGTACTGTATAGCTCACTGATGGTTTACAAGCTGTGTATTCTGAACTGAATCTGTTCTGTAAATACTGATTAGGTCTCCTTTAGATTACATGCAATGTTGACCATGTATAGCAAACATTTGTGTAGTATGTAGAGTGTGTGTGGTTATGAATGTGGGGGCCCAACCAGAAACGTTGTACTGGGGTGCAGCAGCTTCTTGTTATACCCCTGAGTCTGAGCCTTAACATACCAGTGATCTTTGTCTGTATTTATTCATAGTATAGCTTGTGGTAATATTGGAGCAGCACATAAACTAATTTGCATATAGTGCCACCAACAAATAAAGGTGCATTTCTCAAAAACTAATCATCCTACAATCAAATGTATAGCACAGCGTATAGAAAATGTTTAATTCTATTTAAGATGAACTAAGCTTATGATAGGTGATGGAGCAACTTTAATGTCCATGGATGTGTTTGTTTAATTCTTTAAGGATCAGACTGTGCATGTTATCTCCACTGGTCCTTAACCTTTTTAATGCCAGAAGGGAGTGCACATACCCCAAATGAAAGCTGGAATAGTCAAGACATACTGGGGACCGAGAATATAACATGAAAGAATTACCATCGTTTGCAGTGAAAGAAAGTTGAGGGCAAGCAAAGGAAGGAGTGGGCAACCTCTCCAGTTGCTCTTGGGCTACAACTCCCATCATAGGCGTGCGCAGCCAATTGCATTAGGGTGTGCACCCAAAAGCACAAACACACACGTGCGTGCGTGTATGTAATATATATGTGTGTGTGCTAGCTAAATAAATTATTGCCCCCCATCTGCTCCATATTGCCCCCATCAACTCCAACTTGCCCTAACATTGCCCCCATAATCTCCACATTGCCCTCAGCTCTGACTTGCCCCCATAATCTCCACATTGCCCTCACATTGCCCTCATCAGCTCCAACTTGCCCCCATCATCTCCACATTGCCCTCAGCTCTGAGTTGCCCCCATCACCTCCAACTTGCCCTCACATTGCCCTCATCAGCTCCAACTTGCCCCCATCAGCTCCGACTTGCCCTCACATTGCCCCCATCAGCTCCAACTTGCCCTAACATTGCCCCCATCAGCTCCAACTTGCCCTAACATTGCCCCCATCAGCTCTAACTTGCCCTCAGCTCCAACTTGCCCTAACACTGCCCCCATCAGCTTCAACTTGCCCTCAGCTCCAACTTGCCCCATCAGCTCCAACTTGCCCTCACATTGCCCTCATCAGCTCCAACTTGCCCCCATCAGCTCCAACTTGCCCTAACATTGCCCCCATCAGCTCCAACTTGCCCTCACATTGCCCCCATCAGCTCTAACTTGCCCTCAGCTCCAACTTGCCCTAACATTGCCCCCATCAGCTCTAACTTGCCCTCAGCTCCAACTTGCCCTAACACTGCCCCCATCAGCTCCAACTTGCCCCATCAGCTCCAACTTGCCCTCACATTGCCCTCATCAGCTCCAACTTGCCCCCATCAGCTCCAACTTGCCCTAACATTGCCCCCATCAGCTCCAACTTGCCCCCATCAGCTCCAACTTGCCCTCACATTGCCCCCATCAGCTCTAACTTGCCCTCATCAGCTCCAACTTGCCCTAACATTGCCCCCATAATCTCCACATTGCCCTCAGCTCCGACTTCCCCCATCACCTCCATCTTATCCCCATCAGCTCCAAATTGCCCTCACCACCTCCAACTTGCCCCCATCAGCTCCAACTTGCCCTCACATTGCCCCCATCAGCTCCAGCTTGCCCCATCAACTCCAACTTGCCCTCACATTGACATCAGCTCCACATTGCCCCCTTCCATAATGCCCCTTCATCTCCACAATGCCCCATTCATCTCCACAATACCCCCTCCATCCCCTACCTTCAGTCCCTGGTGGTCTAGAGGTGTGCCATAAGGGAGCTCTGTGCCTCCTTCGGCACAGAGCTGAAGCTCCCGCGCACTGCTCTCAGTAATGCAGAGCGCTGGGAGATGATGTCATCTCCCAGCGCTCTGTATTACTACAGAGCCTGGGTCTCTCTGCAGCTTGTCACATAGATGCCGCGAGGGAGCGCTTGGTAGTTTAAATCAGCGCTCCCTCGCATCTGATATATAAAAAAAAAATAAATCCCCAGCTTCCTGGCCGGTGCGCACGGGGCCGATTAGGGTGTGCCTGGGCACACCCGGCACACCCCGTGCGCACGCCTATGACTCCCATCAAACTCTGCAGCTACAAGTGGCCCATCCTGTGATGTTCATAGCAATAATGCTATCTGACCATGGTGCTGTCACACAGAGGCTGTTAAAGCAATGTTATACAAACATTCTGTTTGCTTTGAGGATGCCTCCGTTTATGTTATTTGTAGGATGATACAGATATGAAATAAACAGAGGTGGGAAATCATGTTTTGTCATGCAGATAAAGCAGCATTTATTCCCATACACTACACCTGGAGACAAGGATGGCAACTGACTTGATTTATTTTCCTTTGCTGTAAGGAATGTGCTTCAAAAGGTGACTGACCCTTCTGAAGCAATTTGAATTTACATTGTTTTGCAAAATGGTTCATTTTACTACTTGCTCTGCATTGTTTGCATTTTACTGGACATTGGAGAGGAGAGCTGGTCTATCCATGCTATATATGAAACCTTATTATTTCTAATATTGTGTTCAAATTGCAATATTATAGTCTGAGATTACTAAAGAGCAAATAGCGTTTTTCATGTGAAATAGGGCATGGGGATGATCACAAACACTGCAGCTGATGTACTAAGAAGAATAAGAACAAGTCTAGGGCAAACCAACCTCACCATAGGGAACAAATAATAATTCCCAAATCTACAATTAATTTAAATTGTTTTTTAACTCCTTGGATGCTAGCAAAGTGTACAATGTATAGTCATCTGCACAGGCTTTCTGCTGCCCTAGGCCAGTGATTCTCATGTCCGGTCCTTGGGGCACACTAGCAGGTAAGGTTTTAGGGACCAATGACGTGCCAGGACCATCACAGAGTTTGGTCCTTAAAGGACCAACTAGCAGTACAATGTGATTAAAGGGACAGTAATACTTAAAATGTCAAAAAAATATGTTGTAGGGTTTATCCCCCTGAGTAAAACAAGAGTACTCCCACTGCTGAAAGGTGTTTCATTCATATCACAGTGGCCTGAAATTGTACAGTGGCGCTGTGAGATTTATGGTCCCGGGACCAGAGCAGTCCATAGGATCGTGTAGCAACAGCGCCACTGTACAATTTCAGGCCACTGTGATATTGCACCTAAAAAATTCAACTTTCAAAATTAATAACTTTTGAATGAAACACCTTTCAGCAGTGGGAGTACCCTTGTTTTACTCAGGGGGATAAACCCTACAACATATATTTTTTTACATTTTAAGTATTACTATCCCTTTAAAACGATTTCCACACACCTCAAGGATCGGTGTGATCATACCAGGGCTCAAAATTTCCACTCGCCACCAGCCAATGGCGAGTGAAAATTTAGCCTTGGAGAGTAGGAATTCAGCCCTGGTCGGTATGTTATGGCTTGCAGTGGCGAGTAACTTTTCAGGTCTGGCTAGTAGCAAAAGATTTAAAATTATAAGCCCTGGTCATACTAGGGAGGCTGTATCTGGCTGATTCAAGACTGGAGCAATCATTTCTAGCCTTTAACCAGTGGCTTGGTACATGTGATCTCTGCTACAGTGATCACATGTACTGGTTGATCTAACAACAAAGGCAATGTATAGTATACTTTGCCTTTGTCAGTGTTCTCTTTCTCTGTCTTCCTCACAGTTATTATAAAGAAGAGAGAAGCAGAGAAAACACATCCAAACAGGAGAAATGGCCACAATGATTGGTACTTTTGAATACATTTTACATGCTGGGGCAGACCTAGAGGTAGAGCAGTTTTTGTCATCTACTTGCACCTCATTATATCACTGAATAAATTATCTAGTGCAAGTCCAAAGTCAAATTTATAAACACATATACTGGAGTTTAAACAAACTCTCTCCTCTCCTCCCAGTCATACATATTCAGATCCTTCTGGAGATGTGGCCTCCAGTACTGTACACAATATTCTATGTGAGGTCTAACCAGAGATCTGGCACAAGCACTTCCTTCTTTCTGCTACTAAAGCCTCTAGCTGTACAACCAGCACCCTGCTTGCATTCCCCAGAAGCTTTCTTACTTTATCTCCTTACCTTTAAGTCATCAGAAATAATTACTACCTAGTCCCTTTCCTCTACTGTCACCAACAGCTCAGTACCCTTTAAAGGGGCAATAATACTTCATTTTTACTATCCCCCATGTTGTAGCCCTTAAAAATCATAATCAGAACCATAAAGGTTTGAAAGATGCCGCTGGTTTTGTTTAATTCAGATTTTTAAGGGCTACAACATGGGAGATAGTAAAAATTAAGTATTACTATCCCTTTAATACTAAATTCTGCCTTCTGATGTTAATTTTATATTTATCAACATTAAACTGCACCTTTTGCAGTCTGGTCTATTCTTCCAATTTTTTCTAAATCTTTGCCATTTAACATTTCCCCCCTAAATGTCTACCTTGTTGCAGATCTTTATATTATTTGCAAAAGTCATACCTTATCTTGAAAACCTTTTGCAATATCAATAATAAAAATATTAAAAGGAATGGTCCCCAGTACAGATCCCTGATGTACCTCACTAGTAACACAGCCTTCTCTTAATATTCTCTATTAACTACAACCCTCTGTCTTTTGTAATTCAGTCATTGCCGTATCCATGAAACTGTTTTTATATACAGGCCCAAACATTGCAATGTATTAATGAGTATTCCCTGATGGATTGCGAAATCTAGATAAGATATATCTACTTCTCCCCCCAGTCTAATATTTTTTTACCCAGTTAAAAAAAATCTGAGATTAGTCTGACAAGTGCTCCCTGCTGTGCTGTTTAGGATCTTGCAAGCCATTTCAATTAAGATATTTAACACTAATTTCCTTTAACATGGTTACTGTTAATTTTCCCAGTAGTGATGTAAGACTTACTGGTCTGTAATTGACAGACTCTTCTCTGGTGCCTTTCTTTGTGAAGAGGTGCTATATTTGCTACCTTCCAATCTTCTGGAACTACTCCTGTCAATAGTGGCTGATTCAACAATTCTGTTAAAGGTTTTGCCAGAACAATTCTAAGTTCCTTTAATAACTTTGGGTGTATCCCATCTGGTCCCATTGATTCATCTGTTTTTACCTTAGGAGTTGAAATATTTCTTTTTTCTAGCAGATGTCCCTTCCATTCACCTTCCTCTGTAAAAATTGAACAGAAATCAGCAAGACCTTCATCCCCATTTACATATCTTCCATCTTTTTTTCTTCAGTCTAATTATTCCATGCTTCATTTTTCTCCCTTATGTATTTAAAAATATTTTGTCACCTGGGCAGTTTTCTCCTTTTGTGTGTTTTGGCACATCTAATAATACATTTAGCCTCCTTCAGCCTAGCCTCCTACAGATTCCCCTCTTCTTCCTTCTGCGTCTGCTTATATTTTCTAAATGCTACTTTTCTCTCCTTTACTATATTTGTCAAATTGCGGAGTACCACAGTGGTTTCCTTTTTTTACCCTTACTGGCAAGTCTAAAGCAATGTTCAGTTACTATCACGGTGCCCGTGCTTTCTCTGGCGACATTATTATGTCCAGGTACTTCCTGCTTGTCTTTTATTGGCTACTGGGTTTTATCTCCGCCCAGTTCTAGCTCTTAAATACTGAGCCCTGTCACTTCAGCGGTGCTCTTTCATGGTGTTCCAGTCGTCAGCGCTTGTTCCTGTTATTCGTGTGAATCCTGTGTATGACCCAGACTGCCTGACTACTGTGTCTGATCTGTTTCTGCTCTGTGTACCGACCCGGATTGGCTGACTTCCGTGCTCTGTGTATCGACCCGGCCTGGCTGATGTTCCTGCTCTGTGTACTGACCAGGATTGGCTGACGTTCCTGCTTTGTGTACCGACCCAGATTGGCTGATGTTCCTGCTCTGTGTACTGACCCGGATTGGCTGACATTCCTGCTCTGTGTTTTACCCGGCCTGGTGGACGTTCCTGCTCTGTGTACCTCCCGGTACTACTGTCCGCCCAGCTGTGTTCCATTTGGAGGTCTTTCCTCCGTTGCCGATTACTGTCTATGGCAGTCACTGTTGCCGCCATCTAACACTGCCCGTGCAGCGCTGTTCTGTGACCCTTTCTCATTACCTTGCGCTGTTGTGTCCTTTCACTTTGGTGTCAGGAGTTGTTGGCTGCACCCGGTACCCTTGACCTGTCTGTTCTTACCTCTGAGGTTGGGTTGGCTCTGGGCGCCTTGATTAGTCTCCACTGCTAGGCAGTTCTGTCCAGGTCTGAGCGGCCGTTCACCCTTCACGGGTTGGTGCTATAGTGCTTCAGGGTCATAGCCTTCCTCTGTCAGTCTGGGATATTCCCTTTGTACTCAGTCTGACAGTACCGAGTGTCCTTACTACTCAGTAGTCCGTCATTGTTGCCAACAGAACCCTACAGTGTGTAGCCTCTGATCTGGCTGTTAGGGCATCTGTCCGCTGGTCTCCTGTTCTGAGCCTTCATTGGGCCCCACTTGCCTAGTCTCTCTCTTACTATCCTGTGGGATAGTAGTGGCCTCCTCTCAGTTACCTATTTGTGGCTTACTCTTTGGGCTCACTCCCTGCGTAGGGAGCCTCTGCTAACCTCTGCACTACTAGGGCCTGCCGGCATCCCTTGGCCTAGTAGTGTCACTGCTCATCTGCTCTACCAGATTCACACGAACTGTGACCTGACCTGTGTCAGTATTGTACCTTTGGCACCTGCTGGGCCTGAGTGGGTTACTGTTATCCTTGTGACCTGACCTGTGTCAGTATTGTAACACCTGTACCTACTGGACCTGTGAGGGTTACTATTCATTCTTGTAGCCTGACCTGTGGCAGTATTGTATCATTTGTATGTACTGGACCCGCATGGGTCACATTATCCTTGTTCTATTAATAAAACCGTGTTTTACCAAACCTTCTGTGTCTGAGTGTCCTTAAAACCGTTACAGTTACCTTTAATAAAACACATTTCATACCCATTTCTCTTGGACTGTAGCTAAAGATCTCCATGTTTTTAAAGACTGACCTAAATATGTTTCCACTTTAGAAAAATCAGGCTTTCTGAAATCTAAATCCTTTGTTTTAGTGTGGTGCCTCTGTCCTCTCTTACTGTTATATCCAATACTAAGTCTGCATTTGTTAACTTTTTTTAATAACATTTTTATTGAGAACCAAAGAGGATACAGATACAGAGTGCATACAGTAGGAGAACTGCAACAAGGGATGTAACAATGACCACGCATAGGTACAGCAATTGATGTTACAAATAAACGTATCCATAGTTGGCCCACAGATTTCATTTATAAACCTCAAACACCAAAGTACAAACTTTATAACATTAATCTTTAAAGGGATAGTAATGTGTTCAATTAAGTAGATCAATTAAGTAGATCAATATATATATATATTGCTATATTTAGCAACTAACTTTTATGTAGTTCTCAAGATATTAAATGTAGAAGGATCCTCCTCCGCCCCTTCTGGCCATGTCACATTGCCCCTCTGTCTGATCCGGATGGATGCATCGAGGGACAAACTTAAGTAAGCAAAGGAAAAAAAACAAAAAAAAATTTATCATAGGAATAGTGACTGTTTGAGGTTAGAGTTAGGTATACTATTTACATAGTAATAGTCAAGTAGTAGGTGGGTAGTTATTTAGAAGAAATTAGAATGTATTTAATTTAGGGTAGGTGTTCATAATGCAGCGGCGTTATAGTTTAGAAGAGGAATATACCTTTTTGGCGTCTGACTCAGAATCAGATCAGAGTTGGTACCGTGTTAGCCGTAGAAATACAGGAGGCAAATATAGTTTTTGATACCTTTTATTGGCCAACTAAGCAGATTAGTTAGCTAATAAAAGGTATCCAAAACTATATTTGCCTCCTGACTCAGAATCCACAGACACTGCGTTATATTTTGACATAACATAATTTTCAGAGAGTGAGAGCAGCTCTAGTAGTGATGACGCTGGTCCTTCTGTGAAAAAAAGATGCACTGCTCCAAGAGCTGTCCCAGCAACTGCCCCAATAGCTGCCCCAGTAACTGCCAAAAGACCTGTCAAAAGACTTTTCCAAAGAACTGCCCAAAGAAATGCCCCAAGATCTGCCCAAAGAAATGCCACAAGACCTGCCACTCCTTTTGATCTAAATGAATGGGTATCACCAACAAATTTAAACCCACAAATCCCAGAAATCACCAGCAGCCCAGGAATTCAAATTGATGTGGAAGGATTTACCCATGATCAGTTTTTTTATTTGTTTTTGGGGGAAGACATTTTGGGGGAAATTATGTCCCAAACCAATTTGTATGCAGCCCACTATATTGCCGCCAACCCATCAGCTTTCCTTGTTAATCAAGAAGTATGGAAGCCCACAGACATAGCAGAATTTAAGCAATTCTGAGCCCTAATAATGGCAAAGAGGATAATAAAAAAAATCCAAGTATAAGATCCTACTGGAGCAAAAACCCCATATTTGATACCCCTATATTCCCCAAGACAATGACCAGGTCCAGATTTGCAGTGATTTTGCACTTCATGCATTTTAGTGATAATACCCTGTGCCTCCCAAAAGAACACCCCCAGTATGACAGACTGTACGAAATTCGCCCCCTAATAAATCATTTACAGAAAAAATTTGCCCAAGTATATACGCCCCAAAAACAAATTAGTATAGATGAATCCCTAATGAAGTATATAGGCAGGTTAGGGTTCAAGCAATACATCTCCTCCAAGTGCTCAAAGTTTGGTGTTAAATTTTATAAATTGTGTTAAAATGCCACTGGCTATACCCAGGCTTTTCGAATTTATGAGGGCAATGACAGCCAACTTGATCCTCCTGGTTGCCCCGAATTCATGAAAGCAAATGAGAAAATCATTTGGGATCTAATTTTCCCCCTTATTAAATAAAGGTTATCAGTTATTTGTTGATAACTATTACACCAGCCCCCTTTTATTTAACTCTCTTTTTTGTTTTGACAACGTGGCCTGTGGCACTGTTAAGCGCAATAACAGGGAGTTGCCCAAAAAACTTGTGGCTACCAAACTAAAAACTGGGACGGCCTTATCTTTGTGCCAACAGGAGCTGCTGGCAGTTAAGTTCAAGAACAGAAAAGATGTCTACATGCTGACCACCATGCATGAGGACAGAACTGTGGCAGTCACTGTTCGTGGCAGGAGAGGGGTACTGAGAAAGCCAGTCTGCATCATGGACTATAATAAGAACATGGGGGGGAGTTGATCTGTGTGATCAACTAATGCAGCCATACCTCGCTATGAGAAAGTGTAGGGCATGGTACAAAAAAGTTGCTATCTATATGATGCAGACTGCAGTACACAATTCATTTTTACTTTTCAAACTGGCAAAACCCAATCCAAAATGTACTTTTTTACAGTATCAGCTACAACTTATTTCCCTATGTTTGTTTCAAAGTGCGCCAGAAATCATTCCAGCAAGACCCGGGGTAGCACACTTTATTTCTAAAATCCCCCCCAACTCCCCAAAAGAACACACCACAGAAGCGCTGCAGAGAATACGGACAGACACCACCACTTACTGTCTTGATTGCCCTTCCAAACCTGGCCTCTTCATTGGTGACTGCTTCCAGCAATACCATTCAGGAACAATGCAGTAATGCTATAAAGCTTCTTTTATTATTTGCCCGCTTTTTCCCCCCTGAAATATCCTGTTTGTTTTATTTTTCGAAACACATCCCTCCTTAGATCTAACACTATCAAAATATAATGGGAAGCAAAGCACCCTAAGTTTTTTCCATCTCTGATAATGGAAACACACATGTTACCTACTGGGCCCAGTAGTTCCCCCAAACCCTGACAAACCTATGCATATGGGGCATTGCCATACTATCACGGTCACCAGTAGGGGGCTTCTATTGGCTGTCTGCAGATAGCCCGCCTCTTATTGCCTATTTAAACCTGGATTGAGCACCCTTTGAGTGCCCTTTCGTGTTGTTTCTTGCTGTCACTATGCCAGTGATAGCTGGGCCTCTGTTCCAGTGTTCCTGAGTTCCTGATCTCATGTGTTCCTGAGTTCCTGATCTCTACTGTTCCAGTGTTTCCTGCCTGCTGAGTTGTTCCAGTCCTGGTTCCGGCCTAGTCTCTGGTGTTGCAGTTCCTGCTGAACTTCTTCTCTGCTGTTTCCTGACCTGACTGATCGTTGCTGGTTCCTGTCATCTCATCGCCTGTCTCCTGTATCCTGGCGACCTCCTGCCTGGTCGCGTCGGCAACATTGCTTGTTACTCCAGTGTGCGGTCACTGGTTTGCTCCAAAGCCTATCGGCTATACAATCCTGTGTTGGTCCCAGCGTGCGGACGCTGGTTTGCTCCTAAGCCTTGCGGCTATACAAAACTCGCTTGTTACACCAGTGTGCGGTCACTGGTTTGCTCCAAAGCCTATCGGTTATACAATCCTGTGTTGGTCCCAGCGTGCGGACGCTGGTTTGCTCCTAAGCCTTGCGGCTATACAAAACTCGCTTGTTACACCAGTGTGCGGTCACTGGTTTGCTCCAAAAGCCTATCAGCTATACAATCCTGTGTTGGTCCCAGCGTGCGGACGCTGGTTTGCTCCTAAGCCTTGTGGCTATACAAACTCGCTTGTTACACCAGTGTGCGGTCACTGGTTTGCTCCAAAGCCTATCGGCTATACAATCCTGTGTTGGTCCCAGCGTGCGGACGCTGGTTTGCTCCTAAGCCTTTCGACTATACAAACTCGCTTGTTACACCAGTGTGGGGTCACTGGTTTGCTCCAAAGCCTATCGGCTATACTATCCTGTGTTGGTCCCAGCGTGCGGACGCTGGTTTGCTCCTAAGCCTTGCGGCTATACAAAACTCGCTTGTTACACCAGTGTGCGGTCACTGGTTTGCTCCAAAGCCTATCAGCTATACAAGTCAGTATTGGTCCCAGCGTGCGGACGCTGGTTTGCTCCAAAGTCTTGAGGCTTTACAATTCCCCTGTTGGTCTCAGTGTGTGTACACTGGGTTGCTTACGATCCTGTCAATTTGTCATTACCATCTGACTGCTGCTACTATCTCTGGGCTGCCCTTCCCGGTATTGGCAAGGCCGGTAGAGCCTAACATTCTGCAACTTCAGACTGTCCTGTCCAGTATATTGACAGGACCGGTAGAGTCTGCCTTCTGTCTTGTTATATTCTGTATATATCTGTATGTATGTGTTTGCCATCCTACGTTATCAATTTATTATTTCAATAAAATTGATTTTTACCTAAAACTTGTGTCTCAGAGTCATAATAAACCGTGACAGTACGAAAGGGCCATGACCTCAGACAGCAAATGTGAAGGTAACGCACAGAATATCCATTGGAGGATGGATGTGCACGAGCAACGTTTGGATCAGTTGGCAGTTGCAATTCAAACGATCCTTGAACGCACGGTACTTGCTGACAAATCTAACTCTAGCCCGGTGGTCTCGCCAAGTCAGACACCGGAAAGTGATACCAGACCCCTAGGGGGTACTGTTAAAGGGTTAACGGCTTCTGCACCCTTGCCGCTAAGATATGATGGTGACCCTAGTCTCTGCAGAGGGTTCATCAACCAACTCGAAATCTTTATGGAATTGACGGCACATGCATTTCCCAATGATCGTAGTAAAGTGGGGTTCACAATATCATTGCTCACTGGCAGAGCTTTGGCTTGGGCTAACCCCTTGTGGGAAATTGTTAAACCTTGTACTAAGAACTTTAGAGAATTTGTGCAATCCTTTTGAAGAGTGTTTGAGCCTCCTGGTAGAACCACCTCTGCTGCCAAACGCCTTATGGAGATACATCAGGGCAGGTGTACAGTGGGCGACTATGCCATCGAATTCCGCACATTGGCAGCAGAGGTAGGTTGGAATAACGAGGCATTATTGGCAGCTTTTTCTCAAGGCCTGAATGACCACATTAAGGACGAAATCGCTGCTAAAGATCTACCTATTGATCTAGATGACTACATTGAGTATGTTATGATAATTGACTCCAGAATACGTGAGAGATCAATTGCCAGAGATTGTAAGAGACGGTCAAAAAATAATGAGCCTAGTAGCATGTTTTGCCCACCCATCCCTCCCCTGGCATTGAAGTCTAGTGAACCTGTACGGGAGACAAGTGAACCTATGCAAATAGGCTTCACTAGACTAACCAAGGCTGAGAGACTATATCGTAAAAGACTAGGGTTGTGTTTATACTGCGGTAAAAAAGGGCATTTGCTAAATTCCTGTCCGGTACGTCCGGGAAACGCACACACCTAGGGTACCTTGGGGGGCAGGCCCTAGGTGGTGTACAATCGTCCCCAGTGTCGGGCACAATGAAACCCACCATACAGGTGGTATTATCTTGGGCACAACGCTCTGTGGAGGTTTTGGCCTTGGTTGACTCTGGTGCAGCAGGGTATTTTATGGATAATACCTTTGCTGAATTGCATGGAGTTCCACGCATTGAAAGAGAAAACCCCTTGACTATTGAAGCGATTGATGGCAGACCCTTAGAACCGCCTCAGGTTATATTTGAAACTATGCCACTGTCTATGACTATTGGGGCACTTCACAGAGAAGAGCAGCAGTTTCAACTGATTAATTCTCACACCATGCGGTAATATTGGGATTTCCGTGGTTACAGTTACATAACCCACAATTTGATTGGAAAAAGTGTGAAATTGCTGCTTGGTCCCAGTTTTGTATGGACAAGTGCGTCATCCAGCCTATTAAGGTCCTGTGCACCTCCTCGGCTATACCGGATGTGTACCAACAGTTTGGCTATGTTTTTAGCAAAGGAGAGGCTAGTTTGCTACCCAAGCATAGACCTTATGATTGTTGCATCGAATTGCAGCCTGGGGCAGTACCTCCAAAAGGACGCACTTATCCATTATCTTGTGAGGAAAATAAGGCTATGGAGGATTACATTTCTGATGCCCTTGCTAGAGGGATCATACAAAAATCTACCTCTCCAGCTGGGGCTGGGTTCTTTTTCGTAAAAAAGAAAAATGGCGAATTAAGACCATGCATTGACTACCGGGGCTTGAATAAACTAATGGCAAAAAACGCATACCCAATACCACTCATCACCGAGCTTTTTGACAGGCTTAAGGGCACTTCGATTTTTACCATATTGGACCTACGGGCCGCTTACAATCTGGTTCGCATTCGAGCAGGTGATGAGTAGAAAACTGCCTTTAATACTCGAGCTGGGCACTACGAGTATCTAGTAATGCCATTTGGGCTGTGTAATGCCCCCGCAGTTTTCCAGGAACTGATAAACGATGTTCTGAGAGATATGTTACAGACATGTGTTGTGGTGTACCTTGACAATATACTGATTTACTCCCAAAACATGGCACAGCACATCAAAGATGTAGCCGCAGTATTTCTACGACTCCGTGAGAACAAATTATTTTGTAAATTGGAAAAATGTGAGTTTCATAGAACCAGTGTGCCATTCTTGGGGTTCATTATTGGCAATGATGGCATTGCAATGACAAAGAAAAGTTGTCAGCTGTCCTACAATGGCCAAAACCCAAGGGTCTTAAAGCCATACAACGTTTCCTGGGTTTCGCTAATTATTATAGGAGGTTTATTAAGAACTTTTCTTCCATTGTCAAACCTCTGTCCGATCTTATGCACAAGGGTGCTAATCCTTCTTGTTGGCCGCTATCTGCTGAGAATGCCTTTGAGAATTTGAAGCTGGAATTTGCTGCGGCTCCTGTGTTATCCCACCCCAATCCTCTACTTCCATTTACGTTAGAGGTTGATGCCTCAGATATTGGGGTCGGGGCAGTACTTTCGCAACGACACGATAAAGGTGAAACTCTCAGACCTTGTGAGTTTTTCTCAAAAAAGTTGACTGTCACTCAAAGCCACTATGAGATAGGTGACAGAGAATTATTGGCCATTATCCTCGCTCTTAAGGAATGGCGTCATTTGCTTGAAGGTACTAAGAATCCTGTCTTAATTCTAACAGATCATAAAAATCTGACTTATCTCTCGGAGGCCAAGAGATTGTCCTCTCGTCAGGCCAGGTGGGCACTGTTCCTGTCTCGATTTAATTTCATTGTATCATATTTACCGGGGTCAAAGAATATCAGGGCTGATGCACTGTCAAGACAATTTGAGGCCGACAGTGACAGAGTGGAAGCACCAGCACCTATCATCCAACCTGATAGAATACTGGCTACTATACGCATGAGTATTACTTCTCCTTTAGGGGAGGAGATCCTGGCCTCTCAGGGGTCGGCTCCCCATGAAACCCCAATGGGCAAATGTTTTGTCGCTGAACCATTTCGTACTAGGTTGCTCGAAACCTACCATTCCTCTAGGGCTGCGGGACATATTGGTAGAGACCAATTGTTATGGTCCCTTTCTCAGTTATTTTGGTGGCCTTCCATGAGAAACGATTGTGCCGAATTTACGAATGCCTGTGCCACCTGCGCCCGCGCTAAGACCCCGAGACATCTCCCAGTGGGCTTGCTTCAACCGGTGCCTAATGGCGAACGCCCCTGGTCTCATGTTTCCATTGATTTTATGGGAGAATTGCCTATGTCTAAGGGGTATTCCTTTATATTCATGGTGGTGGACAGGTTTTCTAAAATGGCTCATTTCGTGCCCCTCCGTGGCCTTCCTTCAGCTAAGGAATTGGCAATGGTGTTCGCCAGAGAAGTATTCCGGTTGCATGGAGTGCCTAGGGTACTGGTGTCTGACAGGGGGAGCCAGTTTGTGTCTAGATTTTGGAGGGCATTTTGCCAACAGATGGGCATACAGCTGTCCTTCTCCTCTGCCTACCATCCCCAGACCAATGGAGCCGCTGAACGAGCTAATCAGGGCTTGGAACAATTTCTCCGTTGTTTCGTTACTGACCATCATGATAATTGGTCCGACTTGTTGCCTTGGGCAGAGTTTGGCAGGAACTGTGCGGTCAATTCTTCATCTGGGAGCTCTCCGTTTCTGATTAATTATGGGTTCCAGCCCTGTTTGCTTCCAGATTCATTTCAGACGCAACAGATTCCAGCTCTGGATGAGCATATCGAGCAACTCCGTTCCACATGGGCACAAGTTCAGAGGGCACTTGGTCAGTCATTTCAGCGTCATCAGTGCCATGCTAATCGCAGAAGGCTTCCAGCGGTTTCCTTTCAGGTTGGGGATAGAGTATGGCTTTCCTCCAGAAATCTCAAACTGCAGGTTCCGTCTAATAAGTTGGCTCCCCGGTTTATTGGTCCATACAGAGTTATTCGCAAAATTAACCCTGTCTCCTATACACTAGACCTACCTGCATCCATGCGTATCCATAATGTGTTCCATGTGTCCCTTCTTAAGCCTCTGGTTTGCAATCGCTATACTACCACACCTGTGGTGCCAGGACCTGTTGAGGTCGAGGGCCAGGAGGAGTACGAGGTTCAGAGCATTATTGATTCCCGTAGGCTTAGAGGAAGGGTACAGTACCTGGTACATTGGAAAGGGTACGGTCCTGAGGATCGATCATGGGTGGATAGTAAGGACCTTCATGCACCTAGGCTGACTAGGGTCTTTCATGCCAATTACCCACAGAAACCTAAACCCTATTCTAGGAGAGGGGGTCTTTGAAAGGGGTGTACTATCACGGTGCCCGTGATTGCTGCAGTTCCTTGTCTGTCACCAGTAGGGGGCTTCTATTGGCTGTCTGCAGATAGCCCGCCTCTTATTGCCTATTTAAACCTGGATTGGGCACCCTTTGAGTGCCCTTTCGTGTTGTTTCTGACCTTCTTGCTATCACTATGCCAGTGATAGCTGGGCCTCTGTTCCAGTGTTCCTGAGTTCCTGATCTCATGTGTTCCTGAGTTCCTGATCTCTACTGTTCCAGTGTTTCCTGCCTGCTGAGTTGTTCCAGTCCTGGTTCCGGCCTAGTCTCTGGTGTTGCAGTTCCTGCTGAACTTCTTCTCTGCCGTTTCCTGACCTGACTGATCGTTGCTGGTTCCTGTCATCTCATCGCCTGTCTCCTGTATCCTGGCGACCTCCTGCCTGGTCGCATCGGCGACATTGCTTGTTACTCCAGTGTGCAGTCACTGGTTTGCTCCAAAGCCTATCGGCTATACAATCCTGTGTTGGTCCCAGCGTGTGGACGCTGGTTTACTCCTAAGCCTTGCGGCTATACAAAACTCGCTTGTTACACCAGTGTGCAGTCGCTGGTTTGCTCCAAAGCCTATCGGCTATACAATCCTGTGATGGTCCCAGCGTGCGGACGCTGGTTTGCTCCTAAGCCTTGCGGCTATACAAAACTCGCTTGTTACACCAGTGTGCGGTCACTGGTTTGCTCCAAAGCCTATCGGCTATACAATCCTGCGTTGGTCCCAGCGTGCGGACGCTGGTTTGCTCCTAAGCCTTGCGGCTATACAAACTCACTTGTTACACCAGTGTGCGGTCACTGGTTTGCTCCAAAGCCTATCGGCTATACAATACTGTGTTGGTCCCAGAGTGCGGATGCTGGTTTGCTCCTAAGCCTTGCGGCTATACAAAACTCGCTTGTTACACCAGTGTGCGGTCACTGGTTTGCTCCAAAAGCCTATCAGCTATACATTCCTGTGTTGGTCCCAGTGTGCGGACGCTGGTTTGCTCCTAAGCCTTGCGGCTATACAAACTCGCTTGTTACACCAGTGTGCGGTCACTGGTTTGCTCCAAAGCCTATCGGCTATACAATCCTGTGTTGGTCCCAGCGTGCGGACACTGGTTTGCTCCTAAGCCTTTCGGCTATACAAACTCGCTTGTTACACCAGTGTGCGGTCACTGGTTTGCTTCAAAGCCTATCGACTATATTATCCTGTGTTGGTCCCAGCGTGCGGACGCTGGTTTGCTCCTAAGCCTTGCGGCTATACAAAACTTGCTTGTTACACCAGTGTGCGGTCACTGGTTTGCTCCAAAGCCTATCGGCTATACAAGTCGGTATTGGTCCCAGCGTGCGGACGCTGGTTTGCTCCAAAGTCTTGCGGCTTTACGATTCCCCTGTTGGTCTCAGTGTGTGTACACTGGGTTGCTTACGATCCTGTCAATTTGTCATTACCATCTGACTGCTGCTACTATCTCTGGGCTGCCCTGCCCGGTATTGGTAAGGCCGGTAGAACCTTTTGCCACATTCCATCTGAGGTTGCCTTACCTGGTATTGGCAGGGCCGGTAGAGCCTACATTGTGAATCTTTTAAGGCTGCCTTGCCCGGTAAATTGGTAAGGCCGGTAGAACCATTATGCTATTCCATCTGCAGGTTGCCTTACCTGGTATTGGCAAGGCCGGTAGAGCCTAAAATTCTGCTACTTCAGACTGTCCTGTCCGGTATATTCACAGGACCGGTAGAGTCTGTCTTCTGTCTTGTTATATTCTGTATATATCTGTATGTATGTGTTTGCCATCCTACGTTATCAATTTATTATTTCAATAAAATAGATTTTTACCTAAAACTTGTGTCTGAGAGTCATAATAAACCGTGACACATACTCAGACGATGTAACTCACCACTAATGTAAAGCACTTAAAAAAATCTGCAAATATCATCTGATTGAAATCCAGAGCAACACTAAAATATAAGTGTGAAAAAATGGTGTTTCTCTTCCTCACTGCAGGATTTGGGAGGGATTGGTGATAGTGTGGCAGCAAAAAAATTTATAAAATGCAAATAGAATGAAAACCAGGGCTGTCTACTCTTCTACAACATATACTTTTGGGGGTAAAATTCATTGCAGCATTGCCAAACAGCCCGAAATGAGACAAGGCACCTGCTGTAAAAATGGCATGGCTGTAAAAGGAAATGCACATATTCCAACTGGGCCCAGTAACTCCCCCAAACCCTGACAAACCCATGCATATGGGGTATTGTCTTACTCAGAAGAAAGAGCTAAACACTAATCAATGCAGTTTTTAAAATCTACACCTATCCTGTACTTGAAATTCACATCAACATTGATCTAAGTGTGAAAAATGCTGAATTCTTTACTTATGTCAAGTTTTACGAGGGATTGGTGGTAAAATGGCAGTGTAAAAAATTTGAAAACAGACCTAAAATGAAAGCTGGGGGTTTCTATGTATATGGGGTATTGTCTTACTCAGAAGAAGGGGCTAAACGCTAATCAATGCAGTTTTTAAAATCTACACCTATCATGTGCTTGAAATTCACATCAACATTGAAGTGAAAGTGTGAAAAACGCTGTTTTTTTTTACTTCAGTCAAGATTTACGAGGGATTGGTGGTAAAATGGCTGCGTAAAAAATTTGGAAAAATGCATAAAATAAAAGCCTGGTGTGTCTACTTTCCAAAAATATACACTGTTGGGGGGAAATCTTAGAGTGGAGCACTGTTACACAGCCCCATATGAGACATGGCACCAGTTAAGCAAGATGTGAAAATTCAAAATTTGTTCAAAATTGGGCCCCGTAGCTCCCCAGAACTTAAGAAACCTATTCATATGGGGTATTGCCATCTCAGAAGAAGAAGCTGAACAGTAAACAATGCATTTTTTAAAACCTTCACCTGTCATGTGCTTGAAATTCACATCAACGTTGAAGTCAAAGTGTGAAAAACGCTGATTTTTTTTACTTAGGTCAAAATTTACGAGGGTTTGGTGGTAAAATGGCTGCGTAAAAAATGTGAAAACATACATAAAATGAATGCCTGGGGTGTCTACTTTCCAAAAATAAACACTTTTTGGGGGAAATTTTAAAGTGGAGCACTGATATACAGCCCCAAATGAGACATGGCACCAGTGACGCAAGCTGTGAAAATTCAAGGTGTGATACTGGAAACGTGCATGTTCCAATTTGGGCCCCGTAGATCCCCCAAACCTTGAGAAACCTATGCATATGGGATATTGCCACACTCAGAAGAAGAAGCTGAACAGTAAACAATGCATTTTTAAAAATCTTCACCTATCATGTGCTTGAAATTCACATCAACATTGAAGTCAAAGTGTGAAAAACTCGTTTTTTTTTATTTACATCAAGGATTGGTAGTAAAATGGCTTTGTAAAAAATTGTTCCAATTTTGGCCCCGTAGCTCCCCCAAACCTTGAGAAACCTATGCATATGGGGTATTGCCGTACTCAGAAGAAGGAGCTGAACACTAAACAATGGATATTTTTAAATTTTCAACTATCCCATGCTTGATATCAACAGTAATATTGAAATGTAAGTGTAAAAACTGCAAAAAAAAAAAAAAAATATTACCACAATTTTGAAAAATATTTCTGGAAAAATAGCTGCATAAAAAACTCCAAAATTCCCCTGATTATTTACCTTATGTTGTCTAGTTTTCAGAAACATATACCTTTTTGGGACAATTTGGTTCTGGCACCATCAATTAAGCTATGATGCTCACATGCCAATTGTTGAAGAATTACAGGTTGGAAATAATGGCATCCATCTTGTAATATTTACCTTGTAAATGTGAGAAAAGGATTGAAAAACTAGACATATGGGGTATTCTTATATTCACTACCCCATATGCCTAGAATCGTAGAGGAATTTTTTGTAATGAACTAATAGTATGTAAATCCTGACAGGAAAATGTAAGCAAAATGTTGTTTTTTTTATTTTTTCCCCTTTTTTTCTATTTTAATCAAATTAAACAATGAGATATTCATATAATTGTGGTATCAAAAGGAAGCACTACTTGTGCTTAAAAAAAACAGTATATAATTTGTATGGGTGTACAAAAGGAATTAAAGAGAAAATATGGTTGAACAAAGACATAGTCAAAAAAGTCAAAATTGCTACGGTCCTTAAGTCATATTGAACTCAGATTTTCCCGGTCTTTAGGGGGTTAAACAAATATTCATATTTTAGATTTCTACAATGTAATATCTTCCTTGAAATTCTAACCTCATAATTGCCAACTTACACTAAAAACCTATTCATATAGGGTGTTTTTCTAATGGGAGAACTAGTGGAATTTATTAAGAGGTAAATTACAGAACCCACATTGAGCACAGACAGTAAGGGGCAGAATCCTAAAAATATTTTCTTTGTTTATAATATGTACAATTCTAGGCAATCCAAAATCTATGCCCAAATACAGTCAATGATTTTAGTGAAATAGTTACTTCCAACTGGTAAATCTTCACAAAGTCAATGTCCCAAGCTTGTAAGTGAAATCACCACAAATGATAAGATTCAAAGTCTGTATCAATTCTGCAGAAGATTGCTCCACTTATTTGCTTTTTTTGTAAGGAGGTTCTCTCCGGTGATGTATATGTTGGAATATATATAGATATCCAGTCAGCATTAGTTCTATATAACACTAATTCAAATAAAATATCCACTTACTTATTTGACTCTTTGTGTCTAGGGTGGAGGGATTATCAAAAGGATTTTCTTTCCTCTCCATCCATAAACATAGAGGGGGAAATTCTGCAATTAGTTTCCAATCACAAATGCATAACACTGATGCGTAAATATCTACTTACACATTAAGTTACTGCAGTTCAGCAAGAATCTCGTCACCGATTCCAATTTGTTGTTCTCAAAATCTTAAAAGTATTGGTATCATACGTTTCCCGTGTTCTCCAGATTGCCAATATAAAGAAGCAGATTACGGGGTTACTTTAGGTCAAGGGAACACCACTCTCCCAAACCCTGTATCCACTTACACTTCAGAAGTCTTAATTGGACAGCAATGTTATTCTGTCTTTTAGAATACTCCTTAAACTCAATTGTAACGGTTTTATTGACACTCAGACACGGAAGGTTTGGGTAAAATGCAATTTTATTAAAGGAAACCATAATAAAATAACCCTCGCGGGTCCAGTATGTATGCAACAGTATATTACTGACACAGGACAGGTAGCAGTGCAAAATACCCACACAGGTCCAGTATATATATATATATATATATATATACACAATACAATACTATACTGACACAGGACAGGTTCCAGTTATTAGTAACCACACAGGTCCAGTATATATATTTACAATACTATACTGACACAGGTCAGGCACAATTCGTGTGAGTCCAAAAAATACAGATAATGATTACTGTTAGGCCGGGAGGACGGGTAGGCCCTAATAGTGCAGTGGCCCTTAATATACTCTCTACGCAGAGAGTGACACAATGGCGACCAAGGCAGCAACAGCAACGAAGGACCTGGACAAACAACAGACTAACGTTGCTGCCAGAGGAGGACTACCACAGAGGCACGGAGTAACGCAAACAGTGACTGCAAAGGCTGTACCCAATGTGCCAGGCACCAATCCACAAGGGGTTAACGAATGTTCAGACCTCAAATCGAGTACCAGTATGGAAAAAGCGTGAGGTGCCCAGGAAGACCAACCTCAGCTAGAGCAGTATAGGTCAAGCGTACCGTGGTGCTATAGAGGGAACGCAACACCGGATGTATATCACAAGGCACAATACTGATCGGTATACAGTAACTGACTGCCTGAGCAGTAACGGAGGCACAGAGGATCTGTCCGTGGACAGAGAGAGAGCCAAAAGTATGGCCCACAACCGGATACCGGATGGGTAGTAAGGACCGGAACGGTACACAGAACAGGAACGTCAGCCAGGCTGGGTCAACACCCAGAGCAGGAACGTCAGCCAATCCGGGTCGATACACAGAGCAGGAACGTCAGCCGGGCCGGGTCGGTACACAGAGCTGGATCGTCAGCCAATCTGAGTTGGTACACAGAGCAGGAACATCAGCCGGGCCGGGTTGGTACACGGAGCGGGAACATCAGCCAATCTGGGTCGGTACACAGAGCAGGAACGATTCAGGCAGTCCGGGTCATACACAGGAAACACACGAATTCTGGAGCAAGCGCTGGTAACGGAAATACCACGAAAGGGCACTGCAGAAGTGACAGGGCTCTGTATATAAAGTTATTTACTGGGTGGAGCAACACCACGTTAGTCAATAAGAGTGAGTCAGGAAAAACACAGTAATAATGTCGCCAGCAATAACACGGTCACCGTGATATCAATACAATTATAGGGACTTGGAAAAATGGGATTTATTGAAAAATACTTGCACATAGAAAAAAATAAAACTATTCTAAACTGTCATTTAAAATGGTCTGTTTATGAGGAAGTCACCAGCTTTCACACAGTGCAACTGAATGGATTTTTAATTTGTAGAAAGATTCAGTACCCGGCCTATGTACTACATCTCTCATAAAGTTACACGGTGTTAAGTAACGTGTGGCTCCAACACTACAGGACCACCTATCTGTACCCTCAATGGCCAACGCCTTTTGTGTATTTCACACTTCCTCAATTTATCATAAACTATTAATTTAAACTAAAAAATGGGTAACGACATATAGGGGATTCTGGAAGGTCATTTAAATGAACTTAAGCTGCCACAAGATGTTTCTTTCATTTTAATGAGCTATAGCTGAAATAATCAGTGCCACCATCAGGCAACAACTATTTTAATGTCAATGAGTCAGATAATGTGTGGTTTCTTCACTAATATATTGGCCATCTATTACAACTCTCTGTTTCCCTTAATCTTAGATGGCACACGTGTATACTTTCTAGATCATTTTTATACTTTGGTTATCTAGTTTCTCTCCTGGAGTATCTCTTTCCATGTTCAAATGATTGAGGTTTAGGAAAGTGTATACATTTGTGTGGTACTTGTATCGGTAATATGTTGTAAATCTCCCCTACATTGTGTTCCTAGTAAGGTTTTGGATTTTGCCAACTTCACCATATTAGTTGCTTGGTGAATATGTGTTTGTTCCAGCACTAGAATAAGGAGCAATTCTGATTTACA
This sequence comes from Rhinophrynus dorsalis, assembly GCA_037306005.1. Classification (NCBI taxonomy): domain Eukaryota; kingdom Metazoa; phylum Chordata; class Amphibia; order Anura; family Rhinophrynidae; genus Rhinophrynus; species Rhinophrynus dorsalis. Next base: position 366,549,026 of record CM074722.1, on the reverse strand, counting down.
TACTTACATAGTTACATAGTAAATTAGGATGAAAAATGACACAAGTCCAACCAAAAAAATGTGAATTGTATAAGCCTTCCTGACTTCAGTTTACTAGGACTTCCACTTTTATATACTACTACACAATACAACCCTGTATGTTTCCTTCTGCTAGAAATGCATCTAATCTTCTCTTAAATGTATCCATTGTATCTGCCATTACCACATCCTGGTCAAAGTATGCCACAATTTAACAGACTTTTCTGTAAAAAAAATTCCTTCCTCTGCTGAAGTTGAAGCCTAATTTCCTCTAATCTTAAGGGGTAACCCCTAGTTATATAATCAGGCCTTGGAATGAAAAGCTGACTAGAGAGACCCTTGTACTGACCTCACAAATACTTATGCAGTGTTGCAAGATTCCCTCTTAGATGTCTTTTCTCTAGAGTAAATAAACTAAGTTTGGCTAGACATTCTTCATCATTCAATCTCTCAATTCCCTTATTTAATTTTGTTGCTCTTCTCTAGTTTTAGAGTTTCCTTTTTCAGAACTGGTGCCCAAAACTGCAGAGCATATTTTAAGTGAGGTGTTGCCAAGAATTTGTACAGTGGTAAAAGGATGTTATCCACTGGTGCTCCAATGCCCCTTTTTATGCAATACAAGACTTTGTTTGCTTTTGCTACTGCTGTCTGACACTGATCATTATTTCCAAGTTTGCAATTTATAATGATTCCTTAATCTTTCTCTAGCAATGATACTCATAGAATGATTCCATTAAGTAGAACTGCAATTTGTTCGTCCAAGATGCATAGCTTTACATTTCCCACAATAATCTTCATATTCTATTTGTTGTCCCAATATTCCATTTTAAATAAATCCTTTTTAAAGAACAAACATCCTGCTCTGAATGTTTTACCCTGCAAAATTTAGTGTCATCTGCAAATATTAAAAATTTGCTTTCTATACCTATATCCAGGAAAGTTATAAACATTAAAGAGCAGTGGACCAAGTACTGAACCCTGAGGTGCTTTACTCTCAACTTTTTTTCATTTACAACAGCACACTGTTCCCCCATGCTTCAACTATTTTTTTAGCCAGTTGCAAATTTTCTATCCAACTACCTTATTTTATACACCAGCCTCATGAGAGGCATTGTATCCAATGCCTTTGCAAAATCTACATATACAACATTTACTGCTTTATCATTATTTAGGTTGTTACTTCTTTGATTGGCAAGATCTATTCATCATAAAACCATGTTGATTCCTGATAATAATCTTATCTTCCACAGTGTATTCCTGAATATAATCCCTTATTATTCCTTGTAGCAGCTTTCCTACCGAGGTCAAACTCACAACTCTATAATTCTAAAGGTTCTATTTTAGTTTCCTTCTTAAAATTAAGGCACAACATTGGCTTTACACCAATCTTGTGGCACAGAGCCTGTGAACAGTCTTTAAAGATTACAAAAAGTAGTCTTGCTAACATACCCAAAGAACCCTTGGATGTATAACATCAGGACCAGGAGCTTTGTCAGTCTTAATTTATGCCAGTCTTTCCTCTCCTTGTGTTAACCCAATATTTGATAATGGTATAGTCGTAATTGTTATTTCTCTGTCGTCCAATACAGGTTACTGGTAACTCTGGATAGGCGATCTGCCCCTTTAACTAGGCAGGAACAATTCTAGAATTGTATGCAGGGGGTGGTGCCTACCTTCCCTCCTTGGGTGCAGCTAGCCAACCAGCCCCAGAAAGATTTGTTCCTTGGTGAAGATAACACACAGGCAAGAGAACAGCTCTGCTATAGTTTTAGAAACTTTTTTATTTTTCTGTTAGAAATGGGTGGATTACCATAACTGACAATGCCCTTAGATGTGGCTAGCTCAGTATCCAGGTGCTTTTTGTGGACCTTAAGCCCTGAGGGGGAAAATCTTGATTAAAAGTGCTTCCCCAGGAGTTACCCACTGAGGTTACTTCTTACTACATGGTATTCTGAAGACAGAAGAACTGCAGGAAAGATGAGCAACCCTTTCAGTGCTGCAGGTCCACTTGTCCCACAGTGCCCCTCCGCACAGGGGTGTCTTCATTGGAGTTCCTATTGCACACTCCTGCACTCATAAGGTCTATCTGTATGTCTGTTGGGTGTTTTGGAACAGGTTTATGTGGTAACTTAACCCTTTAGCTGTTGGATTTGCACTTTTTGGGGGGTTTCTAACACTTTTCCTACTGGTTTAGTGTTTTTTGGGTGTCCTCACATGTTCTAATGCTGTTTTGGGCATTTTAGTATTACACACTTAATTTTGTCAAATTTGAGTTCAGCGTGCTTTACCGCATAGACGCCATTGCTCCATTCACTTCTATGGGACTGTACTGTTTGGGATATATCTCTGCAACCGTTTAACCTAGCTCATTTTACTTGCCTGCCCTTGCTCTATCATCTGGTTCATGTTTCTAGTGTGTTGGGGGGCTCGGGGGGCTTCAGGAACTTTTTGGGGTACCTTTCTGGGAAAACTACATTTCCAGTGAGCGCTTGCTTTGCGTGCTTGTTTCTGATTGGCTCCTGTCGCTGCAGCCATTTTGTGATCTTTCCTAAACGAGTATCCTAAGCAGGGCTTGGACTCTCCTTCTCTCCTCTGCTGATTAACCCTTCGCCTGCCAGATAAGTTTATGTTAGCGATTTCTGAGGTGAAACTTTAATCCTACACACTATAATTGGGTGATTTCTTATACAGTAAGGTTATTTGACACTGTGAGAATGTCTATACCGCTGGTGCTTGATGCCAGACCTAAGACTAAGGAGGCTGGGGTCTCTGTATCCCCCATTGCGCAATGCTCTTCCTGTCACTCAGGGCTACCTAGAGAATTCTCAGGTCATTTATGCCCAGCATGTTCTGATGTCCCTGACAGCATTCCAGGGACCTCCAGCCATGCATTAGAGCCAGCTTGGGTGCAAGAGTTCAAGGCTGCTACTATGGACTTTAGGTTCACATTGCAACTCTTTCCATCCCAGTTACAGGGGGCCTTTCAGTCTTGGCAGGCCTCATCCTCAGTCAAGTCTTCCCTGCCCAAACCTCAAGTAGTACCTGACATGTCAGATTCCTCTGAGGAGGAACTGCTGGTGGATTCAGATGTTGAGGAATGTTCTATGTTGGGCTCCTCTCAGTTTTTTGGGGAGCCTTTTGAGGCTGATCCTGAACCCTCTGCTGAGGGCCTGATCAGAGCTGTCTTAACTACTCTTAACATTCCCTTAGTTCAGGAGGTTCCTTCTGACCCCTCTGATGTGTTCCAGGAGCCTAAAAAGCCCCTTACTTACGTTCCACCTAACCGCACTATTGACCCCCTTGTGTCCGAGGAGTGGAAATCCCCAGACAAGAAACCCTCTGTGTCCAAGAAATTTGCCAAGCTTTATCCCTTTTCTGAAGCTGAGCTTACTCAGTAGGTTCATCCTCCCAAAGTGGATGCTCCTGTTTCCAGGCTATCTAAGTCTACTGCTTTACCTGTCTCTGATGCCTCTGCTCTGAAAGATTGGACTGACAAGAAACTTGAGGTCTCCCTCAAGTCCATTTTTGCTACTGCTGGTTCTGCCATGCGTCCAGCATTCACAGCAGCATGGGTGAACCGGGCCATTGCGGTCTGGACTGAACAGCTCACCCGGGCTGTCCGTCACGATGTGCCTGCCTCGGATAAGTTGCGCCTTCTTGCCAACATTTCAGAGGCACAGCACTATGTTTCTGCTGCCTTATTTGATGCCATCTGTTTGGTGGCTAGGGTTTCCACCATGTCTGTGGTGGCCAGACGAGCTCTTTGGCTCAAGATCCGGTCTGCCGACACAGCTTCTAAGAAAGCATTACTCTCCCTACCCTTTCAGGGTACCTCCTTGTTTAGGCCAGATCTTAAGGATCTGATCAGTGAGGCTACAGGGGGTAAGAGTACTCTTCTACCCTTGGTTCCCAGGAAGAAATTGCCTCTTAAACATAATCGGTATTTTAGTTCCTTTCAGAATGAGACACATCAGGCGAACCAGATGGTTCCCTCAGCTCTGCGTACTTCCTCCAAGCCAAAACAACAATGGAAGCCCAAGGTCTCCTCCAAGCTCAAGGCTTCCAAGCCTTCTTTGTCATGACTCGCCAAATTCAGGTCCACACTATCACAGCATTTGGGAGGGTTCAGTGGGGGACCCATGGGTTTTACAGGTGGTGACGGGAGGGAACAGGATCCCTTTCATCTCTCTTCCTCCCTTTCGTTTTCGTCCTTCTCACACGCCTCAGGGTGCAGAAAAGCACAGTCTGTTCGACAGCGCTGTTCAGGCTCTTCTAGACAAGGATGTTCTAGAGCCGGTGCCAGTTCAGGACAGGGATATGGGTTTTTACTCAAACCTCTTTGTGGTCTCCAAGAAGGATGGTTGTTGTTGTCCCATTTTGGACTTGCAGAATCTCAATTCCTTTGTGACCCGGACTCATTATCACCAGGAGTCTCTACGCACGGTGATTGCTACCATGTCCCCGGGGGAATTCCTTGCTTCTCTGAATCTTCAAGATGTTTACTTACACATTGCCATTCAGCCAGAGAGCCGGCAGTACTTCTGGTTTGTCTGCAACAGGGGACATTTTCAGTTCTCAGCTCTTCCATTTGGTCTGACGACAGCTCCTCAGGTCTTCAACCATGTCCTGGGAGCACTGGTATTCGTCCTCCACCGGAATGGCATCAGAGTTACTACATACATAGATGACTTGCTTCTGAAAGCCCCATCTGCGGAACTTCTCTATCAGCAGGTGCAGCAATGCATTCATGCTCGCAACCATCACAGGTGGATCATCAACTTGGACAAGTGAGATCTTAGCCCATCTCAGTGTCTGATCTTCCTGGACCTTCTCTTCGACACTCAGAAGAGCATGGTCTTCCTCACGGACGAGGTGGCTCACTAGATCCCACAGAGTTTCTGCGGTTCTGGCTCAGGATCCAGTTTCAGTGAAGAAGCTATCCTCTCTAGTGAGAAAATTCATCCCCACCATAGAAGCGGTCCCGTTTGCCATGGCGCACACGAAGGAGCTCCAGAGGTTCGTGGTCCAGGTGTGCAAGGGTCAACTGGACCTTCTGAAGACGTCAGTTTCTCTTCTTCTTCATGTGGAAGTGAGTTTGTCATGGTGGCTCGACCTTTCCAACCTGCTGAAGGGCAAGTCCTTCCTGGTATCCTTCTGGACCAAGGTGACAACGGATGCCAGCCTCTCCAGCTGGGGAGTGGTCCTGGGTCACTTGAGCACTCAGGGTCAGTAGTCTCTGGAGGAATCCCTCCTTCTGATCAACATATTGGAGCTTTGGGCGATATTTCATGCCTTCGACATTGGACTTCTCAGTTGGAAGACTGTCCGGTCCGAGTAGAGTCCGACAACACCACGGCCGTGGCTTATATCATCAAGCAGGGCAGAACAAGAAATCTCGCCGCTTGGTTAGAGGTTGTAAGGAATGGTTTTTGGTGTTCTCCTCACGGTCAGTTGGGGGTTAATGCTCTGCATTAGGTTTCGCAACAGCAGAGGGGCAGGCACTGTAAGATGTAGTCTTTACCAGTATCATTTAGAGATGTCTCTATACTCAGTGTTATATAATCAGCACATACGCATGCGTAGTTTTAGACATCTTAGGGCGTAGCCTGTATTTTAACCTGTAACCAAGACAGCAGTGGTCAGAGCTATTTGTGGAGAGGTACAGTGTTGCTGTCTAGCCATTTGGGACGTATGGTCTGTCGGGCTATTCACCTCTGTTGACTGTACCTCATCCGAACTTGTGTGTTGCTGTGTAGCCATTTGGGACGTCTGGTCTGTCGGGCTATTCACCTGTATGTGATCCTAGGAGTTAGTGTTTACGGCTCTCACACACTGCTGTTTTGCTCCAGGGGATTAGAGATAAGTAACTTGTTTACTTATTGTATGTTTGTTTTGTATGTCTCCCATAAGTAACTTGTTTACTTATTGTATGTTTGTCTAATCTGTACTGTCATAAATCAGAGGTCAAGGCTATTTTGTCCTGAGCAGAAGAACACGTTCCTGCTATATCCGCAGTGCACATTCCTGGTGTAGACAATGTCATGGCGGACTTCCTCAGTCAACACACAGTGGACAGCGGAGAGTGGGAGCTACACCCAGAGGTGTTCCACCTCATTGTTCTGAAATAGGGTCCTCCTTACATCGACCTGATGGCGACAAGACACAACAGAAAGGTACCGAGGTTCTGCTCTCGGTGGAGAGACCCTCTGGCTCTGGCAGTAGATGTGATGTCCATTCCTTGGTTATTCCCTCTGGCCTACATCTTTCCTCCCCTCCCAATGTTACACAGGGTGTTACGGAAATTATGACTGGAGCGTTGTCCAGTCATTCTGATTGCTCCGTACTGGCCTCGTCAGTCGTGGTTTCCGGAGCTTCTGGATCGGTCAGGGTTCTACAGGGTTACCTGTGGAAAGAGGATGTTCATCGGCTAGCTTTGACGGTTTGGAAATTGAATCCTCAATATTGAAGAAGAAAGGGTTCGCTTTTGGTATGGTGGCTACTATGCTCAGTGCCCACAAACCTGTTTCCTCCAAGATCTAACTATCACGGTGCCCGTGATCCTGGTCTGACCGCGACATTGTTACTGTGCCTAATTTCTATGCTGCCTTCTCATTGGCCTGACATCTTTGCTCCACCCAGGGCTTGCCTTTTTATACCCTGTCAAATCTATTCTAAGCGCCCTTTCGTGGTGTATCTGAGCCTTACGTTTGTTACTGTGTTTCTGTTCGTGTATGACCTGGCCTTCCTGACGACGTTCCTGTGTTTCCTGAGTACTGCTCAGTTACCGACTTATCTGGCTGAGAACCCGCTCCGTTGCTGAACTGATCTGGCTGAGAACCCACTTCGTTACCGACTGATCTGGCTGAGAACCCGCTCCGTTGCTGAACTTATCTGGCTGAGAATCCGCTCGTTGCTGAACTGATCTGGCTGAGAACCCCCTCCGTTACCAACTGACCTGGCTGGGAACCCGCTTCATTGTTCAACGGATCTAGCTATAACCCTCTCTGTGCTATGCTGCCTAGCTTTTGAGCCGTGCCTTTGCTCCTGACCAGTTTGTGCTTCCGTTCGTTTGTAAACCAGTCCCTGCTGAGCCATTGTCCCGTTGCCATCCGTGCATGGCTGTGTCTCCTCCATTGTCCTAATGGGCAGCATTACATTCAACGGATTCCGGTTGCCTTGTTGGGGTGCGCTGCGTGGAGCTTATCTTATTTTATCGAACGAAGGCATAGCATTCATGCTATAGCCACTTACTCCTACCGCCTGTGGAGGTGTGTACACGCGACGTACCGGTACAGTGTTAGCAAGTGCTGACTGAGTTACTCTGATCTCTATGTGTCTCCCTCTGCGCTAATTGCTGGGCTCACTCCCTGTGGGAGTTCCTGTGTATCTCTGTGTGTCTCCTGTTAACTAGTTCAGTGCCTAGACTGTCTAGGCAATCCTTGTGCTCCTTCGTGTTGCAGTGCTTGGGTTAGGGCCAGCACTTGCATTAGCATGCACTTCCTGGTGTGTGGAGACCCTGAGCTCTTATTCCTGTCTAATGGCCATCGGGACTAGAGTCAGCATTTGCACTTGTTCCACTGTCCTTCCAGTGTTCGCCTATGATCCACCCCTAGCGCTCTAGGGTTTACCATTTGTAAGTGGTGGCCTCGTCACCCTGGGACCCCTGTGCCGTGGTCAATGTTGCCTCGTTGCCTCTTTGGGTTCTGTGCCACACAGGCGTCTGGGTCTCGTGCCAATTACCATCTCCAGGACTTCCTGCCATCTGGGTCTCGTGCCAATTACCATCTCCAGGACTTCCTGCCATCCTCTGTCCTGCTGCAGCTGGGGTCCAGTAGCCTGATCTCCCCAGGTTCTCTAGAGGAGGGTTGCCTGCCTTTGATACCTCCTGTTCCTGTATCCCATCTCAGTCATTCTGTTCACTGTCATTGCCTTATTGACTATATATATATATATATATATATATATATATATATATATATATATATATATATAAACAGTAATGAGAGGAGAGCACTAGTGAAATAATTAAAAACAATTTAATGCATAAAGCCTAGGATACAAAATATCTAAATAACATTCACTTTAGTAAAATAAACAAACAATCCTAGTAAAACTAGTTTAAATTAGTGAATTCACTAATAACAATAAAAAATAATAAAGGAAACAAAAAAAAAAATTAAAAAAGCATTAACCCCTTGATGTGCAATGTTCAAAAAATGGTCTCATGTATAAAAAAACGGTACCGTAAATAGACTAATATCCAGCGGGCAGGTGCCTTATAGATGATATTCACGCTTGATATACTGAATCTCTCCCGTCTTCACGGCTGTATCATTAGGGATCCATTTCCCAAGTATAAGGATCTTACTTATTCAGCAGCGGGCAGAGGTGTATGTTTTTCAAGCACATATGTCAGTGCTCCCTGGCTGTGAGTCCAAATGTCTGAATCCCAGCAGGAGTCTGTTTCAGAGGCAGTGGACAGCAGCTGATACTGCCAGGTGAGCACAATCAGGCTGGTCTGTAAACCACAATCCACAGCACCTACCGGCTATAGGAGTATAAAATTCCAAATATTCATGAGACTGTATAAAAGTTGTAATAAAATAAAAACTGTATAGAAGCACAATGGGGTCAGCAAGGTCCGACGAGTTTCGTATCTGTAAATACTTCTTCAGGGATATGAGTGCAATAGATTTAATGTCAGTTAAATAGTAGTATCATTCTTGTTTGACCAATCAATGTCTCAGCAAATGAAGCAAATCCAGATGAAGCATGTTAATTATAATGAATCAACACATACATTCTGTCTAGTGCTGCAAAAACATGATCAAATAACTACAATAACAATCTGACCCTATTTTGTAGAGAAAGTATGAAATAAAGTATCTACATATCATTACTACACACTATAGCCATAGAGCTATAATAAATATCAAAAATACACATCAAAAATAGATATTCCCACTTTCATCTAAATGGATCTCCTGTATATAACATGTGGAAAAGGAGATCACACACAGTGAAAACAAAAAATTCTACGAAAATGCCCCAGATACAGATAAGAAAAAGAAACTGCTAGAGGTGTAACGTGTGCATAACAATAAGTAATAAAGGTAAGTAAAATACGTGTAAAACATATAAAACCTGATCAAATGAAGGTGGACACATCCAATCTGTCTTTGTGACCTCCTGGAACAATGGAGTCACAACGATAGATCCAATAGGTCTCCCTTTGACAAAGGAGATGAAAGCGTTCCCCCTCATTAAAATGACTAGAAATATGTTCCAGGGGGAGAAGAGTGGTACCTTCTATATTACCTTGATGATAGTCCCTATAATGTAGAGCCAATGGATATTTATGATCTATAGAAATGATGGCCCTCCTGTGTTCAAGGAACCTATCCTTTAATCTTCGCTTTGTGCGGCCAATATAAAGCTTATCACATGGACATTTTATACTGTTTACCATGTATTGTATTGTATTGTATTACAATTAATAAAACTTTTAACAGTATGAATATTCCCCTGTCCATCTGTAAACTCTTTATTGTTGTGAGCTATAAATTTACAGGTGATGGAAATCTTTCCAGGTGTTTGTGTGTTTGTGTGTGTGTATGTGTCAATATACTGAATTGTCCATAGAGTACTAATTTGCATTTGAGAACATGGTTCAGAGATATTGCTGTTTGTGTAGATTGAATTTGCTAATATATCCACTGTTAATGAAGATGCTAGACTGCAGGGGGCAACTCTTCCTTGTCATATTATATAACTTCAGTCTTTATTTACTTCAAGAAGCTCATTGTAGGATATTTTTTCAATTCCAGAAGCTTGCCTATCAGTTTTCTTTACAGCCCTCCCATAATACATATCTATAACATAAATTAGGTCAAAAAATATACAAGTCCATCAAGTTTAACCTTTGCCTCATAACCCAGAGACATGAGGATTATATAGCTTTCCTGCTGCCAGATAAGCTAGTCTTTATAAGACATTCCTGTTTTTCCTTCTAATACACAGTATAACCCTGTATGTTCCCTTTTGAAAGAAATGTATCTAATCTTCTCTTAAAGGTATCCATTGTATCTGCCATAACCACATGCTTTGGCAAGGAATTCCATAATTTAACAGACCTTACTGTAAACAACCCTTTCCTCTGCTGAAGTTGAAACCTCTAATCTGAAGTGGTGTCCCCTGGTTATTTGATCAGACCTTGGAATGAATAGCTCACCAGAAAGATCCCTGTACTGACATTTCATCTACTTTTACACTGTGATAAGATCTCCTCTTAGTCGTCTTTTCTTTAGGGTAAATAAACCAAGTTTGTCTAGTTGTTCTTCATATGTCATGCCTTCCATTCCCTTAATTAATTTTGTTGCTCTTTGCAAAATCTAGATGTACCACATCAGCTGCCTTATCCTTATCTAGTTTGCTGCTTATGTCTTCATAGAAGCTGAAAAGATTAGTTTGGCATGATCTATTCCTCATAAAACCATGTTAATCCCTGCTTATAATCTTATTTTTATAGTGTAATCCTGCATATAATCCCTTATTATCCCTTCTAGCGGTTTTCCCTCTACAGAGGTCAAACTCACAGGTCTATAATTCCCAGGTTCTGTTTTAGTTCCCTTCTTAAATTGAGGCACTACACTGGCTTTATGCCAATCTTGTGGCACTTAGCATGTGGTGAGAGAATCATTAAAGAGTAAACAAGGGTCTTGCTAATACTGCTAATACTGCACTAATACTGCACTGTTCCTGAAGAACCCTTGGATATATACCATCAGGACCAAGTGCTTTGTCTGTCTTAGCAATTCTACCTTCAATATGTATTTTTGCTAACCCAATTGCCTTTTTGCAATCTTTGTTGCACTCCCTGTATTTTAAGAAAGAATGTTCAGTTCGTTCAGACTTAAATAGTTTAAATGCCTTTGTTCTCCTTGCCATTTCCCTCTTTACATTTGCAGTTAACCACATTGGCTGTGAGCTATTTCTTTTACATTTGTTCCCCACTGGGGAAATTTGAATTCTGACCATTTTTCCTCAGTATTTTTGTCTTTGAATAATTTATCCCAGTCTATGTGTTGCATTAATGCTCTTAACATTTTGAAGTTAGCTTTTTTAAAATTAAGAGTTGTGGTTAAACCTATACAGTTTTGTTTTGGCAAACTGATCTCAAATGTAACCATGCTGAGATCACTGTTTCCCAAAAGTTTACCCACATTATTTAATATTGTATACCATGTCTATGTTATTCATTATTACTATGTCCAGTACATTGTTATTCTTGAGGGCACTTCCACCATTTGTGACATGTAACTTTCCCGAAGCATGCTCACAAACCTGCTTCCTTTAGCACTCTGACAGGTCTAATTTTTCCAGTTGACAACAGGATAGTTAAAGTCATACCCACCAACACCTTTTTTTTTAACCTTTTACGCCACATTTAGTCTCAATTTCTATCCACAAGGACTCCATATTATGGCCAGTTTCCTCACTAATATCATCTCTTAATATTGGATTTAGCTCTGACTTCAAATATAAGCACACACATCCCCTTTTTCTATTAATCCTTTCACTCTTAAACAGGGAAGAGCCCTCTATATTACAGCCCAATCATGTGTATCATCCCACCATGTTTCATTTATACCAATAATGACCACATGCTCATTTACCACCAGTTCTAGTTCTCCCATTTTATCTACCATACTTCCTGCATTTGCCAACATATAATTAATTTTGAAGTCTTTACATATTTTAGCCCCTACACACCTTTTTTTCTACATCTTCATTTAATAGGAGTTCCTCCCTATTGGCTACATATATCCCCACCCCTTCTCCACCTCCATGATAATTTACTTGGATCCAGTTCCTAGCTAGTTTATCTCCCCCATTTTTGCCATCTATACCCTCCCCCCGTTTCCTAGTTTAAAAGCTCCTCCAACCTTCTTAGCATTCTATCCCCTAGCACGTTGGCTCTCCTACCATTTAAGTGCAATCCATGACTGTCATATAGATTGTACCCAAGGGCAAATTCAGCCCATTGCTCTAAAAACCTAAAACCCTCCTTCCTACACCAATACTTGAGCAATGCATTTAGCTCCCTGAGCTCTCTCTGCCTACCTGCACTGGTGCATGGCACAGGTAGTTTTTTAGAAAACACTACCCTATTGATCCTTGCCTTGAACTTGCACCCTAAATCCCTGAAATCATTCTTTATGGGCCTCCATCTTCCTCAAACTTTGTCATTGGCACCAATATGTACCATGACCGCTGGATCACTTCCAGTCCCTCCCAATAATCTGTCTGCCCTGTCCACAATATGCCCAGCCCGAGCACCTGGGAGACAACATACTGAACAGAATGGGTATGGGACAGTTGGAGTTTTACTGCTTAACAGCTGGATGGCCTCAACTGAAAAACTCTTCTATATATCAATATAAAAAACATAGTTTTTTTTCCAGGATGTATTAGTTAGTATAGTATACATGTAAGCAGGAGTAGCCAACCTTCTTATTCAACTCAAGAGCTGCAAACAGTACATGATATTTGTACTTGAACTACAGTGGATCAGTCAGTGCCCCTGTCACTTTAACTGACCTACCTGTGCTCAAGCAGAGATATCCTGAAAATTATGAGAGTTAGCAGGAGTGATAAATAACAAGGAGCATGATTTTGGGGTAAACCAAATTAAACTTAGAGAACAAGTAAAACTGATTTTAATGGAGCTTTTGATCTCTTGGGTGCTATGAAGTCTCTCAATACATATATGCTTGATGATGTTTTGTAAATCTCTGTCAAGGTTTTGCTGAGCTGCTCCCATTCTCCCTATTGATTCTGCTGCCTTAGCTAATCCATTGTTCTATTATCCACTGCTGCTGTCTTCTGAGTTTCTGGCTCTGGCTGTATCAGCTGATCTCTCTGATTACTCACCTGACTGTTATCATCCAACCTTCTCAGGGTATTTATAGCAGCTTGGCTCACTTCCTCATTGTTCATTGAGATTGAACATTGATTGACAGAACATTGATGATTGAACAACGGATTGACACATTGATTGAGCATTGATGATTCTTTGTGATTGATTCGGATTCGGGAACAACACTCATTCTTGCTTCGACCTGAGATTGATTCAGCATGCTGAGAGATTGATTCGGCACGCTGAGATTCGGACGATGGCACAGACATTGAGATTGATTCCTGAGACGGAAGAGATTACTGCAGAATAGCAGATTTACAGACTCAACACTGAGTGACTCTCTACGCTGATTCACCACTGACTGGAACACATTCTCTCTCAGACAGGCTGAGGGAGATAGAGACAGCAGACGTTGATCACCCTGCAAAGAAGCTGTATTCACAAATGCTCTTTTAAGAGCAATTGCAAGCAAACAATTTAGGGTGCTGAAACTGAGCGTCTTGACCACACTGAACAGCTAGACTGAAGGGTAGCTGGAATCTGTGCTCATTGAGCCCTTTTTCCCACAAACTCTTTAGTTGCAGAAGAGCCTGTATTCACAAGTGTCCTTTTTAGGGCAATTTTCATTTTTCACTTTTCATATTCCTCTATTTTAGGATGGCAGAAATGTTGAAACCCCTGCTTGAAGACACCACTGAGAAGATGGAGTTCTCCCTAGTGCAATGAAAATGTGGGCGAAAGAACCCCAACGCCTCCTCTCCGCCAGCCTCCCCAACAAAGGTAAAAGTGGCCAAACATGTGGAAGAGAAAGGCGTAGAAACTAGAAACAGCTTTGCACCACTTCAGGATCTAGACACCTGCCCTGGAACTAGTTGTTTGACACCCAAGAAGGCTCGGATTCCACCGGTGTTTGTTAAGAGCCTGAAGACTCACAGGGACCTGGTTGACTTGCTGAGAGACCAGTGTGCCGTGTCTTCCTTCACGACCAAGCCCCATGGCGAACACGTGAAGATTTTGCTCACCACGGTGGAGGACTACAGGAGTGTGACAGCCACCTTCACTGAACAAGGTCTCCAGTATTACACCTTCCCACTGGAACGAGCGAGGTCCCAGAGGTTTGTGATCTGAGGCCTCCCAGCAAACACAAACACTGTAGACATCGCAGAGGAACTTGCAGAACTCTGCCTCCCAGTTAAGAGTGTCGTGCAGCTGACCTCGCCAGCGGACAAGAAAAGGAAATTCCCGCTATTTGTAGCCACCCTGGCACAAACTAGCGATGGTAAACCAGCAGACTTGACAAAGATCACACGGCTATGCAGCTGTGTAGTTACAACAGAGGCACCAAAAAGCAGACGAGGACCGATCATGTGCTACAACTGCCAGCGTATCGGCCACACATCCGCCTTCTGCCACCAGGAGCCACGCTGCACGCGATGTGGGGAGAATCACGCATCGCAACACTGCCCCAGAGAATGAACAAAACCAGCAACATGTGCCAACTGCAAAGGGCCTCACCCTGCCAGCTACCGCGGATGCCCAGCCCTGACCAAGGCAAAACAGGACGAGCATCAGAGGAGAGAACCACGCCCAGCGCAAGCACCACAGAACCCAGCTACCACTGCAATTGACTCGAAGAGAAACAGCGGACAACGCCACCAACGGCAAAGCACCACACATCGCCAGGAAGCAAAACAATCTACCACGTGGAAGAACAACCCACCTGACCCGCCATCAGGGCAAGGCCCAGCACAAACCCAGAAGACACCCACTACATCCGGGCTGAGCTACGCGGAGGTCCTAAACCCGCCACCCAACCCACCACGAGCTTCCACCCCGGCACAGGAAGAGGAAACTGCAAGCTCCATCAACTGAAAGACCATGATTTTGAAGATAGCAGCTTTTGTCGCAGAGCTGAATATTGACCCCACCATAGCGATGGTGGCAAGGCTCATCCTGAGCCTATTCCCGGGTGAAGAAGCAAACCAACATGGTATCTAAATCCAGCTATGCCATCGTGATGTGGAATGCCAATGGGGTCAAGAAGAAGACAGATGAACTTCTCCACCTTATGGAAACAAGAAAGATGAGTGCTGCCTTACTGTCAGAGACCCACCTGCAAGGAAATCAGAAGCTAAGCCTGGCAAACCACAGAGTGTACCGGACCGACCAACCAGCAGGGGCCAAAGGAGGGGGTACAGCAGTGATAGTGAAGACTACGATCGACCACCACGAGATTGCACTCCCACCCCTCAGAAGCATTGAAGCTACTGGACTGCAAGTCAAGACTGCAACAGGACCACTCCAGCTGATTGCAGCCTATTGCCCTCCGAAAGCAAAGCTAGACCTTGGCGACCTGGACATTTTGCTGGATTCCGCTGTTCCAAGAATCATTGGAGGAGACCTCAATGCCAAACATCGATGCTGGAACTCCAGGACTCCTAACAAGAGAGGACTGACACTGCTGGCATATTCCAGGAAGAACGATTGTGTGGTAGCAGGCCCGACCGAGCCCACACACTACCCAAGTGTAGCAAGCCACAACCCAGACATGCTGGACATTGTGGTACTTAAGAATCTGCAACACTCTGTGGAGCTGGAAACACTGGCGGAGTTGACATCAGACCACAACCCAGTAGCAATCACTGCGGGGGATGAGATGGAACCCTACCAGCAAGTTGAGAAGTACAACTTCAGAAGGGCAAACTGGACCCGCTACAAGGAAGAGCTGAACAGCAAGGTCACACCAAACCCGCTGAACACCAAGGAAGACATTGACAATGCTGTGGAAGACTTCACGATAGCAATCCAACAAGCAATCAAGAACAGTGTTCCAAAGCAGAAGACAAGTCGATGCTCCATCTCCGACCTACCGAGAGGAATCCAGCAGTCAATTGCTGAAAAGAACCGGGCCCGACGCCAGTGGCAAAAGTTCCGCACACCAGATCTCCTGCAGAAGTACAACATGCTTGCAAAACTCCTTCGGGAACAAATCAGACAGCACCGCGGAGAGAAATGGGAGGCTGCAACAGCCAAACTAAAGGAGGCGGACAATTCTGTATGGAAAATGGCTCAACGCCTAACTGGGAAGAAGGAACCAAGCCCACCAATCCAGGGAAGAACTCACCTTGCATGCAGCAACAAGGACAAGGCAGAGGTCCTCACCGAGACACTGGAGGCTTCTTTCACCCCAAACAAGGCAGCAGGCTCACGGACAGAGTGGAGGAAGAAGTTGAGAAGCATCTCGCAGAAGACCAAACCGGGTTGGGAGCAGAAGACATTGAGGAGTGCACAAGAGCTGAGGTAGCAGGACTTGCAGAGAAGCTGTCAAACGGCAAAGCACCAGGGAGTGATGGAATAACGAACCTAGCAATCAAAAACCTCCCGACAGCATCAATAGAACGCCTTACAAACATCTTCAATGCATGCATGAGGCTCCAGCACTTCCCAAAATGCTGGAAAGAAGCAAGGGTCATTGTTTTCCCAAAGGCTGGCAAACCACTGAGGGATCCTGCGAACTACCGCCCCATCAGTTTACTCTCTGGACTATCGAAGCTCCTGGAGAAGGTCCTCCTTGCCCGACTCAGTGACTTTGCCTCCGAAAGAAACCTACTAGCAAATGAACAGTTTGGATTTCGAAAGGAGCATGCAACAACCCATCAGCTGTTGAGAGTGGTAGACACCATCAGCCATGGGTTCAACATCAAGAAATCCACAGGAATTGTCTTCTTGGATGTCGCCAAAGCATTCGACAGAGTCTGGCACAAGGGACTGCTGCACAAGATGATTGGCCTGGGATTTCCAAACTACCTGGTAAAGACAATTGCAAGCTACCTGGGAGAGCGCACCTTCCATGTCGCCATGCGGTCGGAGATGTCCTCATCACATCCCATCCGAGCAGGCATGCCACAGGGATCGAACCTCGGACCCTTTCTGTTCAACATCTTCACCAGTGACATCCCGACAGATCTGCACAAGACCGACCTGGCACTGTATGCGGATGATGTCGCAATCATCTCCCAGTCATTCAATGAAAAGGAAGTGGCGAAGAATCTGCAAGCATCATTAGATACTATCTCAACCTGGTACAGCAACTGGCGAATAGAACTCAACATCAGCAAGACAACTGCAACACTGTTTACCAGAAAGAAGATCAAGGAGCACCCGCACATCAGCCTCAATGGGGAGACCATCAAGTGGGAGAGCAGCAGTCGCTACCTCGGTGTGACCCTGGACAGCAAGCTCAACTGGGGAAGCCATATTGAGAATACTCAGCAGAAGGCAACAGGAAAGATGGCAGCACTGTACCCACTCCTGAAGACCAAGTCCATGCCACTACGGACAAAGATTAACGTCTACAAGGCAATCATCAGACCTACCCTGACGTATGCCTCCCAGCATGGATCACTTGCCATGAGCGACACCGGAAGAGTCTTCAGAGAGTCCAGAACAAGGCCCTGCGGATATCGTCCGGAGTTCCAAGATTCGTAAGGACAGCTGACCTTCACAGGGAGCTGGACATCGAGATGTTGGACGAACACTTAGAGAAGCTGAGTAAGAACTTCTGCCAAGGACTGGATCAGAACCCGAACCCTCTGATCAGAAAACTCACTGTCACCACTGCAAACCCCTTCGACCGCTACCCGCGGCCCATCACAGCGAAGACCCTGTGAAACTAACCCAACTGTGACAAGTCAACACAGACCAAGAAGAATCCACACCTGCGACTTAAAACCCAACCCGAGAAGATGGAGTAGTGAGGCACAAGCCTCGGTATCCAAAAATCCCCGCTGATGGATAGAATCTATCAGCAAGAAGAAGACGACTGACAGTTTCTGTTCCTCATTGTCATTGTCCTTGTGCTTGTTTGCTGACCTGTTGCTGCTGGCTGTTGTGGACCTTCCTGTGTTCCTGTTTGCTGTGTTCCAGACCATTGCCTTGTTCCAGACTTCGCTGACTTCTGTGCTCCTGACCCTTGGCTTCTTCCTGACATTGCAGACTTCTGGTTTCCTGACTCCGGCTCGGCTGAATACCTGTATTGATTCCTGACACTGGCGTGTCTATTGGTTTATGCTCTTGGATCATGATTCTGTTTTTGTTGCACTAATAAAGGTCTATTGCATTTTATCTTTTTGTGTCCTGTCTGGTTCCTGGTCCCTAATAATCTCTTTAAGATACAGTTGGTTAAAGAGCCACATTTAAATCAATGGGAATTTTGGAAGTGTTTATAGTGTAGATATTCTGTCCCAGAATCACTCAAGTCTACTTTAGTACACCAGGCTCAGAAGCAGTTAGGAGTACCGTTTGAATTTTATCAGCTTGTGTTTCTGCTTATCTAAATATGTATAATTTTGGATATTCTTTTTAGGGAGAATGTGTGTTTCTGAACTATTGTCTCCAGGTGAAACACTGTGACAAAGTCAGGGCAAACTAATGTAGCAAAGTACAGTGTAGTAATTGTGATGGAAATATTGTAAAATATGTATTAAATAAACATCCAAAGTGAAATCAATTGAATTACAAAGGGGGGGTAGAATGTCAGAGGGGGCCAACATGTCGAATTACAAAGGGACGGGTAGATGTCAGAGGGGGGCAGTGTATGTTGGATTTATAGCATGTTGGGGCAGCATGGGAAACATCACCATTGTGTGATAGCCCAACATACACTGCCTGACAGCCCCAGCCTTCTTCCCTGGAGATGGTCGGACAATGTACATGGGGATCTGTGGCTTCCAGTGGTCAAGTGAACAAGTGTGGGGGCCAAGCAGTGTATATGGGGTTCTGTGGCTACCAATGGGCAGGGGAACATGGATGGGGGGCAATTGGTAGCCTCAAATCCCCATAGATGCTGCCTGAACCCCAGTCTTGTTCTCTTGGGAGTGCACAACATGTATAATATATGATACATAGATGAGGTGATAGTTATGTAGTGCTTTGGGTGCCACAGGGGTGAGCAATGCACATCCCTATGGCACGCAAAGGTATAATGGAGTGATGTTGTCCATGATGCTGAAAGAATTCTGTTCACTCCCCTACTGGCCAAGTAGGGAAGCAGAGAGAATTCTCTTCAACTTCAGAATTGTCATAGTGTTGGTCATGTGTGAAGGGAGGACATCCCCTCCACATCAAGAGCACTTCGACAATCATATATGCTAATAGGAACCTTCTCCACCACTCCCCTTGCATCCAAACATTTTAGTGAATATGTAAATGTGTGTGTACAATGATATGTTTAATTTTTTCGAACACATCAACAAACTCATATCGCCATAGCATCGACCTTTAGTGAATCTAGGCCAATGTTGTTCTATGGAGCTTAAGCAATACTTTTCTAATTTGCATTTAACATCTCTGTTACAATAGGCTAGAGATATGTTAGAGGTCTGTCATTGGTTAAGTATAAGCTATGTGCAGAGGAATTCTATTAGAAACATAAAATATTCTCAGACTCATGTAATCTTGGATATCCCCTCCTTTCTTCAAAGATGCCAGAATGCTAATCCTCCTTAAACCATGGAAAAATGCATTACACTGAGATTCTTATCATCCTGTCTCCCTCCGATATGGAGATGTAAATGTTTTTGCCAAAATACCTGGTACTAGGTTGAACAAAATAATATTGAACTTTATCCATTCAGACCAGACAGGCTTCATGCTTGGCAAGCCCAAGAACATCAGCAGTCAACTCTTTACACACCTTCAAATTGACCTTGATGACTGTAGCACAATAATTGAACCTCAATATTGCCATGGTATTTGATTTGATTAAGTGGCAGTATTTGTGGTTGCTGTTATCTAAATATAGTACTGGGCCAACATTTTATGCCACAACCACCATGCTAGTATACACAATAACAGTGTGATTTCCCCTTCCTTACCTCTGCAGAACTAGGCAAGGCTGTACTTTTTTGTAGCAATTAAAATGTTAGTGTGTTTTTAGTGCCACAATATAGCAAGGCTTCCCTCACATCCAATCCCCTCAATAGAAACAGCTGTATATACAGTACCTTGGAGTGGAGATGTGGCATTCCTAGATCCATCGGTGGACTATTTATCTGGAGGTATCCTGGTGGGCCAAGAAGTCCCATTTCAGCTGGCTAAAAGTGCATTAGCAGACATATATATATATATATATATATATATATATATATATATATATATATATATGTTTGCATCAGCCATTTTAGATAAGTTTCCAGTATGTTAATGGGGATATTTCACGGGTTGTGCATATATTTTGTTAACTTATTTGTAACACATTGGGATTGTGATGTGATTATGTAGCTGCACCTGTTTTTTATACTAACACTATTAACATATATAATATTTTATTATTTGAGTTTGCTTTATTAATTAGTGACTTTTTAATGCTTTAGATTTATATTTTCACACGGCCTCTATCCACTGCCCATTTTGCCCTTGCATTAGAGCCTCTGGCTATTCTTATTTGGAGCTCTCTCACACTCAATGGGTTAGAACAATGTTCATTTTTATTTGTTCTCTGTGGTGCAGGTGGTTTGTCCCAGAGTTAATACTTTATTTTTTGCATAGCTCCTGTATAGTCATGTTCAGTGAACTAGAGAAGTGCAATTCTGGAGGAAATGAACTACAGGAAAGGAAATCAGTAAAAATTCCCCAAATCCTAATTTTTTAAAGGGCACTTTTAACTGCTTGAAACAATATCTTAGATACCGCTAGTATTCAAGGGGTTAAAAGCTCCTTTTTAAATCATTGGGAATTTTAATTTCTTCCCCCATTGTGCAGTTGGTTTGCTCCTGAATTGCACTTCTATATCTTATTGATTACGGCTCATAGTCCGATAATGTAATGATGGAGTCAATAATTCAGAGACAAACTCGTGGGCTAGGCTTTATTAGTCAGTAATCCCACTGCAGGACCTAGGGATTTATATTTTGCTGTTGGCTCTCTGAGCCCTGACATGCAGCATGGATTTTCTGTCTTGGTTAAACAGGGCAGAAAGAAGAGCCACTTGACACTGTACTGTCACACAATGTGTCTGATAAACTCATTACCAGTTGCTGAGTGAATCTGCTCTGCTTACAAAGCCGCCAGCGCAGTGTACAAATGCTAGCTTATCCGCACTCTCTGTATTTCTTCTCTGATGTTTTTCTGATTGTTAATCTTCCCTCCCGGTGTTCTTTGTTTACTTGTTTGTTTATTCATTCTCTGTCATGGGTACCAATCCTTGAAGCATGAGATTGAGAGTTGGCAGTGTGGGTGGCACAGAGTCTTTGTAGTTTTGTGTGTATGTCCCATGTGACTGGTATACAGAAAGGCACAGTTGGGACTCCTGTGTAAACCTCTTATCCTAACACTTTGGTCTTTGAAGGACAAAGATTAAATAGACACCAAAGCCCATTGATTCAGACAGATGCGATGCTGGAAAGGATTCTAGGATACATTCAATGTGACCTGCTAAAAGGATCATTATTTATTCATAATATTCCATGATGCAGAATGATACACACATGTGCAAATAAGAAAATATGGGCCACTTGTGCTGAATTCTGATTTTTTTTTTTTTGACCACTCCAATGTGTTGCACAGTGCTCTGATGCTTAAGGGATTAAATAAAAATGTTTCAGGATTTTAATATACAGTACCAGAAAGACAGTAGCAAATTATCAAATCCGCAGATTGTCACTAGGGATGGGCGAAAGTTGTAGCCATGTTCCCGTCATGAAATCCACTTAGTTATCCACTTTTTGCGGGAAAATTTGCTTTAAAACTAGCAGGTAAAACGTTTGCATCTTTCTCCCATTGGCCAAAATCTTTTGCCATTTTATCAATGGCTAGAAAGTTCCGCCCGTTGATTTACATTTTTTTCTCACTTCTCCTATAAACACGTGACGTTTTTGCTGAAGTCAGACACAACAGAAGCAGCTACAGAGAAAGATAAACATGCTGTGCTGTTCTGCTGGGATATTTTACAAAAATTGAGGCAGGAGAGGCTTGTAGTGACTCCTATCACTATGAGCAGCAAAAAGAGAAACTGTAAGGACCCTTATTATGTGTCCACTGAGTCTAAGGAGGAGGAGGAACTGACCAGCAGTACTGAACCAATGCTGTCCAGTCCCTCTAAATCACCCCAAGGGATCTTGGGAAATTTAATGAGAAGGGAGGGAGAAAAGGGAATGGGAAGGAAGGGAGAAAAGGGAAGGAAGGGAGAAAAGGGAATGGGAAGGAAAGGAGAAAAGGGAATGGGAAGGGAGGGAGAAAAAGGTAATACTAGTGAGAGCAGGACAAGTCAGCTGCCTGTGCCTGCTGCAAGACGTGCTGCCCCTGCTGCCAGTGCCATCATTGATGTATCTGCAGCCGCTAGTGTTGTATGTGCTGCTCCTGCTGCCACTAGTGTTGTACCTGCTGCCAGTTGTGCTGCCACTAGTGTTGTACATGTTGTCAGTGATCCCATTGTAGTACCTGCAGCCACTAGTGTTGTAACTGATGCCAGACGTGCTGCCCCTGCTACCATTGCTGTTCCTGCAGCCACTAGTGTTGTACCTGCTGCCAGTGCTGAACCTGCTGCCAGTGCTGAACCTGCTGCAAGTGCTGAACCTGTTGCCACCAATACTTTGCCTGCTGCTAGTGTTTCTTGTAGTACTCAGGGGGGAAAGGAGAAAATGATGCTGAGTGTGACAGCAAGGGACCCTAAATCACACTTGCCATTCCCAAGCAGTCCTGCCAGTGCTAGTACTACTTCTACTAAGTTCCAGCAGCTTGTTATCATTAGGAGTGAAGGAGGGGGTAATCAACAATATCCTCACATTACTAGTGACTGTGAGACTGAGGAGGAAAACTCTGTGGTTGGTGTTAGTAATGGTAGCAGTAATGGTGAAGCAGCAGGAGTGGTAGGGGAAACATTGGAGAGTGTCCAGACTAGCTGTCAAGGGAGCCCACACCATTCCTCTGACCTTGTGAATGGGAGTCATCCCCTTCCCTTCACTACAGTGTCCAGGTTGAATATGATCCTGAAGAGGCCAGAACTGGTGTTGGAGGATGAGAGCAGGCTCAGAATTCATACCACCACCACCAGCAGGAGCAAAGATCAGCTGCCTGTGCCTGCTGCTACTGCTGATAGTGCTAGTCTTCCTTCTTCTTCAGATCAAAAGGAAATGGCAAGTGTGACATTAGGGGACCCTCTGTCACATTGCTCGTCACCTCCTCTAAGCAGCAGTGAGATGTCTGGAATAGAGCAGCAGCAACAACAGCATGTAGGGACTAGTGGTGGTGGTGATGATGATGCTGGAGAAGCTGGGGTGGAAGTGACATTGATGGCCTTTTTCACAGAAACTGAGAAGGAATGAGAGATAGGGATGAGGATGGGCATCACCACCACCATTAGCAATGACATTTTTGAATTAGAGGAATTTGAAAATGCTCTTATTCCTTCTGATGTTGAGATGTAAGGGCAGCAGGATGCTGAGGAGCAGGCTAGTGCGCCACAGACCACCGTGGACACAGTGGAAATGGGGTCAACAAGTGATGCTGGACTATGACAGGTTCCACTTGCCAGCAGTAGCAATACTCCTGGTCCTAGTTGCAGGGCTGAATCTGAGGCAGTAGCAGTAACAGCAGCAACATTATCCGCTTCCACAGACAATGAAGGGGAATGTGGAGGACAAGAAGAAAGAGGCCATTCTTTTCCATCTGTTCCCTTCCCCCTGGTCATCATGGCTGTGGGACTATTTTTTTGTTGGGGCAGGCACAGTGCAGTCTTCAGCATGGCACTGTGAACAATTAGTGACAAGTCAGTAAAAAAGAGGAAAGGAGGGAACACACCTTGGCACAAGCACCCTGATATCACACATGAAACACAGACACCATGACATTTACTCCATACATGTTAAAGTCAAACATCCACCACAGAAATCAAGCACCGCTTTTGCTGTCCCTGACTCTCCAGAAAGGCAACAAGAGGTGAGGTGGAGATCAAAGAGGAGGAGGAATAGAACAACCCAGGTAGAGAGTGGAAGTTCCAGGACGAGTAAAACAACTAGCTCGCCATCACCTTCTAAGGTAACTACATCTTCTGCCAATCCACTTCGTTCACTACCTCCCCCACCAAATGATAGCCTCTCTGTTGATGTTAGGATGTGGCAGTTTGTCTCTACCCAGTGCACACTGTGTGGTGCACTGACCACACATGTCAGTGTGGTGGAAGAGAATAGCAATCAGTGCATCAAGCAGCATCTGAGGAGATTCCATCCCGCAGAATATGCTAAGATGGTGGCAGGGAGGGTTCATCATTACTATTAAACTGTCAGCAAGTTGTCATATGTCCTTAGCAGGTCTGGAAAAGGAGTACGGTGACAGAGGCAGTACTTGGTTTCGGGTGTCATGGTTTTTGGATACAGTTGTGTCCCCAGATGTTATTTACCACACACATACTGTGCACATTGCAGTTGCTGATGAGGCCCGCTGTTCCTGTTCTCATGAGAAAAAATATATTCTAATAACACATCCATGATGATTTTGGAGGAGGGGCAGGTGGAGAAGATTTAATGGTCAACTTGTTCTTCTCTCCACATATACTGGGGGCTACTTATTCTGCTGCTACTGCCTCAGGAGCATCACTGGAGGCAGTTGTGGCAAGTGGAACCTTCATCATCCATCTTCCATGTTACTACTATTATTGATACCATTCCCTTTCAGCTGCCTAATCATCCTGCTGCTTAAACAACTCACTAGCAGCAGTACGAACAGCAGTTGAAACTCAGGACTCAGGAGGACATTTGAAAGTGGCCTGTCACGGTTTTTAGATGAACACTCAGACAGAACGCTAAGGTTAAAATAACTTTATTAGAATAAAGTGCATACACGAGTGTAGGCCCTAAGACCCACAATACAGAACAGGAAAATATATACAATGGGTACAGAGAGTAGGACTGGACTAGACAATCAGGATACTGATAACAGTATATGTATATATGACAGGATCTATCAAAACCAGTGAGGTCCAACGTACAGTCCCAGAACTGATGGGTAGGTGCCAACACAGGAGGTCCACGAATTAGGACAGGACAACCCAGACGCCTGGGTACTGGAACCCATAAGGGCAAACGGAATGGATTGGGAACCAACTGACAATTGAGGACTCTGGCAGAACCGGCAAGGTAAAGGGTACACAGTCCAGGAATGGCAACAGGACTACAGTGGCATGAAGCCCACAGTGGAGGACTGGCACAACCCAGACGCCTGGGTACTGACCCAACTGGAGAGAGGCAACACTGGCCAAGGCCCTAGACCGCTGGCAGGAGGCAATCGTGTATATGCCGGTCAAGCCTGAAAGAGTAAAAGGAGACCTAGGCAGCTGCTACAGTAAAACCCTAGAATGCTAGGGGTGGATCGATATAAGGTAAGTAATAGAAACGCAACCAGTGCCCCTCAACCTGCAAGGTGGAAGTGCAACGCTGGCTCTTGAGCCCACGACTCTGCAGTCAGGAATGGTAGTGCTCTTACCTGGAAGCTCCAGGTACATCCAGGGTTAATGACAACCCCCAGCGAGTAACTGCAACTCTCATAGGGAGTGAGCCCAGCGCTACTAGGGAGGCAGACACAGAGAGTGATCAGAGTAACTCAGTCAGTGTGTAGAACAGTGCACCGGTACTTCGATTGTATACACCACCTAGATGGCCGTAGAGCAGCTCGAGCACAAGGCTCAGCCTTTGGTCGACAGAAAACAGCTCCCCGCAGCACACACTGAGAATCAACTGCAAGGCCCTGGAAACCGGTGACCTCACGGGGTCACCTAGTGGCACAGACAACACACGGTAATAACGTGGATAGGAATCCACGGTCAGTAACAGCCACAGCGTGGAAGACAGCCAACTACGGTCAGCAACGGATAGGTGCAATGGCCAGATATGATCAGCAATGGAGCGGGTTCTCAGCCAGGATACAGTCAACAACGGAGCAGGTTCTTCAGCCAGATACAGTCAGCATTGGAGCGGGTTCTCAGCCAGGATACAGTCAGCAACGGAGCGGGTTCTCAGCCAGGATACAGTCAGCAATGGAGTGCAACAACAGGAACTCAAGAACTAAATCGTAGTTAGGCAGGCCAGGTCATACACGAATCAGCAAAAGCACAAAATAAACTCAGGAACTCGTACACCACGAAAGGGCACCTAAGGATGGACATCCCAGGGTATATAAAGGCAAGCCCTAGTAGAAGCAATTAAGATCAGCCAATCAGAGAACAGCAGTGATAATAATATCGCCATTCAGAACAGGAAGCACGGGCACCGTGATAGTGCCACTGGCCAACATGACCTGCTGGCATTAGGCCAGTAGGGCATTTGCATTTTTATTTTTTTCTCAGGGCTTGTGTTTTGAAAAAATAAATAAATAATAATAAAAAAAAAAATAGTGATACAAAAAAATAAAAAATGTTGGGGGGTTTGTTTCTAACAAGTCCTACAAATCAATGTTTCCTTAGGGTTTGTGCCAAACAAGCTTAAGTCCTACAAATCAATGTTTCTTTAGAGCTTGGGCCTCTAACAAGTTTAAGTCCTACAAAGGCCTCTAACAACAAATCAAACAAATCATCCTCTACAAAATACTCTATCAAGTCAAGTATCAGTCCACCCCAGTGACAGCTTATGTCAGGGGGTTCCTGTTTCTATCACTTTAAATACAAATTCCTTATTTTGTTTATTTTTTTATTAACTGTCCCCCCAATAGCCGTCAAGAACCCCCCAAAACAAATTCCCTGTTTAAATGACTCATTCATTCACCAACACAGGCACCCTCCTCAGACCCCTTTATACCATGTGTTATGGTTTCTATTTTATATTATTTTATTTAGGATTTATTTTTTATTAACTGCCTCCCAATCCCAGTAAACAACCCCCCAAAAATCATCCCCTGTTCAACTGATTCTTTCCCCACACCCCACCAACTCAGGCACCTTCATGTCCCTTTTATACTATGCTTTTGTGAAATTAAATAATATTTATTTTATGTTGTGTGTAACTTCAATGTTCCCATTGATTTCAATGGAATGAGCTAGGTGAAAAAAGTAGAAAAAAGAATAAAATCAGCACTTTTTGCTGGAAATTTTTCTCCAAGCGAAAAGTGACATTTTTCGCCGATTTCAGTTTGAGGCGGAAATTTTCACCCATCCCTAATTGTCACCACACTATGAGATGTTCTAAGGCAAAAATATGAGAAATGGATTTTAAATGGATATTAATGGTTCAAAATAAAAGCAGCTCCAATTAATCTTCATAGTATTTGGGCCATGGAGAGTGTTATTTCAATACTGTGAGAGTTGTAGTTGAAGAGTAATTGAATGATAAAGTATCCCCCTCCCCCTTTTACCTAGTGTAAGCCTCTTCCACTCCGATGTGGAATCTGGTCTTAAGTCCAGACAGCTCACAGGACGGGACAATACTCTTACTGTAAGAACAATGAAATCCCTGCCCCTTGGTTTTTAAGGTTTTTCCCTTATTCTAATTGAAGATTGTCCCTCTCTGCAAGCCATCTCTCAAAAAGGTTAAAACTCCCTTTTAAACAATGGGAATTTGGGGAATTTTCATTTGTGCAGTTGGTTTGCCCCAGAATTGCACAATTTAGTTTGCTAAATTAGAACCTTAATTCCACTTCTGTAAAACAGGTAAATTAGTTTTTTTTTCAATTAATTGAATTTAAAAATGCTGTATTTATTTGGAAATACATGAGTAGATTACATCACAGTTATTGTTGTTTATTTGTCAGACCAATTCACATTGAAGGTTATTATGAAATGTGTAGATAAAATCTTTGATAAAGTTATCAACTGCAGTATAATCCAGGCCACAGTTACGTAAGGAGGTTTTGTAGTTTTCCCACCTCCTTCAATCCCCTACACTTTCACTGGTGCTAGTTTGGAGCACTCCAACATTCATCCTCTGCTTCCTTTTCCTTTCTGCCCCCAATCATTATAAGGGTGCTCTGTGCCCTATTGTTCTGCCACTGTCTGCTCCCATAATATGAGTTTGGACAAGGCTGCCTCTGCTTTATTTTTCTTATACAAAAAATGCTGTTTTTTTCTGCTTTCCCCTAATGTCTCATTGCTGAAACTCACAACTTCACCACCCATCTACTCTGCATTGCATCCACCCCAGCCTTGTTATTTTTGCCCAAAATGCACATGCTAATTTGTTACCTCTTTCTGAGAATGTTTCTCAGAACAGAAAGATAAATTGAACAAGGTTTATCCTGTATCTATTTCACTGTTCGACAGATGGGATTTGACTGAGCCTTTAGCATGAGGAGCTGGCAATCAATGGGGGTTGGGAACAATCTATTTAACAGCCTGGCACCAAAGTGTCACTGGAGGGTCTCTCACTTTTCTGTACATCTTTAATAAAAAACAGAGTTAAAATAACATATACAACTTGGTTGCCTTCTCCATACAGTTATATTTAGTATGCTGATGAAGAATAATACCCACTGTTATTTTATACTGAAACATGTCAGGCTTTGAGGGAACAGCACAAGGAATGATGTATTAAAGTGTTAAATTCATCTATTAGTATGGCTTATCAGAATCAATTACAGATCCACTCCATAACACACCATGAAGGAATGATTCTTTTTGTTTAATCACCTTTAATGCAGAACATGAAATAATTAATGTGATCCCTTGCAGAGAAATGGCAATGGTGATTCATTTATTGAGCCCCTGAACATGTAATTTCTCAACCATCCATAGAATTCATCTGATAAGGGCCTAGAGGCTAATAGAGTGTGTCCTGTAATTGCTCTGATCCTATTTTGGGTGTCTGTTAAACACAGCTACTCAAGTGAATGCAGACAGGATTGAGGTACACCCAGCTTTATTAAATGGGTTTCAGCAACACAACATTCTACTGCACAGTCAGTAATATAGATAATGTCCAAAAAACTGAAACACTCATTGAGAAAAATCAAAATAATTATTTACTTCTTCTACAGCTTAACATCACCCATACGTTTCAGATATCATCTCTCTAGTGCCATTACGGAGCTCAAATGTCTTTGTGCAGTCAGACTAACTCCACAGAAAAGGGTAGTCCAGTTCCAAAATTACACGAAAGTTCCCTCTGGATGAGAATAGCAGCTAACCCCAGATGTAAGATTTGGCCTTTTTGGGCCTCATCAGTGAGGTATATCCGGTTTCCATAGTCACTGAAATAAAGGAGTCTTGCTTATCCTTCATGTTTAAAGGGATAGTAATACTTAAAGGGATAGTAATACTTAAAAATTACTAATCCCTAAATTGCAGTCATGTTAAAAAGAAATGAATTGCACCCAGTGTCATCTCTCAAACCTTTATGGAATGAGAGATAATCGCTGCTAAAGTTCCACCCTCCCTCCTCCTTCACCGTAGTCGGCGCTCTAGCTGACTGCAGGGAAGCCTGTCGTATGACCGTACGACAGCTCTGCAGCACAGCCAAGATCACGTTAAAAATAAATCTTTCACTGAAATGGTCTTCTACGCATGCTTGGTTTGCAAGCAAATGTAGAAGACCGTTTTAATGAAAGATTTATTTTTTATTAGCGTGATATCCGCTCTGCTGCAGAGCCGCCTGATGATCGTAAAACCGGATTTCCCTTCAGTCAGCTATAATGCTGACTTCGGGGTAAAGGGGAGGGAGGGGGACTCTTTAGGAGCGATTATCTCTCAAACCATTCCTTTTTAACATGACTGCAATATAGGGATTAGTCATTACTATCCCTTTAAGATGTAAAAAAATATATGTTGTAGGGTTTATCCCCCTGAGTAAAACAAGGGTACTCCCACTGCTGCGAGATATTTTATTAAAATAATATAAATAGCCTGGGATACATTATAGTGTTTTACCTTGAGAACCTTGTTGCTGAGCTGGTGACAATAACTCAGTTCATGGGCTCTGGGTCATCACTTCCCTACAGACTGAATAAGAAGCCAGTCTTAGTTTGAAAGCCGTCTACTTCAACTATATTGCGGCAACCAACCTCTGGTGTGGCAACTGTTTTTTTATACTGCAACTTCAATCATCCTGTCTTGTTGGACAGCAATCCTATATTATAATTCGCTTAGGATGGTTGTCAGAAGCGGTCATGCACAGTAGAGACAGCTGCGTGCGCTGGAGTCATGTGCAGTACTGACTGCCCGAACGCACCGTGGCTAATATGGAGCAAGGTGCTCCAAATTCAGACCAGAGTCCTCTCTGTGCTCCTTTCTGGGAGTGGTCCCAGGGAGGTGCGCAGAGAGGACTACGGTCTGAATTTGGAGCGCTCCGCTCCGTATCAGCCACAGCGCTTTTGGGCAGTCAGAACTGCACATGACTGCAGCGCCGCCAGTGATGGCCCTTGTACATGGGCTTTAAAACTAGTTATGGTATAATCACCAACTGACTTGTTTATGACCACTGTCATGCTACAATGTACAGTGTGTCCCTCTATCTACTGGATAGATATATGGGGAATATGGACCATATTTTCAAAAGAAACCTGAAGAAATACTGAAGTAAGCTAGCTGCATCATAGGGGAAATTTATAAATACCCACAATGCCCAATGATTTAATTGGAGCTTTTAACCCCTTGAATGCTAAAGAGGTCACCAACACATTGTGACAAAATGGTCTGGAAACCTCTATAGCATTCAAAAGGTTAAAGGTCCCATTTAAATCAGTGGCAGTGGCACTGAGAATTAAATCTCCCCATAATTTCTATTATTTGCATGTTCTAGGAAAGTCCTGAAGAGAATCCCCTGTGAGGGTCTCAGGCCGGACACCACCCTCCCCTCAGCCAGAGAGGCCAAACTCTTGGGGAGCCTGAAACACCCATTCATCGTTGGATTCCTTGGAAGTTTCTTAGAGAGAGAGGATTTCTGCATCATCACTGAATACTGTGAGGTAAAGGAGCATGATCCTGTTTTTTAGCGGAACTCTTCAGGGTAACCAACTATTTTTAACCCTATGAGTACCACAGAGGTATCCAAAGCCTCTGGCACTCAAGGGCTTATTAGTGCTGAATGGAATGGAGTGTCTGTGCTTGCACAGAGCAGATGCAATCGTATATAACGAGAATTGCTCCTAATGCAGAATTCTTTGCACATCAGCTGTACTCTAGGGGACAAATGAAAACCCTTATTGATTTACATGCGGCTTTTAACCCCCTGAATACTATTGAGTAATGTGCTAGCCATTTTTATGTAACAAATTATTTATGAAATACATTTTTATGGTACAAAGTAATACTTTATGCTAATTCCCTGCACACTATGCTAATTAGCTTTCTTCAAGGTTCATACAAGATTCATAAAATAATCAGTTGCTACTTCTTGTTTAAGATACAGTGGTACCTAATTGGAAATAGCTTCAATTAGTTTTTTTCCATCCTCTGAATCAACACCCCATTGGCATGGGCTGAACTTGATGGGTAGACGTCTTTTGTTTTACAGCCTTTACAGCTATATTAATAAAATATAAACACTCACCTGGGCTCAGTGGAATCAGCAGGTCTGGTGCAGCTTCTGGCAATCCCAGGAAGGATTTCATCAAATGAAGACACACAGGAGGGGAGCACAGAAATGCCAAAACTTGAAAGCCAGTCAAATGTTAGCAGTAAAAAAACTTGATTATCACCATTAAAAATTTTGATAGTTCGTACAGAAGAATACATGGAGGTGAGGTAAAGAGGCAGATTATGTTCCTCTCTCTCCCACACTTTATCTATTACATCCATACAAATTACTGATGTTTTGAATGATAATTTTAAAATCTTCTGACTGGCTATCTTCTAGGGTGCTATCTCTTCTCTCTGACACTTTTTCCTTGTATATTATTTGGCTTTCAGGTTTTGTCAGTTCCACTGCGTGCTGCTCTCATGTGTCTTCTGGTTCAGTGTTCAACCATATCACTCATTGTACAATTAGACATGATCCCAGTGTGTGGACTAGATTCATTCATAACAGTAAGTGGCAACATGGGCCCAGCACATGAACAAATTAGCATAAACTAGCATAAAATGGCTAACTGTGCCACCAACAATAATAATAAAAAACTATTTGTAGTACAAACAAATGGCTAGTACAACATACCAACAGTTTTCAACTATCTTTAAAATTAACTAATTTTTAGGTGACAGGTAAAAAGAATAATGATCCTTTATTTTGACTTTACATATTCTATAAGTGTGTAATATGTACAGTCATATTGCCTGTATTTTTTATTTTTTTTCATAGTCACCTATTTTTTTGCATCTTAACATCTTTGTTAAAGAGTTACATGGATCTGTTTATAGATAGATTCATGTCAGGGAGCATAAAAGCAGGCCTAGAGATACAATGTAAAAAAGATACTATATAGGCAAGTTAGCACACAGAGCAATTAGTGCTGCAGGGAGACTGTAACGCTGTATTACTGACCAGAAAACTTTCTGGAAAAGGATATCCAAGAAGTTCACCGTCAGGGACATAAATGTATAACAAAAAATAGGTGAAGATGAAAAAACTAAAAAGTATAGTCAGTTGACTGTACAAGTTACAGACTTGCAGAATATGTAAAGTAAAAATAAAGGTTTACTATTTCTTTAAATTGGTGATCTGGTCACATTACTAAAGAGATTATTCAAGGGATTAAAAGCATCAATGATTATTTTGTGATATTTTATTTTTCCCCTAAGGTGCATTTGGTTTGCTCCAGAATTATTCATTTTTATTTTGTACATAAGGCACAAGAGACTGACACAAATAGGTCCTTCAGATCCATTCCATTCCACATCTCTTGCAATACCTCTTCAAGAAGCTGTCCAGTTGACAAACTAACGGTACTAAGGTTGATACAGAGACACCATCTAGGTCAGCAAGTGGTGATTTGGAAAAGGCAATTAAGTACAACTATGATTTACCTGAATTCCTGTCATAAGAGAGGAAGAGTCCTTGTGGATGTTTTGTCCTTGAGGATTTGAGCCTGTGGACTTCCTCTTGTTTCTCAAGAATAATCAGTGGACACATACATACACACACACAGACACACACACTATAATTATTGTGGAATTAATCTAATTACTGTTTGGTGAGCATGAATGAGACTGTGCTTGATTCATAATTTATTATGACCGTTTTACCTATAATTATTGAAGTTTCAAAGAAAGCACTGTGGTCAACTCTTTGGATAATAGAGACGTTTCCAATTAATTGTGAAACAATGCGTTGGAAACATTTCTACCTTCCAAGGGGTTAATATTATCTAAAAAAATTCCCGAATATTGGTGTCTCTTTTCAAAATTTTGCCAGGGGCCTCAAAAGTTCTTAAAATATCCAGAACTGGAACTTTTCACTCCTGCCACTCACATTATATCACAAGGCATATTATCAAATTTTACTAAGCTTCTACTAAAGGAGCAGACTTAGTATAATGGCTGGGGCTACACATTATAGCCCCAAAACCACTCATATCAGTTGTTCATAGGGTCAGAAAACTAACTCCCTCAGCTGGAATGCAGCCCAGAAGTATGTGGCTCTCAGACTCAAACTTCATGTGTTACGTGTGTAGTCTCCATAGACCTACTGTGTCCAGCTCTCAAGCCCACTGCAAAGGGTCTCTGGGTACTGCAATGCACAGGATAGGAAACTGAACTATGAGACATCAGTCTTGCAGGTCAACCTCTTCTCACTGGACCAGTGAGGGAGCTGCAGGGGTTTCTTTTCTGTCCCCGGTTCTGCTCACCATTGGTCCACCACAATGCAACCACAGACAGGACTGCTCCCGGGGGGGTAAACTATGCGGTTGATAGTCACCTGTTAACTTTTCTCTGGAGCCCTCAATGATTTATCTTCTACAATAATTGAAAGGTGAAGTCTTTGATTTCTTACCCGTGGGTGTCTAAATAGGAGATTGCGGATAATTACTGGTTGACACTTCAAAGTCTGGCAGTGATAAATTGCAAGAATCATAGCCCATAGCGAAGATCATCTAACTTTGGGTAATGTTTCCTTTTCTCCATAACACATCTACATAGTTCCTAATTTAGTCAACTGTGATAACTGAGTGGGAGATGAGACTCTGATGTGTAAGATATTAACATCTAGATTGCTGAGAAAATTCTCCACTAAGGATAATTTCTATGTTCTACTACTACTATTATTATAAAGCAATGCATTGAAGACATATGTAACATCCAAAGGATTAATCTAGTTTTTAACTCCTATTTAGAATTTTAATTCATAATGTGCAGACCTTCGAGGGTCTTAGATTAAATCTGTTACACATCTGACATTCCTTGGGCAACGAGGGAAAATCACAAAACTTCCTCCATCATATACTTGTTTAATTAAGGACCACGTCAGTTATAGCAAGCCAATTATACTTAAAGTGATAGTAATACTTAAAATGTAAAAAATAATATGTTGTAGGGTTTATCCCCCTGAGTAAAACAAAGGTACTCCCACTGCTGAAAAGTATTTCATTCAAAAGTTATTAATTTTCAAAGTTGAATTTTTTAGGTGCAATATCACAATGGCCTGAAATTGTACAGTGGCGCTGTTGCTACACGATCCTATGGACAGCTCTGGTCAGTTGACCATAAATCTCCATAGGATGGTGTAGCAACAGCGCCACTGTACAATTTCAGGCCACTGTGATATTGCACCTAAAAAATTCAACTTTGAAAATTAATAACTTTTGAATGAAACACCTTTCAGCAGTGGGAGTACTCTTGTTTTACTCAGGGGGATAAACCCTACAACATATTATTTTTTACATTTTAAGTATTACTATCCCTTTAATATTTATTGACTATCTCTCATCAGACATAGTGCTCTGAGACTGGAGGAAAGTGGATATAGTTCCATTTTTTTTAAAAAAAGGGGCAAGTTCTATACCTGGATATTTCAGACTTGTGAGTTTGATTTCTGTAGTGGGTAAAATATTAAGATTACTAACTGATAGTATTCAGGAATATGCTATGTTCAGCAATGTTATTAGCAGGTTAGCATGGTTTTCTGAAGAACAGATCATATCAAACAAGAAAGCTTGGGTGGCTAGTTACTGTTAATTTAGGTCTGATTAGTGTTTACCTGGGTTAGGGTGAGGCTTATGGTTAGAGTTAGGTATAGAAGGTATAGATTTAGGTATAGTAATAGTTAAGTAGTGGGTGGGTGGTTATTTAGGAGAAGTTAGAAATGTATTTAGTTTAGGGTAGGTGTACACAATGCAGTGAAGTTTAGAAAAGGCATATGCTTTTTTTGAGTCTGACTCAGAAGCTACAGACACTACGTCAGACTCTGACATCACTCATTTTTCAGAGAGTGAGATCTCTAGTGATGACGCTGGGCCTTCTGCAAAGAAAGGACGCACTACTGTCCGAATAGCTTCCCCAGCAACTGCCCAAAGACCTGCCCAAAGAAATGCTCCAAGAGCTGCCCTAAGACATGCCCCAAGACCTGCCATAAGTACTACCATTCCTGCTGATGAATGGGTATCACCAACTAATTTATGACCACAAATTCCTGAATTCACAGGCAACCCAGAAATTCAAGTGGATGTCAGAGGATTTACCCATGATCAGTTTTTTTATTTATTTTTGGGAGAAGAAATTTGGGGGGAAATTGTGTCACAAACCAATCTGTATGCAGCCCAATATATTGCCACCAACCCACAGACCTTTTAGAATCCAAGAAATTCTGGGCCCTAACAATGACAATGGGGATAATAAAAAACGAAGTATCAGATCATACTGGAGTAAAAACCCCATATATGAAAACCCTATATTCACCAAAACAATGATTGGGATTTTGCATTTTATGCATTTTAGTAGTAATACCCTGTGCCTCCCAAATGAACAAACCCAGTATGACAGGCTGTACAGAATTTGCTCCCATTAAATAATTTACAGAAAAAGTTTGCACAAGTATTTACACCCCAAAAACACATAAGCATAGATGAATCTCTAAAAAAGTATAAGGGCAGGTTTGTTTTCAAGCAGTATATCCCTTTCAAGCGATCCAAATTTGGTGATAAATTTTATAAATTGTGCGAAAGTGCCATAGGTTATACCCAGGATTTAAGAATTTATGAGGGCAAGGGCAGCCAACTTGATCCTCCTGGTTGCCCCGCAAATAGTTTGGGATCTTCTTTCGCCATTATTAAATACAAGTTATCAGTTATATGTTGATAACTACTACACCAGCCCCCTTTTATTTAAGTCACTTTTTTGTTTTGACACCGCGGCCTGTGGTACTGGTCGGTGCAATTGCAGGGAGATGCCCAAAGGACTGGTAGATAAAAAACTAAAAAACAGAACTTCCTCAGCTTTGTTCCAACAACAGCTGCTGGAAATTAAGTTTAAGGACAAAAAAGAAGTCTACATGTTGACCACCATGCATGAGGACATAACTTTCGCAGTCTCTGTTCGTGGCAGAAGGGAGGTACTGAGAAAGCCAGTCTGCATCATAGACTATAACAAACACATGGAGGGAGTTGATCTATGTGATCAACTCATGCAGCCGTACCTCACTAATAGAAAGTGTAGGTCATGGTACAGAAAGGTTGCCATTTACATGATGCAGACTGTGGTTTACAATTATTTTTTAATTTTCAAATTGGCAAACCCCACTCCAAAATGTAGTTTTTTGCAGTTTCACCTCCATCTTATTTCCCTATTTTTTTTCAAGGGGCACCAGAAATCATTCCACCAAGACCCGGGGTAGTACACTTTATTTATAAAATCCCCCCAACTTCCCAAAAGGAAAACACACAAAAGCGCTGCAGGGTTTGCTACAGCAAGGGAATACGGACAGACACCACCATTTACTGTCCTGATTGCCCTTCCAAACCTAGCCTCTGTATGGGTGACTGCTTCAAGTAATATCATGTAGGCACAATGCAGTAGTGCTGTAAAGTTTATTTTATTTGGCCAATTTTTCCCCTGAAATATCCAGTTTTTTATTTTTCAAAACACATCTCTCCTTAGATCTAATACTATCAAAGTATTATGAGAAGCAATGGTCCCCAAGTTTTTTCCATGTCTGAATGTGGAAACTCACATGTTCCCAACTGGGCCCAGTAGTTCCCCCAAACCCTGACAAATCTATGCATATGGAGCATTGCTGTAAACAGACAATATAGCTGAACACTAATGTGAAGCATTTAAAAAATCTGCTAATATCCTCTTATTAAAATCCACAGCCACACTAAAATATAGGTGTGAAAAAATGGTGTTTCTCTTCCTTACTGCAGGTTTTGGGAGGGATTGGTGATAGAGAAGCAGCGAAAAAATTGTCAAAATGCAAATAGAATGAAAGCCAGTGTTGTCTACTCTTCTACAACATATACTTTTGGGAGTAAAATTCATTGCAGCATTGCCAAACAGTCCCAAATGAGACTAGCACCATCTGTAAAAATGGCATGTCTGTAAATGGAAACTCACATGTTACCAACTGGGCCCAGTAGCTCTCCCAAACCTTGACAAACCTATGCACATGGGGCATTGCCGTACTCAGAAGAAGGAGCCGAAAACTAATCTATCCAGTTTTTAAAATCATCACCTATTAATTTTTTATGAAAGAGCTGAGCTAAGAACAAGAGGTCATCCATTAAGGCGAGAGGAATGTGCTTTTGACTAAAACAAAGTAAGGGATTCTTTACAGTAAGGGCTGTAAAGCTATGGAATTTTTTTGCCTCTGGATGTTGTACTTGCAGCTAATGTAACTGCTTTCAAAAAAGCAATGGATACCTATCTAACACAGAACAATATTAAAATTTATGGTAGATAGCTTCAATGCAGATAGGATATTGATCCAGGAATCTATCTGACTGCCATTTGGAGTCAGGAAGGAATTTTTTACCAACTTGGGGTTAAATTGGAAATGGATTCAGAGGGCTTTTTTTTTTTTTGCTTTACTCTGGATCAACAGGGATGTTTTTGGAATGAGCTGGACTTAAAGGACGCATTTCTTTTTTCAGCCTCGTCAACTATGTTACTATGTTACTGTGACGCAAGGGGTGAAAATTCAAATTGTGAAACTGAAACTGGGCCCTATGGCTCCTACAAACCCTGAGAAACCTATGCATATGGGGTATTGCCGTACTCAGAAGAAGGAGATGAACACTAATCAATGCATTTTTAACATCTTCTTCACCTATCCTGTACTTGAAATTCACATCAACATTGTAATCTAAGAGTGAAAAATGCTGAATTTATCAAGTTTTGCAAGGGATTGGTGGTAAAATGGCTGCATGAGAAATTTGAAAACACACCTAAAACAAAAGCCTGGGCTGTCTACGTATCAAAATTATACACTTTTGGAAGAAATTTTAAAGTGGAAACTAGTACACAGCCCCAAATGAGACATGGCACCAGTGACGCAAGCTGTGAAAATTCAAAGTGTGAAACTGGAAAAGCACATGTTCCAATTTGGGACCCATAGTTCCCCCAAACCATGAGAAAGCTATGCATATGGGGTATTGCCGTACTCAGAAGAAGATGCTGAACACTAATCATTGCATTTTTTTAAATCTTCAACTATCCCGTGCCTGATATGAACAGCAATATTGAAATGTAAGTGTGAAAACTGCAAAAAAACAAAATATTACCACAATTTTGGAATAGATTTCTGGAAAAATATGTGCATGAAAAACTCGAAAATTCTACTGGTTATTTACCCTATGCTGTCTACTTTTCAGAAGCATATACTTTTGTGGGATATTTTTGGTTCTGGCACCGTCAACTAAGCTATTATACTCACATGCCAATTGTTGAAAAATTACTGGTTGGAAATAATGGTGTCCATCTTGTAATATTTACCTTGTAAATGTGAGAAAGGGATTGAAATACTAGGCATATGGGGTACTTTCATATTCAGAGAAGCAAATTAATATATTTAGGGATATTTTTTGTAACAAACTAATAGCAAATCCTGACAAGAAAATGTATGTAAAATGTTGTTTTTTTTATATTTTATTCCTCTTTTTTTCTATTTTAATCAAATTCAGATATGAAATATTCATATAATTGGGATATCGAAAGCCCTACTTGTGCTTAAAAAAAACTATATAATTTGTGTGGGTGTACTAAAGGAATTAAAGAGAAAATGTGGTTGAACAAAGACATAGACAAAAA
Organism: Rhinophrynus dorsalis; assembly: GCA_037306005.1. Classification (NCBI taxonomy): domain Eukaryota; kingdom Metazoa; phylum Chordata; class Amphibia; order Anura; family Rhinophrynidae; genus Rhinophrynus; species Rhinophrynus dorsalis. The sequence goes on along the minus strand of CM074722.1, from coordinate 366,510,000 downwards.
AGTCAAAATTGCTCCGGTCCTTAAGTGCAATCCACCTCAGATTCTCCCTGTCCTTAAAGGGATAGTAATACTTTAGTATTACTAATTCACATAGTGTAGCTCTTTAAAAAATAAATCATTTGCTCCCAGGTTCATCTCTCAAACCTTTATGGTTTGACAAAAAAACATAAGCAAAGTTCCCCCCTCCCTCCCCCTTCCCTGAAGTCAGCGGTGTACTGCCAAGATTGAGTTAGTAAAAAAAAATTATGTCACTGAAATGGTCTACGTGTGCTTACAAACCAAGCACATGTAGAAGACCATTTCAGTGAAATAATTCTTTTTTACTAACGTGATCTCTGGTCAGCTGCAGAGCCGCAAGCCTGTCGTATGAAAGACTTCCCCTGCAGTCAGTACAACGCTGACTTCAGGGAAGGGGGAGGAAGGGATCAACCATAAAGGTTTGAGAGATTAACCTGGGGGCAACTGAATTATTTTTTAAAGAGCTACACTATGGGGATTAGTAATATTGAAGTATTACTATCCCTTTAAGAAGTTAATTGGAAATCTCTTCCTATTGCAGGGTGGAGACCTTCAGAATTACATACAGCAGCAAAAGAACAGAGGGAGGCTTTTCTCTGAGCAGCATACTATGGAATGGTTCATTCAGCTTCTATTGGGGGTCAGCTACCTTCATGAGAGGTAAGTCAATCACCATAACTCAGGTGTTTGGTTCACCAAGGATCATGGGAGTTGTAATCCAACAGCTGCTGGCGCTCTTACGCCTCCCCAATTCAGTGTCTAAGATTGGTCTCTTCCTGCATTAGTAGTTCTGGATCAACCCAACAACGTCATTAAGGGCAAATAAATATTCCACAAATTCCAGCTGAATTAAATGAGGCTTTTAACCGTTTGAACAACAATGAAGACTTTAGCGCTTTCAGTTCTTCTTTTTCTTTCCTTTTTCTTATTTGTGTCTATAAAGATTTGGCTCATGCGACACTTCAGGGTGATTTTCCTCCTAGTTTTATTTAACCCCTTAACCCTTTGCGTGCCAGAGGGGCAGGCAACGCGTTGCTTTGCAATGTGTTGCCTACCCCTCTGGCACGCAAAGGGTTAAGGACCAGAGAGGTATGCAATGCTTCGTGCACACCCTCTGGACCTTAACGGGTTAATTGTGCAACTGATAATTAAAATATTATTGAATGACACAATTTACACTTGCTGTTATTTTTTATTGTCTCTATTCTGTTCTACCCTGATTGTTTGTTTGGTTTATCCTTGTACAGAATCTAAGAAAAATGTATTAAAAAAAAAAAAAAAAAAAAAAGCCTCACTGAAATCAATGTGTATTTTGTTTTGTTTTCTGTGGTGCAGTTGGTCTGCTCCTGAATTGGTCCAGTTCTTCATAGTACATCAGCCTCAGAGCCTAGATTAGCACTTATAAGACCTTTTCTGCCAATCTGAATGCTTTTACCTCCAGAGGCTCAAATTTTCTATAATGTGGGTTCTACTGTAACTAGAGCATGGGTGTTCAAGTTCAGTCCTCAAAAGCTACCAATTGTTCAGGATTTAAGGATTTCTCTCTCTGAGCACAGTTGGACCAATCAAAATGAATGCATTGCCTGCGCCTCTGGCATTCAAAGGTTAACTCACCTGTGCTTAATTAGGGGAATCCTTAAAGGGATAGTAATGTTTGTTATAAGTAGTTTGCAGATTCTTCTTTATATTAAAAGTAACACATTGTCTAGCAGTTTACTTATGTATGTAGTTCAAAAGTTATTAAGTGGGGAAAGATACTTTTGCCCCTTCTGCTCCCTTTGAATGTGGAATCCGCCCAGACGTGGAACTGGACGGATGCAGGAAGGGACAAACTTCAGTAAGTAATTATAAGAAAAACTCTGCCCCCCTTGACAAAGGAGGTCAGGATTTTCCTTTGCATAATGAGGTATGTCCCTCGCTGCGTCCATCCGAATCAGACTGCAGATTCAGCGTGACGTGGCCAGAAGTGGCAGGCTGGGGATCTTTCTCCACTTAAAACTTTTGAACAACATACAAGTAAGCTTCTACACATAGCATAAAGTGTTACTTTTAATATACAGAAGTGTCTGCGAACTACTTTATAACCAACATTACTATCCCTTTAAATCCTGGCCTGCTGGTGGCCCTCGAGTGTCAAACTTGGACACTCCTGTACTAGAGGAAAGTTGGCTGATCTCAGACTGACCAACAAATGAAACCTTAAGGTTAGGCTATCAGTGGGTCTAATGTAAACACTATGTATAACTGCACTCTGGAAAACCTCAGTGGTTCATTCAGTAACTTCAAAGGAGGCCTACAAAAATTACATAGCCACTTTGTAATCTAGTTAAAAATGTCCAATCTCCCTCACATTATGCATTAACCCATGATAAAAGCCATACTTTCCCATATGGCTTCCATATTTAAAGTGAATCTCCAGACCTCCCAATTGTCCCTCTTTAGGAGGGATAGTGCCTCTTTTAGACCCAAATCCCTCTGTCCTTTTTTCCCACCCTGATGTCCCTCTTTTTAGAAGATCATTCTGTGTGGTGTGTGGTGTATCAAATTGCTCTACAGCAATAAAACTCACATTAATGCTTGTTTAAATGTCAGTATATATGTTTATAAATTAGTCTGTGTAGATAAAATACTATGGTCTTGGTATAAGTCATTTATTCAGTTACACAAGGAGGTGTCAATAGGTCATGAAATAGCCTAAAAATTATCGGTAATGCCCCGCCCACCAGACACGCCTCCAGCAACACCCCATAATTCACAGGTGTCCCTCTTTGGCAATTTGAAATGTTGGGAGGTATGAATCTCTTTTCACCCTCCTTTGACCATTAACTCCAGCAACAGATAAACTTGTGTTCCTGGCTGGCCTACATTCTGGCTCCTTTGATCACTGATCCACTGACCCTAATGTAATCCTTCACTACATTACAACTGCTAATGCCTTAACTTGCCAGGATACCCTAAAGAATCAGTTCCATTGGATAAGTAGAGACACTTTCAGCTGTGTTTCCCTTCATAACTTTGTGAAAAACCTAGGACACATACCAGTTAGTGTTCTTCACCTTAAAGGGATAGTAATACTTCGTTTTAACTTTATTTTATTTTGTAGGCATTAAAAAAACATGACTAATGATATAAGTCTTATCTCTCAAACCTTTATGGTTTAAGAGATATTCACAAGCAAAGTGTCCCCCTCCCGCCCCTTTTACTGATGTAACACTTTTCAGCCAGGGCAGAAGGGAGCTGCCCAGGTAGACTGCAGAGAGGGACAATCTTCAATTAAGATAAGGGAAAAACCTGAAAAGCTTGTCAAGGGGGGCATGGATTTCATTGTTTTCATAGGAATAAGAGTGTCCCCTTCTGTTATCTGTCCAGTCTATGGACTGTATTCCACATCTGAGAAGAGATTGTTTACAGTAGGTAAAAGGGGCAGGAGGGGGAAACTTTGCTTGTGAATATCTCATAAACCATAAAGGTTTGAGATATAAGACTTATATCATTCTTCATGTTTTTTTAATGCCTACAAAATAAAATGAAGTTAAAACGAAGTATTACTATCCCTTTAACACTGAATGAACAGCTCAGTACTTCATCTCCTTCCTCTAGAATGACATCACACTTATACCCTCTCATTAACACCTACCTTACTGATTTACATATATACACTGCAGCTTTGGAAACAGGATTTCACTGTCATCCCCCCCCCCCCTCTCTCTCTCTCTCTCTATATATATATATATATATATATATATATATATATATATATATCCTATATAATAATTTGCTAGGATGTTTGCAAGAAGCCATCATGAGCAGTAGAGACTGCCCACGCTGCAGTCATGCGCAGTACAGACTGCCTGAATGCGACGTGACTGATACAGATTGAGGCACTCTGAATTCAGACCGGAGTCCTCTCTGCGCACCTTCCTGTGACCACTTGGTGAGCAGAGAGGCTCCGGGCACCAGCCGAGGCTGCTGGGTAGAACTGTGGCCCGTGTACACAGGCTTTTAAACTAGTATGTTAATAAAGGAAGAAGACTGGTATGTGATCAAAATTCCTTGTGTGTATCAGCCACACCCTGGGGTGGCAGTGAAGAAGAAATGTGGTAATCTCCTCCATACTACCTGTGATTTTCACAGCCCCCCTGGCAACTCCTGGGGCCAGACTTTCTCCTCTCCAGAAATACATGGGGGCACTGATTTCTCTCCCTCACTTTCTCACACTCCTCAGTGTGCGCACTCAATCACTTTTGCCCAGCACACACAATGTCCAGTGCACCTCCCTTTTGCCCACTCCTCCGTGTCTGCAGCCTAGTCCATTTTGCGGCTGTCACTACTCTCACATGGACAACACAGTTGCTTCTTTTGCTAGTAACTAATAAATAAATTAGAAATTTGCCTTAACATACTAGGCACTTACATAATATTTATAGTTAAAAAGGAGGCTGATTGTCACATTAATGTAACCAGGTCTCCATTTTAATGCAGGATGCTTATTAACCCTTTTAGTGCCAGAGAGGTATCTAGTGCATTGCAACACAATGCATTGGGGGCCTTTCTGGCACTCAGAGGGTTAAAAACAAACACTGCTATTGGGTAGAATGACATTTTCATAAGCATTTTGCACTAATCTAGAGATCTGTTACTTTAACCTATATATATCTGATGTGTTTTTTTATTTTTGCATACACAAAGGAAGCTCTACCAGTATAACACTGCTATACAATCGGTGTTCACATTCCTCTTTCAGGTTGATTTTACATCGAGATCTGAAGACTAAAAACATCTTCCTGAAGAATAGGACCCTCAAAATCGGTGAGACTGTCTTCTTGAATATTGTTTTGATTTGGATGAAACAGCCAATATTAACAGAGAGAAGTAATTAGATTATCTAATTAGTCACACTACAGAGGCACTGAAAATGCCAATATGGGAAGGTCATAATGCTTGTGGATGATGGAGACAGATGCTAGGTTATGCTCCATTAGTCTGATTCCCTTAGATGATGGAGATGTCAAAGGGATTAACTAAGCTGTAAGGGCTATATGTTCAAAAGAAAATTGAGGTGTTTTGGGGTAAACTATTTTCACTATCGGGGAAAAACTAAAAATTCTCATTGATTTAAATGGGGATTTAACTCCTTGAATGCTAGAGAGGTCACCAAATCATTGATTTGCAATACAAATCAATGAGAAATTTTAGTTCTCCCCAAAGTGCAAATGCTTTGCTCCGGAATGCCACCACTTTTCTTTTGAGTGTGTGGCCCTATGATATAAAATGTAAGGGTATATATACACTTAACAGTCATGTATACTCTAATCGTTCATCTGTAAATATTATTTAATTCTAGATTCTTAGGGCCTTATTCACAAAAGGAATGAGGATTAAGTCTGGAGCAAACCATTTGCAGTTCAAACACATTTCTTTGAAATGCACTGGATACTTCTTTAGCATTCAAGGGGGTTAAAACAATGGAAGTTTTGGAGATGCAGATGGTTTGCTCCAGAGTTGCTCAATTTTAATGGAAAATGTGAGCATTTTTGGTTTTCCCTATGGTGCTAATTGGTTTGCCCCAGAATTGGTGTACTTGTCCTAGTACATCATCCTCACTGAGTAAAGATGGTGGAATTCTGGGAGGAACCATTTGCACCACAGGGAATTAAGGTTCTCTTTCATTTAAATGGGGCTTTGAGACCCTTGAATGCAATGTCCAGGAGACTTCCCTAGAATTTAAGGTGTAAAAAGCCCCAATGCATTTTGGACTAATAATTCAGAGGTACAAGTAGCCAGTGCTTATACCTGCTGGTACAGTGTTAACCCGGTAGGTGCTAAAGAGATTTCCAACTCACTGTAAAGCTATGCATTGGAGACCACTATCATCCACTGAGTTAAAGGGACCCTATCACTTAAAAAAATGTTTATTTAGGAAAACTGCTTTTTATGAGTTATTTGGATTTATAAATTAAAGGCATGCTGTATCATTACATCACCAACTCATTGATACTGCTCTGAAATGCATCAGAAACTTCCCCTAGCACTAAAAGGGTTAATTGCAAGGGTGTCCGTAGAAATTTTTTTTTGGGGTGGGGCAAAGCCATATGACCCCCAGGCCAGCCAATCTAGCCCCTTTGTTTATATGGAGGGGGTAACTGTAAGGGGGGGCAAGTGCCCATTGCCCCCCCCTCAGGACGCCCATGGTTAAGTGTCATTGAGTATGGAAGAGAATGTACAGGCTAAGACAGGAAGCAATTGCACAGCATATGCTTTAATTAGAATAATCTTTACATCTATATAAGTAAAAAAAATAGTTTTCTAAATAAAAGATTGCTAATGCAACATATAAAGTAGTTTTTATTTGAAAGAATAGGGTTCTACCACTCCAAGAAGTTTGGGAACCACTACTCTAGAAGACAAATACTTAATTTGTTCCCGGTCCACAACATTAATCCTGCATGTGTCTTATGTATGGTAGTGTATCTGCCACAGCAGATACTGGGGAGGTTTGGGGCCTCTAATGACATATTTGTTTATTGTTTTATGATACAGGTGACTTTGGGGTGTCCCGGATACTTGCTGTGCCATCAGACATGGCTACCACATTTGCTGGAACCCCGCACTATATGAGCCCAGAGGTCTTCACACACAGTGGTTACAATGCAAAATCTGACATTTGGTAAGTTAGTACTAGGTCTGACTAGACCTTTATCCATATAATCCAGGAGTGATCAACCTGATGCCCTCCAGCTGCTGTGCATCATCCCTGGCCAGCTGCTGGCTGGTAGAAGATGATGGGAATTGTAACCCTTTACAGCTGCAGGGCCTCAAGTTTCCCACCTCTGATCTGTTTAATTTGCTCAATTACAGAATCATGCCTTTGTTAAAGCTGACCTGTCACCTTTCCTAATCCTCCCTTTCCATCTTGAAAGGATTTGCATAACAATACTTCCCCGTTAAATTATTCCACTGCCCAGATGTGGTCCTTGACCAATTTGTTTCCTTTTATAAATCCTTATATGAATCCAGATCTCAAAGATCGGATGACCAAATCGATACGTATTTGAGGTCTTGTGATCTGCCCACTTTGTCGACAGATTGTAGACGTATGTTAGATTCGCCGATTATGTTGAGGGAGGTTGTGGAGGCTATTAAAACCTTGCCGTTAGGTAAATCCTCGGGTAGGGATGGTTTGCCGGCTGAATGGTATCAATCCTATGTTGACATCTTAGGGCCACATCTACTTAATGTATACTATGATTCTCTTGACAAGGGAGCACTTCCAAGCTCCCTATCTGAAGCCACAATCATAGTTCTCCCCAAACCGGGAAAGGATCCTAGATATTGTGATTCCTACCGGCCTATCTCACTTCTTACTACTGATGTTAAAATTTTAGCTAAGATCTTGGCCGCTAGACTTAACTCTGTAATCACTACCCTTGTACATGGAGATCAGGCAGGCTTCATCCCGGGGAGGTCCACCTCTCATAACTTAAGGAGGCTGTATATGCATTTACAAATCTTACATGATAATTCTGGCAATAGATTATTGGCGTCTCTGGATGCGTCCAAGGCCTTTGATTCAGTGGAGTGGAATTATCTTTGGGGTGTCCTTCGTAGATTCGGATTTGGTCCTACATTTATCCAGTGGGTTCGACTTCTTTATGCTTGTCCCAAGGCTAGAGTAGTCGCGGGGGGGGCTGGGCTCTGGGGATTTCTTGTTGCACAGAGGAACTAGACAGGGCTGTCCTCTGTCTCCGGGACTATTTGCATTGGCTATAGAACCCCTAGCTTCTCTTATAAGGTCTTCAGAGGAAATAAAGGGGTGGTGTGTTGGTAACAGGGAAGATAAAATTGCGCTTTATGCGGACAGTATCCTGTTATTTTTGGGTGATTCGGATAAATCCCTTTCTGAGGCTCTTGCCTTAATTAATGTCTTTGGTTCTTACTCAGGGTTAAAGATTAACTGGGACAAGTCCTCACTGCTCCCTGTTGATCCCATAGATATCGGCATGACTGTTGCAGATACACAGATGAAAAGAGTGGATAGGTGTGACTATTTGGGGGTTAGGATTGGGGTTTCCCCCTATAGTTTTATTAACGACAATTTGGTTCCCCTTATCAATACCCTCAACGATAAAATTTCAATTTGGATGAATCTACCTTTGAATTTAATAGGGAGAGCCAATTTAATAAAGATGATTTTCCTGCCTAAATTTCTTTATCTCTTCCAAAATACCCCGATGGGAATCCCCCAGAAGTATTTCAGGCACATTGATAGGATTTTACGGTCCTTCTTATGGGGCGGGCGTAGATCTAGGATTAAACTATCTACTTTAATGCTGCGAAAGGAGAGGGGTGGCATTGCTCTACCGAACTTCAGGCATTACTATTTAGCGGCTCAATGTCAGTATGGCAAGGCTTATCTTGACGTCGATACATCCTATACTTTTGTACAGGTGGAGAGGGAACTCCTTTGGCCAGATATTGATATGTCTCTTATGCTGGTGACGGGACCACGAATATGTAAAACACCAACTTTGTTGTCAACGGCTTTGTATGATGCCTGGCAGGAATTACAATCGGTGGTGGGTTTTTCGGCACTACATCCTGATACCCCCTTATGGGGTCCAGTGGGCCTGACGCAGCTGAGGGGACTAGACTTTGGTATTGTTTGGAGGGGATGGGGAATTACAACTTTGGGACACCTCTATCAGGACAATGTCCTTAAGACATTTCAGCAACTTCATCTTGAATATCGGATACCCAATACTATGTTCTACTCCTATCTTAGTCTTAGGCATGCTTTACGGGATCTTTGGGGGGATGGTAGTCCGTGTTTGTCTTCCTTCCCTTTGTCCTCCTTGCTGGTTCTCCCACAGGTGCGGAGGCCCCTGTCCTTTGTTTATAACTGGATTTCACAAAAAATATCTGACTCTGACCTAACTGTCAGGCTTCGCTGGGAAGATGATGTTGGAAAGCTTGAGGATTGGGAGTGGAAAGAGGCTTGCTGTGCTCCTTCTCAGGTAGCTATCTCCACAAGACATCATTTGATCCAACTTAAAATCTTACACCGTATTTATTACACTCCGAAACAGTTACACTCCATAGCTAGCTCTCATAGCAGGTTTTGTCATAGATGTGATGGTGTGGAGGGGTCTTTTATACACATGATCTGGGATTGCCCACAAGTGAATGCTTTCTGGCGGCAAGTGGTAAGGATACTGGGGGAGGTACTGGGGAGACCTATTGATTTTACTCCTAAGTTGTGCCTTCTATCGATTATTCCTGATGAGATATTAGAAGGCCCTGTACGGAATATTCTTCGGGAATCACTAGTGATGGCCAGGAAAATAGTGGCTATGCAGTGGATGGCGGACAGGGCTCCTGCATATACACAGTGGATCGAGTTGGTGACACAGAACTTACCCCATTACAAACTGGTGTATAGACATAGAGGTACTCCCCAAAAGTTTAATAAAATTTGGGATTGCTGGATGGCTAGGGGCCCAGGGGGCCTCCGCGCTTTGGGGAGGGGGTCGGTTGTAGGTCTTTCATAGATGGCCGAGTGGATTGGCAGGTTGTCCTGGATGTAAGAACATATGTATGTCTGTATAGGTCAGTTGCACTGTCCGGCTGGGGAGGTGGGGGGGGAGAGGCGAGAGAGAGAGGGTTGGGGTTGGGGGGAGGAGGGGAAGTTGGGTTGGGGGGGTTGTTGGTTCTTTTCTTTTTTTTTATTTTTACAATAAGGGGTTTAAAAGTTACGGGATGGATTGTTCCGCTTACTTATGTTTCCTGAGCTTTGAATACTTGTTCTAAGTTTACAAACAACAAAACTTGTCTTGCTATGGTCGGATTGTATGTATTCTGTCATTTTCTTTGCTGTATGATGTTGACTCATCCCTTTAATAAAAACATCTTTAAAAAAAATTATTCCACTGCACCGGGGTTATCAATTATGCAGGATTTATCAGACAGGGCAAAGAGCAAAGCTCCACTGAGATTAAGCCAAAAAAGATAGGGAGGGCACCAGATAGTGTAATATTGTAACAATTTATAGCAAGAAACGATAAAAATCCCACTCACGTTTGATGTTGACCATTCTCAGCATGTGGATGACTCTTAAAGGGATAGTAATACTTAAAAATTACTATCCCCCATCATGTAGTCCCAGTGCCCAGTGGCATCTCTCAAACCTTTATGGTTTGAGAAATATCCGCTTTCAAAGTTCCCTCTTTTTGCCTTTCCCCTGACGTCAGCATTCTAGCTGACAGCAGGCGAATCTTATCCTGGGAACAGCCAGCGGCTTTGCAGCAGAGCCAAGATCGTGGTAATAAAAAAGAAATCCTTCACTAAAAAGTTCTTCTACATGTGCTTGGTTTGCAAGCACACATAGAAGACCTTTTAAGTTAAGGGTTTCTTTTTTATTACCACGATCTCGACTCTGCTGCAGAGCCTCAGCCCGGGACCGGATTCCCCTGCTGTTAGCTAGAATGCTGACGTCATGGGAGAGGGAACTTTGGATATCTCTTAAACCATAAAGGGTTGAGAGATGCTGCTGGGTTCATTTTACTACAAGATGGGGGATGGTAATTTTTAAGTATTACTATCCCTTTAAACCCTGTCTCCGCTCAGGGTCTTTTAACCTCGTCTGGACCTGTTTGAAGATCTCCGACAGGATCAATCCTTCTGGTGCAATGTACCAAAGGGATTTTTATCTCCTATTCATCCATCTTGATGGAAATATTATTAAAAAGAAAATGGTTCTAAAAGGCTGTGATTCTCAAAAATTTTTATAGAATTTATTATTCTAAAAGACACGTGTCTACAAAATTAAAAACATATAGCGTTATATGTTTTTAATTTAATTTACTTGCATTTAACGAATGAGTAAGTAGTAATTTGGACCAGGGGAGGGCTGCAAGAGCAAATAGGGCACTAGCTTTCATAAAAAGATGTGTAGATGCACTAGATGTTACTATTATTTTACCTCTATATAAATTCTTGGTTATGCCTCATCTTGAATATGGAATACAGTTTTGGGCACCAGTTTTTAAAAAAGACATTACTGAACTGGAAAAAGTGCAGAGACGGCACACTTTGTAGACCATTCTATTGAAGTATTTCTTTGTAGACAATGCTGTTTTGCTGAAGAGCAGTCCAGTCGCATGACCAGAATCTCGATCTGTCAGCTAGAGCACTGACGTCTGTAAAAGGGGCAGGAGTGGAGGACTTTAAAAGCTTATAACTCTTAAAATATACAACTTTAAGCAACAGAATTTACTTAATTTCCTTTTTTTTTAATATGAACAATATTAAACGTTCTTCAATCCAAGAATTACTATCCCTTTAAGACTAGAGAAAAGGCACTTTCACTTAAAACAAAGGCATGAATTTTTTTACAGTAAGGGCGGTAAAGTTATGGAATTCCTTTCTTTGGGATGTTGTACTTGCAGATATTGTAACAGCTTCCAAAAAAAGCAAAAGATGCCTATCTAGCACAGAACAATATTGAAATGATGATATATGGCTTCAATGCAGATAGGTTGTTGATCCAGGGAACTATTTGACTGCCATTTTGCCTTCTTCTGGATCAGTAGGGGTGTTTTGGCATGGGCTGGACCTGATGGACGCATATCTTTTTTCAGCTTCGTCAACTATGTTACTATTAGGCTGACCATGTTTCCTTGAGCGAAAAACGTAACGGGGTTATGTAATATCCCGTATTTTATCATGAAAATTATGATCGAGTTTTGGACCATTATGACTCATAAGACTCTATGGTAATCAATGTGTACAGTTAAACCACTAGTGTGATGAAGTTCTGATTATATTGAATACCTCATGCTTCCATACTGCTTCCACCTCCACACTCTGTGTCAGCTTCCACATTGTGTCCACCTCCACACCCTGCCCACCCTGTGTCCACTTCCACACTGTGTCCACCTCCACACCCTGTGTCCACTTCCACATTGTGTCCACCTCCACACCCTGCCCACCCTGTGTCCACCTCCACACTGTGTCCACCTCCACACCCTGGCCACCCTGTGTCCACCTCCACACCTTGTGTCCACACTCTGTGTCCACCTCCACACCCAGTGTCCACACCCTGTGTCCACCTCCACACACTGTGTCCACACCCTGTGTCCATCTCCACACCCTGTGTCCACACCATGTATCCACCTCCACACCCAGTGTCCAACTCCACACCCTGTGTCCACACCCAGTGTCCACCTCCACACCCTGTGTCCACACCATGTGTCCACCTCCACACCCTGTGTCCACCTCCACATTGTGTCCACCTCCACACCCTGCCCACCCTGCGTCCACCTCCACACTGTGTCAACCTCCACACCCTGCCCATCCTGTGTCCACCTCCACACTGTGTCAACCTCCACACCCTGCCCATCCTGTGTCCACCTCCACACTGTGTCAACCTCCACACCCTGCCCACCCTGTGTCCACCTCCACACTGTGTTAACCTCTACACCCTGCCCATCCTGTGTCCACTTCCACATCTTGCCCACCCTGTGTCCACCTCCACACACTATGTCCACCTCCATACACTGTGTCCACACCATGTATCCACCTCCACACCCTGTGTCCACCTCCACACCCTGGGTCCACACCATGTATCCACCTCCACACGCAGTGTCCAGCTCCACACCCTGTGTCCACCTCCACACACTGTCTCCACCTCCACATGGCATAATGTACTTTGTGAGAAAGAAACAACAGCAACAGCGCTGTACCTCAGAACAGGCAACCAATGAGAGATGATGAGTATCAAGCACTCCTCTATCATTGGCTGCAGTGCAGTGTGACATGATAGGAAGCCAGGGAAGGAGAGGGTTATAGGATAGAGGAAGGCGGGGCATCCATACCTTTAAATAATTCAGTCCTCACGGTGCTTGCACAGCGCTTCACAGTGGCTCTTCTGCTTTTATGATGAGGGCTGCGGGCATCACAAGCCGGGGCGGCTAATTAAAAATGGGACAAAATCATAAAACGACGGGACGGTCCTAAAATATAAAAAAAAAGGGACTGCCCCGTTCAAAACGGTACATATGGTCAGCCTAGTTACTATGTATGTTACTATTTTCTTCAATGTGCCACCAACAATAATGGTTATTTTCTCAAAAACAACTTATAATGCAAACACATGGCTTATACAAAATACAGGCAGTTTGTAATTCTCTTCAAAATCAAGTAAACATATCTTCGGTTGACAGATCCATTTTAAAGGGGAATATTACCAGGAGGAATAACTTACTCTTAATTGGTTTACTGAAAGCAGTTAGTTGGGTAGCAGTTGATCCAATTGTCTGTTTTATTTACTTATATATTTTATTGCATTACATCTGCAGTTGCTTTTTAGTTTGACTTTAATTCACACTTCTTCACATTCTAAAAAGACTGCAACTTGACTGATTGTATTCAATGCAGGTAGAAGGCAAGTTGCAGCAGGCCTGATTTTCATTGCAGCCTCTGGGGCCTTCAGATTGTTTACACATGCAGTTTAAGAGGTTGCAGTATTCATCTCAGCCTTCAATAACTGTGCAACTCACATGGGTGTCAACAAATTGGTTGACATGGGTTGGCCATAAGACAAGCCCCCAGACACCCATGTATTCAGTGGGGGAAACCATGACATTGTAAGCAAGTAATATATGTAGCTACTTTGCATCTCTGTTCAACTCACCTATGCAAGCAAACCAATCAATAGTCTGATATCCTATAGAGATAATCCTCATTTAAAGGGATAGTAATACTTTATTATTACTATCCCCCATATTGTACATATTTGTAAAATAATGTAATAGCCTCCAGGTTCATCTCTCAAACCTTTATGGTTTGAGAGATAACCAAAGGCAAACTTCTCCCCTCCTGCCCCCTTCCCTGAAGTCAGCGTTGTGCTGACTGCAGGGATATCCCGTCTGAATTTCATCATGCGGCTCTGCAGCAGAGCCGCGATAGCGTTAGTGACAAAGAATTATTTCACTGAAATGGTCTCCTACATGTGCTTGCAAACCAAGCACATGTAGAAGACCATTTCAGTGAAATAATTATTTTTCACTAATGGGATCTCGGCTCTGCTGTAGAGCCGCAAGCCTGTCATACGACAGACTTCCTCTGCAGTCAGTACAACGCTGACTTCAGGGAAGCTGGAGGGAGGGGGGATCTTTGTCTTCGGTTATCTCTCAAACCATAAAGGTTTGAGAGATGAACCTGGGGGCTATTAAATGATTTTACAAATATGTACAATATGGGGGATAGTAATAATAAAGTATTACTATCCCTTTAAGGTTACATAGAATTATATGAGGATTTTAAAAATACTGAAATGACTCAGACTGTCTAGTGATAGACTACAACTTACTTCCAATGCAATAAAAGAGAAACAAATAGAGATATACCCAATTGCTGTATGAGGGAGACATATCTGATTATGTCCTAACTAATTAGTCCTATTTGTATAGATCCATTTTGTGTCCTGAGATGTTTGAAGACAAATGGGAGAATCAGTGGTCTAAAACTGCTTAAAGGGATAGTAATACTTTATTTTATCTTCATTTTATTTTGTAGGCATTAAAAAAACATGAAGAACGATATAAGTCTTATCTCTCTTTATGGTTTAAGAGATATTCACAAACAAAGTATCCCCCCCCCCCTGTTTCAGCCAGATCAGAAGGGAGGTGCCCAGGTAGACTGCAGAGAGGGACAATCTTCAATTAAGATAAGGGAAAAAGCTGAAAAACTTGTCAAGGGTGGAAGGGCTTTCATTGTTTTCATACAAAGAAGATTGTCCCCTGCTGTTATCTGTCTGGTCTTACAACCAGATTCACATCTGAGAAGAGATGGCTTACACTAGGAAAAAGGGGCGAGAGGGGGAAAACTTTTCTTATAAATATCTCTTAAACCATAAAGGTTTGAGAGATAAGACTTATATAGTTCTTCATGTTTTTTTCATGCCTACAAAATAAAATAAAGATAAAACGAAGTATTACTATCCCTTTAATAAACGTAATCCACATAAAGTGGCAATGAATTGTGCTGCAGTTGTATTGCTTTGCACATCCTGTTGATGTGAATATCTGCTCACATGAAATAAATGTTCCTTTATGTTGCTGTTTAAAGGGTCAGTAATGCCCATATCTAACTTATTTTTGTAACCTCTACAGTATTAAATAATCTGGAGAAACTACCATCTCTCAAACCCTTACGGTTTGAGAAATATTCTCTGCTAAAGTTTCCCCTTCCCTCCCCTTCTCCTGACATCAGTGCTCTGCTGACAGCAGGAGATCCCGGTCCTGAGACCAGCCTGCGGCTCTGAAGCATTGCCAAAATTGCGTTATTTAAAAATAATTACTTCATTAAAATGGTCTACAAAGTGTGACTGGTTTGCAAGCACACTTTGTACACCTTTCCATTGAAGTAGTTCTTTTTAAATAACGTGATTTCAGCTCTGCTGCAGAGCCTCCTCAAGTCGGCCAACTCGAATCTCCTGCTGAGAGCAGGAAAAGGGAAACTTTAGCGGTGAATATCTCTCAAACTGTAAGGGTTTGAGAGATAGCACTTTCTCCAAATACTTTATTTTTATAAATTCTACAATATTAAATAAGTTAAATATGGGCATTACTGACCCTTTGATAACTCCCAGCTCTGTTCATGTGGTCTGCCCTATATATGTTTCCATCTATATATCCATGATTGTTTGGTATAAATGCTTAGCTTTATATTGTGTGGTAAAAAGGAGATATTTAGGATGTCATGTCAGGGCACTAGTATTTAAGGTCCTCTCTAGGTTAACCAAACTTCCTTCATCTACAGTTAATAATCTGTATCACTGTATATTAGCTGCTCTGCAGCCTCTGAACAGATAAAAGGTACCAGACCTAAGACTGCATCTCAACAAACATCTCTTCCCGTGACCCTGTCAGTTATCTGATCTTGTTAATTATAAGCTGAAGTCTTTGCTTGCACTGGTGACTCTGACCTCTTACATATTCTACTCGCTCAACATGTGCACTGTGCATCAAGATAAAAAATCACCCAAAGCTAGTGCTGAATTCGAAGAGGAAAATGATTATGACTTGAGTAAGGGTAAGACCCACAATGGTTTCTATTCAATAAGCTAACGAGGTGCAATTCTTGAGCAAACCATCTGCATCATACTGTAGAAAGTAAAATTCATATTGTATTAAAAGGGTATTTTAACCTCTTGACTACTAGAGAGGTCTTCAACACACACAGAGATAAATCTGTAGCATTCATAGAGTTAAACATCCCATTTAAATCAACTGGAAATTGAGGGATTGTTATTTGCGCTGTATGGTGTACTTGCATTGCATACCTTTATGCGGTTTGAGAGATGGGTTTTTTTTGCATTTAGTTCAACTTTTTAAGAACTACAAAATGATAAATATTTATTCTTGGACATTACTAACACTTTAACTTAATGAATACAGCTTATTGTGACCAACAGCAGATATGGCAGCCGTAGGGCAATGTAGCAGTACCTTTCAGGCTGATTCGTGAGTGTAGGATCAAATGAGTGGAGATATCTCTAGCATTTGAGATTAAAAACCTCACTTAAATCAGTGGGACATTTTATTTGGCCGCTATGATGCTCTTAGATTGCTTCAAAAAGCTCCAGTCCTCAATTCTTTTGTAAGACGCCTAGGCTGTTACTGGCATGATAAATAACTGGGACATACTACAGGAGTCCCATGCAGTTACTGTAATATGCACCATCCATCTTTAGCTTTAATGCCATTTTATGGCTTCTAAACAATTATTCATGCTTTACAGTTCAGGGAAACCTTTCTGCATTCAATTGGTCACCCATTGACCTCTTGCACAGACTTATTAAGGCTAAAGAGCTGAGAAGAACTGGAGAAAACCATTTGCAGCTTTGGGGGGAGGATAAAATTTCCCATTGGTTGGGGCTTTATCTCTTCTCAAGTAATGTGTTGGAGACATCTCTAGCATTCGAGAGGTTTAAAGTCCCATTTGACCTTTTGGATGCCAGAGGAGTATCGAGTGCACTCTTTGTGGTGCATCTGCCTTAGTGTACCTAGCTGTTCTCTAGCAATGTGCTGGAAAGCAAACAGTGAGCAATTCTGCACCATAGGGATTAAATAAATAAAACTTCCCTAATTCCCATTGATTCAAATTGGGCTTTTAACCCTTTGAATGCTAGCATGGTTCGCAAAGCACTGCAAAGCGTACACTTGCGCTATAGAAGGGTCAAACCTTTTGAATGTTAGAGAGGTCTCAACTCATTGTTTCTCAATGCTTTGGAAGCTTTTGAAACCCCTTTTAAATCAGTGGGAATGTTTATTTCCCTCATATGGCGCAGTTGATATGCTCTAGAATTACTCTTATTGGACTTTCTGCATATTATTATTCTATAGTGAGAAACACATCATTGACATTCCTGTATCATACCTCCCAACATTCCAAATGACTGAAGAGGCACATTATTGTTTTAGGAGGTGTTGCTGAGGGCATAGCTGGTGGGTGGGTCATTAACGAGTAAATGTAGGTTATTTCCTGACTTATTGAAACCTCATTATATAACTCAATAATTGATTTAGAGCAAAAAGAAAGTATTTTATTTACAGTAGACTAATTTAGAAACACATGTTCTGAAGTTTATACAGACATTAATTTGAGTGCTATTGCTGTGGAGCAATGCAATACACTTATATAAACCCCACAAAGTCTAATCTCCTCAAAGGGACACCAGGGTGTGAAAGAGGGACATAAGGATTTGGGTCTCAAAGAGGCACAGTCCTTCCTGAAGAGGGACACTTGGGAGGAATGCTGTATATTTAGAACTACCATTTATACTGCAGAATATTTCCTCTTAATTTTGTATAGCAATGGGTTACATTGACTATAAGCTGTTCTGCATTTACACAGAGTGGTCTATATGTAGGGGACAATGTAGAGCAATTCCATGCAAACAATTATAGCTGATTCTACACGTCTTGAGTAGCTCTGCTGCAATATTACATTCCCTATATAGTCCTAAACTTTAAAGGTGACCTATGCCCTAGGGCAGGGCTGTCCAGATTCAGTCCTCAAGGGCCACCAACAATACAGAATTTAACCCTTTGAGTGCCTCTGGCACTCTAAAGATAAAGGATTTCCCAGCTTAAGCACAGATGAGTCAGTTAAAATGAATGAGCAACTGATTAACTCACATGTGCTTAACCCAGAAAATCCTTACATCCTGTTGGTGGCCCTTCAAGACTGAACTTGGACAGCCCTGCCCGAGGGATAAATGGCTCTTTTTGTTTAACAGAATGATTTACTCAGACAAGTATCCTTAAAACAGCAGCCAGATATATCTATGTAGTTTAACCCCTTAAGGACCGGAGGTTATGGGACATTTCCGTCCCATAACGACCGCATAGGGGCACTTTGACGCGCCGGTACACGTGACCTGTCACGTGTATCGGCTCGTCACTATGGGGCTTGAAAGAGATCGCTCCGATCTTGGAGCGGTCTATTTCATGCCCTATTTTTACTTACAGCGCTCCCGGTAGAACGCTGTAAGTAAAAAGTATGTGACGTACCGGGACCGTCAAGGGTCGTTGGAGCACATTTACCCTTGACGGTCCTGGTACGTCAAGGGTCCCTAAGGGGTTAATTTTGACATTTGATCTCTTTTGTAGTACACTGCTGATTGTTTCTGTTTGCAGTCTGATAAAGACGTGTACCCTTCAGGTCTATTGAAGACTATTATTTGCTGTAAGATGGTGTGATCTTCAGTAGATGCAGGCTTGAATAGAGATCACCATATACCAGAAACTGCAGATATAATGCAAAAAGTAAATAGATATAACTGAATGCTGCATGAAGGACACCGATCTAGGTAAAGTAATCTGTTAAATTAGTATATTTCTCCTTTATGCAATCCTTATCCCGTGCTACAGTTGTTGACGGTATGTAGGTCACTCACCTCATTATTGCATTCTATTTTGTAATGTAGGAGAATATTAACGGCATCCAAATGAGTGGGCCATTCATCGGACCCCCAACGAGGCTCATGTGAAAGGTCTGCTGGTGAGCCCCACTGTTCAGCCCCTCCTTAAAGTAACACGGGCAATAGTCTCCAAAAGTAAAAGGCACCTTAGTCCAGCATTTAATATTTTACCACCTGCGATAATTACAGTGGATCATTGCTGTGTTGTTGTCCTCCATACTAAAGGGACCTACTACTTTTTGTATAATCTCTAGGATAGTGGTTCTCAACTCCTGTCCTCAGGACCCACTAACAGGCCAGGACTTAGGGATTTCTCTGCTAGAGCACAGGTGTGGTGATCAGAGGCTAATTCACATTGATTACATCACCTGTGCTTTAACAAGGAAATCATCAAATCCTGGCCTGTTAGTGGGTCCTGAGGACAGGAGTTGAGAACCACTGCTCTAGGAAATTGCATGTAAAGTAACAGAGCTGCAGCTAACAGGAATGCTGTATCTGTCCTACTCTTTCATTCTGTTCGGGTTTCATGTTTTACATTCCTCTCCTGCTCAGAGCATCCAAGTAGAACATTGTTCACAGCTACCTTTGTTAGAACAAGTTTATGGATGTACGCTGATGATCTGGAAACAAATCACCGAGACTGACTTTTCAAGAAGAATTGGAGCTGCACCATAGGGGAGAAATAAACATTATCTTGTTCTAGAGAGGCCCTTAGTGAATTGTGAAGCAATGCATAGGTAACTCCCTAACATTCAAGAGGTTAAAATCCCCATTTAAATGAAAGGGAATTTTTATTTCTCCCAGTGGCGGAACTGGTTTGTACCAATATTGACTCCAAAGAGGAGATATTCTAAGGAGTGATAAAGAGGAGATATCTTCTCCAATTATATACGCTCATCAGTTCCTGTGCTATTCGTGGAGTCTATGCAAATAGGCCTAACTTCTCAGCCAGTGTTACATATACCACTGAAGGTACTTTACACACGGGAGGGGTACTTGCCACAGGAAGCACCTGCCTGAAATATTAAATACAGAGTCTGAGAGTTGTGCAATGCTTTGCTTTGCAATGTGTTGCACACCCCTTTGGTTCTCAACCCCTTAAGGACCAGCGTTCCTGGTCCCATAAGGACCGCTTTAATCCTTGGTAACGTGCTGGTACATGTGACCTGTTGCATGTATCGGCGCGCCGCTTTGGGGTCTGAAAGAGATTGCTCCAGTCTTGGAACGGTCAATTTAGGCCTCATTGTTACTTACAGCGCTCCCGGTAGAGCGCTGTAAGTAAAAAGTACGTGGCTTACTATGACCGTCATCGGTCCTTAAGTATTTAAGGACCATGATGGTCATAGTACTTCTTGTAGTCCTTAAGGGGTTAAAGGAAGAACAAACCTGAAAAATGTAACCTAAACCTGCCTAGAATAGCATGCTCTGGTAGCATAGGGGTTAATACTTACTGAGTCTCATTTCAGATCCCGTGATGCTACCTTAAGACTAAAGAGAAGGAGCCTCCACTTCCAGGTTAGGATCAGAGACTGGCACTTTAAGAAGCTGGAACTGATGTCTCAAGTCCCTGCGGAGCCAGTGCATTTATCCAGAGATCAAATCCCATGAAATGTTGGCTCTGTACAAGCACACTGGCTCTACTGAGTCCTCATAGCTTAGTTCCAGCTCCCATCTTAGTCTCCAATCACGGACCAGAAGAGGAGGCTCCTTCTCTTTCGTCTTATGGAAGTGCCTTGGGAACAGCCTTGCAGCTCTGTAATCTTTAACCCCTGATCTACTGGAGCATGTTAGCAGTAGTCAGGGAAGCCTGACATTATTTTAGTTATGTTAGTTTTTGTAGGTTTTCTGTTCTTTTATTGTCCAAAAGGGTGTGCAATGAATTACTTTGCAATACTCTGCACATCTCTCTGGTTTTAACATCTTGATTGCTAGAGAGGTCTCCAAAATGATGCTTCACAATGCATTAGAGACCTCTAGAATTTAAGGGATTAAAGAACACCATTTAAATCATCTCCTGTGGAGCATTTGGTTTACCTCAGAGTTACCCAAGTTCTTAGAATATGATCCTCACTGTGTTAAAACATTGCACGTGTTGGCTCTAATGAGTGTATACTTTGTGAGTCCAGTGACAGAGCTCAAACAATGACCCCATGTGCCCTCCCCTGTGTGCAGAGAGAGATTGCTGGCTTCCAGTATGACTACTTTGCATTTGCAGTACTAAGAGAGTCTTGTTCTTTCTCACATTATTTTATGCTTCAGTAAAACCATCTGTAGATTTCCAGGAATCGGATATTGAGTCTACAAGATGCTCGTGCAGCTGGGCTAAAATATTAAACACTGCATGCCTAGCAGATGATACATTTATTATTTAGTATCTGTGCATTTATCTTAAATCAGTCCAGCTCCTGAGGGGCCACTGGTGCTGATGAAATGTGTCATGTGGCCTGTATTTTAAAGTGCCACATTCTACACTCTAACAGCCGCTAGACTCTGGACCCTGCTATCTGCATTGATATAGAATAAGCTGTATTTAAAAAAGAATTAAACTTTTTTTATGAAACAAATATATTTTGCATACTAAATGCTAGAGAGGTCTCTATTGCATTCCAAAGCAGTTTGTTTTCCCCACTATATCCTGTTGTATTACATTGCTTAATGTGACTGGAAGATGATGATGGAAGTTGTAGACCAGCATCAGCTAGAGGCCTCAGTTTGTCCATCACTGGTCTAAAGGCAAGTCATGTCTCATCAATTATCTGTGTGCTTAACGCCTTGAGGTCGAGAGGAGTGTGCAACACGTTGCTTTACAATGTGTTACACACCCCTCGTGACTGGTCCTCAAAGGCTAATAATGGGGCAGTTCATTTAAATACTCCAGTCTAGATGCAAATTGGAAATATGTTTTTCTACAATTGATTACAATTGCTTCAGGACATTTCTGGAGGCAAAGATGCCAGTCAGGGGCATTTTAATGCATGGGTGAACCCAGTGTTCATTAAAGGTCTTCCGTTTCAGGAGGCCTCGCCTTGAATTTCCAAACCTCACACATTTTCAGGAAGGAACCAATTGATAGTGAGATAGCTCAGATGGTTAAAGCACCAGCTGTTGAATCTGTTTATGGTCACAGGTTCTAGTCACAGCAGGGTCAATTCAACTTTCATCATTCTGAGATAGGTAATTGTATATATGTAGGTGCCTCTTTTTTACACATTTTCCAAGGGCCTCAAAACTTCAACACCCTCGCTGCCAACCACCGTTCTTCCTCTTGAAGTTACAATATATTACCCAGTTTCTGCTGGCCTGTCTAGAGACACTGGTTTTCTGACTTAATTAACGGGTCTTCTGGGACAGAAAGTGACTCACTGGGTATGCAAGATAAGTGTTAATACCATCCACTTTATCACCATTCTGCCCACTTCTTTACTCATTCCACTCATTTTTGGGACAAATCCCACCTTCCCTTATCCTAATCCCCGCCTACACTGTGACATTTATTAAATGTATGTATGTATATCTTTATTTATATGGCGCCACGCAGTGTACGCAGCGCCTTACAACAGACATATGTTACAATAAATAAGAGGGGATGAAATAAGTGCGACATTCATAGAAACAATGGAAGAGAGGTCCCTACCCCAAGGAGCTTACAGTCTAAATTGGTAAAAGGAGACAGACAATGGGGTAAGAGGGTGTTAAGTGCTGAACGCTCCCATCTTTGCCCATACCAGTACGTTTCCCAGGTATACCCATAAATCAGTCAGAATTCCTAGTAAACATGCTAGGACAGGGGTAGCCTGGTCCTCAAGAGCTACCAATAATGCACCTAATTAGCCCACCTGTGCTCATTCAGGGAAATCATGAAAACAAGCACTGTTGGAGGTTCTTGAGGACCAGGTTCGCTACCCTGTCCCAAGGCAATTATTTTTGTATAGAGACTCAGTATTGCTGGCCACACCCACAATGTTGAATTATGACCAGCATAAGCATAATCCTCCGTTAAACAGATACATGCTCCTGGATTATGGTTGTCCGTTTATTTACCAGTTTATGTATTATTGTAATGTCCAGTGTATACGCCTGTTTGGCTGGGTTGTTTACTAGATTAGATATCCCCTTTATTGGTCACTTTATTTAAACCCTTAGATGCTAAAAAATATTTCAATACATTGCAACGTTTTGGAAATATATCTAGCATTCATGGGCTTAAAAGAGTTAACCTCTCCTAATAATACCCTGTCACATCTTAATATGGCCATAAACTTGTAATGGTCCCTGTAAATTATACCCATGTGCCTTTTTGTAAAGAGATTTTCATTCATTCTTAGGTGCATTAGACATACCAGATGCTAGTAGTTTTTATTTTTATTTATTTATTTATTTTTATTTTTTTCCAAACTGAAGCAGGCACAGGTCAAGAGCCTACTTAACTCTTTAACAACTAGGGTGTGCAAAGGTCTGAGGTCCTGTGATCCAACTGGCAACTGTCATGTCTGCCACCTTGGAAGTGACATCCATGCGGACTGAAAATGGTGTCTCTAGAACAAAGGCACAATATGAAATTCATAGGGGTCATTAGGATGTTCTGACCATAGTAAGGTAAATGGGTGATTATTGTTATGATGTGTTGAGTCTCCTTTAAGGGGATAGTAACACTTAAAATGTGAAACAAATATATATTGTAGGGTTTACCCCCCTGAGTAAAACAAAGGTACTCTCACTGTTAAAAGGTAT
This sequence comes from Rhinophrynus dorsalis, assembly GCA_037306005.1. Lineage (NCBI taxonomy): Eukaryota > Metazoa > Chordata > Amphibia > Anura > Rhinophrynidae > Rhinophrynus > Rhinophrynus dorsalis. The sequence goes on along the minus strand of CM074722.1, from coordinate 366,486,266 downwards.
ACCATCCTATGAAGATTTATGATCAATTGACCAGAGCTGTCCATAAGATGATGAAGTAACAGCACCACTGTACAATTTCAGGTCACTGTGATACTGTGCCTAAAACCGTCAAGCTTGAACTATAATAACTTTTGAATAAAACCACTTTTTGCAGTGGGGGTACTCATGTTTTACTCAGGGGGATAAACTCTACAACATATTTTACATTTTAAGAATTACTATCCCTTTAAAAGCCTTTTTTATGCTTGTATAGATAAGGGGTATGTCCAGTGCTGTATTTGGACCTGAAAGGAGCAGTGTATTGCAGTGTATTGCTATGGAAGGAGTTAGGGGCGACTAGTGTGCTTTGCTAATGCTGCCTGAGATGTATAGTAAGTCTGCCCTGGGGTCAATGTATAGTCATTCTTCAGTCTCTACAATTTGAATGTCAGCAGACAATTTTCAGTTGTGCTTCTATGGATGCCCACCAGTTATTCCTGCCCTAGAGGTAGCAGTCTATTGTTTTTAATATTTAAGGTAGATCCTGAGAATTCTTAAAAATCACTAGCAGCCGATACAGTGCCTTTCATTATCTCTCACTGCAGAGGATTCACAGTCTGTTTACTTGTTCCAAATTTTTACAATGTGATAAGCTGATGTGAGTCACAGAACCCTCAGCAAAAAGAAGCCAATTTCTCATGTCTCATTCTTTCTGTCTCTCTCTTCCTCCTATCGCCCACTCCCCCCTCTCTTTCCAAGAACACACAAATGAAAGAGAAAATATCACAGAGCTTTGGAACAAAACCAGAGCAGATCTTTGGCAGCCTCTGACACCCTGTTCCACAGACGAGCAATCCTCAGAGCATCCTAATCTTTTCTTTTTAGGATCACCATCACAGGACATTAAAGAGGCTGCCACAATTGCTCCTTCCAAAAGACACTCTGATGCAAACTGTCTAATAAGGTCCATTTATTCTCCCCCCCTGCTGGTAAACCCTTTCTCTATACTGTGTGAATGCTTTACCTTTGAATTTGAAATAATATTATTCATATGTTGTTGGGGAAACTGTAATGGGAGCGGATTTATCAGTTAGCCATAATTGCCATAGCTGCTGGCTCATTGTCGCGTTGCTTACGCTATTAGTCTGTGAAATCTATTCTCAATCCCTTGGATACCAGGATGGTCCCCAGAGCATGTTTAAAGCCTCTACTTCCAGAGGTGTCCAATGCATGGCCCTCAAAAGGATTAAATAGACTTCAATAATTAAAGTTTGAGTCTGTCTTTTGCGTATGCTACATATACTTTGTTGGCTTTATTGCATTTTTGATTTGTGATTTTTTTAGCTCTCAAGTTTAAGTATGTATTTGAACTTATATTAACGCATAGACATGATATGGCTTGTCTGACTGTTGATCAGTTGTTTATTTACTCATCTCTTTTTTGAACATATGTATTAATACAAATCTCCTATGCATTTGCTGTTTGGAACTACTGATGATCCTCCCAAGTGTCTCCTACTTTGTTTTCTACTTATATTCATTAGCTTGCGGATCAGCCGCCTATTCAGTCTTCACATGTGACTTGCTACTTTGCAGTAAATTTAAATCCACCAGTTCGTGGATCAGATGCCGATTCAGTCGACTCCCCTTTATTTGATATGCAAATTTTCTCATTCCACAATGGGACATTGAACTCGTGTAACCATCTTTTCAGTGTCTGTCTGATTTCGACAGAGACTTTTATGTGTGATTCGCAACTTGATTATTGTCATAAGTACTAGTGTTGAGCGAGCATGCTCGGCCGATGCTCGGATCGGCTCGAGCATCGCTCTGCTCGGCACATGGCGGTACTCGTACGAGTACTGCATGTGCTCGCCCGCCATGTTCGGGTCTCCTCCCCGCACGTTTTGCGGCTGCTGCGCAGCCAATAAACGTGCAGGGAGGCTCTGACATCGGTGTAATGCCAGCAGCCATGTTGGCTGCTGGCATTACACTGATTGGCTGGCCAGAACCCGTGGTCAGGTGCTGTATAGCACCTGACCATCGAGTTCGGCTCAGTCTTAGCCAGGGAGAGCTGAGGATAGGAAGGGAAAGGCAGTGTAGGGAGGAAAAAAACCAAAATTGTGAAAAAAAAGAACCAAAAGTCCTTTTTAGGACTACTGTGTGTGGGGGCAGCAGGTTATTTTGTGTGGGGGGAAAAAAACAAAAAAAAAAAAAAAAAAAATATTCTGTTTAGTGTGCAAAGTTGCAGATTAGAGCACATTCTGTTTAGTGTGCACAGTTGCAGATTAGAGCACATTCTGTTTAGTGTGCAAAGTTGCAGATTAGAGCACATTCTGTTTAGTGTGCAAAGTTGCAGATTAGAGCACATTCTGTTTAGTGTGCAAAGTTGCAGATTAGAGCACATTCTGTTAAGTCTTCAAACTAAAATATCAAAGTCACATATTCCATTCAGTGTGCGTCGCCGCAGTTTAGCAGCACATTCTGTGTACTGTGCAGAGTTGCAGAATAGGAAGAAATACTGTTAAGTCTTCAAACTAAAATATCAAAGTCACATATTCCATTCAGTGTGCTTCGCCGCAGTTTAGCAGCACATTCTGTGTACTGTGCAGAGTTGCAGAATAGGAAGAAATACTGTTAAGTCTTCAAACTAAAATATCAAAGTCACATATTCCATTCAGTGTGCTTCGCCGCAGTTTAGCAGCACATTCTGTGTACTGTGCAGAGTTGCAGAATAGGAAGAAATACTGTTAAGTCTTCAAACTAAAATATCAAAGTCACATATTCCATTCAGTGTGCTTCGCCGCAGTTTAGCAGCACATTCTGTGTACTGTGCAGAGTTGCAGAATAGTAAGAAATACTGTTAAGTTTTCAAACTCAAATATTAAAGTCACATATTCCATTCAGTGTGTGTCACCGCCGTTTAGCAGCCTATTCTGTGTACTCTGCACAGTTGCAGAATAGGAAGAAATACTGTTAAGTTTTCAAACTCAAATATTAAAGTCACATATTCCATTCAGTGTGTGTCACCGCCGTTTAGCAGCCTATTCTGTGTACTCTGCAGAGTTGCAGAATAGGAAGAAATACTGTTAAGTTTTCAAACTCAAATATTAAAGTCACATATTCCATTCAGTGTGTGTCACCGCCGTTTAGCAGCCTATTCTGTGTACTCTGCACAGTTGCAGAATAGTAAGAAATACTGTTAAGTTTTCAAACTCAAATATTAAAGTCACTTATTCCATTCAGTGTGTGTCACCGCAGTTTAGCAGCCTATTCTGTGTACTCTGCAGAGTTGCAGAATAGTAAGAAATACTGTTAAGTTTTCAAACTCAAATATTAAAGTCACATATTCCATTCAGTGTGTGTCACCGCCGTTTAGCAGCCTATTCTGTGTACTCTGCACAGTTGCAGAATAGTAAGAAATACTGTTAAGTTTTCAAACTCAAATATTAAAGTCACATATTCCATTCAGTGTGTGTCACCGCCGTTTAGCAGCCTATTCTGTGTACTCTGCACAGTTGCAGAATAGTAAGAAATACTGTTAAGTTTTCAAACTCAAATATTAAAGTCACATATTCCATTCAGTGTGTGTCACCGCCGTTTAGCAGCCTATTCTGTGTACTCTGCACAGTTGCAGAATAGTAAGAAATACTGTTAAGTTTTCAAACTCAAATATTAAAGTCACTTATTCCATTCAGTGTGTGTCACCGCAGTTTAGCAGCCTATTCTGTGTACTCTGCAGAGTTGCAGAATAGTAAGAAATACTGTTAAGTTTTCAAACTCAAATAATAAAGTCACATATTCCATTCAGTGTGTGTCACCGCCGTTTAGCAGCCTATTCTGTGTACTCTGCACAGTTGCAGAATAGTAAGAAATACTGTTAAATTTTCAAACTCAAATATTACAGTCACATATTCCATTCAGTGTGTGTCACCGCCGTTTAGCAGCCTATTCTGTGTACTCTGCACAGTTGCAGAATAGTAAGAAATACTGTTAAGTTTTCAAACTCAAATATTAAAGTCACATATTCCGTGTAAGATGAAGAAGGTGGGTAAAAAGGGACGGGGAAGTGGACGTGATCCTGATAGTTCAGGGCGCGGGTCAGGACGTGGAGAAACTGTGCCTGGTGCCAGAGCACAAGAAAGAAAGACATCCACCATACCTAGCTTCATGTGTAATTTTACAGGGCGTCGCAGGACATCACTCTCGAGGTCCGACCACTGCGAACAGGTGGTCGGTTGGATGACAGCTGATACTGCTTCCAGTCGGTTAAGCACCACCCTGTCTTCCACCAAGTCCACTCTCAGTAGCCAAGAGTCTGGTCAACATAATCCTCACTCTGATCATCCTTCCTCCCACCATACACGGTCTGGTCAAAGAAGTGATCCCACACTGGGATATAGTGAGGAGCTCGTCTCATCACCAATCCTTCATTTGACCCTCTCTCCAAGCACGCTTGCAGAGGAACATGACATCTTGTGCCCTGATTCACAACCTCTAGAGGCTACCCAATCACAAGAAGATGACAGATGTGAACGGCATTTAAGGTCAAAGGAAGTAGTGGATGATGATGATGAGACACAGTTGCCATTAAATCAACCACTATTTCCGTCTCAAGACCTTGTTGAGGAGAATGTTATACAGTTGTCAATGACTGAGTATGTGGTGGGATCAAGACTTGAGGAGGATGATCAGAGTGAGGAAGTGGAGGAGGACTTGGTGGACGATGAGGTGACTGACCCCACCTGGGAAGGTGTAGAGCCGAGCGATGACAGCAGTCCTGAGGGTGAGCCATCTGCAGCACCGCAACAGGCTGGAAGAGGCAGTGGTGTGGCTACAGAAAGAAGGCGGACCGCACCAAACCGGCCCGCAAATGTTCCACGGAGCACCCCCTTGCGTAAATCTACCTTGCCAAAGGGTAGGTGTTCCGCGGTATGGCGTTTTTTTAAGGAAAGTGCGGACGACAAAAGAATTGTAGTTTGCAACCTGTGCCACACCAGAATGAGCCGAGGCATGAACACTAGAAACCTCACCACCACCAGCATGATCCGACACATGGCATCCAAGCACCGTAGTAAGTGGGAGGAACGCCTGGATCGCCCATCTGTGTCTGCAGGCCACACCACTGCCTCCTCTTCCCCTGTTTTCGGTGCCGGCCAATCGCCTGTCGAAGGCGCAGGCCCGCATACCTCCCGCCCTGCACCTGTAGCATCTGAAGCACCATCAGCGACCACATCCACTTCCCTGTCCCAGCACAGCGTCCAAATGTCGTTACCCCAGGCATTTGAGCGCAAGAGAAAATACCCAGCCACCCACCCACAGGCCATAGCACTAACCTCACACCTTTCCAAATTACTGGCCATCGAAATGCTGCCATTTAGGCTTGTGGACACTGAGTCCTTCCGCAGCCTGATGGCAGCAGCTGTCCCTCGGTACGCGGTCCCCAGCCGCCACTACTTTTCCCGGTGTGCCATCCCCGCATTACACCACCATGTGTCCCGTAACATCACCCGTGCCCTGACCAACGCAGTTACTGGGAAGGTCCACTTAACGACTGACACATGGACAAGTGCTTGTGGCCAGGGACGCTACATTTCCCTGACGGCACACTGGGTGAATGTCGTGGAGGCTGGGAGCGACTCGGACCCTGGGATGGCACGGGTGCTACCCACGCCGAAGATTGCGGGCCCTACCTCCATCAGGGTTTCCGCCAGCACCTACGTTATTGGCTCCTCCTCCTCCGTTTCCACCTCCGAATTCTCTACACGCAGCGCCACTCCCCCATCAGCCAGTAGCTGGAAGCAGTGTAGCACTGCAGTGGGGAAGCGTCAACAGGCCGTGCTGAAGCTGATCTGCCTTGGGGACAAACAGCACACGGCCTCAGAGCTGTTGCAGGGGATTAGTCACCAGACCGAGCAGTGGCTCTCGCCACTCAACCTGCAACCAGGCATGGTTGTGTGTGATAATGGGCGTAACTTGGTGGCGGCTTTGGAGCTCGGCAAGCTCACACACGTACCATGCCTAGCGCATGTATTTAATTTAGTGGTGCAGCGATTTCTAAAAACCTACCCCAATGTGCATGATCTCTTGACCAAGGTGCGCCGCGTGTGTGCACATTTCCGTAAGTCATCTACAGCTTCGGCCGGCCTGTTGAAGCTGCAGCAGCGCTTACAATTGCCAGCTCACCGGCTGCTGTGTGACGTGAGCACGCGCTGGAACTCCACCTTCCACATGTTGGCCCGGCTTTGTGAGCAGCAGAGGGCAGTAGTGGAGTACCAGCTGTTACACGGTCGTCGCCTCTCCGTTCAACTTCCTGTAATCAGAAGTGAGGAGTGGGAATGGATGTCAGACCTCTGCGAGGTTTTACGCAATTTTGAGGAATCGACACAGATGGTGAGCGGCGAAAACGCTATTATCAGTGTAACCATCCCACTTCTGTGTCTACTGAAACGCTCGCTGCTCACAATTAAAACCGACGCTTTGCATGTGGAAGAGGTGGAAATGGGGGAGGAAGAGCTTACACAAGGTGATAGCCAGAGCACCCTCACTTCGTCTTCTCAGCGACAATTGGAGGAGGCGGAGGAGGAGGAGGAGGAGGAGGAGGAGGAGGAAGACACGGTTGCCTCCGCTACAGAGGGTAGCCATGGAACTTTAGTTCCATCTCTTCAGCGTGGGTGGGCAGAAGAGGAGGAAGAGGATGAGGATATTGAGAGTCATCCTCCTGGTGAGGACAGCGAAATCTTGACTGTTGGTACTCTGGCACACATGGCTGACTTTATGTTAGGCTGCCTTTCCCGTGACCCACACGTTATACGCATTTTAAACAACACGGATTACTGGGTGTTCACCCTTCTGGACCCCCGCTACAAAGAGAATTTCTCATCTCTCATTCCTCCGGTGGAGAGGACAAGCAAAATGGTGCAATACCAGAAGGTTCTTGTTGAAAAATTGCTCCAAAATTTTCCATCTGACAACGCTGGCGGCAGAGTACGTGCTACCTTGGCCAACAGAGAAGGGGAGAAAAGGGGAGCACACAGCAGTTCCGAGAAAGGCAGGGCAACACTCTCCAAGGCGTGGGACACCTTCATGACACCCCGCCAGCACCCTCACCCTGATGCGCAGCCTAGTGTCACAAGGAGGGAAAAGTTTTGGAAGATGGTGAAGGAGTACGTAGCAGACCGTGTCAGCGTCCTCAATGATCCCTCTGTGCCTTACAACTACTGGGTGTCCAAGCTGGACACGTGGTATGAACTGGCACTCTACGCCTTGGAGGTGCTGGCCTGCCCTGCCGCCAGCGTTCTGTCTGAGCGGGTATTTAGTGCTGCTGGTGGCATCATAACAGATAAGCGTATCCGCCTTTCCACCGACAATGCTGATAGGTTGACACTTATAAAAATGAACAAGGCCTGGATTTCCCCTGACTTCTCCACTCCACTGGAGGAAAGCCGCGGGGGAACATAAACTCACTTTATATATGTTATTTACAATGATGTGAATACTCTGTATTCCCATTCACCCCTTCCACCCAAAAAACGGGTATATGGTTGACTCTTAATCTTCTCATCCTCCTCCTCCTCTTCCATATGCCCTGGGATATAATTTTTATATAGGGCCAGCTCACCAGCGGGCCCTGTGATATAATTTTTATATAGGGCCAGCTCACCAGCGGGCCCTGTGATATAATTTTTATATAGGGCCAGCTCACCAGCGGGCCCTGTTTGACAATTTTTATATAGGTCAGCTCACCAGCGGGCCTTCTCATATAATGTTTTATTGGGTCAGCTCTCTAGCGGGCCCTCTCATATAATGTTTTATAGCGTCAGCTCACTAGCGGGCCTTCGCATATAATGTTTAGGATGGTCAGCTCTGCAGCAGACCCTCACCCATAATGTTTTAGATGGTCAGCTCAGCGCACGTTTCCCTCTTAATCATGGCCTCAGTTCTGAAAATCAAGGAAATTTTTGGGAGAATTTGCCTCTGCGCACGTTTCCCTCTTAATCATGGCCTCAGTTCTGAAAATCAAGGAAATGTTTGGGAGAATTTGCCTCTGCGCACGTTTCCCTCTTAATCATGGCCTCAGTTCTGAAAATCAAGGAAATTTTTGGGAGAATTTGCCTCTGCGCACGTTTCCCTCTTAATCATGGCCTCAGTTCAGAAAAATCAAGGAAATTTTTGGGAGAATTTGCCTCTGCGCACGTTTCCCTCTTAATCATGGCCTCAGTTCAGAAAAATCGAGGAAATTTTTGGGAGAATTTGCAGATGATATACAAGTAAATATACAGCAAATACTGTTTGGTAACAATTTTTCGCCTAAAGTCGTTTTTATCTGCCTTTTTGTGTGTTTTACGGTCAGTCTGTAAAAATGGCGTACTACGGGCGAAAGATTGTTCCCAGCAGCGATGTTGGAGTCCAAGATGCATCCAGACATCCTCCCTATGCTGTCCCTGAACCATTTCTGTAGTGTTTCCATCTTTTTCTGCCCTTTTCCTATGGACCAGGCACCCTCCCCTCATCAGAGCAGGGGGTGCCTGGTGTAATGCTCGAGTCCTCCCATTGACTTCAATGGGGCTCGGGTGCTCGGCCGAGCACTCGAGCCTCAGGGGGTGCTCGGTCAGAGCACCCGAACACCCGAGCATTGGGGTGCTCGCTCATCACTAATAAGTACTTATATTCATTCCTGGGAAGTTTTCAAACAGGGCTACCCGGAGTGTAACCCTGTCAGTGCCGACCTGGGAGGAAAATGACGCAATTTGCGTCATAAAGGGGGCGGGGCTTAGTCGTGGAAGGGGGGCTGGACAAAAAAAAAAAAACCCTGCAAAATGTATCTAAGAGGGCGGGGAGTGGGAGGAACCAGGCGAGACGGGGCACAAGTGGGCAGTCAGGTGAGCAGTCACAGAGAGGTCAGCTAATTCAGCCAGACTCAGAACAGGGAAGGCCATAGCAATAGATAGCAGAGCACTAGATTAGCTCAGACAGCAGAATCAAGCAGCAGCTCAGCCAAACCTTGATATCTACTTCAGAATTACCTTTTTTTTTTGTAATCAGAGTGGTGGCATATCCAACAAAGCAGCTATTAAATGCATTAGCTATTGATATGGGGTACTGTATTGTTTCTTTGCCTGTTATAATTAATGGGTGAGAATGGTTGGGGGGGTTGTTGTAGATGCTTTTAATAACCTTCCAGTTGGCTTGTCTTGATATGTTATTGTTCAAGTTGTCGGTAAAATATTGAGCTTTTGATAGTTTTGTTGCTTTGTGCAAGTATTCTGCAATTGCCTGTATGCAGTGTGATCATAAGCTAAGCCCATTTTTTCAATTTTGTCCATAAGGCACCTCTGAAACTGTATAACTCAGGCAGGTCAGCTGAGATCCAGGGTAGATGGGCCCCCTAGTACTGTACTGTACTGTAACTGTACTGTAACTCCACTCTATTTGAAATAGGCACACGTAGTAGGAAATATCACCGAGCACAAATCAAAGTGAGGAAGCAGCCCTAACCCGGAGCAAGAGACTTATATGAGAAATAAGAGACTGCTCCGGAGGGTCTCACTCTGGAAGTCTTGAGCCAGGGATATGAATCAGCTACTCGCCAGAACCAGACGAGGTTGAAATAACGCCCACAGATGTATGGAGTAGTATAAGGCCTGAGCCACGGACTGAACCAGGATGGATGGTCAGACAAGCCAAGGGTCAAGCATGGAGCGGGTAGTCAGCCAGAGCCACAGGTCTGCACCAGATTGGATAGTCAGACTAAGCCAGGGGTCAAGCACGGAGTGGGTAGTCAGCCAGAGCCACAGGTCTGCACCAGACTGGATAGTCCGACTACGCCAGGGGTCATACACTGAGCGGATAGTCAGAGCCACAGGTCAGCACCAGAATGAATGGGCAGACAAGCCAAGGGTCAAGCATGGAGCGGGTAGTCAGCCAGAGCCACAGGTCTGCACCAGATTGGATAGTCAGACTACACCAGGGGTCATACACGGAATGGATGGGCAGACAAGCCAGGGGTCAAGCCAGAGGTCAATCGCGGAGAACACAAGAAAACAGGATAGTACTGCACTAGACACTAATGTCAGGGTGAATGAGCCAGGTGTTCAGGCAGCCTTATACACAGGAATAGGGAGAGGAGGTGGAGCACACAGTAGGGACCTTGTCCCTTTAAGAGTGGTGCGCACGGCACTGGAGGATTCCCCCAATGGCGCGCGCCCACACAGGCTGCCGGCCAGAAGGAGGAAGCACAGATGCGGCGTGACCCGCCACGAGGAGGCATAGATGCAGCCAGCAGCTGGGAGCCTAGGCTGTGATACTGAGTCTAGGTCAGGTATTACGTGAACACTATACCACGGCCACGGGCAATTTTTTAAATCATTTAGGAGAGACTGGATATTACATTTTCTACTAATTAAGACTTTGTGACATGATTTGATTGGTTTTATTTTGAGAACACAGCAGACTATGGAGTGATCGATAAACATATTTTCTAATACACCTTGCATTCTGCTCGGGCAGGAAGAAAGAATCCAGTCTATCAGAGTATGGTTGGATGTTATTGAAGATTTATGAGAGTAGGAGAGGGGATTAGTTGTAATAAATTTAATTTTTTAAACAATGAACAGAATCTTTAATTCCTGGAATCCAGCCAATTAATATTAAAGTCTCCAAGAACCAACAGCTCACTGTTCTAATTTTGAGTGGCAATCTCATTGATGTGGAGGGTTATGACCAAAAGGGACTGTGCTGGCATATTTGGGGGCCTGTAGATGACAACAATTATGAAGAATTTTGCCAACAATGTATTTGTAAGAATCAGAGTCATTTAAAAGTGTAAAGTTTATAGTCTCTTGCATGTATATTACTAAGCTTTTCTCAGTTCTTCCTAAACCATGAGTATTCGTGAATAGCAACAGCAGCATGAGGTATTTTAGAGCTTAGCCAGGAATCAGTGAGTATGAGGATTTTCGTCTTGTGCTCATAACACCATGCTTTTAATGTATCTATTTTGGGCAGTAAACTGCATATGCTGCATTGCACTAAAAGATACCTTTTTTAAATGTGAAGTTTTCATGCATTAGTTTGAAGGCCAGGGTTGGTTTCTATGTCATTTGCCAAGGAAAGTAATAAAATGTATAAAACTTTAGTGAGTTCTTTGTGGTGGGCATATAGTGAAAGGGTGCATTTGTTGCTATAATTACTGGGGCTGGGTGAGCTTATTTTTAATACTCTCCACCAGCACTCAGAGGGTAGTGCACAAGTATGCGGAAGTCCATGAGGACTGATATGTTATTGTGCAAATGAGTAGCATGATTGCGGGGATAAGGGGAAAAATGTATTAAAAGTTGAAAGGTTAGAACAGATAGTAGTAATTTGTCAATTCTGGTATGCAAAACAGGAAGTCAGAAAACAGGTGAAATATAACATCTAAGATTGTTTGGTAAGACAACTTTATATTTGTAACATTTATTTTAATCTCTTCTCTCCTATTCCATGGCATCCCTTTTTGTTTACTTGCCTATTGTCTTTAAAGTGATAGTAATGTTTCATAATAAAAGCAGCTCTAATTAATCTTCATAGTATTTGGGCCATGGAGAGTGTTATTTAAATTCTGTCAGAGTTGTAGTTTAGGAGTAATTCAATGATAAAGTGTCCCCTTCCCGCCCCTTTTACTGATGTAATACTGCTCAGCCAAAGCAGAAGGGAGGTGCCCAGGTAGACTGCAGAGAGGGACAATCTTCAATTAAGATAAGGGAAAAACCTGAAAAACTTGTCAAGGGGGGCAGGGCTTTCATTGTTCTAATAGAAAGAAGCTTGTCCCCTGCTGTTATCTGTCTGGTCTATGGACTGCATTCCACATCTGAGAAGAGATGGCTTACACTAGGTAAAAGGGGCGGGAGGGGAAACTTTGCTTGTGAATATCTCTTAAACCATAAAGGTTTGCGAGATAAGACTTATATCGTTCTTCATGTTTTTTTAATGCCTACAAAATAAAATAAAGATAAAACAAAGCATTACTATCCCTTTAAAGGCATAGTAATGTTTCATAATAAAAGCAGCGCTAATTAATCATCATAGTATTTGGGCCTTGGAGAGTGTTATTTCAGTTCTGTCAGAGTTATAGTTCAAAAGTAATTGAATGATAAAGTATCCCCCTACCTCCCCTTCTACTGATGTAACATTGCTCAGCTTAGAGCAGCAGGGAGTGTCCAGGTAGATTGCAGAGAGGGACAATCTTCAATTAAGATAAGGGAAAAAGCTGATATACCTGTCAAGGGGGCAGGGTTTTCATTGTTCTCAGAGTAAGAATATTGACCATTGAAGTGAGCTGTCTGGTCTATGGACTGGATTCCACATCTGAGGAGTGGGGGCTTACACTTGGTAAAAGGGGGGGGGGGAGGTGAAAACTTTATCATTCAATTACTCTTGAACTACAACGCTCACAGTAATGAAATAACACTCTCTATGGCTCAAATACTATGAAGATTAATTGGAGCTGTTTTTGTGAAACATTACTATCACTTTAAGTGGTTGTGCTGCATTATCTGTTTTTTTGTCTCAGTCTCCTAACTCTTATCCAACTCTCAAAGTAGTTAGAAAAAGGTGTACTTGGAACAAAGGTGGAAATGATGCCCCCTTAACTATGTCTGAATGTAAACTAGTTAGGTGTCCCTACTAAAACTGACTGACTGTGTGATCCTAATTACTTATTATTATGCATTGAGAGTGTCCTGAGTGCAGTCAGGTGTGACACCACCACAGAGATTTTTGAGAGGAATGGAGGAGGCAGACAATATGGAGACTGGGACAGGGAGTTAAACTTTCACATCTAATACACTTTGCCTCATATGATCTACTAAACTGGTATGTGGATTGGCTTGTTTGTTTGTTTTTTACTTCTATACTTTGGTAGATATTCGGTCTAAAATATAGACTTTATGAGGTCACGTTCACATTCTGTGGTACAGGGTAAAGTCGGCACAGCAGCACAGGACTTCCCAGACCTTCAATTCTCCTCCTTCCTCTCTCCCAGCTCTACCAGGGAGCGCATTCATGCTTCCCTTCATATTGATGTTAATCACATCTATTGTAACAGCAAGCTCCATTTGTCATTATACTGAGCAGAGCTGAACTTACTGGAGGACAAAACAGACCCACACTAAGATAAACTGGCCAGCTGGGGATGATGAAGGAAGTTGTATCTAAAGGGCCATAATTGCCCACACCTGAAAGGTTAATGGGAATTATAACCTTGTAACCTATCTCACTGGTGTAATTGGTGCATAGCTGGTGATAGTAATATACTGCACATATTATTGGCTCAGGCTGAGTGACTGACTGTGACTAGCTAAGGGAGACCGGATGGCCCCCAGAGTTCCCCATGAGGTAACCAAAATAGTTTGCAAATAGTATTATTAGCAGTAGATTTAAAGCAGATAATTGATTTAGAGTTTAGTCTGGGCTGCTACTCATTTATCTAAGGAAGTGAACCTCTCTGCACACTATGTGTAACACATATAGGGTGCTTGTAATGTAATCCAATTGAACATATTATCAAAGATAAAAAAGGCACTTCTTGCTCAAGTATGAGTCTAGATACACATATATATATAGTGTATGTTGAGGGTCCTCAAAGAATGATAGTCATTCCTTTCCTGACACACAATTCATTGCTGTGGCTGCTTACCAGAATGAAGAGATTACAGCGCTTACAATTAAGCGAAATCCATTTGCAAAAGAAAGAAGTGATTATAAGGCTGTTCTGGATGATGGAGTAGACTGTCAGCAGTCACTCTCAGTTAGGTAGTTGACTGATTCCAGGTATGGGGTGGGGGAGACCTTTTAGATTGTTTATTGAAAATGTGTTAGTACAATTATTTTATAGGTTCTATTTTTATAGTATTGGTTATAGTATTGGTTATTTTTGGTCTAATATTTGAGAAGTGATGTTATTAAGATCCAATCTTTTTTTCTTTTATTTTCCTTAGATAAATGCAAAGATTCATTATGATTAGATATTTAAGAGATGAACATTATTTTTTAGGTTGGCTAGTTTATTGTAATAGCAGACATACAAGTATTTATTTTAAATGAAGAATTGGTATGAACAGGTTCTTTTTAGGTTTGAAAGGGCATAAGGGCATTGTGTAGAATTGGTATATTACAGTATTAATTTCTCTTATTAGAACTATGATTAGTACACACTAATAAAAATAACACTGTGCACTACAGTGGTTGATGCTGTGAATGATAATAATACAGAATGTCAGTATTTTTAGGTAGAAGACACTCCAGAAAGGATATAGTACTCAGATATACAGTAGCTGTAAGTGATCTACACTGTATGATTTAGTATCACTCCTTGATTTTTCAGTTTTGGTTTGGTCTTTGGAACCTGCACCTTCCCATTACTTGAGTCTTAAAGTGATAGTAATGTTTCACAAACACAGTAGCTCCAATTAATCTTCATAGTATTTGTGCCATAGAGAGTGTTATTTCAATACTGTCATAGTTGTAGTTCAAGAGTAATTAAATGATAAAGTTTCCCCTCCCGCCCCTTTTACCTAGTATAAGCCACCTCCCCTCAGATGTGGAATCTTGTCCACAGACCAGACAGCTCAAAGCAAGGAACAATCTTCTTACTGTGAGAACAATGAAAACCCTGCCCCCATTGACAGGTTTTTCCCTTATGCTAATTGAAGATTGTCCTTCTCTGCAGTCCACTTGGACGCCACCCTGCTGCTCTGAGCTGAGCAGTGTTACATCAGTAAAAAGGGCGGAAGGGGAATACTTTATCATTCAATTCCTCTTAAACTACAACTCTGACAGTACTGAAATAATATTCTTCATGGCCCAAATACTATGAAGATTAATTGGAGCTGCTTTTACTCCTTTCATACATTACTATCCCTTTAAAAATGACGAAAGGGCAGGCTACATATCTAGTAAAGGTCACTTATGGTTTCTGTATGTGTGCTATATATACCCCATCCTTATCTATAACATTTTCATCCACCTCTGGAAAATTGCCACATTTCTGTGAAGAATAAATCTAAAAATGGGCTGGACTATAAATGAAGGTGTGGTTAAATTAGGGGGTGTGGTTAGGAGTGGGGCCAAAGTGGCCTAAGGGCACCAGAGGGTGCTGTGCCTAGAGGAGCTTTATATGTAAATCTGATGGGCCCCTGATGGGCCATATGCATAAAAATATTGAGCAATATTGGAGCATGCCAACTCTACCATAGGGCACAAATATGAATTTTGAGATTTGTATGTATTAAAAGTGACCTTTTCATTCCTTGAATTTCAGAGAGTTCTCCAACATATTGTGAATCATTCAGTTTATAGGGGATTTTTATTTCTCCCTATGGTACATTTGGATTGGTCCAGAATTACTCAGGTTTTGATTTCTGTCTAACCCTATATATACTATTCACTGACAATATTTGCTGAGTTGACAATTGGGAAACATTACTGCAGTTATGGCTGGGGTAGGGAAACGTTGGCTTTACAGCTACTTGGGGGCTGTAGTTCCCAACAGTGGGAGAGTCAAATGTGGCCTATACGTGCACTAGGACATAAATCCTCCACTACCCAAACAGACCTACAAACAGAATTCAGCATTCCAAGTGTGGCCTGCTGTCATTTTGTGTCTGCATTGTACATTGCTGCAGAATATGTGTGTGTGCTTTATGAAAGAATAAGTAATAAAATAGTAGGTGATTTATACATTTGAAGATTCTAGAAGGTGAAAACAATAAAAGAAGACTATATCAAACAGAGGGACAGAGAGAGTAGTGAGTGACAGAAATCAGTCCTCCTTCACCAGCCCTGTTATTATATCACTCAATGTAAAATCTCTATTTATTCTCTCTTATTGATTTGTGTCTGCACACAAAGAGGGATGCAGCTCTGCATATTGTGCAGCATAGATACATGTGTATTCACATCAAGAATCATTTATTTCTGACATTCTACCCTGCTGTGATCTCTAAATGCAAATAACAAATGGAGGATTTTCATAAAAGAAAAGTATCAGGTCACCTTATTCTGTACTGTACGGAGGTGGCACCCTTTAGTTCAGGGATGGGCAATGTGAGGCCCTCCAGCTTCTATCAGACTACAACCCCCATCACTCTGGGTTGTGTTTTGGAGAGCAAACAGTAAGGGAGACCAATAAAGTTCAATTTTGATCCAGTCGAAAGCTTTCTCTGCATCAGTGGACAACAGTATCTGTGCATGCGTTCAGATTTATAATAGTGAATAATGTTAACCCTTTGAGTGCCGGAGAGACCTGGTGCTCAAAGGATTAAGTGTTTTAGCGGTAATGTTTTAGGTCTCTCTAAAAAGGATGAAACCTGTATAATCTAGATGTATTCGTTGTGAGAGGAGGATCTAGGCAGCTAGCCAGAATTCAAGCTAAAGGTCAACACTGAGAAGGGATATTGGTTTGTAACTAAAACATTTAAGAAGGTCTTTTTCCCATCTTTGGGATCACAGTGTAAACATTGCGGGCCTGCTTAGGAAAATGAACAGCTGTGAAAGAAAGTTAAAAGCGGGAGTAAGCTGTGCAATGACTTGAATGATCAGTTGGCCTGTAAAAGAGATTTGGTCTGAGTAAAGGGAAGGGAGATTGAGGTTGGCAAGGAATTTCTGAGTGTACGAATGTTTGTTAGATTTTTCCAGAACAGATTTCATGGCATTTAGGTTGTAAAGATTCTCATAGTAACATCAGGGCATCCCTGAAAAAACTGTGCAAAATGAGCCCCTGAGGAAGAGAGAGAGCATTGCGAAATGCGTAGGGTGTTCAGGATCAACATCAGTGCCTATTTTATTATTTTGGAATTTTATATTGATAATATTACTTTTTGTGCATTTATTACTTAAGTATGTTATAGCATTTTTATTACACCTTAGGACTGATTTTATTGTAGGACTCTCCATGATATAATTTCATTGTTGCAGCTGCAAGTACCTTAGGACTTCTTGTTTCCCAACTTCAGGGCAGTATTTTTTAATTTGGCTTTATATTGGTTGTGTCCATACACTCTGTAATCTACTGCTTACTATTCTTTGTTTTTAGTTGTTAAGAGTACCTAGGTACCACTGTGTGTGTTGTGATTGAGGTGTATACAGCTATAGATTTATCATCTGCTTTTGTATATTTCACTGCTATATACAAATTGTATACCTGTCAGGCCTAGGAAATGAGGGCTACCAGGGGAAACCTCCTGGGTGGCGTACCCATAAGTGTAAAAGTGATGGATTGAGAGTGTAGCTTGAGAACATAAGTAGTGAGCTAGTGTACACTTGTTGCGGCATGAACCAGGGTTAAAGGTGCTGGCCTCAAGGCCAGATGATAAGATAGGTACACTAGTTACCACTGGAGGCAACCACCCAGGAGTAGAGTACTTGAAGCTCGCTCGAAAGGGACATAAGAGAAGTAGTGATGTTGATGTGTCAGTGTGCCAGGAGTTTGTTCATTTGATATAACACCTATGCCTCCTGCTGTAGAGGAGTATGATTACTCTGAGTTTGTTGTAAGAGATGACAAGAATCATAGACGTCACACACATGCTGCCTTCACCTTCATCACCACCTCTGGTCATGTTGTTAAAGCTATCAAGTTACAGGGTTCTTCTGCCATGTACTGCCAACCACAATTACTAAGTTCTTGGGAAGCAGTCAAACACTTCACAAAAACAATCCCAAAGTATGCCTGTGGAATGGCAAGGTTGCCAAGATGGTAGTGGTCATGCTGCTGTATTCTTTTGTTTAAAACTGAGGTTTTAAAGAACTGATGTCATGTGTAGCTCCTCACTGGCATATCCTAAGCTGCAGTTATTTTTCCAGAACAGCTGTGCCAGAATTGTACAAGAGGTGGTTGGTTTGGTGGGCAAAGGGCTGGAAACCTCATATGGCAAGGAGGTAGAGGAATAGCTCCATTCATTAATTTCCTGGTGCTGCGTGTGGCTGTAAAGCCCACAGCATAAAGAAGGCTGGGGACATAAGAGAGGCATTGCGATTACTACTTTTGCTCCACTCTCCGTTTGAAGGAGAGTGGATCAAAAGTACTAACTGCAATGGGACACAGGAGGTAGGACATTATAATAGTGTTGAGCGAGCATGCTCGGCCGATGCTCGGATCGGCTCGAGCATCGCTCTGCTCGGCACATGGCGGTACTCGTACGAGTACCGCATGTGCTCGCCCGCCATGTTCGGGTCTCCTCCCCGCATGTTTCGCGGCTGCTGCGCAGCCAATAAACGTGCAGGGAGGCTCTGACATCAGTGTAATGCCAACAGCCATGTTGGCTGCTGGCATTACACTGATTGGCTGGCCAGAACCCGTGGTCGGGTGCTGTATAGCACCTGACCAGCGAGTTCGGCTCAGTCTTAGCCAGGGAGAGATGAGGATAGGAAGGGAAAGTCAGTGTAGGGAGAAGAAAAGTGTTGTTGAAAAAAAAAAAAGACCCAAAAGTCCTTTTTAGGACTACTGTGTGTGGGGGCAGCAGTTTATTTTGTGTGGGGGGAAAAAAAACAACAAAAAAAAAAATTCATATATTCTGTTTAGTGTGCAAAGTTGCAGATTAGAGCACATTCTGTTTAGTGTGCAAAGTTGCAGATTAGAGCACATTCTGTTTAGTGTGCAAAGTTGCAGATTAGAGCACATTCTGTTAAGTGTTCAAACTGTAAAATATCAAAGTCACATATTCCATTCAGTGTGCGTCGCCGCAGTTTAGCAGCACATTCTGTGTACTGTGCACAGTTGCAGAATAGGAAGAAATACTGTTAAGTGTTCAAACTGTAAAATATCAAAGTCACATATTCCATTCAGTGTGCGTCGCCCAGTTTAGCAGCACATTCTGTGTACTGTGCACAGTTGCAGAATAGGAAGAAATACTGTTAAGTGTTCAAACTGTAAAATATCAAAGTCACATATTCCATTCAGTGTGCGTCGCCGCAGTTTAGCAGCACATTCTGTGTACTGTGCACAGTTGCAGAATAGGAAGAAATACTGTTAAGTCTTCAAACTGTAAAATATCAAAGTCACATATTCCATTCAGTGTGCGTCGCCGCAGTTTAGCAGCACATTCTGTGTACTGTGCAAAGTTGCAGATTTGCAGCACATATTCCGTGTAATATGAAGAAGGCGGGTAAAAAGGGACGGGGAAGTGGACGTGATCCTGATAGTTCAGGGCGCGGGTCAGGACGCGTAGAAACTGTGCCTGGTGCCAGAGCACAAGAAAGAAAGACATCCACCATACCTAGCTTCATGTCTCATTTTACAGGGCGTCGCAGGACATCACTCTCGAGGTCCGACCACTGCGAACAGGTGGTCGGTTGGATGTCAGCTGATACTGCTTCCAGTCGGTTAAGCACCACCCTGTCTTCCACCAAGTCCACTCTCAGTAGCCAAGAGTCTGGTCAACATAATCCTCACTCTGATCATCCTTCCTCCCACCATAGACGGTCTGGTCAAAGAAGTGATCCCACACTGGGATATAGTGAGGAGCTCGTCTCATCACCAATCCTTAATTTGAACCTCTCTCCAAGCACGCTTGCAGAGGAACATGACATCTTGTGCCCTGATTCACAACCTCTAGAGGGTACCCAATCACAAGAAGATGACAGATGTGAACGGCATTTAAGGTCAAAGGAAGTAGGGGATGATGATGATGATGAGACACAGTTGCCATTAAATCAACCACTATTACTGTCTCAAGACCTTGTTGAGGAGGATGATATACAGTTGTCAATGACTGAGTATGTGGTGGGATCAAGACATGAGGAGGATGATCAGAGTGAGGAAGTGGAGGAGGACTTGGTGGACGATGAGGTGACTGACCCCACCTGGGAAGGTGTAGAGCCGAGCGATGACAGCAGTCCTGAGGGTGAGCCATCTGCAGCACCGCAACAGGCTGGAAGAGGCAGTGGTGTGGCTACAGAAAGAAGGCGGACTGCACCAAACCGGCCCGCAAATGTTCCACGGAGCACCCCCTTGCGTAAATCTACCTTGCCAAGGGGTAGGTGTTCCGCGGTATGGCGTTTTTTTAAGGAAAGTGCGGATGACAAAAGAATTGTAGTTTGCAACCTGTGCCACACCAGAATGAGCCGAGGCATGAACACTAGAAACCTCACCACCACCAGCATGATCCGACACATGGCATCCAAGCACCGTAGTAAGTGGGAGGAACGCCTGGATCGCCCATCTGTGTCTGCAGGCCACACCACTGCCTCCTCTTCCCCTGTTTTCGGTGCCGGCCAATCGCCTGTCGAAGGCGCGGGCCCGCATACCTCCCGCCCTGCACCTGTACCATCTGAAGCACCATCAGCGACCACATCCACTTCCCTGTCCCAGCGCAGCGTCCAAATGTCGTTACCCCAGGCATTTGAGCGCAAGCGAAAATACCCAGCCACCCACCCACAGGCCATAGCACTAACCTCACACCTTTCCAAATTACTGGCCATCGAAATGCTGCCATTTAGGCTTGTGGAGACTGAGTCCTTCCGCAGCCTGATGGCAGCAGCTGTCCCTCGGTACGCGGTCCCCAGCCGCCACTACTTTTCCCGGTGTGCCATCCCCGCATTACACCACCATGTGTCCCGTAACATCACCCGTGCCCTGACCAACGCAGTTACTGGGAAGGTCCACTTAACGACTGACACATGGACAAGTGCTTGTGGCCAGGGACGCTACATTTCCCTGACGGCACACTGGGTGAATGTCGTGGAGGCTGGGAGCGACTCGGACCCTGGGATGGCACGGGTGCTACCCACGCCGAGGATTGCGGGCCCTACCTCCATCAGGGTTTCCGCCAGCACCTACGTTATTGGCTCCTCCTCCTCCGTTTCCACCTCCGAATTCTCTGCACGCAGCGCCACTCCCCCATCAGCCGGTAGCTGGAAGCAGTGTAGCACTGCAGTGGGGAAGCGTCAACAGGCCGTGCTGAAGCTGATCTGCCTTGGGGACAAACAGCACACGGCCTCAGAGCTGTTGCAGGGGATTAGTCACCAGACCGAGCAGTGGCTCTCGCCACTCAACCTGCAACCAGGCATGGTTGTGTGTGATAATGGGCGTAACTTGGTGGCGGCTTTGGAGCTCGGCAAGCTCACACATGTACCATGCCTAGCGCATGTATTTAATTTAGTGGTTCAGCGATTTCTAAAAACCTACCCCAATGTGCATGATCTCTTGACCAAGGTGCGCCGCGTGTGTGCACATTTCCGTAAGTCATCTACAGCTTCAGCCGGCCTGTTGAAGCTGCAGCAGCGCTTACAATTGCCAGCTCACCGGCTGCTGTGTGACGTGAGCACGCGCTGGAACTCCACCTTCCACATGTTGGCCCGGCTTTGTGAGCAGCAGAGGGCAGTAGTGGAGTACCAGCTGTTACACGGTCGTCGCCTCTCCGTTCAACTTCCTCTAATCAGAAGTGAGGAGTGGGAATGGATGTCAGACCTCTGTGAGGTTTTACGCAATTTTGAGGAATCGACACAGATGGTGAGCGGCGATAACGCTATTATCAGTGTAACCATCCCACTTCTGAAACGCTTGCTGCTCACAATTAAAACCGACGCTTTGCATGTGGAAGAGGTGGAAATGCGGGAGGAAGAGCTTACACAAGGTGATAGCCAGAGCACCCTCACTTTGTCTTCTCAGCGACAATTGGAGGAGGAAGAGGAGGAGGAAGACACGGTTGCCTCCGCTACAGAGGGTAGCCATGGAACTTTAGTTCCATCTCTTCAGCGTGGGTGGGCAGAAGAGGAGGAAGAGGATGAGGAGATTGAGAGTCATCCTCCTGGTGAGGACAGCGAAATCTTGACTGTTGGTACTCTGGCACACATGGCTGACTTTATGTTAGGCTGCCTTTCCCGTGACCCACGCGTTATACGCATTTTAGACAACACGGATTACTGGGTGTTCACCCTTCTGGACCCCCGCTACAAAGAGAATTTCTCATCTCTCATTCCTCCGGTGGAGAGGACAAGCAAAATGGTGCAATACCAGAAGGTTCTTGTTGAAAAATTGCTCCAAAATTTTCCATCTGACAACGCTGGCGGCAGAGTACGTGCTACCTTGGCCAACCGAGAAGGGGAGAAAAGGGGAGCACACAGCAGTTCCGAGAAAGGCAGGGCAACACTCTCCAAGGCGTGGGACACCTTCATGACACCCCGCCAGCACCCTCCCCTGATGCGCAGCCTAGTGTCACAAGGAGGGAAAAGTTTTGGAAGATGGTGAAGGAGTACGTAGCAGACCGTGTCAGCGTCCTCAATGATCCCTCTGTGCCTTACAACTACTGGGTGTCCAAGCTGGACACGTGGTATGAACTGGCACTCTACGCCTTGGAGGTGCTGGCCTGCCCTGCCGCCAGCGTTCTGTCTGAGCGGGTATTTAGTGCTGCTGGTGGCATCATAACAGATAAGCGTATCCGCCTTTCCACCGACAATGCTGATAGGTTGACACTTATAAAAATGAACAAGGCCTGGATTTCCCCTGACTTCTCCACTCCACTGGAGGAAAGCCCCGGGGGAACATAAACTCACTTTATATATGTTATTTACAATGATGGGAATACTCTGTATTCCCATTCACCCCTTCCACCCAAAAAACGGGTATATGGTTGACTCTCTTCCATATACCCTGTGATATAATTTTTATATAGGGCCAGCTCACCAGCGGGCCCTGTGATATAATTTTTATATAGGGCCAGCTCACCAGCGGGCCCTGTTTGACAATTTTTGTATAGGTCAGCTCACCAGCGGGCCTTCTCATATAATGTTTTATTGGGTCAGCTCTCTAGCGGGCCCTCTCATATAATGTTTTATAGCGTCAGCTCACTAGCGGGCCTTCGCATATAATGTTTAGGATGGTCAGCTCCGCAGCAGACCCTCACCCATAATGTTTTAGATGGTCGGCTCAGCGCACCTTTCCCTCTTAAACATGGCCTCAGTTCAGAAAAATCAAGGAAATTTTTGGGAGAATTTGCCTCTGCGCACGTTTCCCTCTTAATCATGGCCTCAGTTCAGAAAAATCGAGGAAATTTTTGGGAGAATTTGCAGATGATATACAAGTAAATATACAGCAAATACTGTTTGGTAACAATTTTTCGCCTAAAGTCGTTTTTATCTGCCTTTTTGTGTGTTTTACGGTCAGTCTGTAAAAATGGTGTACTACGGGTGAAAGATCGTTCCCAGCAGCGATGTTGGAGTCCAAGATGCATCCAGACATCCTCCCTATGCTGTCCCTGAACCATTTCTGTAGTGTTTCCATCTTTTTCTGCCCTTTTCCTATGGACCAGGCACCCTCCCCTCATCAGAGCAGGGGGTGCCTGGTGTAATGCTCGAGTCCTCCCATTGACTTCAATGGGGCTCGGGTGCTCGGCCCAGCACTCGAGCCTCCGGGGGTGCTCGGTCAGAGCACCCGAACACCCGAGCATTGGGGTGCTCGCTCATCACTACATTATAAATGAATGAGATCTAACTAAAGATTAAATTGAGGAAGCAGCCCTGTGCTCCAATCACTTAATCAGTCACCGCCGGTTTGACCCGGGTGACTGATTGAATGATGGGACTGCAGAGCTCCCTTCACCTCCATTCATTCATTCATTTCTTGGTGCTGAGGGTTGGCTGTAAAGCCCACAGCATCAGGAAGGCAGTAAATGCCTTTGGGGTCGCCCCATGGATCATTTATCATTATGGATAGATGATCCATGGTAGGGTGGCTATCAGGAGGGGGTCCTGGTGACCCCCTTTGAGGTCTGATCTTTTATTGTAACCATAAAAGCACATGTAAGCTATGTTTCGCATAGCTTATATGCTCTTAATGTAATTAACAAGCATTTGTCGACCTCATGTTAGGGGGGTGTCATGAGGGGTCATGATACCCCCCTTGAGGTATAATGTATATATTGTTAAAGTTAAACACATTTCATTAATAAAACATAACGTGTTCACATACACACATATACAGGCATATCTTGCCTATTAACCCTTTGGGTACCAGAGGGGTAGGAAACATGCTAAGCAATGCTTTCCTACCTCTCTGCTACTCAAAGAGTTAAGTGTTGAATAAAAGACTGATTTGTGGACTACATGGCAGTCCCTGAGGTGAATGTCTGATGGAGTTAGTATGTTGAATATATGCAATATATGTTGACATACTAAGGGGGGGCTGTCAAATGGGGGGACATTGTGTAGTGCTTGATGTACTATTTCTGTTTATTGTAAACCTTTGAATGCCACAGGGGTGAGCAGTGCACATCCCTATGGCATTCAATGCTGTCCATGGTGCTGAAAGCCTTCTCTGTGTTTCCCTACTGGCTGGGTAGGGAAGCACAGAGAATGCTGTTCAGACTGTCGTCGGTGATTTAGGGTTTTCTGACTGAACTTTATACTTTGGAGTGCTGTGGTGCTAGGTAACATTTTTTATCGTGTGTTTTTAGGTAAGATTTTCTATGCAATGCAGATTTAAGGTGAACATGTATTTTGTTGGTCGTCGCTCGTTAGCCTTTCTGGGTAAGGAAGATTTGAATCTCACGTTACCCAGTCTTGGTTAACTCGCGAAGGCAGTTTTTTTCTTCATGTTGGTTTTAACACCAACATTTGGACCGAGCCCTTACTTAAGTAATAGAAAGACCATTATACTTAATATTTATTGATTCACTTTCATCAGGCATTGTGCCCTGTGATTGGAGGAAAGCTGCTGTAGTTGCATTGTTTAAAAAGGGGGCAAGATCCAAACCATGAATTTATAGACCAGTGAGCTTGACTTACATAGTGGGTAAGAAACTAGAAGGGTTACTAACTGACAGTATTCAGAACTATGTGAAGACAAACAATATTATTAGTAGGAATCAGCATGGTTTTATGAAGAATAGATCATGTCAGACTAATTTACTTACATTTTATGAATGGTTAAGTAGTAATCTGGACAAGGGAATTGCTGTTGATGTAGTATACTTGGATTTTGCAAAAGCCTTTGATACAGTGCCTCTCAACAGGTTACTGCATAAATTAAAAGGATTCGGACTGGTCAGTGTTATCTGTACATGGACTGAGAACTGGATAAATGGTAGATGGCAGAGAGTTGTAAATGGAACCTTTTCAAATTGGTCTAAAGTTATAAGTGGGGTGTCACAGGGTTTAGTCCTGGGCCCAATACTTTTTAATTTGATTATTAATGATCTAGAAGTGGGAATTGAAAGTAGCGTCTCAATCTTTGCTGATGACACTAAGCTGTGTAATGAAATAAATACAGAGCTGGATGTTTTTTCTGTGCAGAAGGATTTTAGATAAACTGAGTGTATAGGCAGAAAAATGGCAGATGACATTTAATGTAGATAAATGTAAGGTGATGCATTTAGGCTGTAGAGACAAACATGCTACATATACTCTAAATGGGAAACAACTTGGACAATCCTCATTAGAGAAAGATTTAGGAGTACTGATAGACGATAGACTTCACAGCAGTGTGCAGAGTCACTCAGCTGCTGCAAGAGCAAATAGGGTACTAGCCTTCATAAAAAGAGGTGTAGATGCAAGGGATGCTAATATTATCCTACCTCTGTATAAATCCTTGGTTAGGCCTCATCTAGTGCAATTTGCAATTTTGGGTGCCATTTCTTAAAAAAAGACATTGTTGAACTGGAAAGGGCACAGAGACATGCAACAAAACTGATAAAAGGATTGGATGATCTGAGTTATAAAGAGAGACTAGCCAAACTGTGCTTGTTTACATTAGAGAAGAGATGTCTAAAAAAAGCAATGGATGCCTATCTAGCACAGAACTACAATGAAAATTATGACAGATGGCTTCAATGCAGATAGGATGTTGAGACAGGGAACTGTACCATTTGGACTCAGGAAGGAATCGTTTTACCCACGGGGCTAAATTGGAAATGGCTTCAGAGGGCTTTTTTTTTGCCTTCGTCTGGATAAGCGGGGGTGTTTTTGGCATGGGCTGGACTTGATGGACGTATGTCTTTTTTTCGGCCTCATCAACTATGTTGCTATGTTACTATGTTGCTAACGTTTGTGGTGGTGATGGCAGCCTATCATCCCTATGGATTTTTTTTCCAAGAGTTTAGGTTGCTAACAAATAAACAGGAACACAGTGTAGATCCTAGGAGTTATCCCACTGAATGTCAGATGGTTTCAACTTACTTGCGGGACAGCTAAGTTGTGGGCAGAAACAATGACTCAAATGACTATTGACTAGTGTTGAGCGAGCATGCTCGGCCGATGCTCAGATCGGCTCGAGCATCGCTCTGCTCGGCACATGGCGGTACTCGTACGAGTACCGCATGTGCTCGCCCGCCATGTTCGGGTCTCCTCCCCGCACGTTTTGCGGCTGCTGCGCAGCCAATAAACGTGCAGGGAGGCTCTGACATCGGTGTAATGCCAGCAGCCATGTTGGCTGCTGGCATTACACTGATTGGCTGGCCAGAACCCGTGGTCGGGTGCTGTATAGCACCTGACCATCAAGTTCGGCTCAGTCTGAGCCAGGGAGAGCTGAGGATAGGAAGGGAAAGGCAGTGTAGGGAGGAAAAAAAAAAAATTGTGAAAAAAAAGAACCAAAAGTCCTTTTTAGGACTACTGTGTGTGGGGGCAGCAGGTTATTTTGTGTGGGGGGAAAAAAACAAAAAAAAAAAAAAAAAATATTCTGTTTAGTGTGAAAAGTTGCAGATTAGAGCACATTCTGTTTAGTGTGCACAGTTGCAGATTAGAGCACATTCTGTTTAGTGTGCAAAGTTGCAGATTAGAGCACATTCTGTTTAGTGTGCAAAGTTGCAGATTAGAGCACATTCTGTTTAGTGTGCAAAGTTGCAGATTAGAGCACATTCTGTTAAGTCTTCAAACTAAAATATCAAAGTCACATATTCCATTCAGTGTGCGTCGCCGCAGTTTAGCAGCACATTCTGTGTACTGTGCAGAGTTGCAGAATAGGAAGAAATACTGTTAAGTTTTCAAACTCAAATATCAAAGTCACATATTCCATTCAGTGTGTATCACCGCCGTTTAGCAGCCTATTCTGTGTACTCTGCACAGTTGCAGAA
Organism: Rhinophrynus dorsalis; assembly: GCA_037306005.1. NCBI lineage: Eukaryota > Metazoa > Chordata > Amphibia > Anura > Rhinophrynidae > Rhinophrynus > Rhinophrynus dorsalis. The sequence continues at coordinate 366,459,243 of CM074722.1, read as the reverse complement.
TAGTAAGAAATACTGTTAAGTTTTCAAACTCAAATATCAAAGTCACATATTCCATTCAGTGTGTATCACCGCCGTTTAGCAGCCTATTCTGTGTACTCTGCAGAGTTGCAGAATAGTAAGAAATACTGTTAAGTTTTCAAACTTAAATATTAAAGTCACATATTCCATTCAGTGTGTATCACCGCCGTTTAGCAGCCTATTCTGTGTACTCTGCACAGTTGCAGAATAGTAAGAAATACTGTTAAGTTTTCAAACTCAAATATCAAAGTCACATATTCCATTCAGTGTGTATCACCGCCGTTTAGCAGCCTATTCTGTGTACTCTGAACAGTTGCAGAATAGTAAGAAATACTGTTAAGTTTTCAAACTCAAATATCAAAGTCACATATTCCATTCAGTGTGTATCACCGCCGTTTAGCAGCCTATTCTGTGTACTCTGCAGAGTTGCAGAATAGTAAGAAATACTGTTAAGTTTTCAAACTCAAATATTAAAGTCACATATTCCATTCAGTGTGTATCACCGCCGTTTAGCAGCCTATTCTGTGTACTCTGCACAGTTGCAGAATAGTAAGAAATACTGTTAAGTTTTCAAACTCAAATATCAAAGTCACATATTCCATTCAGTGTGTATCACCGCCGTTTAGCAGCCTATTCTGTGTACTCTGCAGAGTTGCAGAATAGTAAGAAATACTGTTAAGTTTTCAAACTCAAATATTAAAGTCACATATTCCATTCAGTGTGTATCACCGCCGTTTAGCAGCCTATTCTGTGTACTCTGCAGAGTTGCAGAATAGTAAGAAATACTGTTAAGTTTTCAAACTCAAATATTAAAGTCACATATTCTGTGTAAGATGAAGAAGGCGGGTAAAAAGGGACGGGGAAGTGGACGTGATCCTGAAAGTTCAGGGCGCGGGTCAGGACGCGGAGAAACTGTGCCTGGTGCCAGAGCACAAGAAAGAAAGACATCCACCATACCTAGCTTCATGTGTAATTTTACAGGGCGTCGCAGGACATCACTCTCGAGGTCCGACCACTGCGAACAGGTGGTCGGTTGGATGACAGCTGATACTGCTTCCAGTCGGTTAAGCACCACCCTGTCTTCCACCAAGTCCACTCTCAGTAGCCAAGAGTCTGGTCAACATAATCCTCACTCTGATCATCCTTCCTCCCACCATACACGGTCTGGTCAAAGAAGTGATCCCACACTGGGATATAGTGAGGAGCTCGTCTCATCACCAATCCTTCATTTGACCCTCTCTCCAAGCACGCTTGCAGAGGAACATGACATCTTGTGCCCTGATTCACAACCTCTAGAGGCTACCCAATCACAAGAAGATGACAGATGTGAACGGCATTTAAGGTCAAAGGAAGTAGTGGATGATGATGATGATGATGAGACACAGTTGCCATTAAATCAACCACTATTTCCGTCTCAAGACCTTGTTGAGGAGAATGTTATACAGTTGTCAATGACTGAGTATGTGGTGGGATCAAGACTTGAGGAGGATGATCAGAGTGAGGAAGTGGAGGAGGACTTGGTGGACGATGAGGTGACTGACCCCACCTGGGAAGGTGTAGAGCCGAGCGATGACAGCAGTCCTGAGGGTGAGCCATCTGCAGCACCGCAACAGGCTGGAAGAGGCAGTGGTGTGGCTACAGAAAGAAGGCGGACCGCACCAAACCGGCCCGCAAATGTTCCACGGAGCACCCCCTTGCGTAAATCTACCTTGCCAAAGGGTAGGTGTTCCGCGGTATGGCGTTTTTTTAAGGAAAGTGCGGACGACAAAAGAATTGTAGTTTGCAACCTGTGCCACACCAGAATGAGCCGAGGCATGAACACTAGAAACCTCACCACCACCAGCATGATCCGACACATGGCATCCAAGCACCGTAGTAAGTGGGAGGAACGCCTGGATCGCCCATCTGTGTCTGCAGGCCACACCACTGCCTCCTCTTCCCCTGTTTTCAGTGCCGGCCAATCGCCTGTCGAAGGCGCAGGCCCGCATACCTCCCGCCCTGCACCTGTACCATCTGAAGCACCATCAGCGACCACATCCACTTCCCTGTCCCAGCACAGCGTCCAAATGTCGTTACCCCAGGCATTTGAGCGCAAGAGAAAGTACCCAGCCACCCACCCACAGGCCATAGCACTAACCTCACACCTTTCCAAATTACTGGCCATCGAAATGCTGCCATTTAGGCTTGTGGACACTGAGTCCTTCCGCAGCCTGATGGCAGCAGCTGTCCCTCGGTACGCGGTCCCCAGCCGCCACTACTTTTCCCGGTGTGCCATCCCCGCATTACACCACCATGTGTCCCGTAACATCACCCGTGCCCTGACCAACGCAGTTACTGGGAAGGTCCACTTAACGACTGACACATGGACAAGTGCTTGTGGACAGGGACGCTACATTTCCCTGACGGCACACTGGGTGAATGTCGTGGAGGCTGGGAGCGACTCGGACCCTGGGATGGCACGGGTGCTACCCACGCCGAGGATTGCGGGCCCTACCTCCATCAGGGTTTCCGCCAGCACCTACGTTATTGGCTCCTCCTCCTCCGTTTCCACCTCCGAATTCTCTAAACGCAGCGCCACTCCCCCATCAGCAAGTAGCTGGAAGCAGTGTAGCACTGCAGTGGGGAAGCGTCAACAGGCCGTGCTGAAGCTGATCTGCCTTGGGGACAAACAGCACACGGCCTCAGAGCTGTTGCAGGGGATTAGTCACCAGACCGAGCAGTGGCTCTCGCCACTCAACCTGCAACCAGGCATGGTTGTGTGTGATAATGGGCGTAACTTGGTGGCGGCTTTGGAGCTCGGCAAGCTCACACACGTACCATGCCTAGCGCATGTATTTAATTTAGTGGTTCAGCGATTTCTAAAAACCTACCCCAATGTGCATGATCTCTTGACCAAGGTGCGCCGCGTGTGTGCACATTTCCGTAAGTCATCTACAGCTTCGGCCGGCCTGTTGAAGCTGCAGCAGCGCTTACAATTGCCAGCTCACCGGCTGCTGTGTGACGTGAGCACGCGCTGGAACTCCACCTTCCACATGTTGGCCCGGCTTTGTGAGCAGCAGAGGGCAGTAGTGGAGTACCAGCTGTTACACGGTCGTCGCCTCTCCGTTCAACTTCCTGTAATCAGAAGTGAGGAGTGGGAATGGATGTCAGACCTCTGCGAGGTTTTACGCAATTTTGAGGAATCGACACAGATGGTGAGCGGCGATAACGCTATTATCAGTGTAACCATCCCACTTCTGTGTCTACTGAAACGCTCGCTGCTCACAATTAAAACCGACGCTTTGCATGTGGAAGAGGTGGAAATGGGGGAGGAAGAGCTTACACAAGGTGATAGCCAGAGCACCCTCACTTCGTCTTCTCAGCGACAATTGGAGGAGGCGGAGGAGGAGGAGGAGGAGGAGGAAGACACGGTTGCCTCCGCTACAGAGGGTAGCCATGGAACTTTAGTTCCATCTCTTCAGCGTGGGTGGGCAGAAGAGGAGGAAGAGGATGAGGATATTGAGAGTCATCCTCCTGGTGAGGACAGCGAAATCTTGACTGTTGGTACTCTGGCACACATGGCTGACTTTATGTTAGGCTGCCTTTCCCGTGACTCACGCGTTATACGCATTTTAGACAACACGGATTACTGGGTGTTCACCCTTCTGGACCCCCGCTACAAAGAGAATTTCTCATCTCTCATTCCTCCGGTGGAGAGGACAAGCAAAATGGTGCAATACCAGAAGGTTCTTGTTGAAAAATTGCTCCAAAATTTTCCATCTGACAACGCTGGCGGCAGAGTACGTGCTACCTTGGCCAACCGAGAAGGGGAGAAAAGGGGAGCACACAGCAGTTCCGAGAAAGGCAGGGCAACACTCTCCAAGGCGTGGGACACCTTCATGACACCCCGCCAGCACCCTCACCCTGATGCGCAGCCTAGTGTCACAAGGAGGGAAAAGTTTTGGAAGATGGTGAAGGAGTACGTAGCAGACCGAGACAGCGTCCTCAATGATCCCTCTGTGCCTTACAACTACTGGGTGTCCAAGCTGGACACGTGGTATGAACTGGCACTCTACGCCTTGGAGGTGCTGGCCTGCCCTGCCGCCAGCGTTCTGTCTGAGCGGGTATTTAGTGCTGCTGGTGGCATCATAACAGATAAGCGTATCCGCCTTTCCACCGACAATGCTGATAGGTTGACACTTATAAAAATGAACAAGGCCTGGATTTCCCCTGACTTCTCCACTCCACTGGAGGAAAGCCCCGGGGGAACATAAACTCACTTTATATATGTTATTTACAATGATGGGAATACTCTGTATTCCCATTCACCCCTTCCACCCAAAAAACGGGTATATGGTTGACTCTTAATCTTCTCATCCTCCTCCTCCTCTTCCATATGCCCTGTGCTATAATTTTTATATAGGGCCAGCTCACCAGCGGGCCCTGTGATTTAATTTTTATATAGGGCCAGCTCACCAGCGGGCCCTGTTTGACAATTTTTATATAGGTCAGCTCACCAGCGGGCCTTCTCATATAATGTTTTATTGGGTCAGCTCTCTAGCGGGCCCTCTCATATAATGTTTTATAGCGTCAGCTCACTAGCGGGCCTTCGCATATAATGTTTAGGATGGTCAGCTCTGCAGCAGACCCTCACCCATAATGTTTTAGATGGTCAGCTCAGCGCACGTTTCCCTCTTAATCATGGCCTCAGTTCTGAAAATCAAGGAAATTTTTGGGAGAATTTGCCTCTGCGCACGTTTCCCTCTTAATCATGGCCTCAGTTCTGAAAATCAAGGAAATTTTTGGGAGAATTTGCCTCTGCGCACGTTTCCCTCTTAATCATGGCCTCAGTTCTGAAAATCAAGGAAATTTTTGGGAGAATTTGCCTCTGCGCACGTTTCCCTCTTAATCATGGCCTAAGTTCTGAAAATCAAGGAAATTGTTGGGAGAATTTGCCTCTGCGCACGTTTCCCTCTTAATCATGGCCTCAGTTCTGAAAATCAAGGAAATTTTTGGGAGAATTTGCCTCTGCGCACGTTTCCCTCTTAATCATGGCCTCAGTTCTGAAAATCAAGGAAATTTTTGGGAGAATTTGCAGATGATATACAAGTAAATATACAGCAAATATTGTTTGGTAACAATTTTTCGCCTAAAGTCATTTTTATTTTCCTTTTTGTGTGTTTTATGGTCAGTCTGTAAAAATGGCGTACTACGGGCAAAAGATCGTTCCCAGCAGCGATGTTGGAGTCCAAGATGCATCCAGACATCCTCCCTATGCTGTCCCTGAACCATTTCTGTAGTGTTTCCATCTTTTTCTGCCCTTTTCCTATGGACCAGGCACCCTCCCCTCATCAGAGCAGGGGGTGCCTGGTGTAATGCTCGAGTCCTCCCATTGACTTCAATGGGGCTCGGGTGCTCGGCCGAGCACTCGAGCCTCAGGGGGTGCTCGGTCAGAGCACCCGAACACCCGAGCATTGGGGTGCTCGCTCATCACTACTATTGACAAACAAAACAATGTCTATGGCCAGCACTGACATGCACCACAGTGGAAACCCATAGTTGCCCACAAACAAGAACTGAGTCTGAGCGTGTTTTTAGTGCAAACCCCTTGATTCTTAGGTCCACAATGTCAAATCATCCCCCCAGAAACCAAGTACTGCTGTCAGTAACCAATATATATGAGAACAAGGCACAGGTACAGTAAGATTAACACCACCTTTATTAAGGAACAATACAGGTAAAAGGCACGTCCCCAAATCTCCCCAGGGACAGATGTGAGGATAGAAGTACAATCCACTCCCCAGGAGCTGTACACTGAGCCTACAGAGAGGCAGCGAAGGAGATAGAACCTAGCCTACGGTTCGACCTTACTGGAAGGCCATAGCCTACCCAAGATGGAAAGAGGGTAGCTAGGACCACATGGAACCCTAGAGCTCTAGGGCCAAAGGCACACACAAAGCAGTAGGAGGCCAGTACCACAGGCAATACCTAGGAGGTAGTATCCAGCCCGGAGGCAGACACGGAGCAGGTAGTCAGCCAGAGCCACAGGCCAGACCAATGCGGTGAGTCAGACAAGGCCTAGGGTCATACACAGAGATGGAAGTCAGCCAGAGCCACAAGTCAGACCAAAGTGGGTAGTCCGACAAAGCCAAAGGTCATACACGGAGTAGGTAGTCAGCCAGAGCCATAGGTCAGAACCGATGCGGGTAGTCAGACAAGGCCAAGGAACGGACACAGAAGAGGATCGGAAGCCAAGCAAGGGTCACAATGAGACAGAGCAGACACAAGAAGCTACAGCACTGGAACGCCACGAAAAGGCAACTAAGCCCAGTCTCCAGGCCATTAAATAGTCTTAGAGGAGGTGGGAAAAGATTAAGCCAAATCCAAGTAAGGCTACAAAATCAAGTGCGATGTCACTGGCTGCTACCCAGCATATGCATACCTGCACACGAGAGACCACAGGAATGTGGAATTGACCAGTACCAAGCTGCCCAGAAGGCCAGGAAGGCCCGTCAATGGCCTTAATAGCCAACGGGGAGGAACGAGTCAGCAAAGGAATAGAATGCTTGGCCACAAATTTTGCATCAATGAAATAACCAGCAGCCCCAGAATCTGTTAAGGCTGGAGCAATCACCAATGACACGGCCCAAGACAGAATCACCTCAAGGACCAGTTTCCATTGTAGGATCTCCGCGGACTGAAACCTAGCTGCATAGGCTCATCCCTGACGGACTTAGCACCGGGAGGCATGGGAGGCGAGGGAGAAATGGGTGGGAGAGTAAAACTAGGTGCCAGTCAAGCAGAGAGCCTACGCATACGCTCCTTGAAAGAGTCTTTCTCTGATCCTGGTATCCATCAGGATTGAAAATGTAATGAGTTCGTCCAGGTCCGCTGGCAGTTCACGGGCTGCAGTCTTGTCCTTAATCGAGTCACTCAACCCTTGTAAAAACACGGCTACTAGTGCCTCATTGTTCCAGCCCAACTCCGCCTCCAGAGTACGGATTTCAATCACGTACTCTGACACCATACATGTACCCTGGCGGATAGTCATGAGTTGCTTGGCCGTGGAAGCCGCTCGGGACGGAACATCAAAGACCCTACGAAAAGCGGCCACAAACTCCGTAAAATTAGAAATAATGGGTTTATCCATTTCCCAAAGAGGGTTGGCCCATGCCAGTGCTTTGCCTGACAAAAGAGAAATCATGAATCCACCCTTGCTCCGTTCATTCGGGAATGCATGCAGTACCAACTGTAGGAAAATGCCAATTGATTGAGGAGCCCACGGCAAAGTGTAGGTTCCCCTTCATAGCGTTTATGGAGTGGAGCAGTATCACGGTGCCTGTGATTGCTCTCCTTTTGTGTCAGTTACCTATAGGGGGCTCTCTATTGGCTGTCTGCTGTTAGCCCACCCTGCATTGCCTATTTAGACTGAGCTTGGGCACCCTTTGGTTGCCGTTTCATGGTGTCTCTATGCTGCTCGCATCCCTGGCACGTTCCTGAGCTTCCTGGACCTTAGCTGTGTTCCTGCTATCAGAATCATCTGGTTCCTGTAGTTACCTGTCCAGTAGTTCCTGCTTCAGCTCCTGATCTGATTTGATTCACCGTCTGATCTCCGCTTCCTGCTGCCAGTCTTCGCTGCCGCTTCTGATCCGGTTGACCGATTGAGTGCTGGTTCCTGTCTCCACCTGCCGGTTCCTATCCAGTTCTCCTGGAGCCCGCTGTCGTTCCAGAGTCGCCTTGGCGACATTTCTACTCTATGTCGGTTATCCAGTACGCGGGTACTGGTTCGCTCCACAGCCATCCGGTTGTTATGCAAGTTACAACTAGCGTCCCATGTACAGGGTACTGGTTCGCACCATAGGCCATCCGGCTGTCATGCAGGTTACGATAAGCTTTCCATGTGCAGGGTACTGGTTCGCTCTATAGCCATCCGGCTGTCTATGCTAGTTACGCTTAGCGTTCCACATACGGAGTACTGGTTCGCTCCATAAGCCATCCGGCTGTCTATGCAGTTACAATTAGCGTTCCGCGTACAGGGTACTGGTTCGCTCTATAAGCCACCCGGCTGTCTGTGCAAGTTACGATTGCGTTCCACGTACAGAATACTGGTTCGCTCCATAAGCTATCCGGCTGTTTATGAAGGTTACTATTTGGCATTCTACAAACAGAGTACTGGTTCACTCTGTAAGCCATCCGGCTGTCTATGCAGGTCACTATTTGCATGCCACGTGCAGGGCACTGGTTCGCTCTATAGCCATCCGGCTGTTGATGCAAGTTACGATTAGCATTCCACGTACTGGGTACTGGTTCGCTCCATAAGCCATCCGGCTCTCTGTGCAAGTTACGATTAGCGTTCTACATACAGGGTACTGGTTCGCTCCATCAGCTATCTGGCTGTTTATACAGGTGACATCTAGCGTTCTCAGTGAGAGGGCACTTGTTCGCTCCATAGCCATCCGGCTGCTTTGCATGATACTACTACGCTTCCTGTGTGGACATTGGTTCGCTCCTTAGCCTCCTGACTGCAGTTGCACCTTGTTGACTTTCTCCCAGTACTAGGTACTGGTTCGCTTCATCATCTTTTAGTCCATTATCACATTGTGCAGTACTGTCTTCCCAGTACACAGGTACGTGTAGTACCTCAGAGTTTTGGCCTGCCACTTTGGTCACTTAGCCTATGATGTCATCCTAGTGACTGCTGTTGCCACCTTTACAGTCACTGAGGCTTTAGTGGTTGCCATTCACTCCTTACCAGGCTGCCCTGCCCGGTATATTGGTAAGGCCGGTAGAACCTATGCCATTATCGTCTTGGGTTGCCTTACCCGGTATTGGCAGGGCCGGTAGAGCCTGTATATCTTTGTCTGTCCACGGGCTGCCTTGCCCGGTATATTGGCAACGCCGGTAGAGCTTGTTTAATCCTGTACCAACTTCCTGGCTGCCTTGCCCGGTATATTGGCAAGGCCGGTAGAGCCTGTCTGTTCCAGTACCAGCTTCCTGGCTGCCTTGCCCGGTAGATTGGCAAGGCCGGTAGAGCCTATCCACTCCTTGTGCCAACTTCCTGGCTGCCTTGCCCGGTATATTGGCAAGGCCGGTAGAGCCTGTATCGTTATTTTATTACTACTTTTCCTGTCAATAAAGATATATGTATGAATGTGTATGATACCTTAAGGGGTTATCTTAAACTTTTCAATAAAGTTGTGATTTTACTCAGACCTGTGTCTGAGAGTTGTAACAAACCGTGACAAGCGGATCCAGACAACCCAGCACTAGTCTCAGGACTCGCAAGCCCAGCTAGTGCCGACTCGGAGGAGGCCACCAGTTGCCGGGCAGAACAGTCTAAGTGCGTTTGCATAGCCAACGATAGCTGATCCATATGTTGATCTGACTAGAATGCTCGGAACTGGTGGGTTGCCTGTACCTTCAGTATTCATGGCCCTTTCATACTGTCACGGTAACCAACGTAAATGAGAACAAGACACAGGTACAGTAAGATTAACACCACCTTTATTAAGGAATAATACAGGTAAAAGGCACTTCCCCAAATCTCCCCAGAGACAGGTGTGAGGACAGCGCTACAGTCCACTACCCAGGAGCTGTACACTGTTTTGAGGCCTGCACTACCCACGACTCCACAGATAGGCAGCAAAGGAGATAGAACCTAGCCTACAGCTCAACCTTACTGGAAGGCCACAGCCTACTCGAGATGGTGAGATGGAGAGAGGGTAGCTGGTAGGTAGGACCACCTGGAACCCTAGAGAGTTAGGGCCAAAGGCACACACAGAGCGTTTGGAGGCCAGTACCACCGGCTGTACCTAGGAGGTAGTATCCAGTCCGGAGCAGACACGAGCGGGTAGTCGGCCAGAACCACAGGTCAGACCAATGCGGGCAGTCAGACAAGGCCTAGGGTCATACACAGAGAGGGTAGTCAGCCAGAGCCTCAGGTCAGAACTGATGCGTGTCGTCAGACAAGGCCACTGAACGAACATGGCGGAGGATTGGAAGCCAAGCAAGGGTCACAATGAGACAGAGCATACACAAGAAGCTACAGCACTGGAACACCACAAAAGGGCTACTAAGTCCAGTCTCCAGGTTGTTAAATAGTCTTAGAGGAGGCGGGAAACAATTAAGCCAATCGCACCTAAGGCTACAAAGTCAAGTGCATCGTCATTGGCTGCTACCCAGCTTATGCACACCTGCACACTGGAGACCACAGGAATATGGAAGCGACCGGTACCAAGCTGCCGGCCGCCCGCGTAGAAGGCCAGGATGAGGACAAGGAAGTGGATGGAGATGCCCGCAGCCATCGTGGAAACAGTGATACAGTATGGCTCTGCTACGGACAAGTGACAACAAGAAGACTTCCTAATAATGATGAATCCTCCCTGCCACCAGCTTAGCATATTCTGATGGATGGAATGTCTGCAGATGCTCCTTGAATCTCTTCTTCCCATTACTCTCCACCACATTGACAGTGGTCAGTGCCCCACACAATGTGCAAAGGGTGGACAAAAACTGCTACATCCATGCATCTATAGAATCGAGGTAGGTAATGTTGGCATAGGTGGTGCGCCAGAAGAGGAAGAGGTAGAGGACCCTAAGGGTGCTGGGGCGGGGACATCTGGTATGTCTTCCCACTCCCAGACCCTAGCGCAAGAAGCTAATGATGAGTCAGGTGTTTCACTTGCAATCAAACTTTTAGTCTCAGACTGGGTTTCTCGACTCTGTGTCTTCAATTTTTGCTGAAGTCTTGGTGCCCTTGGGGAGGGACAGGGGGTACAGCGACAGCATCTCCAGATGTTTTTTGTGGGGACTTGGCTTTCACATGCTTCAAAAAACATTTTTGTGACTGCATTGCACATGTTTTATGAGGTCAGTTGTGCCTAGGTGTGTCGCCTTTTCACTGACTAGTCACACATAGTGCACGGTGCAGACTCTGATGACTGCACTGTGCCTGCCCCAAGAGCAAATATTTCCATACCCATGATTTTAGGGAGGAGACAGGTAGAGAAGAATGGCCTAATTTTCCTTCTCTGCAATCCCCCTCACTGGCTGGGTCATATGAGGCCTCTACTTCAGAATCCGCACTAGAACTAGGACCAGGATTATTGGTTGCAAGTGGACTCTGCCCTATCCTTCATTCCTCACATCCAGTCAATCTCCAACTCATGCCGCCTCCACCTCCGCAACATCTCTAGAATCCGACCCTTTCTCACAGAAGACACTACCAAAATTCTAATCCAAACACTCATCATGTCCCGTCTTGACTACTGTAACTCTTTACTAATTGGCCTGCCTCTCACCCGACTAACCCCGCTACAGTCCATAATGAACTCTGCTGCAAGACTAATCTACCTCACTCATCGCTTCTCTAACACCACACCCCTCTGTCAGTCCCTACACTGGCTCCCATTAGCATACAGAGTAAAATTCAAAACTCTGGTGCTAACTTATAGAGCCCTCACTAACACTGCACCCCCCTATATTTCATCTCTCATTTCCAAATATACTCCCGCCCGCCATCTTCGCTCTGCACATGACCTTCTGCTCTCCACAGCTCTTATCACATCCTCCCACTCCCGCCTACAGGACTTCTCCCGTGCTGCACCTGAGCTGTGGAATTCCCTCCCCCGCCCCATTAGACTCTCCCCCAGCCTTCAAATCTTCAGACGCTCCCTGAAGACTCACCTCTTCAGGGAGGCCTATCAACTGCCTCCATAAACATCATCACCAAGATTCACCCCTTGCACGGACTACTGCACTCAATGGCACTTCTCACTCCCACCCACTGACTGGCAGTTCATGTGGCAGGAGGCACTTAAACACAATAGCACTTACTCCTTCTGTATCAAACCTACCTTCCTCTAGACTGTAAGCTCTCACGAGCAGGGCCCTCTGATCCTCCTGTTCTACACATCTGATTGTACTATTTAATACCTCTGTATGTCTATTCCCCAATTGTACAGCGCTGCGGAATTAGTTGGCGTTATATAAATAAAGAATAAGAATAAGAAGAACCTGTCCTAGTTCCAAATCACTACTGGAAGAACTCAATCACATTGTGGCCACGGTGGTCTTCCTGTTGCTGAGACAGATGAACGTCTGGCCCTGGCCACTCAGCGTCAGAAATTTCAGGAGCAGCAAACTCTGAAATGTTACTGCTGGTGGTGGCGGGGATACCCATCCCCATTTGCATATATGTCTCCAATTCCTTTTTGCTTTCTGGTAAAAAGGCCATCCACCATCATCTCACTCTCATCATCACCACCAGTCTTTTGCTATTGTATGGGAGCGGAACTGGTCGGTGAGGACAAATGTGACAGAAGGACCCCTACTCTCACACTTGCCATTGCTTCAGTTGAAGAAGGCATACTGGCAGCACTAGCAGCAGTCACAGGCAGCTGCAGCTCATACTAGCCAGTTCTGCCTTCTTCAGCATAATTCCACAGAGGGACAATGCTAAGGGAATTGGAATCACAGGGTCAGGGTTATGTGAGCTCCCTTTACCACTAGTCTGCCTACTCACCTACCCTTCCATCTCAGCATTAGGGTCCATCCAGCTAGTCCCAGCAGCTGTCCCACCACCCCACCCTTATCCCTACTAATATCTAGCTGCTGTGTGGTAGTAGGATTGCTTGGGGATGACAAATGTGACTTAGGGTCCCATGCTGTCAAACTTGACAGCATCTTCTCCTCTTCTACAGAATTATAAGGGTGGCAGCAGGCACAGGCAGCTGATCTGTGTTGCTGACACTGATTCCCAGTTCTGCCTTTGAAACAATTCTCCCCATATGCCAAACAAAGATGTTTGGGGAATGGACATCATTGAGTCTGGGGAATGTGGGCTTCCAGACCCTTCCATGCTGGTGTTAAAGACTTCCTCCTCTGCATCACAGTCATACAGCTCCTCCTTTTTTATTATGGGTATTCATGGTGTAGGCCAGCACTATGAGCCTCCACTATCTTTATTTCATTAATTAAATAGCTTGAAAATCACCTTTTTTGCCCTCTCTATCTCTCTAGCTGCTTTCTTTTGATTTCACTTCCTGGTTATGTCATGTTTTTGGAACAAAAATGTGAGATATAGTAAATAGGAAGTTTCTAATGATTGAAAGCCATAGGTGAAAAATGGAAACATTTTCACAAAATAGTCTTTGGTTTAGAGGAAACTGAGTAATTTTTAATGATTTTGCCATGAGGAAATTTCTCACAAAAAAACACAGAGAACCACATGGTTTTCACTAAATATCTTGCAAGAACAAAAGGGAATGCATCTGATATGGGGGTATTGACAAAATCCAGTATGAGATACCACAGATCTAATGAATATAGCCAAAACACAAAGGAGTAAAAAAGAATGAAAGGCCACATATATCCCTCCATCCAGATAGGAAATTGTCCCATCAAGTCACAGGCAAAGCAACAACTTATTCACTCAGAGACCAGTTTGGTATGAAACTGTGAGACTGACATACCTAAAATTTACGTTTTATTAATAAAATTTAAAAATACTTAACACATATTGACAACAGACAGGGTGACACTATAAATGTCATGTCACCTTTAAAAACCACAGTGCAGCCTCAATATGCATACAGACTACCCTATAATTAGTTAGCATAGCTGTAATAATATATTGAAGCCAGATAATGTAACATCATATGCAACAACTACATTGCTTATTGGAAGTAGTAGATGTATGCTACAATTTTCGTTTAACTCTACGGTATATTGGGTATTCAAGTCCTCTTAGTCTTATTGTGCTACGAATGCTGATTAAAGTTCCTTTTATTATTGAAGCTTAGATTTGCTGCAGACTCCCTGCCTGACTGAGTGTATTTTGTTTTCTCATCCAAATCATTTCTTTTATGAGAACTTACAGTGGATTAGTGATATTCAGTTCATTTCTTAATGCTTATCACTCACTCATCTTGTTTATTCCGAAGTTCACTGGAAATCATACACTCAATATTTCTGCAGGTGCCCTGCCATCCACTCCTATAGATCAATTTGATAGCATACACATATTAGTGATGAGGACTAAAGCTATATCTACTATTAAGTGGCTAGCTAGTTAGAAGAGACAGGTGTGAGTATATCACGCTAGGCTTTCTCCCTCGTGGTGTAAGCCACATTGTAACCCTGCTGCTGATGCTGAAACTTGTAGACCACCTCGCTTATTGGATGCAATTAACGTATGCTCAAATTCTCATGTAGCTACACAATATATTGGGTGTTAGAGAACCTTTAATCTTATCGTGCTACAGACACTGATTAAAGTTCATTTGATTATTGGAAGTTAGTTTGAACCCAACACCATAGATGAACCAAATTACTCAAAAGATCAGACTAGTGGGAACATTTAACTCACAGCATAAGGAGATCACTAATGTACTATATAAGCACTGGGAGGTGCTAAGACAGGATGAAGACTTCTCGGAAGTTCTACACCAAACACCCAGTGTTACTTATAAACATAGTACTAACATCAGGGATATGCTGGTGCACACCCATTATACGAAAGATGTTAAAACTACATGGTTAAGGTCTGACCTTAAGGGAACTTTCCCATGTGGACAGTGTTCAGCCTATAAATTTATCTCAAAAGAAAAATCTTTTGTCAATCAGAATGGCTCGAAAAGATTTGAAATAAGTCAATTCATAAATTGTAAATCAACTGGGATTATTTATCAAATAGAATGTTGTTGTAAAAAATTATACATTGGCAAAACAAAAAGACAGTTCAGATCAACACTCTGGGCGATATCTGGAACAGGAGAGAAAATCCTATTGCGAGGCATGAGATATCAGAACTCCTGAGGTCCTAAAGTTTAAGGGAATACAAAAAATGTATATGATGCCCAGGAAAGGGGATTTACAGGCTAGGTACTCTGAGTCCGCAAGGGTTAAATGAAGGGTTTACATTTAACTCTTTCGTAAAGAAGTGGAAAAGAATTCAGTAACGCATTAAGGACAATCAATATAAGATATCACTATATATATATATATATATATATATATATATATTCCGGTGCAAGGACCAATAATAAGACAGATATCTCTTTATCTCTTTAAATGACCTGATTGTATCATCTAGTTAAACGTAAGTATTCTTTAATATATTTTATGGACTAAATGAGTTCTGTCCATCTAAAAGTGGCTCCTCCTAGTGAGATAATAATGGAGATTAAGATAAGAAATATATAATCCTACAGGCAATCACAATCTCAAAGAGATATCCATAATCTTCCAGATAAATAGACACTGATGGAAATACAAGAATTAAAATCATCTAATTTGTATCTGTCTACCTTGTAGTTACTGTGATAGTTTATAACGGAGATAGCAACTGACATCCTCATGAGTATCAATATTCTTGATTATTAAACTATACGAATGTGAGGTAAAATATTTGTTCTGTTATAATTTAAGAAATCTTATTATGGTCTGTGATCTCCTATATGTATACATAGCATATTTAAAATCACAAGACATTAGCAAAACAAGAATCCACCCATTATGATGTCATTAGTGAACTAGAATCTTACTCCGGTATTGATTGGTGGTAACTGACACCAATGAGGAAACCGTTTAAAATCCAAAGGGTATATATAGGAAAGGGAGCAGACCCGCAAACCATAAGAAGCCCCTGATGTAACAGTTTGATTAGCGAAATGTGTTGGGCGGTGCAGTCGACTCATTAGGGCGTTATGACTTATGCCCGATAATGTTATACTAAATACTAACTACCCTGGATACCTGAATATGGAGAATTTATAAGTTCTAGCATTAGCGGCAGGGTTACAATGTAGCTTACATCACGAGGGAGATAGCCTAGTATGATTTACTCAGACCTGTGGCTTCCAGCTAGTGAGAAATTTCAAAACCATATATCGAATTATTCTCCATCGTTACTCTGTGTAAGCAATTAAATTGACGGAAAGGAAGGCAGGGCACCTGCAGGAGTATTGAGTGTATGAATTCTGTGCATAATGAGATGAATAAGTGGAAAGCATAAAACAGATCTTTGAGTTATGCATATCTGTGATGAACTTAGTATCACTAATCCACTGTGAGCTTTCATTAAAAACATGATGTGGATGTGAAAATAACACACACTCAGCCACGCGTGGCTCCTACAGGGAATCTAATTTCCAATAATCAAAGGCACTTTAATCAGTGTCTGTAGCATGCTAAGATTAAGGGTACTCTAACACCCAATATATTGTGTAGCTAAATTAGAATTTGAGCATACATTAATTGCATCCAATAAGCGAGGTGGTCTACAAGTTTCAGATCAGCGGCAGGGTTACAATGTGGCTTACACCATGAGGGAGAAAGCCTAGAGTGATACACTCACACCTGTTGCTAGCTAGTTAGAAACTTTATAGTTAGATATAGGTTTAGTCCCCATCACTAATATGTGTATGCTGTGAAATAGATCCAAAGGAGTGGATGGCAGGGCACCTGCAGAATTATAGAGTGTATGAGTTCCATTGATCATCGGAATAAACGAGATGAGTGAGTGGAAAGAATAAAGAAATGAACTCAGTATCACTAATCCACTGTAATTTCTCATAAAAGAAATTATTCAAATGAGAAAATAAAATACACTCAGTAAGACAGGGCATATGCAGCAAATCTAACCTCCAATAATAAAAGGAACTTTAATCAGCATTCGTAGCACAATAAGACTAAGAGCACTTATATACCCAATATACAGTATAGTTAAATGAAAATCGTAGCATACATCTATGACTTCCAATAAGCGATGTAGTTATTACACATGATGTTACATTATCTGGCTTCAGTATTATTACAACTATGCTAGCTCTGATTATAGAGTAGTTTGTATGCATATTGAGGCTGCACTGTGATTTTTAAAGGTGACACAACATTTATAGTATCACCCTGTCCATGTGTCAATATGTGTTAAGTAGTTTTAAATGTTATTAATAAAACGTAAATTTTAGGTATGTCAGGTATTCCAGTCTCCCAATTTGATACTGAACTGGACTCTAAGTGAAGGAGTCGTAGTTTCGCCTGTGACATTTTCCTATCTGTCTGTGGGGATATATGTGGCCTTTCATTCTTTTTTTCTCTTTTCTGTTTTAAGAACAAAAGGGGACATTTC
Organism: Rhinophrynus dorsalis; assembly: GCA_037306005.1. Classification (NCBI taxonomy): domain Eukaryota; kingdom Metazoa; phylum Chordata; class Amphibia; order Anura; family Rhinophrynidae; genus Rhinophrynus; species Rhinophrynus dorsalis. The sequence continues at coordinate 366,442,115 of CM074722.1, read as the reverse complement.
GCCCATCCCTAATTTTCAATATTAATATTCAGTCTCATTCCTTTATTTGGCAGGTAAATGTTAGACAATGTTAACTACTGATTGTGAATTGTCCCCTTGATGAGGAGAAATTGACCTTCAGAGTGAAAAAGTGTAGACTTGTAAAAGTGAAAGGTGTGCATTTATGAATGAGAATAGTTGTCCCTTTTTCCTTTTTGTCATTGTGTATGCAAGAGTTGGACAGAGTCTAGGTGTCTGGCATAAGTTGAGTCAGAGACGGTTCCTATTCTTATACCTGAGCAGAGACTGAGAGTGACAGAAACAGAAATATAAATTGTACGTTATTTTCTGACAGACAAAACATCACTTCACACACAGTTCTGTTGTGTACTTACAGTAAAAATCAAAACTATGTCAAACAAATCACCTTGGTTATAATCATCACTTTCACCTCTTCCAAGTCCAGCTCTCACACAGTCACACTTGCTATTATTCACTATGAGCAATATTGGTCAGCATCTCCACTTTATCTATGAGTGCTTCTACTGCTCTTTAACTGTAGCCCTAGGTGAGAGCAACATGTTGCAAAGAAATAAAAAGGGTTAAATCAAAGGATTTAAAAAAAAAAGTTTTTCCCCCCCTATGGTATATGCTCCAGAATTAGACTTGTGCATGACAAAACTTTTCGAGAAAATTCTATGTTGGCCGAATTTTTTTTTTCATTCGTTGACACCGCAATTTGGATCCGACCTTTTCTACTCAGATGAAAGTCAGCGACAGTCCGAATTATTCGGAAACGTTAAAATACCTTTCAAAAATATAATAAAAAATGAAAATAAAATGACTGGAACCATTTCCATGATCTAAATGAGGATGGTGGAACAGGGTATGGTGGGCATTAAGCCTTATGGTACTATGGATGAAGTAGCTAAAGTATGAATGTAGCAATAAGGCACCCTGCCTGCCTACACAATACACATGCACAACTGTAAGACTGGCTGAAAATTATTCAAACAAATCCCTACCATTATTTTTAATATTTTACACAACAAAGGTGGCTCTCCCTGTCAGAATTAGTATGCTTATATTTAGGGGGGAATGTAAGGGTTAGCCAGGTGCCGACACATCTTCCAGCTCTGTCTAGGGGTATATTATCTGCAGTATTATTACCTTGCAGGATGTATTCCTTAGCAAAGAATCACAGATAGTTTCTTCTTTTATTATAAAAATAAAGATTTATTTACTGAGAGTAAGATGGTTATTCCTTACAGGGTTACAACAGGCACACAGAAGAAAATGTTTCCACAAGATGTAGCAACAAGATGTAACCACACCTGGGAACTCTCCGGTTTTGCCCCGGAGACTCCGGATTTCAAAGTGAATTACCGGGTCTCCGGGGCAATGTGTGAATCACCGGGTGGGCAGAGTTTAAGTAGAAACTCTGCCCAATTGTGCTCCATCCTGCCCGGTTCCTCCCACTCCCCACCCTCTTACAGCCATTTTCCTCCCCCTGGGCACTGACAGCCCTGTTTGAAAAGTTCCCAGGTATGGATGTAACCCCAAGATGTATCCCAAAGTTGTAACAACTGGTTTAGCTAGATGCTAGCCTTCTTACAGCCAGATTCTGGACACCTGACCTTGCCCAGAGCAGCTTCCCCCAGGCCTGACCAAACAAAGACCAAACTAACTCCTGTTTGTTCAGGCCCATTTGGGGCTGTATGTTTTATGACTGAGAGAGCTGTTAGTTTACATACAAACAAATCTGGCCTATAATCAAAGGCATCTATCTTCCTCCAGGTTTTACTTTATGGTATGTAGATACCATCTGTTAAACAAGTCCTTGCCTGGGCGCTGATTATAGCATGATAAACAAAGAAGAAGGAAAACAATGGCCTGTCCCCCAGAGGTTAGATTGACCTGGAAGAGCCATCCCCCCATGATCACAACAGTATCAATTATGTCTACATCTATCAAATTATTACATAATTATAGTCATATGTCCACATTCCACCACTTTTTTTTCTTTCTTCCTTCTAAATCACTGTTCCTGCTTATTTCCTTCCAAGATGATTCTTGACTGTGTTGCAACACTCCTTGTCCTTATCCTGTATCCCACTGGTATCATTAGGACAGTCCACACACTTGTGCTTAAGGCAGTCCTTTATCTTCATGGCCTCCCAGCCAGCATCTTTAGGATACATGCAGAGACACAATTATGATGCATGGTTGCAGTGTCCGCTCTCCTGAAGTTTCCAGAATCTGTTGGTTAAGTAGTTGAGAGTCTGCATTAGGCCTCCAGGCCATTATTGTTAGGACACAGGCATAATCATGATCCTTGTTTGAAAAGTTCTCTCATGAGGTATGCAAAATCCAATTTGGAAGTAGTGATTTAGTGTAATTCTCTGGTCTTCTACTGACTGGAGTGTCCCAGATTTGAGCATATGTGGACAATGCATGCAACGTGAACAGTATCTATCTTACTATACACAGTAGATAGATGCAGCATATTGAAAAAATTACCTCTAATACTATTGCAATCACTAAAAGTTGTATCAAACTGTTATAAATAGTTGACCCTGAGGGTCTATATCCAAAAATACTTTGAAAGGATAAAAGGTAAGCATCTACCTGCAAACCCTTTATAACTTCCACAATTCTTTGAGTATCATGCCACACCAAGTCCAAACAGTGAGTTGCAACAACAAAGTCTTGCACACTTGTATTGATTAGAGATATGTATTAGCATATCTCCAATCACTACATTATTGCAAGTATGAATGGATAAATCATAATGATCAGCTGCTACAGTAGTATTTTCTATTAGAAATATAAAATGAATATTATTTACAGAAATTAAAATAATGGACTATTTTTACCAACTCCCTGACCGCAAAACCTGTAATGATTGGTACAGTAAGTGAAAACAGAGATGTAATTGACCAAAATAAAGTATCGGTACTTGAAGCAGATGATACAGATATGTCACATGACCCAGAAGTGGTCCAACAATCTGTCTCATATACTAGTGAATATAGCATAATTAACACTTTATGTGATGCTTTACTACTGGAAAACATTCAAATCATCATTTGTTTGAAAATTTAAGAATGGTACTATTCAGACAAAGTAACATAATATTAAGCAAGAATTTAGTATTTACATTGTCCATTGAAAACAGAAGTTCCTGGAAAAAGTTCCAGTCTCATTCATGTAAACAGTAAGTTGATGGTAATAAAAGTTCCACAGGCAGATGATCTTCACACCAATCATTCACCTATCACTTAGGGCTCGATCCAAATGTTGGCGTCGCCAGAGAAAACTGGCAACGCTGGTTTTAACGTCAATTGAGCAATGCAAATGTTCTACTAGAAACAAGCGACGCCAGTTCTGAAACACACTTTGCCCGTCGCCAGAACAGCAAGATCTCACCCATAAAGGATAATGTACAAGCGACGCCAAAAGCCATTCAAATGTTGGAGTTAGGGCTAACGCGCGTTAAATTGCAACATTTATCTCCAGAAATCTAACGCCTATTTTTTTTGGAGAACAGCACACAACGCAGAGTACAAAAGCATCGTCGAGGGAAATAAAACAGAGAAGCAGGTCATCCAAGGACAGAACCCAAGCATACAGGAGTCAGATATTAACCCCTGCAATGCCTAGCAAATACAACAACAAGGCCTACAACAGTGCTTCACAACCCCTCCACCTAAGACACCCCTAACATGCAATCTGGATATGCCAGGGTATCCCCTGAGGGCACAAGGGAATACCCAAATAAAAAAAACATATGCCCAACATCAGGTCCCACTGTGACAATGGCAATGAAGAGAAATAGTGCCTCAAATGTCCCATACACACATCTCCCCAAAAATGTGTAAAATCAATATTATCAAACACCAATGCAGAACATAGCAACATGGGAAAAGTGATGCACCCTGAGCTGGTGCACATGGCGCACCAACATCACATGACACCCTGGTTGGGAACCACTGGTCGACACCAGACAAACAAGTCACAGACAAACAATAACAATCAAGCAACCCCACAGGGACAGGGGGAACACAAAGCAGCACAACATAAGCCATCCCAACACACCTTTGAACAACAGGGGTTAACACACAACACCACATGCACACCTGTCACTCCAGCAACAAATCAAGCTCACCTATGTAACCTCAGCAGTCCATGGAGACAAAACACACACCTGACAGCTACATACCAATTACAAATAATCACACCACTAACCACAGACACACCAGAAAACAATTACCTGGATAACTCACGCATTACCATTAGTCCATTATGACCACATGATACACAAAAAAGGGAAGAAAGGAAGGGGTTAACGAGCCATAGGAGAACCACCAGGCAGTGCCCCCCCCCCTCAAAAAAAATGAAGAACTGGCGCACACTACAGGAGTATACCAAACCAAAGCTTCATCAGACAATGCAAAATTAATCAAGTGAATACATCAAATCAATCAAAAAACATCCAGCACAGGAATATGGAGTCATGAAGACATTCCAACATGGAATAATGCCTCCATAGACTGAGAGCAGGTATATGTAAAGCAAACGTCCAATACCATGTATACACAAACAAATCAAAGTGGCCCATTAGCAATGTGCAATATCATCAGACATATAAAGTGCAACATCATAATAATCCCAAAAGTATGAATACATCTATACCTATCTCTATGAATATAAGGGGAAGGCAAACAATGTGACCCCTGGAGTCATGGAGATGAGTATATGATGTGTATTCATACTTTGTTCATGATCACCACTTTGCACCTCACATGTATGATAATATTGCATATTGCTAATGGGCCACTGTGATTTGTTAGTGGATACATGGTTTAGCACGTATGCTGTACATATACTTGCTCTCAGTCCATAGAGGCATTATTCTATGTTGGAATGTCTTCATGACATCCCTGTGCTGGATGGTGCACAATTGACTTGATGTATTCACTTGATTAATCATATATTGCCTGATTAAGCTTTGGTCTGGAATACCCCTGTAGTGTGTGTCACTTATTAGGTGTGTTGTTGGGGGGGGGAGGGTGGGCACCGCCTGGTGGTTTTCCCTGGTTGGTTAACACATTCTTCTCCTCCCTCCCCTTGCTATCATTGCATATCCCTATGAGTGCACCTCAGCTGATCACAGTTTAATCTTGAGTAAGGAGTTATGTACAGAGCTGGTGTGATTCCTCCCCTTTGTTTTGGTCCCATCACCATGACCACATGAACAACACCTTACTGCTGTTTAACAGTTACAGCCCACCCTCCTTAGTTGTAGTGTGAGAGAGACACTGACAGAGAGACAGACCAACACCGGGATGTACACATGCTTGTACCTAAGACGACAGTGGAGGCGAATGTGTGAGAGGGTTAGGGCTCATCCCCCCGCCTCCAAGCACCCCTGTCCAACAGCTGTCCCCTGCTGCAACTGTTCATGTTCCCGCTGAAGGCCTGCTATGCTGACTTCTTTGTATATGTGTGTGTAGCACAGTGAATATGCCACTCCATTGCTTATCAATGCCTTGTCTAGGCGTCAGGACCATGTGAGCTGTCCATCAAGGGTATGGCAAGCAGAAATATGTATGTGTGTCACAAGGACCCTGAGCACACACCTCATCAGTATGTAGATCAAGATCCATGAAATAGCTCCTCTGTTTCATGGGTCTTGGTTTACACACTGATGTGTGTGCCCACTCACATATACATATGTCTGCTTGCCATACCGTGATTCGAACCCCATGAAATCATGATGGCTCGATGACACCCTGACAAGCAATGGATTGTTCACTGTGTCAAATAACCAAGCTGTCCTCGTGGAGTGCAAGTAAGGTCTCCAAAGCAGTGATGACCAATGTGTTGTGTACACCTCTGGCACTCAAGGGGATGATGATGGGTCAGCAATAGCATGACTGTTGTGTTCGTAGTGCACCTTCCAGTCTTCTTTTCATCCTCTGCAGGCATCCATGGCATGACCCCTCATGGTCCACAAGTTTATTCCGGTGACACGTTGAATCCACGTCCATGGGGATCACCTGTTGGTGTCCATGTCAATTACAAATCTGATCACATATGATTATCATGTGTCAATGATCAACCCCTCCCCTGTCAGGGTTTAAAGGTATAGTAATACTGAATATGTTCCATGAACCTAACTAGTAGGGTTCATCCCCCTGAGTAAAACAAGGGAACTCCCCCTGCTTTGCATTCCAAAGTTAGTTCAGCTCACAGTTGAACATCATACATCAAATCTCACAGCGGCCTGAATTTTTACAGTGGTTCTGTTGCTACACTATCCCATGGACATCTCTGGTCACAGCACCTTGAATCTACATTGGATGGTGTAGCAACAGTGCCGCTTGACCATGTGAGACCACTGTGGTTTGCCTATGTAAAAACAACTGCGAGCTGACATAACCTGTGAATGAAACACCCTTCAGTCTGAATGTGATGTGTGTGTTCACCCTGCTGTAAAAGCTTGTGACGCCAGTCATCATGCCTGAGTTGTGTTCACTGTATAGCTGGACAATGCATTGGAGACAACTCATTCCCTGACACCCATGTTAGATGTGCCTGAGTTGTGTTCACTGCATAGCTGGACAATGCATTGGAGACAACTCATTCCCTGACACCCATGTTAGATGTGCCTGAGTTGTGTTCACTGCATAGCTGGACAATGCATTGGAGACAACTCATTCCCTGAAACAAACCACATCCTAAATAGGAAACATGCATGGACACAGATGTTATGACAAAGTGACAAGATTTATTTAAAGGGCCTGGAGAAGGTTGGCCTCACTTTTTTTTCCTTTTTGGAGGGTCGGGGGGGGGGATGTAGAGGAGGATTCCCTCCGACTCTGGCGGGTTACCCGAGGGGGTCTGGTGGATGGTGGTGGTGGTGGTGGGGGTCGTGGCTCGCTGCTGGCTGGTGAGACATCACTGGACCCCTCCCGTGATGGCTGGCCCATGTCCTGCTGCTCATCCTGCCTGCGGTTGGAGTCCCGCATCTCGACCAGCATGTTGCCCAGTACCTCCATCATCCCAGTGTGAAACTGGAGCTGCTGGGTATTTGCCACGACCTGTTGAGCCTCAATGGCCCTGAGGCACCCCATGATCCGCCCTAGAGTCAGCTCCACCCGTCTGAGGGCTCGGGCACACCTCCTAACCACTGTCAGCTGCTCCCCCTGGATGGCCACACATGTTGCGTCGAGGGCCGCTGTGCCAGACGGGGTTACAGGAGTGGAGGCTCTAGAAGCTGGTGCAGGCGGTGGTGTGGCGTGGGTGAGCCGACTCCCATGGGGTGCCTCAGGGGGACCTTCAACATCATGGGTGCTGTGTGGGGAGAAATGATGCTGCTCCCTGGACCCATCACTCCCCTCGGATCCTCTGTCCCCACGTTGTCCGACCAGTGGTGGTGCTGGTGTTGGTGGTGGTGGTGGGGTGAATACCTCCCTTCGCAGGGGGCATTGTGGCTCACCCAGGAGCCCCACATGTTCATACCCCATGGGCCATTCATATGTGGACTCCTGGGTGTCCTCCTGCCACATATGTCCCCGTGGCCTAGGGGTTGGGCCAAAGCTGGACAGCTGGGGCTCTGCCACCATCTGGGGCATCAGGTGCCTACCCGGCGGTGGTGGTGGGGCCTGGTAGCCCTGCTGCTGTGGGGCCTGGTAGCCCTGCTGCTGTGGGGCCTGGTAGCCCAGATGTGGTGGGGCCTGGTAGGCCAGATGTGGTGGGGCCTGGTAGGCCAGAGGTGGTGGGGCCTGGTAGGCCAGAGGTGGTGGGGCCTGGTAGGCCAGAGGTGGTGGGGCTTGGTAGCCCTGAGGTGGTGGGGCTTGGTAGCCCTGAGGTGGTGGTGCCTGGTGGGGCTGAGGTGGTGGTGCCTGGTGGGGCTGAGGTGGTGGGGCTTGGTAGCCCTGCTGCTGCTGGTGATGGTGGGGTGTGCCCTGGGTGCCATGGTGAGGCTGCTGCTGTAGTGGGCATTGTGGTGGCAGTGCCCTGGATGTGGTAGCCTCCTCAGAGGAGGTGCCTCCGGAGTCCTCCACACGGGATGACTGGTGTGCTGTGTGGGGAAATGACATGATGAAATCAGTGATGTGAGCCATGACAGGAGTGCTGCAAGACTATTACATTGACATGTGAACAGTTGAGTGGCAGGATGGTATTCATTGCATTGCTTTGCAATGCATTGGTTACCATCCTGACACACATTGCTTAGCTTAACTACATCACATACATTGATTCCACTGACCTACAGTGGTGGAGATTTGGTCATCATATGCATCCTGAGCAGTGGGTATGGCTCGGCATATATCTCCTTGCTATCCCCATTCATCAGGATCCATGTGGTGAGCAAAAGTGAACCATCACACCTTGAGTGCCACAAAGCCACTGCATGTCCTACACCTAGGCCTCAACAGCAAACAAACACACTAGACCGCTAAACACAGCAATGCACCAGTAATGACCTATGACTACAGTCCAACCAATGATGTCGGCAACAGTAATGAACAGACCAAGCACACCAACCAACATCTGTGGAACCCAGCAACACAATCATCTGCTGGAGGACACACAAACACACCCTGGGCAGCTAAAATCCTAACACACAGCAAACATGTGCATGGTTAGACTGTACTATTTGCGGTTGCTTCTACCTTTTCCCATGTTATGCTATGGAGACTAAGCACTGGTATGTCACGTGTTGTTTAGATCTCAGTGCATTATATCCTCAGAATAACACAGGGATTGCAGGTGTGATGACACTGCATTTGTCATGTACACAAAACAAAAACCAATGTGGCTAACCAATAATGTAATTCATGAAATAAATAACAAGAAAGCGGCATTTAAACATTATAAAGCTGAGGGATCAGTAGAGGCATTTTCAGAAAACCTGTAAAAAGGCTATTAAATTAGCTAGACTAGTGAATGAAAAAAAATATTGCTAAGGAGAGCAAGAGAAACCCAAAAATAATCTTTAAATACATTAATGCCAATAAATTAAAGTCTGATAATGTTGGATCCTTGTTAACTGAAACAGGTGAGATGGTCAAAGGGGACAGAGAGAAGGCAGATATTTTAAATAATTTATTTTCTTCTGTTTTTACCAAAGAAGACCAAATGGACAAGAATCTGCAAAATACTTTTACAGAACAGTCACAGCAAACATGGGACTGCCTAACACAAGAAAAAGTGTTCAAAAAATTGAATGGTGTTAAGGTAGACAAAGCTCTGGGGCCAGATGGTATACACCCACTTAAAGAGCTAAGCCAGGCCCTGGCCAGACCGTTATATTTGATTTTCAGGGATTCTTTTATTTCCGGTATGGTACACATGGATTGGTGTAAAGCAGATGTGGTGCCCATATTTAAAAAGGGATCAAAGTCACAGCCAGGAAATTATAGACCTGTAAGCTTGACATCTGTGTTAGGGAAGCTGTTTGAAGAGTTGCTAAGGGAATTTATTCAAGAATTCTACTGGAACAGGAATATTATTAGCAGGAGTCAACATGGCTTTGTGAAAGACAGGTCTTGTCAAACCAACTTGATCGCATTTCATGAAAAAGTGAGTAATGATATAGATGCGGGAGCGGCGCTTGATGTGATCTATTTAGACTTTGCCAAGGCATTTGATACGGTTCCACACAAGTGGTTACTGTACAAATTGAATGAAATTGGCCTAGGGGAAAATGTTTGTGTGTGGATTGGAAATTGGCTGAAAAATAGAATGCAAAGAGTGGTAGTAAATGGCAAGTTCTCCAGTTGGATAAACGTGATAAGTGGAGTACCTCAGGGATCTGTCCTGGGTCCTCTTCTTTTTAATTTGTTTATTAATGACCTCCCAGAGGGCATAGGGAGCCATGGATCAGTGTTTGCCGATGACACAAAATTAAGTAAGGTAATAAGGTCTGAACTGGATGTGTCTTCATTACAAGAGGATTTGGACAAATTGAGTAACTGGGCAGGCAAATGGCAAATGAGATTCAATATAGACAAGTGTAAAGTTATGCATTTTGGGTATAATAATAAAAATGCAACATATAGTTTAAATGGTGTTTCTCTGGGGAAATCTACTAATGAAAATGATTTGGGAGTAATGGTAGACAATAGACTTAGCAGTAGCATGCAGTGCCACCTGGCAGCTGCAAATGCCAGTAAGATATTGGCATGTATTAAAAGGGGTATTGACTCAAGGGAGGAAGATATTATTATGCCTCTTTACAGGTCCATGGTAAGACCCCACCTAGAATATGCTGTTCAATTCTGGGCGCCCTTTCTGAAAAAGGACATTATGGAGAAAGTGCAGAGGAGAAACGGCATCTTAGAGGGGATATGATAACACTGTATAAATATGTTCAGGGCCCATACAAAGAGCTCTCCAAAGACTTGTTCATTAACAGAACAGTACATAGGACAAGGGGCCACCCGCTTAGACTTGAGGAAAGGAGATTTAATCTACAACAGCGGAAGGGTTTCTTTACTGTAAGGGCAATAAAGGTATGGAATTCACTGCCTGAGGAGGTGGTGCTATCGAATACATTAGATGCCTTTAAAAAGGGCCTGGATACTTATTTAAAAGAGCATAACATAGAGGGCTATGTACGTTGTTATTATTGGGATTGATATTTAGTTAGGGCTTGTTAATACAAGGAGAAATCTGATTGCCATTTGGAATCAGGAAGGAATTCCCCCCCCCATTCAGGGCAGAATTGGAAGTTGATATATTGAGGGTGTTTTTTTTTTCTTGCCTTCTTTTGGATCAACAATGGTAAACAGGAATAGGAAGAGGGTTGAACTATATCGACACAAGTCTTTTTTCCACCTAAATTACTATGTTACTATGTTACATTGTCACCTCTTTCTGACACCCTAGTGAGTGTCCCCACCATCAGTCTTGTGGATCACATATGTCCTGCAGAGTGGGGATGGCGGGGAATGCCCCCTGGCCATCCCTACTCTGCAGGCTACATATGATGCAGAAAGCTGAACCTTGACTATTCCACTTAGACTAACTACCTACATGTACAACGCCTAGCCCTGACATGCAGTCACAATACAATAGGAAACACACCAATTCCCCTCCTTGCTATTCTCTGTTAACCCTTTGGTTGCCAAGGGACTAGCCAATGTATTGTCGACCAATGCATTACTCATCCCTGTGGCACTCAAGGGGTTGTGTGCAGACCTCTTTGTCACTCTATGTATGACACTGTGATACACATAACAGTTAGATCTGTGACTGACACATGACAGTGTGCATTGTTTTTGTGCTGTGCATGATATTGTTTTAGAAAGCATGAAGGTGGTTCAACAGGGACTTGACCATTACCATTCAGGATGGTTTGGTCATGTATTCTGTCCTTGTTTGACGTCCCTCCAAGCTGTGTGGGTGAATTGTGGTGTGGAATGCTGTCCATGTGTTCAGGTGTCACTGTGTTGGCCTCTGTCTGGTGGGTGTCAGGAGTTGTGTGATGATGTGTGTGGGCCTTGATGCACTTACCAGTGGACTGGAGACTACTTTCATCCCCGGTGTCACTCCATCCAGGGACACCACACACCATGATGGAGGAGATGGTCCTATGCACGGCCTCCTCCCATTCGCTGTATTCCACATGCAGGGGCGGACCACCCCCTGTTCCAGCAGCGTGCAAGGCCTGCTTGCCCATCTTCTTCTTCACCTTTACAAAGATGGACAGAAATGGGAAAAGGGTTGAAGTAGATGTACGCAAGTCTTTTCTCAACATACATTACTATGTTAATATGTTACTATCTTACCTTTGCCTTGCAGTCTGTCCACCTCTTTTTCACTGACTCCAGGGACCGGCTGCGGTTGGACACAGCATTGACTGCATCCACAACCTCATTCCAGGCTGCCTTCCTCTTGCGGGACAGCCCAGCTACAGGCCCCTTGAGGAACAGGATCCTGTGCCTTTCAACCACAGCCTCACAGAGGACAAGGTTTTCCTCCTCTGTGAACTTGGGCTCTCTGGACCTCTCCTCCTCCTCACCCCCAGAGGTTTGTTGAGAGCCCTGGCTGTGGCTCTCCAGCCCTGCCTGCACTGGCCCTGGCTGTGTGTGTTGCAGGGGGACTACCCCTCGTCCCACTGTCTCTGCCCCTGCACTGGATGTGCCTGCTCTCTGGTGACTGCCCCTCCGCCCCAGAGATCTCCCTCTCCCTCCCCTACCCTGACCAGGGATGCCCCCCTGAATCTGCTCCTCCTCTCCTCCTACACTCCCCACCCCTCTCTCCTCTCCTCTCCATCTCTCTCACCCACTCACACCCAGGCACTCACTCAGGCCCTCACACACTCACTCACTCACTCACTCACTCACTTGCACTCACAGACTCACACTGTCAAAGAAAATATAAAAAAAAGTGTGTGTGTTTTTCAAAAAAAATATGGGCTATGTGTATGTGTGTATGTGTGTTTGGATGTGTGTATTTGATATGTTCAAAAGTGTATTGTGTCGCTTTGTGTGCTGTCAAACTCTACTTCTACCTGTCTGTGTGTGTGCCGCCTCAACTCTCTTTCTCTCAAAACTAACCTCCGCTCCTTGGGTCCTGATATCTAGCTCTTGGGAACTCGATAACAGACAAAGGTGCGTAGGTGATTTTGGGTCTATTTATAGTTTATTCCACTAAACTTGCTACTTTGGGGTGCTGTGATTGGCTGGGGCTTGGTAACGTTGGACGTTTCGCTTGTTTTTTATTTTTGGAGACGTTTTCTCGCGTTTATCGTGTATTTGGCGTCGACTATGAGGTCAAATTGTAGGCGACTCCAGTTTTGTAGTTTTCGTGTGTTTTGTAGGCCGTCGCGCGTTAACTTTTCTGGGTAAGGAAGATTTGAATCTCTCGTTACCCAGTTTTGTTTAACTCGCGACGCCAGTTTTTTTCTTCATGCTAGTTTTAACGCCAACATTTGGATCGAGCCCTTAGTTCCCACAAACAGGGATGGGTTTCATCAACATCTGAAAGATAAAGTCAAGAGCAGTATCAGATTTCATCAGTTAATACTTTGCCTTTAACCCCTTAGCAACCCATGACGTGCCAGGACTGTCATGGGTAGATTTGACTTAAGGACCCATGACAATTCTGGTACGTCATGGGTTAAATGATAGCAGCGCACCTCTGTGCACGCTACTATAGTTAATTCCCAGCTGGGACTGAGCTCTCCTGGACCGGAGCATTCAGTCTCAGCCACTTTCACAAGTGTCGGGTAATGGGATCACTGGGGTATTAACCCCTTCACTGCTGTGCTGGAGGCTGGCTAAATGCAGGTCCATTTTTGACTTTAACTTTTTTTTTTTTTTAAAGACACAACACTTTTTTTTTATTTTTTTTTATTTTAAACAAAAATTTTATTTACATAAAGAAACATTTCAATAACCAAAATAAGAAGTGTGATTGTTGTGGAGCCATATAATACATTTATACACACCGCCAAATATCATCAATAAAAAAGTGGAAAAATAGGGGTGGAAAAAGGTACATGGGGTTTTTCACCCGGGGGGGGACAATGACCACTTAAAACTACCCATTTTGTAGGTATGACTGACCGGTCATATGTTTAATGCAGTGTCCACAAAAATTTAACCCATTGTGCCCAAATGATCCAAAAGAAAAAAAATGGCTTTTTTTTTTTTTACATTTTTTTTTACAGTTTTCTTTAATTTTCCTAAAATAAATTGTGGGCTATACATATAAGTATGGTATCAAAAGAAAGCCCTATTTGTGTGTAAACGGTATATAATTTTCATGGGTAAAATAAAGTACTTAGACAGAAAACACTGTTAAACAAAGACATAGTCAAAAAGGTCTGAATTGCTCCTGTCCTTAAGTGAAAACGACCTCAGATTTTCCCGGTCCTTAAGGGGTTAAAAAACATGTATGCTTATAAGGTTTGTATTCAGACACCTAGCTATGAGACCTGTTATTTTCATTCTCTATTTTTCCCAATTCTGGAACAATTATATTAAAAAAAAAATTGCAAAAGCAAAACTACAAACCAATACTCCTTCCAAAATATCTTCTAGTTATATAATATTAGGGGAAAAAAGATCACTTCACACCCATTCTGTGTTTATATGTTCATAAATGGCCACATTTTGTAAAAAGTTAAAGCCACTGCATGACCTCAATCAAAACACCTTCTTTTGTAAAATATTATTACTTTTTACTATATTATGCAGTTCTACACAATATTCCTCCTGTAAACACAGCATAAACAACATTAAAATATGCATTAAAACAATATGGTTTCCTCCCAACAAGCCTGTTTTCTATGTCTGACATCTGTGTTGTGTACTTTATGGGTTGATTAATTTATGCACAGGGTGTAAGTTTAGCTTCAATAAGCTGCAGACATAATGATTCTATAGTTTGCAGTAACTGCTTATTTTCTTCCAGCAGCTTATGGAAAGGGATCCATTCACATTTTTCCCTGCTCCTTTCCTTATTACACTACCATGACCTCTGTTTCTGGTATCACATCTGAAATTTCCTTCAACTCTCCACTTATTATTACTGTTTGGAGAGTCTCTTTCCCACAATCTGCACCCTTGTTCACGTAGCTCTGATATGGGCGTTATAGGATTATGCTTATCTGTCTCTAATAGTAATATCTGAACCCATTTAGTGAATTCAGTGTTTGTTTCAATGAGGAGATTCATATATTCTGCCACCTGCATAGGGACAATGGCTAGAATTAATTGGTGGTATGTTTCATCATCCTCATATTTTTCACCTGAATTTGCTTTAAATGAGCAAAAATACTTTCTGGGTCAGTAGCAGCCAAGTAGTCTATAATACGGCGTGCTGCAGATGATATTGATTCATTGGTGAGTACAGCTATCAGGTGTGCCACTTGTATATCACTATTCACTTTGAACATTTTTTCTCTACACCGTTGTAAAAATATGGGGAATGTTGAAGTAAATCCATCAATTTCCCTCCCGTTATCACCCAAGCCTTTTAGGGCCAGGTTAATTAATGCACCTTCCAGATTACTTGTATCTCCCCAATGCATTAGCAAATTTATCCATACCATGAACTTATTAAAGTCATGGATTGGGGCTGCCCCAATATCTGCCAGAACCATCTTAGTATCAGTAATATGCAAATTACTTACTGGTAGTGGATGTGCATTGTGTGCTGTCTATATAAGGGAAGCAGGAGTAGTTAAAATAGGAGAATGCATATCAGACATGTTACCAGTAACAGAAGGCCTAGCGGATGTTTCTGACCTTCTACTTCTTCCGGTACTGTGATGTGAGTGTCACTTATGTCAGTATCATGAGAGACTGGTAAATTATGCTCAGCTTTTTGTCTTTCTAACTGTACTACACATTGCCTAATATGTTGCAAACTCTGATGAATATCTTTCACATACTCATGTATCTCTTCCCTGGTGCTGCTGTGATCAGGGGATTTTGGCATTTCCTCTAGGGGAAGTAGTGGTGTAGCAGAATTTTTTTACAGGGATTTGTGGATATACTGCTGCAATTTAATGTATTTTGAAGTCTCTTTCTAGATCTGTATCAATACATGGATCCTCTAAATCTAGTTTGATATTTTCTAGATCAGCAGGGGCAATTGCAGCAATTTGCACCCATTTTTCTTTGTCATGAGAGAGCTTAAGGAAAATCCCTTGTCCCTTCTTTAAACCTGCAAATTTAATGCAAGGCTGTCTTACCCCCCACCCCCCCGTTTGTAGTGTTGTTAAGGCTCTTTCCACATTGTTATATTTAGTTAGGAGTAGTGTTGAGCGAGCGTGCTCGGCCGATGCTCGGATCGGCTCGAGCATCGCTCTGCTCGGCACATGGCGGTACTCGTCGAGTACCGCCATGTGCTCGCCCGCCATGTTCGGGTGGCGGGGATCTGTGCCGGAAGAGGCACAGATCTGAAGACGCTCCGCTGGACCACCAGGGACTGGAGGTACGGGGGCATTGCGGAGATGAAGGGGGCATTGCGGAGATGAAGGGGGACATTGTGGAAGAGGGGCATAGACTCTATGCCCCTCTTCCACAATGTCCCCCTTCATCTCCGCTATGCCCCTCTTCCACAATGTCCCCCTTCATCTCCTCTATGCCCCTCTTCCACAATGTCCCCCTTCATCTCCGCTATGCCCCTCTTCCACAATGTCCCCCTTCATCTCCTCTATGGCATAGAGGAGATGAAGGGGGACATTGTGGAAGAGGGGCATAGCGGAGATGAAGGGGGACATTGTGGAAGAGGGGCATAGCGGAGATGAAGGGGGACATTGTGGAAGAGGGGCATAGCGGAGATGAAGGGGGACATTGTGGAAGAGGGGCATAGCGGAGATGAAGGGGGCATAGCGGAGATGAAGGGGGACATTGCGGAGATGAAGGGGGCATTTGGAGATGAAGGGGGCATAGCGGAGATGAAGGGGGGCATTGACCAGGCACCCTCCCCTCATCAGAGCAGGGGGTGCCTGGTGTAATGCTCGTGTAGCCCCATTATATTCAATGGGGCTCGGGTGCTCGGCCGAGCACTCGAGCCTCAGGGGGTGCTCGGTCAGAGCACCCGAGCACCCGAGCATCGGGGTGCTCGCTCAACACTAGTTAGGAGTTCATCTACTTTTTCTTTCAGTGAAACAGCTGTATGCATAGGATTTTGTGCAAGAGCCTTTGCATCCCCTAACTGTGTCAGTGTCTCTTCTAACTTTTGTTTCTAATTTCTCTGGTTTCTGACACTCACAATCAAACATATAATTCAGAGTGTGTATCGCATGAAGTAGAAGCTGCACTGTGCGCCCTTTCTTTCCCATGCCCTTATATTTAAGGGTTAATACTGCATCCATGGCTGCTGAGATTCCATCTAATGAATCTATGTCTATATCTGTCAACATGTAGGGACCCTTTTCTTTTTTAATCAACATGCCAACATATTGTGCAAACTGTGATGGTAGCCACTGAAAGGACCCCTGAGATTCCTTGACATTCTCTAAACTGATCACCCTTTTCTGTGGCACCTCCATTGCCCTCTGTGTAGTATTATGTGATTGTCAAGAAAAGAAAGTCATGTTTATCGTTCAAGTGTGTAGTGCAGATCAACTGAACATAAAATCTCTTCAAAAGGAACAGAAGAACTGCTCAGTCTCCCAAAAGGTTGTGTGAAGAGTAATCCCTTGAAGAAGGTTGTGGTTATCTTGACTTGGCTTAATTTCATCCTTTCTGCAAATCTTCTGTTCAGACCCAAGGTGGGGTTGAAGCTGCCTTGAACCCAGGAACAGCACCGAGGACGAGCCCCCAGTATGTCGGAATTAGTATACTTATATTTAGGGGGGGATGTAAGGGTTACCCAGGTGCCGACACACCTTCCATCTCTGTATAGGGGTATATTATCTGCAGTATTATTACCTTGCAGGATGTAGAGACCATCTGTTAAACAAGTTCTTGCCTGGGCGCTAATATAGCATGATAAAGAATGAAGGAAAACTATGGCCTGTCCCCCAGAGGTCAGATTGACCTGAAAAAGCCACCCCCCCATGATTGCAACAGTATCAATTATGTCTACATCTATCAAATTATTACATAATTATAGTCACATATCCACACTCACTTGCGGTAGTAATAATGTACTAGGCCTGCCTATAGAACTGTGAGACTGGCTGAAGTGTCACTGAAAATTATTCAAACAAAGCCCTAATATTACTTTTAATATTTTACACACAAACAAAATTGACTTTCCCTTGAGGATGCAATGAGGTACTAGGCCTTCCTATAGAACTGTGAGACTGGCTGAAGTGTCATTCTGAAAATTATTCAAACAAATTCCTACTATTATTTTTAATGTTAAACACAGAAACAAAGGTGACTTTGTCAGGTCCGACACCTTCCCCGCTTGGAGTTTAGATGTTCCATTTTGCTGCCTCTTACTTCTTTCCTGTGGCATCTGCCGGATGCTGTCGGCATCCACGCCTCGTTCTGGTGCCGCTTCCGGTTTCAGGCTTTATGAGCCTGGTCTTCATTGCAAGCAGACGCGTTGTTATAGCGTCTCTTGCCTGCTGTCTAGTCCTGTTTGTTCGGAGCCTCTTCCAGTGTATGACCCGGTTTTGCATTCCTGACAACCCTCCTGCCTGCTCCTGTATGTATTTACATGCTGTGTATGGCCTGGATTGCCTTGACCACCCTCCTGCCTGTTCCTGAAAAGTATAGTCACACTGTGTAAGACCTGGATTGCCTTGACCACCCTCCTGCCTGTTCCTGAAAGTATAGCAACACTGTGTATGACCTGGATTGCCTTGACCACCCTCCTGCCTGCTCCTGAAAGTATTGCCATGCTGTGTATGAAATGGATTGCCTTGACCACCCTTCTGCCTGTTCCTGAAAGTATAGCCACGCTGTGTATGACCTGGATTGCCTTGACTACTCTCCTGCCTGCTCCTGCAAGTTACCACCACTGTGTATGTATCACGGTGCCCGTGATTGCTGCAGTTCCTTGTCTGTCACCAGTAGGGGGCTGCTATTGGCTGTCTGCAGATAGCCGCCTTTCATTGCCTATTTAAACCTGGATTGGGCACCCTTTGGTTGCCCTTTCGTGTTGTTTCTGACCTTCTTGCTATCACTATGCCAGTGATAGCTGGGCCTCTGTTCCAGTGTTCCTGAGTTCCTGATCTCATGTGTTCCTGAGTTCCTGATCTCTACTGTTCCAGTGTTTCCTGCATGCTGAAGTACTTCCAGTCCTGGTTCCGGCCTAGTCTCTGGTGTTGCAGTTTCTGCTGAACTTCTTCTCTGCTGTTTCCTGACCTAACTGATCGTTGCTGGTTCCTGTCATCGCATCGCCTGTCTCCTGTATCCTGGCGACCTCCTGCCTGGTCGCGTCGGAGACATTGCTTGTTACTCCAGTGTGCGGTCACTGGTTTGCTCCACAGCCTATTGGCTATACAATTCTGTGTTGGTCCCAGCGTGCGGACGCTGGTTTGCTCCTAAGCCTTGCAGCTAGGCAAACTCGCTTGTTACACCAGTGTGCGGTCACTGGTTTGCTCCAAAGCCTATCGGCTATACAATCCTGTGTTGGTCCCAGCGTGCGGACGCTGGTTTGCTCCAAAGCCTTGCGGCTAGACAAACTCGCCTGTTACACCAGTGTGCGGTCACTGGTTTGCTCCAAAGCCTATCGGCTATACAATTCTGTGTTAGTCCCAGCGTGCGGACGTTGGTTTGCTCCAAAGCCTTGCGGCTAGACAAACTCGCTTATTACACCAGTGTGCTGTCACTGGTTTGCTCCAAAGCCTATCGGCTGTACTATCCTGTGTTGGTCCCAGCGTGCGGACGCTGGTTTGCTCCAAGGCCTTGCGGCTATGCAAACTCGCTTGTTACACCAGTGTGCGGTCACTGGTTTGCTCCAAAGCCTATCAGCTATACAATTCTGTGTTGGTCCCAGCGTGCGGACGCTGGTTTGCTCCAAAGCCTTGCGGCTATACAAACTCGCTTGTTACACCAGTGTGCGGTCACTGGTTTGCTCCAAAGCCTATCAGCTATACAATTCTGTGTTGGTCCCAGCGTGCGGACGCTGGTTTGCTCCTAAGCCTTAAGGCTATACTAACTCGCTTGTTACACCAGTGTGCGGTCACTGGTTTGCTCCAAAGCCTTGCGGCTTTACGATTCCCCTTTTAGTCTCAGTGTGTGTACACTGGGTTGCTTACGATCCTGTCAATTTGCCATTACCATCTGACTGCTGCTACTATCTCTGGGCTGCCCTGCCCGGTATTGGTAAGGCCGGTAGAACCTTTTGCCACATTCCATCTGAGGTTGCCTTACCCGGTATTGGCAGGGCCGGTAGAGCCTACATTATGAATCTATTGAGGCTGCCTTGCCCGGTAATTTGGTAAGGCCGGTAGAACCGTTATGCGATTCCATCTGCAGGTTGCCTTACCCGGTATTGGCAAGGCCGGTAGAGCCTAACATTCTATTACTTCAGACTGTCCTGTCCGGTATATTGACAGGACCGGTAGAGTCTGCCTTCTGTCTTGTTATATTCTGGATATATCTGTATGTATGTGATTGCCATCCTACGTTATCAATTTATTATTTCAATAAAATTGATTTTTACCTAAAACTTGTGTCTGAGAGTCATAATAAACCGCGACAGTACGAAAGGGCCATGACCTCAGACAGCAAAGGTGAAGGTAATGCACAGAATATCCATTGGAGGATGGATGTGCACGAGCAACGTTTGGATCAGTTGGCAGTTGCAATTCAAACGATCCTTGAACGCACGGTACTTGCTGACAAATCTAGCTCTAGCCCGGTGGTCTCGCCAAGTCAGACACCGGAGAGTGATACCAGACCCCTAGGGGGCACTGTTAAAGGGTTAACGGCTTCTGCACCCTTGCCGCTAAGATACGATGGTGACCCTAGTCTCTGCAGAGGGTTCATCAACCAGCTCGAGATTTTTATGGAATTGACGGCACACGCATTTCCCAATGATCGTAGTAAGGTGGGGTTTACAATATCTTTGCTCACTGGCAGAGCTTTGGCTTGGGCTAACCCCTTGTGGGAGAATGCTAAACCTTGTACTAAAAACTTTAGAGAATTTGTGCAATCCTTTCGAAGAGTGTTTGAGCCTCCTGGTAGAACCACCTCTGCTGCCAAACGCCTTATGGAGATACATCAGGGCAGGAGTACAGTAGGCGACTACGCCATCGAATTCCGCACATTGGCAGCAGAGGTAGGTTGGAATAATGAGGCATTATTGGCAGCTTTTTCTCAAGGCCTGAATGACCACATTAAGGACGAAATCGCTGCTAAAGATCTACCTATTGATCTAGATGACTACATTGAATATGTTATGATAATTGACTCCAGAATACGTGAGAGATCAATTGCCAGAGATCGTAAGTTACGGTCAAAGAATAATGAGCCTAGTGGCATGTTTTGCCCACCCATCACTCCCCTGGCATTGAAGTCTAGTGAACCTGTACGGTAGACAAGTGAACCTATGCAAATAGGCTTCACTAGACTAACCAAGGCTGATTGACTTTATCGCAGAAGACAAGGGTTGTGTTTATACTGCGGTAAAAAAGGGCATTTGCTAAATTCCTGTCCGGTACGTCCGGGAAACGCACACACCTAGGGTACCTTGGGGGACAGGCCCTAGGTGGTGTACAATCGTCCCCAGTGTCGGGCACAATGAAACCCACCATACAGGTGGTATTATCTTGGGCACAACGCTCTGTGGAGGTTTTGGCCTTGGTTGACTCTGGTGCAGCAGGGTATTTTATGGATAATACCTTTGCTGAATTGCACGGAGTTCCACGCATTGAAAGAGAAAATCCCTTGACTATTGAAGCGATTGATGGCAGACCCTTAGAACCGCCTCAGGTTATGTTTGAAACTATGCCACTGTCTATGACTATTGGGGCACTTCACAGAGAAGAGCAGCAGTTTCAACTGATTAATTCTCCGCACCATGCGGTAATATTGGGCTTTCCGTGGTTACAGTTACATAACCCACAATTTGATTGGAAAAAGTGTGAAATTGCTGCTTGGTCCCAGTTTTGTATGAACAAGTGCGTCATCCAGCCTGTTAAGGTCCTGTGCACCTCCTCGGCTATACCGGATGTGTACCAACAGTTTGGCGATGTTTTTAGCAAAGGAGAGGCCAGTTTGCTACCTCAGCATAGACCTTATGATTGTTGCATCGAATTGCAGCCTGGGGCAGTACCTCTGAAAGGACGCACTTATCCATTATCTTGTGAGGAAAATAAGGCTATGGAGGATTACATTTCTGATGCCCTTGCTAGAGGGATCATACGAAAATCTACCTCTCCAGCTGGGGCTGGGTTCTTTTTTGTAAAAAAGAAAAATGGCGAATTAAGACCATGCATTGACTACCGGGGCTTGAATAAACTAATGGCAAAAAACGCATACCCAATACCACTCATCACCGAGCTTTTTGACAGGCTTAAGGGCGCTTCGATTTTTACCAAATTGGGCCTACGGGCCGCTTACAATCTGGTGCGCATTCGAGCAGGTGATGAGTGGAAAACTGCCTTTAATACCTGAGCTGGGCACTACGAGTATCTTGTAATGCCATTTGGGCTATTGTTAAACCTTTGTCCGATCTTACGCACAAGGGCGCTAATCCTTCTTGTTGGCCGGTATCTGCTGAGAATGCCTTTGAGAATTTGAAGCTGGCGTTTGCTGCGGCTCCTGTGTTATCCCACCCCAATCCTCTACTTCCATTTACGTTAGAGGTGGATGCCTCAGATATTGGGGTTGGGGCAGTACTTTCGCAACGACACGAGAAAGGTGGTACTCTCAGACCTTGTGGGTTTTTCTCTAAGAAGTTGACTGTCACTCAAGGCCACTATGAGATAGGTGACAAAGAATTATTGGCCATTATCCTCGCTCTTAAGGAGTGGCGTCATTTGCTTGAAGGTACCAAGACTCCCGTATTAATCCTAACAGATCATAAAAATCTGACTTATCTCTCGGAGGCCAAGAGATTGTCCTCCCGTCAGGCCAGGTGGGCACTGTTCCTGTCTCGATTTAATTTCATTGTATCATACTTACCGGGGTCAAAGAATATCAGGGCGGATGCACTGTCAAGACAATTTGAGGCCGACAGTGACAGAGTGGAAGCACCAGCACCCATCATCCAATCTGATAGAATGCTGGCTACTATACGCACGAGTATCACTTCTCCTTTAGGGGAGGAGATCCTGGCCTCTCAGGGGTCCGCTCCCCATGAAACTCCAGTGGGCAAATGTTTTGTCGATGAACCATTTCGTACTAGGCTGCTTGAAACCTACCATTCCTCTAAGGCTGCGGGACATATTGGTAGAGACCAATTGTTATGGTCCCTTTCTCAGTTATTTTGGTGGCCCGCCATGAGAAACGGCGCTGGTTTGCTCCAAAGCCTTGCGGCTAGACAAACTCGCCTGTTACACCAGTGTGCGGTCACTGCTTTGCTCCAAAGCCTATCGGCTATACAATTCTGTGTTAGTCCCAGCGTGCGGACGTTGGTTTGCTCCAAGGCCTTGCGGCTATACAAACTCGCTTGTTACACCAGTGTGCGGTCACTGGTTTGCTCCAAAGCCTATCAGCTATACTATTCTGTGTTGGTCCCAGCGTGCGGACGCTGGTTTGCTCCAAAGCCTTGCGGCTATACAAACTCACTTGTTACACCAGTGTGCGGTCACTGGTTTGCTCCAAAGCCTATCAGCTATACAATTCTGTGTTGGTCCCAGCGTGCGGACGCTGGTTTGCTCCAAAGCCTTGCGGCTATACAAACTCGCTTGTTACACCAGTGTGCGGTCACTGGTTTGCTCCAAAGCCTATCAGCTATACAATTCTGTGTTGGTCCCAGCGTGCGGACGCTGGTTTGCTCCTAAGCCTTACGGCTATACTAACTCGCTTGTTACACCAGTGTGCGGTCACTGGTTTGCTCCAAAGCCTTGCGGCTTTACGATTCCCCTGTTAGTCTCAGTGTGTGTACACTGGGTTGCTTATGATCCTGTCAATTTGCCATTACCATCTGACTGCTGCTACTATCTCTGGGCTGCCCTGCCCGGTATTGGTAAGGCCGGTAGAACCTTTTGCCACATTCCATCTGAGGTTGCCTTACCCGGTATTGGCAAGGCCGGTAGAGCCTAACATTCTATTACTTCAGACTGTCCTGTCCGGTATATTGACAGGACCGGTAGAGTCTGCCTTCTGTCTTGTTATATTCTGGATATATCTGTATGTATGTGATTGCCATCCTACGTTATCAATTTATTATTTCAATAAAATTGATTTTTACCTAAAACTTGTGTCTGAGAGTCATAATAAACCGCGACAGTATGACCTGGACTGCCATTGACCTCTCTTTTGCCTGCCCCTGCAAGTTCTTCCAAGCTGTGTATGACCTGGATTGTTCTTGACTACCCTCCTGTCTGCTCCAATGAATACTGCCAAGCTGTGTATGACCCAGATTGCCCTAGACCTATCTTCTGCCAGCTCCAGTAAGTGTACCTATTTTTGTCTTACCTGTTGGAGTTTCAGTTTTTCTCCCTGGGGATAGTTTAGTATAGTTTGCCAGGGTTGGAGTTATCTGGGGTTACCCTTCAGCTCCTCTGTTGGGAACCTCTACATCTGGCTTTACAGCCAGCACTTTTAGACGGCTTAGCCGCAGCAAGACCCTGTCCTTGGCAACCTCCGTACCCTAGCATCTAGCTCAGCTATCACTTGTTGGAGGAGCCTTCCTGTCATCTTTCTCTGTTGCGTCTGTGGTTCTCTTCCGTGCTTGTCCCTCGGGTTCTGACAGACTTTCCCTTGCGGTGGTAATAAGGTACTAAGCCTATCTGCAGAACTGTGAGACTGGCTGATGTGTCACTCTGAAAATTATTCAGACAAAGCCTTAATATTACTTTGAATATTTTACACACGAACAAAGGTGACTTTCCTGGTGGACGCAATAAGGTACTAGGCCTGCCTATAGAACTGTGAGACTGGCTGAAGTGTCACTCTGAAAATTATTCAAACAAATTCCTACTATTATTTTTAATGTTAAACACAGAATCAAAGGTGACTTTCCCTTGCGGTGGTAATAAGGTACCAGGCCTGCCTGTAGAACTGTGAGACTGGCTGATGTGCCACTCTGAAAATTATTCAAACAAATTCCTACTAGTTTAGTATTTTCAATATTTAACACAGGGACACAGGTGACTCCCTTGCAGTGGTAATAAGGTAATAGGAATGCCTGCAGAACTGTGAGAATGGCTGATGTGTCACTCTGAAAATTATTCAAACAAATCCCTAATATCTATATATATAAAAGAGAAAGGCTCATTACATAATTTATGTCTCCTCAGGAGAAACACATACCCAAGGGCGGCAGTAAGGAGGAGTTACAGCTGCCATTGGGTGATTCAATGGGGGCGTGATTTTCATAGGAGTTGCAGGGGCCGGAGGCCCCTGCTACTCCTATGAAAATCATGCAGGAAGTTTGCCCGCTCCCACTATCCAGCCCGCCCACCAGTATTCAAGTAACCAAAAAGAAAACATGGCTGCCATTTCTCCTACACCATAGACACACACACACACACAAGCCCCACTCATACACACACAATCCAACTCACATGGCTGCTATTTCTCCTACATCACAGACACACACACACACACACACAATCCAACTCAGGAAAAAAATGCCTGCCACTTGGTCCTACACCAAAGACACACACAAGTGCCCCCCCCACACACACACACACACAAATAAATCTGAATTGCCTCTCCACATTGGGTACCACTGGATCCATCGGACTATGCCACGAGACCGCTCACCCTGCTCTCACATCCAAGCCTTACAGGTGAGAAAGACGGGATAGGTCGCAGATGTGGTATCTACGCACCCACAAGGCCTCTCTGTGTGGGGGTAGGGTAGGCCGCAGGCTGGGGACTTTACTGCCTTGGGGATTGGAGGGAGGTGATGCTATCTCAACTCCCTCGCGCCTACCACACACTCTGCACACCCCTCTTACATCCATGCATTGTCCACAATTATTCAAACCAGCAGCAACACAGGGCGTTTCTACGGCCGCTATCATCGCACCAGCATTGTGGCAACGGGGACTTTACTGCCTTGGGGATTGGAGGGAGGTGATGCTATCTCAACTCCCTTGCGCCTACCACACACTCTGCACACCCCTCTTACATCCATGCATTGTCCACAATTATTCAAACCAGCAGCAACACAGGGCGTTTCTACGGCCGCTATCATCGCACCAGCATTGTGTCCACGGACTGAACCCCACATACACTATACAGGACTACACGCACGGGAGGTAGTGCCTGCTATCCTAACTACCATGCGCTTAAACATCACTCTTATTCATGTCCAGCCTGGAAGCCATCGACTGCTGGTAAACAGTGCCACCCGTTGCATATCCTTCTGCCTCTCAAACAACCTCTTCAGTGTGTAAGGAAAAATATGTGCGTTTAACTGCCTTGGATTGCGCTGGAAATACTTTCATCACATCACAGTGGTTTCTCCCGTTGCGATTACTACTTTTGCTCCACTACATATTCACGAGCCTACTTCTGAATATATAGTGGAGCAAAAGTACTAATCGCAACGGGAGAAACCACTGTGATGTGATGAAAGTATTTTGAGCACGATCCAAGGGAGTTAAATGCGCATATTTCATTGTCAACTCAAATCGCTCTTTGTCTGTGAGGACAATCCTTACACCTCTTCAGTGCACGCTTCATGAAAATGGCGATTTCACGAAATTTCATTGCTCACTCTGAAGTTTGGCTATTCCTTACATGTCACTGGCTAAATACATCTATACCACTTAGGCTCTCTATCTTGCCTGCGAGAACATATGGCATAATGTCGAATCCATTCCATATGGGTGTTTTGCCATCATGTACATATGAGGATACTTTATGCTTACAATGACTGGCTATACCAGCTGTGTGCTTTGGCTGGTGGTCCTCCGTAGGTACGAGCCGGCTGGTCTGCAGGGGTCCGCTGTCCATTGTGTACAGTTGTCATTTTACTGCTTGCATTGCTGTTTGGATCATTCAGCAGTCCGGTACAAGCTGTTGGTTTGCGATTTGCCTTTATGTTCATTTTGACTAGAACTTACACCTGTGTGCACTGGAGGGTGGTCCTCCTTTGGCACGAGCAGGTACACCGGGTGGCCTGCGGGAGTCCGCCGTCCATTGTGCACAGTTTCACGGCAGACCGTGGCCAGCATGAGTTATTCAGTTCACAGTTTTTCTCTCCCAAGTGTCCCTCTTTAGGAGATAGTAGGGGTCTGTACCTCCCAGATGTCCCTCTTTAGGAGATACTAGCAGCATGGGAGGCATTAGCCATCTGTTTGTTTAGTTTTTAACCAATGCTTAAGCCTTTGCGTGTCAGAAGGGTACGCAATGCATTGTGTACCCCTCTGCCACTCAAAGGGTTAATGTGAAGCTGAGTACAGGACAGGCAACGCCATCCCAAATTGCTAGTTAATTTTAATATTTTACCCAGAAACAAAGGTGACTTTCCCTTGTTGTGGTAATTAGGTACTAGGCCTGCCTGCAGAACTGTGAGACTGGCTGATGTGTCACTCTGAAAATTATTCAAACAAATCCCTAATATTTAAAATTTTTGCACAGGAACACAGATGACTCTCCCTCGCAGTGGCAATAAGGCACTAATGCTGGCTGCCTGTCTTTGCCTAATGCTAACTGCCTGCCTACACAACAACTGGACACTCTCCTTCTTCTCTCTCTGAGCTCCAACAACACAATGAGGAAATGCAGGCTGTCTGCCTGGGTGTCTGTGTCATTAGTCCAACCCCCATCATGAAACAAAGAAGCCAACTGGAAAAGAGACAAAGCGGGAAAGTATCGTATGAAACAGAGAAGCTAATTGGACTAGAGACATGGAGGGAAAGTAATTGAGCGAGGGTAGTAGTCATGGAATTTCCGAAAGTTTCGACAACATTCGGAACAGGGTTAGTCAGATTCGTATTTTTTTTGGCGGAAGACCCTTGCCTGTCGGAAGGTCTGAATGTCCCC
The DNA here is from genome assembly GCA_037306005.1 of Rhinophrynus dorsalis. Lineage (NCBI taxonomy): Eukaryota > Metazoa > Chordata > Amphibia > Anura > Rhinophrynidae > Rhinophrynus > Rhinophrynus dorsalis. The sequence continues at coordinate 366,414,588 of CM074722.1, read as the reverse complement.
GAATAACCCCATTTTTTCATAGAATTCCGAATGTCGCCGACCCGAATCACACAATTCTATCCAGAATTGCCATAGCACTTCATAATACATCATCCTCATTGAGTTTTATTCTCAGCAGTGGTTTTCAGTCCTCAGGGACCCTACCATGCTATGTCTAGGATTTCTGTGCACAGGGGAGTCAAATTGTCGAGCCTCTGATTGGTTCACCTGTGCACAAACAGGGAAATCCTAAACACAGGCACTTTAATGCTTTGAGTGCCAGAGAGGTATATTATGCATTGCAGCTCAATGCTTTGGATACCTCTCTGGCACTCAAATGGTTTTAAAGTATGTGTCAGACTTGTCTACAAAAAGAAAACCTTTCTGCACTAGCACTGTCACCATGTCAGGTTTATAAACATTTATACTGAGCCTAGTTCAGTGAGAAGAAAAACTGAACTGTTCAGAGAGAAGAAAAATTTGACATCTTGATACATCTGATGGTATTACAGGCCTAGCGTAACAATGAAGTGAGCCACTGATTAATCCCCTAAGTCTTGTTACCACAGCTCAGTTACAGAGCCAGGTCTGGTGAAAATGACAGCTGCATGCCTGCTTACTTTGTATCAGTGGGACAATTTGCACAGAGGACAGAAGTGCTCTCACATCAAGATGTCATCTGTATGCAGAATTCAGATATCAAGGGAAAATTACACAATGGGGACTGAGAGAAGCATGAATGTCTAGCTGTTATAGTTATCTTAACCCTTGTGTCTTTGGCTCATCCCTGTTAAAACACTAAATAGAGATGAGGAAAAAGTACTATATTTTTTGCAATAATTTTCTTCACAATTTACTGCTTTTCCTGTGGCAATTCTATAAAATATGAAATACAAAAAAATTCTGCCTTATTGCTGCAATGTTACATTTCCTGCAAGTACTGTTGTTCTAGAAAAATAACCGAGGCTTGGGATATACTAGTGTAGTGCAACACATGACATGAGTTCTTTAAAACATCTGTTTTCAACAAAAGAGAAGTGCATTATGTCAACCATTTTCTCAATATGTCCATTCCACAGACGTACTTTTGGATTATTTTTGTTAATATATTTTAACTTCTTTCTAAGAAAACAGGGTTGGCAGCACATAGAAGAATTGTGCAACTTATGTTTTTTCACAACATGACTTGCAATGGTGGGGGAGGGCCAGGCAATGGATGTGGAGGTGTGGAGAGTCTGACTTGTATCACTCCAACTAACTCAGTTACCCTAATTTGCATTTGCACAGCAACAGCAGTAGAAGACATGGGTGTTATCGTTACCAGGGAAAATGGCCAAATGCACCACTTTTGCTAGCACTTTTACATGCTGCTGTGTATCTAGAACTGTGGTGGTATTTCAGGTGAGATCTGAGGATGTGCCTAGATGTTAACCCATTTTCACCTTTTCATGTTTTTTTTTTCTACAGAAAAAACAGATACAAATATGTTTAGATTTTTGATTATTATTGAAGTATCACCATACTGGAGAGTTCATAGACTAAGAGGTTCCTAAGGGACTACTCCTATTTCAGGGGCTATATGTTTCAATAGTACTAACAGTTGGTGTTAGGGGCACTGCACTTAAGTTTTTTCCACTATGGTGTAGCTGATTTGCCCCAGAATTGCAGCGGAAGGAGTTGGGAATCCTTTTGAAACATTGCCCACTATTGAGCGATGTACAAAATGGTGCATTAAACATATCGCCGGCATGAAAAGAGCTATATCAGAATCTTGCCTGCACCAAAAGGGCTAGATTCTGATATCGCAAACTTAAGCGTGACACATTTTAATAATAAAGCTACTTCCACTTCCTTCCGCCTGCACACTGCTGTTAACCCTTTGAGCATGAGAGGGAATAATAAGCACACTAGAAAATTGCTTCCTTGTTCCCACAAAGAATATGAAGAAACAAAGAAAATCAGAATTAAAACATCACTTTTATTCTTAAGAAAAAAGGTAAAATTGACTAATTAAATAATGTTAATTGCTCGTGTATGATGCGGGCATAAAAGGAATATATGTACCCTAAGCTAAAGTGCTGCTGGGGTACTATATGGACCACACAATAGCAATCCAATCTGGACAAATATGGCAAAATCAACATTTCTAAAAACAGTGAAGTGCTCCTTTAAAGGAATACTAATACTTAAAATGTAAAAAAATATATGTTGTAAGATTTATCCCCCTGAGTAAAACAGCGGTACTCCCGCTGCTGAGAGATATTTTTTCTTTTTAAATTATAATGGCTCAAACTTGAATTTTTTAGGTGCAATATCACAGTGGCCTGAAAATTTACAGTGGTGCTGTTGCTACACCATCCTATGGACTGCTCTGGTATGTAGACCATAAATCTCCATAGGATGGTGTAGCAACAGCGCCATTGTAAATTTTCAGGCCACTGTGATATTGCACCTAAAAAATTCAAGTTTGAGCTATTATAATTTTTGAATAAAATACCTCTCAGCAGCGGGAGTACCCTTGTTTTACTCAGAGGGATAAACCCTACAACATATATTTTTTTACATTTTAAGTATTACTATCCCTTTAAGCCTATAACCTTGCATTAGTATAAAAAAAGCACCTACAACAGACGACTTAATTAACTGGGCAGAAAAAAAGATAATTTAAATCATGCATCTCAAGAAATGTGAAAATTTTAAGTTTTTAAGTAAAAGTACCACATGAAATCATTACTAATAATACCTGGAAAGGGGTTTTCACTCCATATTGATCTAAACTGAAATCAGCAAACAACCAAAGACAGACACTTAATATGAGCCTTTCTTTGGCTGAACAATTCTAATACCTCCTATAATTTGCTCTTATGCTTTTGTTTAAACAATAACTTTAAATCAGTCCAGAACAACTCCACACCTTGATAAGTGCAGTGCAAATAGCATATTTTGATGTACATAAACTTTGTACTTATGCCAGGCAAAGAGCATAACAACAGTCCTTTGAGCGTTTTTAGCACACAATTTCTGCATTCTTCTCTCTCTAAACTATATCAATACACATTTTCCAATAATTTTACACCCTGAGAGGCTAAAGGCAAGTGAATGCAGTGTTCAAATTACAATCATGAAGCATGCTTAAAGTCAAGCTGTCATCCATTAAAAAATAATTTTAACATTCTTAACTAACGGATTATAAACAACTTAAAAAAAATTACAGAAAAATATATAATTACTGTAGACAGTAGCAAAAGGAAGCTGCCATATTTGTTGCAAAAGATACTCATGGGGAGACTGCTTTAGATTGTAATACATTGCTGAGAGCTCTATATACATCTATAATCTGCTGTATTTGGGGTTATGCAGGTGTTTCCATTCACACTAATGAGTCCCAAACCACATACAAATCTGCTCATGAGCAAATGAATGGGCAGTATGGGACTCAGAATCTCCACGCAAAGCAGCATGTGCTAGGTTGCATAGCGATAGTCCCACACTGTCTATTCATATGTTCTTTAGTCTGTATAAATGACTGCGTAGTCTGGTGAGAACTTATCTTTATGAATGAGGATGTCTGAGGAATTATGAACACTGCTGATAGCAGGTGTTTAAAGAACACTCAGCACTTATAGCTTTAAATTGTAGTAATGTCCCAGAAAAAAATATTTATAGTTTTGTAGTGCTTAAAAATGTAATATATATGCAACAAATTCTATCTCTCAAACCACTATGGTTTGAGAGATATTCATATTCGTGTTGTCCGACATGAGGAGGCTCTTCAGCAGAGCTGAAATTGCATTATTTAAAACAAATTACTTAATTGGAATGGTCTACAAATGTGCTTGCAAACCAGGCACACTTTGTAGACCTTTCCAATGAAGTAATGCTTTGGCAATAATGCGATTTCGGCTCTGCTGCAGAGCCACCGGTTGGTCCCCGGACAAGATTCCTATGCAGTCAGCACAGCTCTGATGTCAGGGAAAGGGGAGGGAGGGGGGAAACTTTGAATATGAATATCTCTCAAACCAAAGCGGTTTGAGAGATAGGGTTTGTTGCATGTAGATAATTTTTTAAGCACCAAATAACTATAAAGATTTTTTCTGGGACATTACTGTCCCTTTAAGATGGAAAGTGACCTCCCCGTGTGTATGCTTGGATCATGCTTTGCACGGACTTTAGTAACATTTCTCATTCCCCTTGGAACTCCTACCTTTAATAAGATGAAGCACGTCAATGACTGGAATTCAGGGAGATTAGGGTAAAGTACCTTTTATGCTGAAGTCACTTTTTCCTCTAGCATGGCACTTTGTGCAGCTGCTGAAATGGTCACAATAATTGATCCTCTCAATGGCCCACGTAACATAAAATTCTTCCACTTGCACACTGCTGTTAACACTTTGAGCGTGAAAGCGACACGTGTGCCCCGGATTTCACCCCAAACTGGTGCTGTTGTTTTGGCCTTCTGCTCCTCCTATCATTCAGTCACAGATAAAATAACTGGTATTGGTGGTTCTGGAGCACGCGTGCCCCTCTTGCGCTCAAATGGTTAACAGCAGTGTGCATGTGGAAGGAAGTGGAAGCAGTTTTACTATTAAAATGTGTGACGCTTAAGCCCATGATACCGCCCTTTTGATGCGGGTGATGCACATAACTTTGTATTTAGGCCAGGCAAAGAGCATAAAGTACATAACAACAGTGCTTTGAGCATTTTTAGCACAGAATTGGATTTCTACATTCTCCTCTCTAAACTATATCCATGCACATTTTCTCATAATTTTACCCCCTGAGATGCTAAAGGCAAGTGACTGCAGTGTTCAAAATAAAATCATGAAGCATGCTTAAAGTCAAGCTGTCACCCATTAAAAATCGTTTTAACATTCTTAACTAATAAAAAAGGAAACTGATTATAAACAACTATATAATTACTGCAGATATTAGCAAAAGAAGCTGCCATATTTTTTTTCCAAAAGATACCCATGGGGAGACTGCTTTAGATTGTATCACTGTAGATTGCTGAGAGCTCTATATACATCTATATTGAGGTTCAGCAGGTGTTTCCATTCACACCAATGTGTGATACTTAAGCCAGTGATATCGCCCTTTTGATGCGGGTGAGATTCTGATATCCCTCTTTTCATACCGGCGACATGGCGACGTTTTGATAGTGAACCAGGATGATGCACTATGGTGTGAGAGAGAGGTGATAAAATAAGAAGTAACCTCTACAATATGGTATCAGCTTCAGGTCCAGAGTTATTCTATGGAGCCTATGCACTAAGATAGCTCCAGCTTGAGACATTGCCATGCAAAAGTTCCCTAGAATAACACAGGAAATGGAAAGTTTATTTATTACACTGTAGAAGTTGCATCTTCTTTATCCCTGCTTTATCACACCTTACTGCCTAATTCTCCATGACTTTTGAGTATATCAGCCACATTGATGTTGATGTACTAAGAACTGGAGCAATTATGAGGCAAGCTAACTGCACTAATAAAAAGTCCCCAAATTCCCGTTCATTTAAATTGCACTGGGTTTATGCCTATTTAAATGATAGGGAGTTTTTATTTGACCCTATGATGCCATTGGTTTACCCCAGACCTGAACCAGGTCTTCATAGCCCATCAACCACAATGAGTCAGTTGCATATGGCCCACCAATTTACAGACACATTGTAAGTTACAAAAATTGTACTATAATATTGTAGATAGATCTTGTTATGAGGGAGTGCTCCTAAGAACACAATATGAACTGAACGTGGAAAGGATTGCTCCTGAAGTATATTAAAAAAGTAAAATTCAAAATGACTCAATATATGAATCAAATTAATCCATGCATAATTAAGTACCACCACATAAAGTATTGCAAAATACAAGCAAACAATGATGTATTAAAGGGATAGTAATACTTCGTTTTAACTTTATTTTATTTTGTAGGCATTAAAAAAACATGAAGAATGATATAAGTCTTATCTCTCAAACCTTTATGGTTTAAGAGATATTCACAAACAAAGTATCCCCCCCCCGTTCAACCAGATAAGAAGGGAGGTGCCCAGGTAGACTGCAGAGAGGGACAATCTTCAATTAAGATAACGGAAAAAGCTGAAAAACTTGTCAAGGGGGGAAGGGCTTTCATTGTTTTCATACAAAGAAAATTGTCCCCTTCTGTTATCTGTACTGTCATACAACCAGACTCACATCTGAGAAGAGATTGCTTACACTAGGAAAAAGGGGCGGGGAGGGGAACTTTGCTTGTGAATATCTCATAAACCATAAAGGTTTGAGAGATAAGACTTATATCATTCTTCATGTTTTTTTAATGCCTACAAAATAAAATAAAGTTAAAACGAAGTATTACTATCCCTTTAAGTGATCTTGTCCACGTTGTAGAAGAACTGGGTCTGGATCACTCAGCGCACAAAACAAGAAGGTAAAATCTAAGTGTAGTAATTTATTACACGAAAAGATACACTAAAATATAGTTGATGCACTTACAAAGGCCCTTCTTGGGCTCAATGCGTATCAAACAGATCCCTGTCCCTTTCAGTCAGACAAACTATGTCCTCCTATTCTCTTGCCTCTATGGTAGCCATTTTCACAGATGAAACTTTTGTCCTTAATAGGATGTTTCAAAGGAGATTGCTTAGTGGAAAAAGGACATAAATAGAAAGGATAATGGTATCCTTAAGTTGCCACAGTTATTTGTACGTAACAGTGCTGAAGATGAAGTTCAGACCTACTCTACCAACTGTGCCTCATGAAGAGGCCAGATCGAGATGCCAGGAGCTGGTCAGTAAGGCTGGTTAGGGGCATTGTGGGGGAATCTCACTCCCATATGCCCCAGAGGAAGCAGATAGTAGGTCTGTAAAAACGTTTGCGCTCTCAGTTAGCTCTCTTTGTTCAGTCCAAATCCTGTCCATGCCCCTGTGATGAAAGGCGTGATGAAGAATTAACTACTTTATTATTAGAACCTCTTCATTTCCTTTTTATTCTAGGTAGCCTGTGTGTTCCTTATGAAATGGAGCATTTATTAATCTCCTTTCATGCGGGTGACTCTAAAGCGTTGGTTATGTCGCCCATAGTGTAAGGTACCATGTTGGACTATGGTGGCTTTCACATGGGTGACTATCAGTTATGCCAACACACCAAAGTCCTGCATGCTGCAACTTTACTGCATTCCATCAGGAAAATAGTAAAGGTATAGTAAGGAATGTCTGCATAATGGCTTATGAATGCTGATTGCAACCCTCAATGAATGGTTGACCCATGTGGGCACCAGCCAGTAATAATCACAGGTGCTCACATGGGCAGCCATCAGACACGCATGTCTCCTGTGTTGGCAAATGTTGGAGATCAGTGAGTTGAACAGCATGGTCGACAGAACTGTCGCAGAGGACTTGCATAGTTCTGTCTCCCATGTGAAAAAACCCTTACTCTGTAGTAGTTGTCTCCTCTTCATCATGTTTGTTACACCTTGATGCATCTCCTCCCTGGTCTCATGCCTAAAGCTCCTAGACTTGCTACCAGTGAAATGCATATAATGTTGCTGATCTCCCTATTAGGAATAGTGCAGTTGCAGAAAGTGATAATGCAATCATTTTGGCCAAGCCCTAGGAATTTTAGTAGCCTAGCAACTGCACTGCAGGTCTCTACTCTACAGAATGGCTCTTAATGACCCACATATCAGTCTATCACTAGCCCTCCTCACAATCCCACAAAGGGGGAAATCATCAAGTAGTGAATGGCACTTTGAACAAGCAAAATCAGTGGATTTCCTTGTGCATTAACGATTTGCAAATTCTTCAATGGCTAGCTAAATTGCATCTGCTTGCTGCACTACTCGCATTATTGCATTATTTATTATTTATCAAGACTGGAATAGCTGCAGAATTTTTGCTTTGCTAAAACGGTCCTTTGCCTTTGCTCATTCATAACTGAGTGAGTACCAGAAAGATCTGCCAATTCCATAAAATATAAGGGGACATACTCACCCATACACACATGCATTTGTGTGTTTATTGCTGGAATTATTCCTGGCTCATATATGCTAAACCCGAAAGTATCTTTCAATTATTGCAAAGAGATCTGATATTGCTACTTTTATTCCCAACCCCCACCCCAAGCATACACACACTTGATAAATTGTGACTTCAAAGTGAATGCAGGGAATAATCCAGTTTGTGGAATTAAATGAGCAGTAAATTGTATTTTTTAAACTGTGTTGTAGAGCTTATCCTGCTAAGGCAAACAAGGGAAACTCAGGTACTCCCACTGCTGGCAGCTGTTTTATTGAAAAGTTATAACCATTCAAATCAGGGAGTGAATAACCGCTTATTTGCTTCATGATTATATTAATTAGTTATGTGTAAAACTGTTGCCAGACACCTGTCCCATACAATGCAACCGAATAACTGAGGTGAACTTTGTGTCCGCTAGATGGTACTGTTAACTGAAAAAAAAAATGCTACAGTTTAAACTGTAATAACTCTGGAAAGATGCATCTTCCAGCTATGGGAGTATCTTTATTTTATCAACAGGAAAAGCCTTACAATATTAGGCTGACCATACATAATGTTTTAAAAGGGATAGTACCGTTTTTTAAATTTTTCCAGACCGTCCCGTCTTTTTAATATAAATGTCAATTCCGTCCCTTTTTTAATATAACTTATACATAGTTTTTAATTTTTTTGTAAAAAACTGAACGCGGCTTGTGTATTTCTCATAAGATAAAGTCAATTGGAACTTTCTTTTGTCACACTAGTGGTTTTACTATACACATTGGTTACCATAGAGTTTTATAACTCGAGTGACTCTTAACTATCTAAGACTCTGGAGTCGATGATAAATTACCATAGAGTCTCTTAGACAGTGATTTGACGACAAGTCCTAAGACTCTATGGCAATCACTGCATACAGTAAACACAGTAAAACCACTAATGTGAGTGACAAAGAGAGGAAGTTCCGATTTACTTCAGGGGCAGGCTTTTTGGTCAGAGAGATAGAACACCGCTAGTAAGAGACGGAGCAAATGCTTTCTTGTTGCTTGCAGCTTACTACGATCAGCAGGCCCGGACTGGGACAAAAAAAAAAAAGGCCCGGACATTTAAGGCTGAGCAGCCCATTTTTATTTTTTGAGCAGCCCATGGGGGGGGGCGACTGGCATTCGTTTTTTTTTTTTTTAAATGCCCGGACCGGCCCCGGACCCAGGGCCGGTGAAAGATTTTTGATATATACAGGCGAAGGTGCATTTTGATGTCCCCACCCCCGTCCGACCCGGACACAATCCTCTGCCCCCCCTTGCCACAATCCCCTGCCCACATAATCACCTCCACACTCTGCCCACCTCCACACTGCCCACCCCATCCTCCTCCCCACCTCCACATTGCCCACACTGTCCACCTCCACATTGCCACTTCCACAATGCCCCCTTCATCTTCACGTTGCCCCTTCCACAATGCCCCTTCATCTCCACGTTTCCCCTTCCACAATGCCCCCTTCATCTCCGCATTGCCCCTTCCACAATGCCCCCTTCATCTCCACAATGCCTCTTCCACAATACCCCCTTCATCTCCACAATGCCCCCTTCATCTCCACATTGCCCCTTCCACGATGCCCCTTTCATCCCCACATTGCCCCTTCCACAATGCCCCCTTCATCTCCACATTGCCCCTTACACAATGCCTCTTTCATCTCCACATTGCCCCTTCCACAATTCCCCTTCATCTCCACATTGCCCCTTCATCTCCACATTGCCCCTTCATCAATACCCCATGAAGACAAACCAAGAAGGTCTGCTTGTCTTTTGTGTTCATGCAGCGATATCCTCAAGTTATTGCACAGAAATACTGTGGGTGTTGGGTACCTTATGGTTCCAATAGGCTGAAAGGAGCACCTCTCAATTAGAATGAGTAAGATCATATGACTGACTATATTATATGAACTTTAAGGGTTAATATTTAAAAGATTTCAGTGTCAGCTAATTCAGAAAGTTCCAAGGTATGGATATATTATAAAAACTTACAGGAAAATATGTTTTAAACCAAGATACTTTATGAATCGATTATTCAGAGATACAAATAATTATATTTAATGGACAATTACACCCGCAAAACACACAATAATTTTTCTTTAAACACCACAGCTACTGCTGAAATTTGTGAGAAGTAGAGCCGACAGCAGCTCTCTATGCCTCATTATGCAGGATTGCTTTGCAAATAATAAAGGGGGCTAACAGCTCTGCATTCCAAGGCGTTCTGCAGAAGCTGAGGGTTTAGCACTAGTGTTGAGCGAGCATGCTCGGCCGATGCTCGGATCGGCTCGAGCATCGCTCTGCTCGGCACATGGCGGTACTCGTACGAGTACCGCATGTGCTCGCCCGCCATGTTCGGGTCTCCTCCCCGCACGTTTCGCGGCTGCTGCGCAGCCAATAAACGTGCAGGGAGGCTCTGACATCAGTGTAATGCCAGCAGCCATGTTGGCTGCTGGCATTACACTGATTGGCTGGCCAGAACCCGTGGTCGGGTGCTGTATAGCACCTGACCAGCGAGTTCGGCTCAGTCTTAGCCAGGGAGAGATGAGGATAGGAAGGGAAAGTCAGTGTAGGGAGAAGACAAGCAAATTTGTTAAAAAAAAGACCCAAAAGTCCTTTTTAGGACTACTGTGTGTGGGGGCAGCAGTTTATTTTGTGTGGGGGGAAAAAAAACAAACAAACAAAAAAATTCATATATTCTGTTTAGTGTGTAAAGTTGCAGATTAGAGCACATTCTGTTTAGTGTGCAAAGTTGCAGATTAGAGCACATTCTGTTAAGTGTTCAAACTGTAAAATATCAAAGTCACATATTCCATTCAGTGTGCGTCGCCGCAGCTTAGCAGCACATTCTGTGTACTGTGCACAGTTGCAGAATAGGAAGAAATACTGTTAAGTCTTCAAACTGTAAAATATCAAAGTCACATATTCCATTCAGTGTGCGTCGCCGCAGTCTAGCAGCACATTCTGTGTACTGTGCACAGTTACAGAATAGGAAGAAATACTGTTAAGTCTTCAAACTGTAAAATATCAAAGTCACATATTCCATTCAGTGTGCGTCGCCGCAGTTTAGCAGCACATTCTGTGTACTGTGCACAGTTGCAGAATAGGAAGAAATACTGTTAAGTCTTCAAACTGTAAAATATCAAAGTCACATATTCCATTCAGTGTGCGTCGCCGCAGTTTAGCAGCACATTCTGTGTACTGTGCACAGTTGCAGAATAGGAAGAAATACTGTTAAGTCTTCAAACTGTAAAATATCAAAGTCACATATTCCATTCAGTGTGCGTCGCCGCAGTCTAGCAGCACATTCTGTGTACTGTGCACAGTTGCAGAATAGGAAGAAATACTGTTAAGTCTTCAAACTGTAAAATATCAAAGTCACATATTCCATTCAGTGTGCGTCGCCGCAGTCTAGCAGCACATTCTGTGTACTGTGCACAGTTGCAGAATAGGAAGAAATACTGTTAAGTCTTCAAACTGTAAAATATCAAAGTCACATATTCCATTCAGTGTGCGTCACCGCAGTCTAGCAGCACATTCTGTGTACTGTGCACAGTTGCAGAATAGGAAGAAATACTGTTAAGTCTTCAAACTGTAAAATATCAAAGTCACATATTCCATTCAGTGTGCGTCGCCGCAGTTTAGCAGCACATTATGTGTACTGTGCACAGTTGCAGAATAGGAAGAAATACTGTTAAGTCTTCAAACTGTAAAATATCAAAGTCACATATTCCATTCAGTGTGCGTCGCCGCAGTTTAGCAGCACATTCTGTGTACTGTGCACAGTTGCAGAATAGGAAGAAATACTGTTAAGTCTTCAAACTGTAAAATATCAAAGTCACATATTCCATTCAGTGTGCGTCACCGCAGTCTAGCAGCACATTCTGTGTACTGTGCACAGTTGCAGAATAGGAAGAAATACTGTTAAGTCTTCAAACTGTAAAATATCAAAGTCACATATTCCATTCAGTGTGCGTCGCCGCAGTTTAGCAGCACATTCTGTGTACTGTGCACAGTTGCAGATTTGCAGCACATATTCCGTGTAATATGAAGAAGGCGGGTAAAAAGGGACGGGGAAGTGGACGTGATCCTGATAGTTCAGGGCGCGGGTCAGGACGCGTAGAAACTGTGCCTGGTGCCAGAGCACAAGAAAGAAAGACATCCACCATACCTAGCTTCATGTCTCATTTTACAGGGCGTCGCAGGACATCACTCTCGAGGTCCGACCACTGCGAACAGGTGGTCGGTTGGATGTCAGCTGATACTGCTTCCAGTCGGTTAAGCACCACCCTGTCTTCCACCAAGTCCACTCTCAGTAGCCAAGAGTCTGGTCAACATAATCCTCACTCTGATCATCCTTCCTCCCACCATAGACGGTCTGGTCAAAGAAGTGATCCCACACTGGGATATAGTGAGGAGCTCGTCTCATCACCAATCCTTCATTTGACCCTCTCTCCAAGCACGCTTGCAGAGGAACATGACATCTTGTGCCCTGATTCACAACCTCTAGAGGGTACCCAATCACAAGAAGATGACAGATGTGAACGGCATTTAAGGTCAAAGGAAGTAGTGGATGATGATGATGATGAGACACAGTTGCCATCAAATCAACCACAATTACTGTCTCAAGACCTTGATGAGGAGGATGATACACAGTTGTCAATGACTGAGTATGTGGTGGGATCAAGAAATGAGGAGGATGATCAGAGTGAGGAAGTGGAGGAGGACTTGGTGGACGATGAGGTGACTGACCCCACCTGGGAAGGTGTAGAGCCGAGCGATGACAGCAGTCCTGAGGGTGAGCCATCTGCAGCACCGCAACAGGCTGGAAGAGGCAGTGATGTGGCTACAGAAAGAAGGCGGACCGCACCAAACCGGCCCGCAAATGTTCCACGGAGCACCCCCTTGCGTAAATCTACCTTGCCAAGGGGTAGGTGTTCCGCGGTATGGCGTTTTTTTTAAGGAAAGTGCGGACGACAAAAGAATTGTAGTTTGCAACCTGTGCCACACCAGAATGAGCCGAGGCATGAACACTAGAAACCTCACCACCACCAGCATGATCCGACACATGGCATCCAAGCACCGTAATAAGTGGGAGGAACGCCTGGATCGCCCATCTGTGTCTGCAGGCCACACCACTGCCTCCTCTTCCCCTGTTTTCGGTGCCGGCCAATCGCCTGTCGAAGGCGCAGGCCCGCATACCTCCCGCCCTGCACCTGTACCATCTGAAGCACCATCAGCGACCACATCCACTTCCCTGTCCCAGCGCAGCGTCCAAATGTCGTTACCCCAGGCATTTGAGCGCAAGCGAAAATACCCAGCCACCCACCCACAGGCCATAGCACTAACCTCACACCTTTCCAAATTACTGACCATCGAAATGCTGCCATTTAGGCTTGTGGAGACTGAGTCCTTCCGCAGCCTGATGGCAGCAGCTGTCCCTCGGTACGCGGTCCCCAGCCGCCACTACTTTTCCCGGTGTGCCATCCCCGCATTACACCACCATGTGTCCCGTAACATCACCCGTGCCCTGACCAACGCAGTTACTGGGAAGGTCCACTTAACGACTGACACATGGACAAGTGCTTGTGGCCAGGGACGCTACATTTCCCTGACGGCACACTGGGTGAATGTCGTGGAGGCTGGGAGCGACTCGGACCCTGGGATGGCACGGGTGCTACCCACGCCGAGGATTGCGGGCCCTACCTCCATCAGGGTTTCCGCCAGCACCTACGTTATTGGCTCCTCCTCCTCCGTTTCCACCTCCGAATTCTCTGCACGCAGCGCCACTCACCCATCAGCCGGTAGCTGGAAGCAGTGTAGCACTGCAGTGGGGAAGCGTCAACAGGCCGTGCTGAAGCTGATCTGCCTTGAGGACAAACAGCACACGGCCTCAGAGCTGTTGCAGGGGATTAGTCACCAGACCGAGCAGTGGCTCTCGCCACTCAACCTGCAACCAGGCATGGTTGTGTGTGATAATGGGCGTAACTTGGTGGCGGCTTTGGAGCTCGGCAAGCTCACACACGTACCATGCCTAGCGCATGTATTTAATTTAGTGGTTCAGCGATTTCTAAAAACCTACCCCAATGTGCATGATCTCTTGACCAAGGTGCGCCGCGTGTGTGCACATTTCCGTAAGTCATCTACAGCTTCAGCCGGCCTGTTGAAGCTGCAGCAGCGCTTACAATTGCCAGCTCACCGGCTGCTGTGTGACGTGAGCACGCGCTGGAACTCCACCTTCCACATGTTGGCCCGGCTTTGTGAGCAGCAGAGGGCAGTAGTGGAGTACCAGCCAGAATTCATTGCAAAAAAAAAGGCACTGTAGTCCAGCAGGTATGGTCTTTAAGGAGTTAAGGAAATTATATGTGTAGTAATGTGTACTAGGGTATTTGGGGAATATGCATTAAGCCGGAAATGAGTAACCTGTAATTTTATCAGCTGCTGTTGGACTACAACTATCTTCTTTCCCAGCTGATAAAATGCCAGCTAAAGATAATGGGAGTTGTACCCCAACAACAGCTGGAGAACTACATGTTGTTCTCCCCTGGAACTTTATACTTTTGGGCCCATTAAAACGCATCGTTGTACTGTCAGAATTCTATTTCTCGGCAGCAGCATCCTCAACGAGTGTTGGTCACACAAACTCATATTGAGGCTTTCTGTTCCAACAAATCACGCTAAATAGCATGAGAAGTGACAACATCAAAGGATATTAGCTTATGATCAATGTTTGACACGGTGTCAAATGTTGAATGTGAGCTTGTTCCAAAATCACCCTCCCCCTGCCAAACACTACACCTAATAGGATCTCCTGACCCCCAATACACCTAATACTACCAGTAAAATACCCCCCTACTCCTAACACTAACCTATACACCCTCCCCACAGGTTTAACAAGCATCATACATACCTTGATGTCAGACATCCTCTGGTGTCCTCTATGCACTGGTCTTCCTGTATATTCTCACAAAATTAAGTAAACATTAAACCAAACAAAAAAACTAATACCCCACTGCCATCGTGTATGTGGACATTTGTTAATTTTTGTGTTATTGGATATTTGGGTGATCTGGCTCCATATCAATTCATCTGTGTGTTACTATTGTAGGGATGCCTGGATGCACATATGTGCATGTGTTTTTACTGCTTTTCTGTAGTTTGCTGGTGGTTTTAACCCGTGTTGGAATCTCAGTGCCTTTGCTTGGTAGGCACTGATTTAGTGGCAGAAAATGCATTGCCTGATCTCTGGCTCTATACAATTACAACAGGTAAAACCAGTGGTAATAGCAAAAACAGATCATACCAGCTATTCTATTGCTGGAGAGGTGTATGGCAAAAAGAGCATTGTTATCCAAAACTCATGTTTTGGCAAAATGCTCTTTATGCTTTTTTCTTCCAAAACTCGCTCTTAATGTCAAACAGTGAGAGTTCCCACAATTTGTACTATTTAGCATGAGTTATGGGAACAAAAACCAACAACGAGCATTGTTTTGGCCAACAATGCCCATTTTGCCATGTAACTCACAAGCAATAGAATAGCTGAGCCCTAGAATAGATGTGCTGTCCCGTTGATTTCAATGGGAGCTAATCTAGCTCTCAACATGCATTTTTAATTGGTTGTAGCTTGTCATAGCACAGGTAATAGAATGCCGAACTGTAACTTAAAACTACTGTCACCAATTTCATTTCCTTAATGGCCCTAATAGAATGGAACCCCTAGACTTTTTTCATAGTGCTAAAATGTCTCACTTGAGAAAGCAGATTCCTAGAATTTAATTTTGAGAGATTTTCCTTGCCAGAGAGTTTAATAACTCCTTAGTGCATCTGCTCCCAATAATATTTTATGCACTCACACCGTGGTAGTTCCACTTAAAGGAGCAGTAAATTTTTTTTATGAAAACACATAATTTATAGAGCATTTCTTGCTGAATTAAACAAAGTCACTCCCATCGCTGTCAGGTGTTTTATCCAAAAATTATAGCAGTTTAAATAATCAGGAAGGGAATTTACTGTGTTTACTTCCTGATAGTTCTAACTGACAGGAAGTGACAGGCAGTTTCTATCACATTCTATGGAGAACTGTATGTCTCTGACTTTTCTGACTTTCCTCTCCATTAGAATATAACAGGAAAACTAACTAGAATTTGACCACTAGAGGGCACTGCTAATGTAAAAAAAAAACGGATTTAAACTGTAATAACTCTGGAAATATAAATCTCTTGGCAGTGGGAGTACCCTTATGTTACTCAATAGGAAAATCCCTACAATATATATTTTTTCATAAAAAAAGTTTACTGCTCCTTTAAGTAATCTATCCAAGTGTGTACATTTCATGGGAATTAGATTACAGTATTCGATTTTTTGAGCCATATTGTGAGGCATATGTAATAAGAAGAACTGCAGGAATTCTGGAGCAAACCAATGCACTATAGGCAACAAATAACATTCATAAAATCTCCTTTGAGTTAAATAGGGCATTTAACTCCCTTGAATAGAAATATTATTCACTAAGGACCTTATTCATCAACCTAAAGAGGTGCAATTCTGGACCAAACCAGCTGCTCCATAGGGAGCAAATGAAAATTCCCAAATTCTCATTGATTTAACCAGGGCTAACATTCAAGGTGTTAAAACCCCAATTTAATTGAATGGGAATTTTTATTTCTCATCTGAGGTGCAATTGATTTGTCTCAGGAGTAACTTAATTCTTAGTACATCAGCTTCTGTGTGTACCCAGGAAAACAATGTGCCATTTGTAAGAAAAACTCCACTGACTGCTGTTTGTTCTTATTCTTTGGTGCATATGGTACTGAGAGTTGCTCCACTTGTCTCTTAATGCATATACCCCCTGGAGCCTGGTAAGTCATCTTCCTATTAATGTAGATCTGTTTTTTCTTGCTAATTGTCACTGCTGTCAATGGGAGCTAAAAGAAGAAAAATGACCTTTTGACTTTCTCTTCATTTAGAATGAAACACTATATGATTTCAGAAATACAAAAATAGCACCATACATATTCTCCTGCCATTCTTTGTAATTGTAGCAATTAGTTCTAAGTAGGTTACAATCAAAACCACTGTATATGTATCTCTGTTCCTGTGTATATGTGTGTGTGTTGTGTCCCTGTATGCCTGTATTTGTGTGAGTCTATATATCGTTGTGTGTGTCTGTGCATACTTGCCAACATTTCAAATGGCCAACAAGGAGCACCTTTGTTTTTAGGTCTGAATGGTCCAAGTCTGGTCCTCATGAGCTACCAAAAGTCCAGGAATTAAAGGAGCAGTAAACTTTTTTTTTTATGAAAACACATATTTTACAGAGCATTTCCTGCTGAATAAAACAAGGTCACTCCCATCACTATCAGATGTTTTATTCAAAAATTATAGCAGTTTAAATAATTAGAAAGTGAATTTACTGTGTTTACTTCCTGATAGTTCTGACAGGAAGTGACAGGCCGTTTCTATCACATTCTGTGGAGAACTGTATGTCTCTGACTTTTCTGACTTTCCTCTCCATTAGAATATAACAGGATATCTAATTAGAATTTGACCACTAGAGGCACTGCTAATGTAAAAAAAAAACATGGGTTTAAACTGTAATAACTCTGGAAATATAAATCTCTCTGCAGTGAGAGTACCCTTATTTTACCAGTAGGAAAATCCCTACAATATATATTTTTTAGTGTTGAGCGAGCATGCTCGGCCGATGCTCGGATCGGCTCGAGCATCGCTCTGCTCGGCACATGGCGGTACTCGTACGAGTACCGCATGTGCTCCCCCGCCATGTTCGGGTCTCCTCCCCGCACGTTTTGCGGCTGCTGCGCAGCCAATAAACGTGCAGGGAGGCTCTGACATCGGTGTAATGCCAGCAGCCATGTTGGCTGCTGGCATTACACTGATTGGCTGGCCAGAACCCGTGGTCGGGTGCTGTATAGCACCTGACCATCGAGTTCGGCTCAGTCTTAGCCAGGGAGAGCTGAGGATAGGAAGGGAAAGGCAGTGTAGGGAGGAAAACAATCAAAATTGTGAAAAAAAAGAACCAAAAGTCCTTTTTAGGACTACTGTGTGTGGGGGCAGCAGGTTATTTTGTGTGGGGGGGAAAAAAAAAAAAAAAAAATATATATATTCTGTTTAGTGTGCAAAGTTGCAGATTAGAGTACATTCTGTTTAGTGTGCAAAGTTGCAGATTAGAGCACATTCTGTTAAGTCTTCAAACTAAAATATCAAAGTCACATATTCCATTCAGTGTGCTTCGCCGCAGTTTAGCAGCACATTCTGTGTACTGTGCAGAGTTGCAGAATAGGAAGAAATACTGTTAAGTTTTCAAACTCAAATATTAAAGTCACATATTCCATTCAGTGTGTGTCACCGCCGTTTAGCAGCCTATTCTGTGTACTCTGCACAGTTGCAGACTAGGAAGAAATACTGTTAAGTTTTCAAACTCAAATATTAAAGTCACATTTTCCATTCAGTGTGTGTCACCGCAGTTTAGCAGCCTATTCTGTGTACTCTGCACAGTTGCAGAATAGGAAGAAATACTGTTAAGTTTTCAAACTCAAATATTAAAGTCACATATTCCATTCAGTGTGTGTCACCGCCGTTTAGCAGCCTATTCTGTGTACTCTGCACAGTTGCAGACTAGGAAGAAATACTGTTAAGTTTTCAAACTCAAATATTAAAGTCACATATTCCATTCAGTGTGTGTCACCGCCGTTTAGCAGCCTATTCTGTGTACTCTGCACAGTTGCAGACTAGGAAGAAATACTGTTAAGTTTTCAAACTCAAATATTAAAGTCACATTTTCCATTCAGTGTGTGTCACCGCCGTTTAGCAGCCTATTCTGTGTACTCTGCACAGTTGCAGACTAGGAAGAAATACTGTTAAGTTTTCAAACTCAAATATCAAAGTCACATTTTCCATTCAGTGTGTGTCACCGCAGTTTAGCAGCCTATTCTGTGTACTCTGCACAGTTGCAGAATAGGAAGAAATACTGTTAAGTTTTCAAACTCAAATATTAAAGTCACATATTCCATTCAGTGTGTGTCACCGCCGTTTAGCAGCCTATTCTGTGTACTCTGCACAGTTGCATACTAGGAAGAAATACTGTTAAGTTTTCAAACTCAAATATTAAAGTCACATATTCCATTCAGTGTGTGTCACCGCCGTTTAGCAGCCTATTCTGTGTACTCTGCACAGTTGCAGACTAGGAAGAAATACTGTTAAGTTTTCAAACTCAAATATTAAAGTCACATTTTCCATTCAGTGTGTGTCACCGCCGTTTAGCAGCCTATTCTGTGTACTCTGCACAGTTGCAGACTAGGAAGAAATACTGTTAAGTTTTCAAACTCAAATATTAAAGTCACATATTCCATTCTGTGTTCGTCACCGCAGTTTAGCAGCCTATTCTGTGTACTCTGCACAGTTGCAGAATAGGAAGAAATACTGTTAAGTTTTCAAACTCAAATATTAAAGTCACATTTTCCATTCAGTGTGTGTCACCGCAGTTTAGCAGCCTATTCTGTGTACTCTGCACAGTTGCAGAATAGGAAGAAATACTGTTAAGTTTTCAAACTCAAATATTAAAGTCACATATTCCGTGTAAGATGAAGAAGGCGGGTAAAAAGGGACGGGGAAGTGGACGTGATCCTGATAGTTCAGGGCGCGGGTCAGGACGCGGAGAAACTGTGCCTGGTGCCAGAGCACAAGAAAGAAAGACATCCACCATACCTAGCTTCATGTCTAATTTTACAGGGCGTCGCAGGACATCACTCTCGAGGTCCGACCACTGCGAACAGGTGGTCGGTTGGATGACAGCTGATACTGCTTCCAGTCGGTTAAGCACCACCCTGTCTTCCACCAAGTCCACTCTCAGTAGCCAAGAGTCTGGTCAACATAATCCTCACTCTGATCATCCTTCCTCCCACCATAGACGGTCTGGTCAAAGAAGTGATCCCACACTGGGATATAGTGAGGAGCTCGTCTCATCACCAATCCTTCATTTGACCCTCTCTCCAAGCACGCTTGCAGAGGAACATGACATCTTGTGCCCTGATTCACAACCTCTAGAGGCTACCCAATCACAAGAAGATGACAGATGTGAACGGCATTTAAGGTCAAAGGAAGTAGTGGATGATGATGATGATGATGAGACACAGTTGCCATTAAATCAACCACTATTTCCGTCTCAAGACCTTGTTGAGGAGAATGTTATACAGTTGTCAATGACTGAGTATGTGGTGGGATCAAGACTTGAGGAGGATGATCAGAGTGAGGAAGTGGAGGAGGACTTGGTGGACGATGAGGTGACTGACCCCACCTGGGAAGGTGTAGAGCCGAGCGATGACAGCAGTCCTGAGGGTGAGCCATCTGCAGCACCGCAACAGGCTGGAAGAGGCAGTGGTGTGGCTACAGAAAGAAGGCGGTCCGCACCAAACCGGCCCGCAAATGTTCCACGGAGCACCCCCTTGCGTAAATCTACCTTGCCAAAGGGTAGGTGTTCCGCGGTATGGCGTTTTTTTAAGGAAAGTGCGGACGACAAAAGAATTGTAGTTTGCAACCTGTGCCACACCAGAATGAGCCGAGGCATGAACACTAGAAACCTCACCACCACCAGCATGATCCGACACATGGCATCCAAGCACCGTAGTAAGTGGGAGGAACGCCTGGATCGCCCATCTGTGTCTGCAGGCCACACCACTGCCTCCTCTTCCCCTGTTTTCGGTGCCGGCCAATCGCCTGTCGAAGGCGCAGGCCCGCATACCTCCCGCCCTGCACCTGTACCATCTGAAGCACCATCAGCGACCACATCCACTTCCCTGTCCCAGCGCAGCGTCCAAATGACGTTACCCCAGGCATTTGAGCGCAAGCGAAAATACCCAGCCACCCACCCACAGGCCATAGCACTAACCTCACACCTTTCCAAATTACTGGCCATCGAAATGCTGCCATTTAGGCTTGTGGACACTGAGTCCTTCTGCAGCCTAATGGCAGCAGCTGTCCCTCGGTACGCGGTCCCCAGCCGCCACTACTTTTCCCGGTGTGCCATCCCCGCATTACACCACCATGTGTCCCGTAACATCACCCGTACCCTGACCAACGCAGTTACTGGGAAGGTCCACTTAACGACTGACACATGGACAAGTGCTTGTGGCCAGGGACGCTACATTTCCCTGACGGCACACTGGGTGAATGTCGTGGAGGCTGGGAGCGACTCGGACCCTGGGATGGCACGGGTGCTACCCACGCCGAGGATTGCGGGCCCTACCTCCATCAGGGTTTCCACCAGCACCTACGTTATTGGCTCCTCCTCCTCCGTTTCCACCTCCGAATTCTCTACACGCAGCGCCACTCCCCCATCAGCCAGTAGCTGGAAGCAGTGTAGCACTGCAGTGGGGAAGCGTCAACAGGCCGTGCTGAAGCTGATCTGCCTTGGGGACAAACAGCACACGGCCTCAGAGCTGTTGCAGGGGATTAGTCACCAGACCGAGCAGTGGCTCTCGCCACTCAACCTGCAACCGGGCATGGTTGTGTGTGATAATGGGCGTAACTTGGTGGCGGCTTTGGAGCTCGGCAAGCTCACACACGTACCATGCCTAGCGCATGTATTTAATTTAGTGGTGCAGCGATTTCTAAAAACCTACCCCAATGTGCATGATCTCTTGACCAAGGTGCGCCGCGTGTGTGCACATTTCCGTAAGTCATCTACAGCTTCGGCCGGCCTGTTGAAGCTGCAGCAGCGCTTACAATTGCCAGCTCACCGGCTGCTGTGTGACGTGAGCACGCGCTGGAACTCCACCTTCCACATGTTGGGCCGGCTTTGTGAGCAGCAGAGGGCAGTAGTGGAGTACCAGCTGTTACACGGTCGTCGCCTCTCCGTTCAACTTCCTGTAATCAGAAGTGAGGAGTGGGAATGGATGTCAGACCTCTGCGAGGTTTTACGCAATTTTGAGGAATCGACACAGATGGTGAGCGGCGATAACGCTATTATCAGTGTAACCATCCCACTTCTGTGTCTACTGAAACGCTCGCTGCTCACAATTAAAACCGACGCTTTGCATGTGGAAGAGGTGGAAATGGGGGAGGAAGAGCTTACACAAGGTGATAGCCAGAGCACCCTCACTTCGTCTTCTCAGCGACAATTGGAGGAGGCGGAGGAGGAGGAGGAGGAAGACACGGTTGCCTCCGCTACAGAGGGTAGCCATGGAACTTTAGTTCCATCTCTTCAGCGTGGGTGGGCAGAAGAGGAGGAAGAGGATGAGGAGATTGAGAGTCATCCTCCTGGTGAGGACAGCGAAATCTTGACTGTTGGTACTCTGGCACACATGGCTGACTTTATGTTAGGCTGCCTTTCCCGTGACCCACGCGTTATACGCATTTTAAACAACACGGATTACTGGGTGTTCACCCTTCTGGACCCCCGCTACAAAGAGAATTTCTCATCTCTCATTCCTCCGGTGGAGAGGACAAGCAAAATGGTGCAATACCAGAAGGTTCTTGTTGAAAAATTGCTCCAAAATTTTCCATCTGACAACGCTGGCGGCAGAGTACGTGCTACCTTGGCCAACCGAGAAGGGGAGAAAAGGGGAGCACACAGCAGTTCCGAGAAAGGCAGGGCAACACTCTCCAAGGCGTGGGACACCTTCATGACACCCCGCCAGCACCCTCACCCTGATGCGCAGCCTAGTGTCACAAGGAGGGAAAAGTTTTGGAAGATGGTGAAGGAGTACGTAGCAGACCGTGTCAGCGTCCTCAATGATCCCTCTGTGCCTTACAACTACTGGGTGTCCAAGCTGGACACGTGGTATGAACTGGCACTCTACGCCTTGGAGGTGCTGGCCTGCCCTGCCGCCAGCGTTCTGTCTGAGCGGGTATTTAGTGCTGCTGGTGGCATCATAACAGATAAGCGTATCCGCCTTTCCACCGACAATGCTGATAGGTTGACACTTATAAAAATGAACAAGGCCTGGATTTCCCCTGACTTCTCCACTCCACTGGAGGAAAGCCCCGGGGGAACATAAACTCACTTTATATATGTTATTTACAATGATGGGAATACTCTGTATTCCCATTCACCCCTTCCACCCAAAAAACGGGTATATGGTTGACTCTTAATCTTCTCATCCTCCTCCTCCTCTTCCATATGCCCTGGGATATAATTTTTATATAGGGCCAGCTCACCAGCGGGCCCTGTGATATAATTTTTATATAGGGCCAGCTCACCAGCGGGCCCTGTGATATAATTTTTATATAGGGCCAGCTCACCAGCGGGCCCTGTTTGACAATTTTTATATAGGTCAGCTCACCAGCGGGCCTTCTCAAATAATGTTTTATTGGGTCAGCTCTCTAGCGGGCCCTCTCATATAATGTTTTATAGCGTCAGCTCACTAGCGGGCCTTCGCATATAATGTTTAGGATGGTCAGCTCTGCAGCAGACCCTCACCCATA
Source organism: Rhinophrynus dorsalis (assembly GCA_037306005.1). Lineage (NCBI taxonomy): Eukaryota > Metazoa > Chordata > Amphibia > Anura > Rhinophrynidae > Rhinophrynus > Rhinophrynus dorsalis. The sequence continues at coordinate 366,391,148 of CM074722.1, read as the reverse complement.
ATGTTTTAGATGGTCAGCTCAGCGCACGTTTCCCTCTTAATCATGGCCTCAGTTCAATAAAATCAAGGAAATTTTTGGGAGAATTTGCCTCTGCGCACGTTTCCCTCTTAATCATGGCCTCACTTCAGAAAATCAAGGAAATTTTTGGGAGAATTTGCCTCTGCGCACGTTTCCCTCTTAATCATGGCCTCAATTCTGAAAATCAAGGAAATTTTTGGGAGAATTTGCCTCTGCGCACGTTTCCCTCTTAATCATGGCCTCAGTTCTGAAAATCAAGGACATTTTTGGGAGAATTTGCCTCTGCGCACGTTTCCCTCTTAATCATGGCCTCAGTTCTGAAAATCAAGGAAATTTTTGGGAGAATTTGCCTCTGCGCACGTTTCCCTCTTAATCATGGCCTCAATTCTGAAAATCAAGGAAATTTTTGGGAGAATTTGCTTCTGCGCACGTTTCCCTCTTAATCATGGCCTCAGTTCTGAAAATCAAGGAAATTTTTGGGAGAATTTGCCTCTGCGCACGTTTCCCTCTTAATCATGGCCTCACTTCAGAAAATCAAGGAAATTTTTGGGAGAATTTGCAGATGATATACAAGTAAATATACAGCAAATACTGTTTGGTAACAATTTTTCGCCTAAAGTCGTTTTTATTTTCCTTTTTGTGTTTTTTATGGTCAGTCTGTAAAAATGGCGTACTACGGGCGAAAGATCGTTCCCAGCAGCGATGTTGGAGTCCAAGATGCATCCAGACATCCTCCCTATGCTGTCCCTGAACCATTTCTGTGGTGTTTCCATCCTTTTCTGCCCTTTTCCTATGGACCAGGCACCCTCCCCTCATCAGAGCAGGGGGTGCCTGGTGTAATGCTCGAGTCCTCCCATTGACTTCAATGGGGCTCGGGTGTTCGGCCGAGCACTCGAGCCTCAGGGGGTGCTCGGTCAGAGCACCCGAACACCCGAGCATTGGGGTGCTCGCTCATCACTAATATTTTTTCATAAAAAAAGTTTACTACTCCTTTAAGTATTTGCTTGTTTGAGCACAGATGTGCCAGTCAAAATGAATGAGTCTTCCCCCATCCCCCCAAAAAAAAAAGAAAAAGAAAAAAACATATGTTGTGATCTCTGAGAGTAAGGAAGGAAGCAGCAGCAGCAGCAGCATCTTTGACTGTGTTTACAAGTATGGTATGGGCTTTAGGATGTAATAGAGGCGGTGAGCAATGACATAGCATTACCACCTTTAGCAGGAGCATCAGTGATGGTGTCAGAAGCACAGTATGGGCTTCAGGAGATGATGGAGGAAGCAAGCCTGGGCAGGGCATAGCAATACCACAAACAGTAGCATCTGAAATGTAGTTTCAAGCACAGCATAGACTTCAGGAGGTGATAGGAGGCCATTGTTGGCAATGCAGCACCAACAACAACAACAGCATTAGACTAATCCAGATAGACACATACAGCAGCAAAGCCTACATAAGTCTCTTAGTGATGGGCTACTGGTGTTAGCTGTCTAACAACAAATAGCGCCCCAGCAAGCAAACAACAAGCACTGACATAGGACAGAGTATGAAAGCAGCAGGAACATCCTTCCATGAGCATCCCCCTATTGCTCTGCATCTCGCACACCCTGTGAATAAGCTTGTCCCTCCCAGGACACACCACCAGCCATGGGGAGATATAGGATGCCTCACACTGTGGAGATGCCACATCATGGGCCAGTGCGGGCAACCAGTAGACCACAGCCACAGGACAGTAGCCTGTGGCCATTGGAGTATGAGCATCTTGGGCTAATTGGCCAGCCACAATGCCCCCAGGCCCTGGAGGTGTTCACCCCGCCATCACCGCCCCAACCCACAACACCCCCACCATCCATGCCAGCCACCCAGTCAGAAGGTGTGACATCCCCAGGGGGTGTTTCATCTGGGGATGAAGCTATTAAGTCCCCATGCTCCCTCCACAACGGAGCATATGGCTTAACACCATCATCACCTCCTGAGGTGGAGCCACAGGACATCCAGAGGGCATCCCCACCAATGTCCCGTCCTCCCGCAACACCACACACTCCTGCAAATACTGTGATCCTGGATCAGGAGTGTGTGGCACTACAGAGGAGGCAACTACAGGTGGCCAGGAGGTGCGCTCAGTCCCTGAACAGGCTGGAGAACAATATTGCCCACATCCTGGCTTGCATGAGGTCAATGGAGGCCCAGCAGTTAACCAAGACTAACAATCTGGTCACCTATACCAAACGCATGTCAGACGTGATGGGCCAAGTGGAAGTCGAAATGCGGGAATCCAACAGGCTGGAGACCCTGCGCTAGGCCCAGGCCTCCAATGAGGGTTCCAGTGCCACAACCCCTGCCAGCACTACACCACCCCCACCGCCACCCACAGTCTCCAGACCCACTAGGGCCTCACGGCATAGAGTGCAGGAGGCCACCCCTGCAGCCCCGCCCAAAGCACCCCCCCCCAAAAAAAAAATAGAAGTCCATTGTTACCTAAATAAATGGGCACTTGTTGCTTCTACTCATGTCCATGTCTGTTTTTTCATCATAACCGGTTAGTGGCAGAGTTGTCTCCAATGCATTGCAAAGCTATGCAGTAAACACAACTCATGCACAACTAACCTGGATTATTGGATAACTGGGATATTGAACAATGGGAGGGGGCACACACAACATACACTGTGGTACAGTTGCCTCCAATACACTGCAAAGCTATGCAGTGAACACAACTCATGCGCAATGAATGGCGTCACAAGCTTTTACAGCAGGGGTGAGCTCACACATCACATACAAAAACGTTTCTAAAAGTTCAACTCACAGACCACATATCAAAGCCTCTGTATATCCGTGTATGTCCCTGTGTGTGTGTCAGTGTATATTTACCTGTATGTGCCTCTGTGTATTCCTGTATTTGCCTCTATATGTCACTGAATGTGCTTTTGTATGTCCCTTTAGGTGCCTCTATATATCAATGTATGTCTTTGTATGTTACTATGTATGTCCCTGTATGTTCCTGCATGCTTCTCTGCATGTCTCTTCATGCGTCTTTGCATGTGTTTGTGTAAAGATTTGCATGTCTGTGTGCTTCTGCATGTGCCTCTGTATTATCTCTGTATATGCCTCTCTATGTTCCTGTATGTCACTCTGTGTCTCTGCATGTCTGTGTCTGTCCCTGCATTTGTCTGTACGCTTTTCACGTGTGCCTCTAGAGGTTTCTGAAAGTGTCCCTGTTTGTGTATTTCTCTGTATATGTCTCTGTCTCTGCGTGTGTTGATGCACGTCTCTTTGTGATAGTATGTCTCTGTTAGTCCCTGGATGTCTCTGCATGTGTCCCTGTAAATCTGTGTTTGTCTCTGTGTCTGGCTGTGCGCAGTCAGTATCATTAGGAAGGGTCATTAGACAAGGTCTAGAAGTATTTTTAGAAGAAGAGTGGCACAGTACGATATCAGGAGGGATGTGGCTGAGAGCACATGGAAATGAGCCTGTCAGTCTAGTCCCAGCGGGAGTATAATTGGGGGGATCACAGGTCTCAGGAAGAGGTGGAAGCACCTGTTCTAGTTAAAAGTGGATGAGTATGATGCAGGCATATAATCACAGGGCCCACAACTCTCCTAATGTATATGGCACCTTCCAGCTATTAAAGGGGCTGGGGAAGAAGTCTTCTGATGAATTGTCCTGATCTCCATATTTCAAGGAGCTAGAGGATGCCAAGAAAGGTAGGACCTAATGTTAGTACACCTAGCTGATGTAGGGCCCTATTCACTAATGATCCATAAAACAAGAGTCAAAATAGTTTTCTCCTTTTTCCACTTTTTTGGGAAATTTTGAAATAGCTTTCAAAGTCCCTTATATTTATGTTACTCCGTCTCTGCTTAAATCCATAGTTTATTAGGTATTTTGTTTATTTGTTTATGTAAATTAGCCATCACCTCCTGGTAGGAAGTGGCAGTTGGGAGGGAGAGTGGAATATTCGTATCTGAAACTCCAGGTTGTGCTAGCCAGTACTGCCAAATTTGCATGAAATGACAAATAAAAACTACAAATCTCATAAACTATAGTTGTAAATAAAAATGGCTAACATATATAAGTTGTTCTCAAGAGTTAGAGTGAGAAGGGACGAAGTTGTAGAATGTGCGTCGCCAGGCAGGGGACAATGCCGACGCATGAGGAGAGGAGAGAGGTATCGGAGGAAGCGGGCAGCAAATACAAGCTTGCCACCCACTTCCTCCGATGTCTCTCTCCCCTTCACCCACTTCCTCCAATGCCTCTGGTCCTCTTCAATGTCAGCAGCCATCAGATGTTAATACAAGTATATCAAGGGAGCACTGCGGAGGGCTGCTTTCTCAATCGTTTCTTTACTAGATCCATTCATTCATAATGTCCTACTTACTGTGTCCCATTGCAATCAGTACTTTTGTTCCACTCTCCGTTTGAAGGAGAGTGGAGCAAAAGTACTAATAGCAATGGGACACAGGAGGTAGGGCTTTAGAAATGAATGAATTTAAGTAAATATGTGTTAAATAAACGTATTTTAATAATAAAATGTGTAAAACACACACGCACACATATATAGGCAAGGTATGTAGTCCATACCTTGTCTATTAACCCTTTGGGTACCAGAGGGGTAGGAAACATGCTAAGCAATGTTTTCCTACCTCTCTGGTACTCAAAGAGTTAAGAGTTGAATATCAGACAGATTTGTGGACTAAATGGCAGTACCAGAGGTGGATGTGGATGGAGTTAGTATGTCACATATATGCAATATATGTGACATACTAAGGGGGGGTGTCAGAGGGGGGCATTTTGTAGTGCTTGGTGTACTACTTTTCTTTATTGTAACCCTTTGAATGCCACAGGGGTGAGCAGTGCACATCCCTATGGCATTCAAAGCTGTCCATGGTGCTGAAAGTCATCTCTGTGTTCCCCTACGGGCTTGGTAGGGAAAAGCACTGAGAATGCTGTTCAGAACTGGCGACAGTGGTTTTCTACTCTGACTTGTGTGCTGTTCTCCAAAACAAAAATAGGCGACGGTGGTTTTGGATTATCTGACTGAACTTTCTACTATGGAGTGCTGTGATTGGCTGTGGTGCTAGGTAACATTTTTATTGTGTGTTTTTAGGTAAGATTTTCGAAGTGACACAGGATTAAGGTTAACGTGTATTTTGTTGGTCATCGCTCGTTAGCCTTTCTGGGTAACGAAGATTTGAATCACACGTTACCCGGTCTTGCTTAACTCGTGAAGGCATTTTTTTTCTTCACGTTGGTTTTAACGCCAACATTTGGATCAAGCCCTAAAACCTCAGTTAATAACATCACAATAAACATGAGAAGAAAATAGCCGGCAGTTGCCTGATTAAAAGTTCTTTAATGTGTACTCAGCGTTATACAGATGGCAAAAACAAGTGGATATCCACAAACTGAAACTGACAGCTAATTGCCTTGGCATAGTGCTGTGAGGCACGAAACAGGTTTTTAGTTTGTGGATGTCCACTTGTTTTTCCCGTCTGTACAACTCCAAGTACACATTAAAGAACTTTTAATCGAGTGAGTGCCGGCTATTTTCTTCTCATGTTTATTGTGGTGTTATTATACTCCCTATTGCACATTGCAAGTGCGTAGTAAAGTTATATCTACACTTGAAAACAACTAATTAATTACCAGCACCTCCAATATTAATTACTGTGTTCTTGCAGTTAGGGTAGCCAGTTATTCTCTCTCAAACAAAAACCTAGGTTAAACCTTTGGATTTAAGCGACATCTCTTATGCATTGATCCGCAATTCGTCCCAGCCACATCTAGCATCCAGGTCATTAAAGAAATATGGGCTTTGTCATCCTCAAATAGGTGATAAACTAGTTACCAAATAACAGTAGTAAATGTATTCTCAAAAGTAGTTGATAGAGTTTTTTGAGGTGAAAAAAATTGTCAATCTTCACTTCTATAAAAACATTCATAGGAACTGCTGCTTTGCCTTGCAAGATGTTTCCATCTCACCAACAACAGAATAACAGCAATCCAAAGTCACTCAGAACATTTTAAAAAAACAGGTGGAACCATGTTAGAGTGGCACCAGTCTCCTGCATTACAAAAAAATGACACTTGCTTAACTCTAAAAGCTAATAGAATAAAGGCTTGCATATTGTTAAATCTAGGGTTGCCATATTTGAATTTTCAAAACAGAACATACTAAGGTTTAACAACTAGGCTTAACCGTTTGGATGCTGGATGTGTGAGTACCATATCATAGAACATCTATAAAAGAGAAGAACTTCACGCGACAGAAATTCTCTGCTAATTTCCTCCATAATGCTTCTCCAAAACAGACGGAAGTGATCTTGACTGGAGTGGCCAGGGGGGGCAAAGCCCCCTGGCCACATCTGTAAAAATCACTACAGCTACTCCATCCCTTTTTACTATTCACCATCCCACCCTCCCCCTTAAATCCTCCTTTTCCAACCTTATCACTCTTTTCTGACCCTCCCATTTGCTGGTCTCATTTTCCCTCCCAACCTCCTTTTTGCTGCACCACAACTCCCCTCCTAACCCTTTGATTTCACCTCCTCATTTGCTCCCCCTCCCTCCATTTTGCCACTTCCCTCCATCACTGATTACATGACTGTCTCTCTCTGTTTACAGTGTTCTGTGCTTATTACAAACATCCTTCCCACCCTCCCTTTCACCACCCTTTAAACACTTTGCTTTTTTTCCAAAAGTCATTCCCACCCTCCCTTTTACCACCTGCAATAGTCCCTCCCATCCTCCTTTTCCTGCCTCACTCATCCTCTCTGCCAAACATAATGTTTTCATGAGTTCCGCATATAAAAGGTGAGTTTACATTATATTCTAGAACCTGACACTGTGTGTGTATGTAATTGGGTCATATCCATATTATGTTTTTGCCTATATATCTATTCACATCTCACATCCCATGTGCTTAACAGTAAAGGTCCCTTTCTTCCCTTCCCTTTAATCCTCCCACCATCCCTTTCAGCCCTTCCTTTTAGTCAGCCTCCCTCCCTTTCAATGTAGCCTGCCCACACTTTCAACTCTTGAATTCAGACTGCCCACCATCATTTTAGCTATTTGTATTCACCCTGCCCACACTCCTTTTTTGGCAAGTAGCTCCCTTTCTCCACTTTAATTTAGTCCACCCATCCTCCTTTTCACTATCTCCCTTTTGCTGCTTGAATTAAAGCCACCACTTCACTAGGTCTGTGTGGGGGGAGAGTTTTCTGTGTGTGTTTTCATGTGTATGTGTATGTGGTATTCTGGAGTGTGAGGAGTGTGTGCCTGTATGAATGATTTACTGAGTATGTATGGGTGTTTTAGGTACGGATAGTGCGTGCATATGTGCCTAGAGTGTTATCGCTCTGCTAGTTGTCTATAAACAACATGCTGATTTAAGACATTTGTTGCTACTGCATGTTTATTGCTTGATGGATCTTAAAGTTGATATTGATCCTCTTAAGGCTGAGACAGGTGAATTGATTAGTGAGGATAAAGCTATGGATGACGGATTAAACACATTCTTTTCTTTATATACAAAGGAAGCAACAATGACAGTCTATGGACAAACAGACAAAACCACAGAATTTCCTCCATCATGTACATGGCTTACTGAAGTCTAAAAGAGACTGGAAAATGTTATAGTGAATAAAGCACCTGGACCTGATGGTATACACCCAAGGGTACTTAAGGAACTTAGCTCAGTAATAGAAAGACCATTACAGTTAATATTTGTTGATTCACTTTCATCTGGCATAGTTCCCTGTGATTGGAGGAAAGCTGATGTTGTACCATTGTTGAAAAAGGGGGCAAGATCCAAACTAGGATATTATAGACCTGTGAGCTTGACTTCCCTAGTGTATAAGATATTATAAATGTTACTAACTGACAGTATTGAAAACTATGTGAAGACAAACAATATTATTAGTAGGAGCCAGCACTGAAAGTAGTGTCTCAATATTTGATGATGACACATAGCTGTTTAAGGAAATACAGAGCTGGATGTTTTTTGCAGAATGATTTAGATAAACTGAGTGAATGGGCAGAAATGTGGCAGATGACATTTAATGTAGATAAAGGTAAGGTTATGCATTAAAGGTATGCATTTGAGCCGTAGAAACAAACAAGCTACATATACACTAAATGGGGTATCCTCATTAGAAAAAGCTTTAGGAGTATTTGTAAATGACAGCTTTCACAGCAGTGTGCAGAGTCACTCAGCTGCTGCGAGAGCAAATAGGGTACTAACCTGCATAAAAAGAGGTATAGATTCACAGAATGTAAATATAATTCTACCTCTGTATAAATCCTTAGTAAGGCCTCATCTAGAAAATGGAGTACAGTTTTGGGCACCAGTTCTTTAAAAAGACCTTATTGAACTGGGAAAAGTACAGAGATGTGCAACAAAACTGATAGAGGGATTGGAGGATCAGAGTTATCAGAAGACACTAGCCAAGCAGGGTTTGTTTACATTTGAGAAGAGACGTCTAAGAGGTGATTTAATTACCATTTACAAATATATTCAAGGTTACAAAGACCTCTCCAATTATTTATTTAATCAAAGAGCTGAGCTAAGAACAAGAGTTCATCCATTAGATTAGAGAAAAAGGCACTTTTGACTAAAACAAAGGCAGATACTTTTTACTGTAAGGGCAGTAAAGGTATGGACTTATTTGCCTTGGATTGCTGTGCTTGCAGATACTGTAACTATTTTCAAAAAAGCAATGGATACCTATCTAGAACAGAACAATATTGAGAATTATGACAGCTTCAAATCAGATAGGTTGTTGATCCAGGGAACTATCTGACTGCCATTTGAAGTCAGGAAGGACTTTTTTACCTACTTGGGGCTCAATTGGAAATGGCTTCAATGTTTTGTGTTTTTTTTGCCTTCCACTGGATCAGCAAGAGTGATTTGACATGGGCTGGATTTGATGGACGCATGTATTTTTTCAGCCTCATCAACTATGTTACACTCAGCATGGATTGGGAGTCAGCAACAGTAAGAACAGGAGTTCCCTTACCAGTATTATTCAAATAGAGGCAATGGGTTAAGCAACATAGCAGAGTAAGTAGCAGCATTAGCAGTAACTCCAGGCAGACAGGCAGCTCTGATTTGAAGCGCTCACTGAGTGAGGGTGTGTCTGACAAGTCACATTCACAGAACTTATATCCTCCTGTTGCAGTAGTATTTGAAAGTTGTAGTAAGTATGGGGAAACTTACCCCAATTAAAACAGAACAATGTAATAGTGAAATAAAGTTTACCTGCTACCTCCTGTAAGGATTTCCCAGGTATTTATAGCTTACTTTAAAATTCCAATACAACAGGCTCTTTAGTCCCCGAAAAGTGGCCATGTCATAGGAAATCCAGACATATAGGGGGAGACGCACTAAGGGATGATAAAGAGTTGATAAAGTGGAGATGACTTCTACAGTCAGATGAGTTTTTTGTGCATAGGCTCCATAGAATAATGTAAGAATTTGGAGTATGTTGCAGATGCCTTATGCAATGAAAGAGTTAAGAAGACTTGCAGTATAGTTGTGTTTAGGATACAGGAGAGAATACTGTCACATTTAATTCCTCCAGTGCCAACAAAATAATGACTGAAATAGAAAAACATGTTTTGTATGTTGTTCAATCCCAGGGAGAGGATTCAGGGCTTCTGTGGCTCTATGTGAACCATGCACAATGTATTATTCAATATTATAATGAGGTACAGTTCTAGGGAACACTGAATGTACTATAGGGGCAAATGAAAATTCCTATTGATTTTTAACCCTGTGAATGTTAGAGAGGTTGTGAAGCAATACATTGGGGTCCTTTGTAGCATTCAATGAGTTAGAACCTATTTAACCCCATCCCGAGAATGGACGTACATGTACGTCCCGCAGAAACTGTCACTTAGTGACAGAGGACGTTCATGTACGTCCAGGAAGTCATTGTAAGTAATGGGAAAAAAGTTTGGCGGGTGTTAAGTGCTGGCCGCGGTCACAAAGGGGTTAAATTCATGGCAATTTGAGGATGATTTATTAGTCCCCTTTGGTGCAGCTGGTTTGCCTCAGCATTGCAGCTCTTTAGCATATTGAATATGAGTCTTTGTTCTGATTTAATAGGGACTTGCAACTTGCTGAGAAGTGCAAGATGCTTCATTTAGGACAAATTAAACCTAGAAATGGAATACAGGCCTAATGGCATTCTTCTGAAAAAAATCAGAGGAAAGAGACTTGGGAATTAACATTTCAGATTACTTGAATGTAGGCAAGCTATGCAGTAACGAGCCATTGGCATCAGGAAGAGAGAGGTACTAATGCCACTCTAAAGGTCATTTGTAGGGCCTCACTGTTTATAGCTCTGGAGACCACATCTCCAGTAGGACATTAATAAATTGGAGGAAATTTAACAGAGCCACAAAAACGGTACAGAGAATTCATGCCACAGAGTACCAAGACAGACTCAAAGAACCTAATAAGTATACCTTGGAATAAGGGAGAGAGGGGGCAAGATTACAAGATTTAACACAGTTCAGGAGGTAAGGATTTCCCAGAAAAAGTGGAATAGTGAAACAATGGATCCTGATCTAAATTTAGAGGGTGGAATATTCTGAAATATTGTTTACAAGTACTGTCTTATGGAATGGATGATTGACTCATAAAATAATCTCCCATCAGAGGTGGTAGGGACACATACAGTTAGGGGATTCAAAAATATCTGGAATAAACGTGTCTGTCCTGAGAAACATTTTAACTTTTATAGGGAAATGGGCAGACTAGATGGTCCAAATGCTATTTAATTTATTTGCCATCAAAATCTATATTACCTAACACATGGGTGTACAGGAGCAATTGAGGCATGGAGCTAAACATAAACAAATTATTTGCACCCACTACATGTCCAGTAAACCTGCACTTGCTTATCTTTCTCCCCATCATTATCGCTATCTTATTATTAACTTGCTCAAGACTTTATTGTGGTACTTCCTTTAAATGAGACTGGGTAGATTTCTCTGTCATTGTAAAAGTAAGCATACTTCTCTTACAATATATGACCAAATGGAACAAATAAACAGTGCCAATATCCCAAATGTTTTAATGAGGAGTTTGTTATATCAGTATATAAATATATTCTATGCTTTTGTTTTATTGGTTTGTGAAACACCATTGTAAAATTTGTTGATACCAGTTAGTGAATTCTTACAGTTTCTATCTCCGTAATAATATTTGTTCTTTTATATGTACAGGTCTTTGGGGTGCATCCTATATGAAATGTGCACTCTCACGCGAGCCTTTGATGCACCCAGCTGGATAAAGCTTGTGTCTCTGATTGTGGAAGGTCCGAGCCCCTCACTCTCCTCACAGTATTCTGAAGAGCTCAACAAAATCCTTCAACGGTGAGAAAGGCTTCTAGTCTAAGTAGGGTAACCTTGTGACGCATGTGTGCCAAGACAGTTCTGTGTTTTAAACGTGTGTAACTTGTCTCCCAACAACTTCCCAGATGTCACCCAGCAACTTCTTTCAGGGAAAGTCCAGAATCCAGAGCCCATAATTCTAAACATATCAGAGAGAATTGCCAATTGACTAATGTGCTAATGTTACAGAAAGTGACACCTGTGCTAGGATATTTTTACTATTGTTATAATACAAGAAATCTCCTTGAAGAGTTCTAAAAACTAGTGAACTAAGCCTTACATTTTTTTCGTTCACTAATGCATTGGGCTTGGCTGCAAATTTCTTATAGCCAAACACAGAAATCACTATTACAACAATGAATGGGCAGTTCTCCCTGTAGTCTTTAGAACTGAGTGGTTCTCTGGGAAAGGTGCATGTTGTACTATGAAACCCTGTGACATCAACTTTGGTATGCAGGGCCATGGGATGTCACTTAATACTACATGCACAACTATATTACAGAAGAGGAGAAATACTCAAGTGTTGCCTTGGCAGTCTTCATGAATACCGTAATAGAAATATGGTCACCCTAATGATGACGGTTGAGGCAAGTAGCTAGTAGTAATCCTAATCTTAATGACCGCCTCTGAATTTTGCCCTTTTGCCTTTGCTCAAGAAATATAAAGAGGAGAGGGGGGAAAAGTGCACAATACCACCTTGGGGGTTATGCATTAAGGCAGGGCTTATCATTTTAAGTCCTTTGCTACTAGCCAGACCTGAAAAGTTACTCGCCATTGCAAGCCAAAACATACCCACCAGGTCTGAATTTCTACTCACCAGGGCTAAATTTTCACTTGCCATTGGCTAGTGGCAAGTGGAAATTTTGAGCCCTGCATTAAGGCATGATAAAGAGGTGATAAAAATCTTAGTGCACTGGCTCCACTGAAAAACAAAGGATATGGAGAACTGCTACCACTGGATAAGTCATCTCTGCTGTATCACATCTTTATCACACCTTAGTGCATCTCCCCTATGTGTACTAGCTGTAACAGGGATTGTTTGCTCATAGCACAGTGTTTTGAACACAAATACAGCCTATCAAAGTTAATTTACAAGGTGGTCTTGTGCACTTTCTCCCATCCCCTTTTATAGCTGTTGTTGGGTGGAAGGGACCATATCTCAGTTACTGGACTATGAGTACAATACAGATCAGAAGATGCCACTGGGATTAATCCTTTTTACTTTTTTAAATTATGTGCCATTTGAACATATTTCCTCTGGATAGGAGCATCTGTCAGATGTATTCCCCTTTGCATTCATGTAACAGGAAATTAAGAATGTCCACTAGTTTGCTGGTTCAATTCTCCAGGACTTTGATGATTATTGATCCTTCTTTTTATATTTGGTTGTTTTATTTCTTTGTAAAGAATTTTCAATATTCTTCTTGCAGCGGGCATGTTATAAATCTATAGCATATTTTGCCCACCTTATGCTATTAAAAACTCCTTCTACAGTTGAGTACATAGCACTGTTCTCACATTTCTATAGTCTATATTTTTTTCAAGAGATAACACCTTCAATCAGTCATGGATGTTGCAGCCATGGAGGCAGACATAACTGTTGTTGCTAGGACTACAAGGCTTCATACATTGCTCACTGCATGTGCCAATCTTATCCCTTTAATTATCAGAGGGGCGTGTAATGCATTGTGCATCCATCTGGTCCTTTATGGGTTAAGTAGGCTCATTTATTTTTCCTGCTACAGTATCAAAAAACTTCCAGGAAGTGTTATGTTACCCTCTATGGACTTCACATCCACTACTGTTTGAAGATGTCATCTCTTGAACAAAGGCACAAGGGAAAAATCCATTAATATCTTCCCTTATTCTAAGATTTAAGGCATGTATTACATACAGGTATATCCTCACCTCTTTTATTAACCCTTTCATGCCTAAAAAAGCAAATATCCCTTTATATTTACTGCCCAGCCCTGTGTATCGATCAACCAGGTTTCAGTAATACCTAGGGTATCCAAGGGTATCCAAACTTGGTCTTCCAGAGCTACCAACAGAGCATGTTTTCAGGATTTCCCTGAATGAGCACAGGTGGGCTATTTAAAGTGACAGAACAACTAATTAGTCCACCTGTGTTCCAACTAGGCTATCCTGAAAACATGCAATGTTCTTAGTGCTTGAGGACAAGGGCTGGCTAACTCTAGAAGATCATGCTGCTCCTTCATTGCAATCAGTTCCAGTTCCAGTTTCCCCATTTTACCAGACAAACTAAGATAATTTGGAAGCATAAATTTCATGTTACTGCCATTCTGAAGATGTGCATTCTTTAAAAGCGTGACTGGCAGTTAGGGACCACAGGGTGTTTATTTTTATTTTTTTGCCCAGTGGATTCAGGGGTCCCCAAACAGCGTGCAGCCATGTGGGGACCCCTGAATTCCATGATGTGCCAGGATCATCATGGGCATACCTGGGAACTTCTTGGTCTTAGCTCCCCTGAGGGGAGCCCTGTGATGCTGATGAGGTGAGAGAAATGATGTGATTCGCGTCATAAAATAATCACGAGGGGGGGGGGGCAGGACTTAAAAAAAAAAATTAGCTAGAATAGCCTGGGGAAGGAGGAGAAGAGGCTGGGGAAATGGGAAGAACTCAGTAGGAGGAGCGGATGTGGGCAGAGTTTCATCAGAAACTACCCACATCTGGAGATTCAGACTCTGCCCGGTAATTCAGTCAAAACTGGAGTCTCCGGGGCAAAACCGGAGAGTTCCCAGCTATGATCATGGGTCCTTAACACAAGTTTTCCTATGACGGTCCTGGCACGTTATGGGTCCTTAAGGAGTTAGGAACCAATGTATTTTGAGACGGTGTATTAGAGGATGTAATAAAACTAGATTGGCTGAAGAGTGGATGAGAGTGGCAGAGGGGTACACAACACATTGCAAAGTAATGTGTTGTGTACCCCTCTGGCATTCAAAGGGTTAAGAAATGTGGTGCCATTCTGGAGCAAGCCAACTGCTCCATAGAAAACAAAAAATCACAAACTTGCCATTTATTTAAATTGGACTTCTTGAATGCTGGAGAGGTCTCCAGTGCATTATGAAGCAAGAAACTGGAAAAATATATCATTCAATGGGTTAAAATCCCAGTTTAAGTAAATTGCAATTTTTATTTGCTCCCTGCATTTGGTACATTTGGTTTGCGCCAAAATTTCACCACTTCTCAATAATGAGTCTCACTGAGTAGAAACAGACATGGACTGGAGGACTGGAAGGTGTAGGTGTGTCGAGATGTTTGATTGTCATATCAAACCTGAAGTCTGACAGCTGTGGAGGGAGATCTGACCAATCAAATGTTCTCTTTTGACTTTTGTTATTTTTATTGCTTTGTGAAACTCCTGTAAATGCAGTGTGTTATTACACATATATCCGAGCCACAGTCCCACAGGGAGGATTTGTGTATACACAGGAAAATTTCTGCCTGATCCTCACACTCTGCATGAATCACATGCATCTCTGTGGTTCCCAGACCAGCTGGGACATGAAAGAGATATGAGAAAGACTAACCCCCAATTGCCATTAATAATTCTGTGATTGTCATGCTTTACAGTGGCTTTTGGGTGTCTCAGATTCTCAGTGGGTTAAATTGATCTTGGTTAGGAAGAGTGATATCCTGCAAGGAAAAGATCCCTAACAGGGATTTCTGCATTCATCTGCATATTGCATGATATCAACAGAATTAACCCTTTGAGTGCCAGGGGCATTTAAAAGGTTAATGGACTATATGCGCAAACAAAGGAGGAGCAATTTTGGGACAAACCCTATAAGGGACAAATTAAAACTTCTAACATTGATTAAATAGAGCTTTAAACCCCTTTAATACTCTAGATGTCTCAAGTGAAGTTCTTTGCAAAATCCCCATTGTATTCAACTGGAATGTTTACTTGTCTCTATGGTTCCATTGGTTTGCCCCAGAATTGCACTTCTTTTACTTTGTTTTTGTGTCACCAGGGTTTTTTGTTTAATCTAGAGCAGGAGTGAGCAATTTGTGTTTCTCTATCTTTTGATAGATTACAATTATTATCAATCTCAGCTGACTCTTAACTGACTAAGGACTGTGGGACACTGGATGGAGAACAAAGAGTTTATTTTCAGTTAGTTTAGATTAGGCTTTACTGCTTCCCAGTAGAGATGGGTGAATTTTTTGCCTAAAGTGAAACAAGCAAAAACTAGCACTTCATGCCAATCTGCAAATTTTTAACAAAGGGTATAGATTTTTCCCTTTTATACACCTAGCTCATTGCACAGAAATTATTAGTAAGACTGAATTTCGCTACCACAAAGCAAGTTTCCCTTCTTTTCTCTCAGGTATAGTATAAAAGGAGTGTCAGGTTCCCAAAGCATGTAATTCTGTTTTTATGAGATTAAAAAGCACCATTTGTTTTTGCTATTTATGATAGGCAAATAAAGCAAAGTTGGAATGTAATTTAGGCCAATACATCACATAAATGAGTTTGGTTGTGTGCTTCATTGTTTAATAATGTCCAGCAAATGTACTAGGGGCAGGGGTAATGCAAAAGGAGTAGGAGCAGTGCTCCCTTATAGTAAAGTGGTATTCCAAAAACTGACTGCAGCCCTACTTACTGCAGGGTGTTCCATAAACAATGATAATCCTTCTCCTCCTGAGTAGGCTGTTTCCCAAAGTCACATAAAAAGCTCCACCACAACTAATAATAGTAATAAAAATCTAAGAATACTGAAGATGATGAGCTGCATTCTAGCATTGATGGAATAATGGCAAAATGTGTAGCAATTCTACCAACTACTGTGCCTTACAGTGAGAGTAAAAACACCAGTCCTCAAAGTAGTGTTGAAAATCTCAAAAGTAATTGTTTGAGATTTCAAAAACACAGAGGAATATAAAAGTAGTAGGAAAGAAGTGGTGGGCAGTGCTGAGGATTACCTAATTATTGATGAGGATGTTGGTCTAGAATATATCCCTCCAGCATCCTCCTCTTTTTAAGATACAGATCAAGTTGAGAGAGAGAAAGGTGGTGACATGGACAGAAAATTAGCTGAAAGGCAAAGGCTCAGGCTCAGTTTCACACCACCAAAAAGGAGCACTGTGCCTATTTATAAAGTGTTTGAGAAATCAGTTTAGAAAGTCTGACTCTGGACAAGTAAAGATGCCAGTCATCATCACTGGTAGGGCTGGGCGTAAAGTTCAGTTTTGTTCCCATGGGAAAGTTTGCAGAAAACTTGTTTTTTTTTCTGCTTTTTCCAAAGGAATATTCACCCATAGATAAACTCATAGATTGTCCTCTGTTTCACTAAGACCACAGAACATTTTGAGAGAATGGTCCCATTTCCCACCTATGTTATTCAATGGGGCAAAACTTCCCACTCACATATTATATTAACTCATAATTTCCCAAAATGCAATGTGGTGTATTTTAGGAAAAAGAAGAGTGGCAGGAGATACGGAGAGAGAGAGAGAGAAATAAACACATTTAAAACAAATATTAAAATAAAATAAAGTGGTTACTGGTTCATAGTACTGGCTGACACTATGACCGCCACCACTGTTTAAAAAAAAAAAAAAAAAGAGAGAATCTGGATGGACTCTGAGGCCTGTGAGAGAAGGAGGAGGAAGTTATTAGCAGTGGCAACATCAGTCCCAAAGGGACTGGGAGCCCACATTCCCTAGATCAAATGATGGCCAGTCCCCAAGATTGTCCCTTGGGATCTAGGGGAGGTTGAGGTTGAAGGGGAAGTCAGCAATACCAGAGCTCAAGGGAACCTACATTCTCCTAACCCTGTGATTCTCATTCACCTCACATTGTCCCTCTAGGGAATTATTATGAAGAAGGAATAACTGGATAGCAGTATGAGCAGCAGCACACGTCAGCACATCATCAAACGGTCCCATTTCTATACAGCAGCAAGAGACTGGTGGTGGGGGTTACAGTGAGGGTGATGGTGGAGCAGCTGGTGGGGAAGAGAGCATGAAGGGGGTTTAGGTGGAAAGTGAAAAGGAATGGAAGAAAGAGATGCAAATGGGGGTTAGCATCAGCCCACCACCAGAAGTGATGTTGTAGTGTTTGTTGCTGCTACAATTCCTGCAGCTGTTGTTAGAGCAGACAATCATCTGTCTCAGCAGAAGTATGGTGATGAGAGGGCTAGTTTGCCACAGACCAACTTGGCCAACATGGAACTGGCTTCTTCAAACAGTGAAATGGGATCAGGATCTGCTCCACTTGCTCCCAATACTCCTGGTCCTAGCTCCAGTGAGCTAGTGAGCAGCACCTGCCCCAGCTAGTGAAGGTGATTCTGGAGAAGAAATATCAAGAGTCATAATCCTTTATTCAATAATATGTAAATTATACATCCATTATACATTGTATGTTCTTCTAAAATGGCTATGATTTACATAATATTTCCATTATCATTTATGTTATTTTGCTGTTATTCGTGAAGTAATGTATAATATTTTTTTATGACAAGGATGCGGCTGGTTATTGGCCGACACAATTGAGCCCCGACCCAGTTGTCGGTTTTGGTGCCGGTCTGTAATTGGTCATATCTTAAGTGGAGTGACAGATTCATTCCACCAGTGTTACTTTGCCATTAAGTAATTAATTGGGGTGCACTGGGGCGGCGGCTTCTTTTGTATGTTGGGAATGGGATGCTCTGGTTGATATTGCTGCTCCTGGTATAAACCCTTTGCTGACTTCTTGTTCACTATGCTTTCTAGCATTTTTTCTCTCTCTCATCAACCACAATGCAACTCTCCACTCGATCTATAGGCATATCTTTATATTCTTTTACATAATACGATTCCTCAGAGAGAGATGCTGCTGATCATGACTCCATGTTGTGACAAACTGTTCACACTTCACACAATTTGGAAATGTTGTGTTTAAAGTGAGTGTCCAGCAAAATGGCATGAATGTATTCCTCATTACATTTAATGAACACTATGAGAGGATCTTTCTCAAAGCATGCTAACATGTTCTTGACCAGCTGGTGAATGTATGTGTTGTCAATATGTTAAGATTCTACAGCCATACTCCTCAGTTTTTTCTGCAATAAATATATCAGTGGAATAATTTAGCTAATTCCAGACCCTATTCGACTAACCAGCATGGTCACCTCTTCAAAAGGTATCAGCAGCTCACACACATCCCACATTTGTTGCCATTGTCCAGGCTCTGTCCAAAGCCTTCCAGTTTTGTATTGCATACTCGCTAATGGCCTTATCCTGCTCATACAAATGCTCTAGCATATACAAAGTGGAATTCCAACAGGTAAGAACCTCCATTTTCAGCTGGCGATGGGGCAGGTTGTATGCTATGTAATGCCTTGCATGCACTGTAGGAGTGGCTAAAATTGACACATATGTTGTGGACAATACTCAGCATATCTCTCAGGGTTTCAGATACTGCCAGGAATTTGGTCCCAACTAAATTTAACACATGAGAGCGTACGGATCCTGACCTGGTTGGACATGAGGAGCAGTTCCATGTAAGACAGCAGGCATGCGAGGGAACCAGATCGCATTACAGCAGAGGTGTAGCGCTGAAGCTGCATGAATCACCAGGAGGGAGAGGATGGGTACGGGTCAACTCCTGGAGAGAGAGCTCCAATTGCCCAGAAGGAAGAGAGACCAGCCACCTCCCAACTTCTAAACACCCCTCTGTTTAGCTCCAGGGCAAACTCCAGGTTGCCAAATATCCCCAGAGTGAGAGAGCGGTAAGGTGGCAATCCCCGACATTTTCCCAAGCACCGTCACAGATCTGGCATATGTCTCAGGATCACAAAGAGACTTACATCTCGGGGGAACCAACGTCTCTGACATGAACAGAAGCTGCATGGGTGATATAACATCATGTGGAAGGAGAGCAATACGCTCTCAGTCCAGTCCTGATGAGGGGCTCATGAAGTCTGCAATCTTGACCAAATAAAACTGAGGCATTTTAGAAGTTCGACAGGTCCGGAAAGCTGTCCTCCTAGTGTATTTCTCAAATCAAAGTTGCCTATTGCATCAGATTGTGCCCTATACAAAGCTAAAGATTGAACCTTGCAGGTGCAGAAGGTGAATTGGAAGAGCCTGAAACTCTTGGGGAGAGTGACCATTTTAATCACATTAATACGGCCAAACCAAGATAGCTGAAGCCCTTTCCAGGATTCCATGTCAGCCTTCACCTTCTCGGCAAATAATTGGAAGTTATGACAAAATAAATCCAAAACTCGGGGGGAGATAGGGACACCTAGATATGTAATATAGATGAAGGAATCCTGTGCTGTCCCATACGTCTGCTACATGGACAGATACTCTCTTAACCCTTAATAGCTGTGACAGCAGTCTCCCAGACTTATTGCCCTGAAGATATGCCTGATAATTGTGGCACACATAAGATTTAAAGGAGGCACTTTACATATGCAGAGCAATATCTCAGCATTATTGCCTCAATTCCTGGCCCTCAGTAGGTGACAGTGAGGTATTATGATGTGCTTCCAGGCACTTTAGTTTGGCTAACATGTCTTCCAGAGTTTTCAACCTCTCCTCTTTCTTATGAGATCCAATTCAAATAAATTCCCCTCTGATCGCTACCTTGTTAGCTTCCCAAACTACTGGCACGGAGGTCTCCCCATTCTGGTTCAAAGAAAAGTATTCCATCAACTTCTCTCTGATGTCTACCACCAATGCCACTGAAAGTGGAGGATTCCTGTGAGGGTCAGCGGGGTGGACCAGAAAGGTATTGTGGGAATAAAATGGTCCCAGGAAGTAAGAAAAGACATTCGGCAACAAGCAAAAAACTATACATGCAAGGGAATGAACGACCCACAGGAAGGGGCAGCCCGTGGGATAGCCATCCAGCAGGGAGCCAAGCAAGGGAAAAGAGGGACCCCACCCCCAGACCAGTGTCCGGAGAAAGATCCCCCCCTACGAACCCCCCAAAGGTCAGCCTGCCATGCTTTGTGTACCCCTCTGAGGCTGCTAAGAGCTGACTCAACCTCAAAAAAGCTCTGTATATCAACATAGCCTTGATGGATGGTGAGACACCAGAGGGCCCAGACTGCACAGAGAAGCCCAAGGCTCTGGCTCCCACATCACAGAACTCCACAATGCATGCCTGGGATCCCCAGCTCCCCCAGAGCCACTACATCCCCCACTAGGTACAAACATAGCATCTTGCCGCAATGACTGCCACCCCAAACAATCATAAAGACATCAAAGGTGGACTTCCAGAACATATCATAGTAGGGGCAGATTACTACGAGGCATCTTCTGCAGTCTGTGTCTTGGGACTCTTCATAATGGGTACACTGTGCTGTGGAAGAGGCTGAACCGAGACTGTGCCTTCCCCATCAGTAGAAATGCTTGGGTTCAAGAGCACCGGTGGGATCTGCAGGGTGGTACAAAACACATATGCCTTCTCCAATGATCTGATGTAGGCCGTGGTATCCTTATGCTGTAGTTTAAAAAGAGAACCCACACCTGTAGCAAATGTTGAGCTCCACGAGATGATCCAATAAGGGCTTTAGAGCTCTACAATGCTGATCTCTGTGTACCGACCCACACTGCCAGACTACTCTGCATCTTGTTCCTGCCTGTGTACCGACCTGGACTGCCTGACTACTCTGCATCTCGTTCCTGTTCTGTGTACCGACTCGGATTGGCTGACGTTCCTGCTCTGTGTACCGACCCTGCCCGACTGACGTTCCTGCTCTGTGTACCAACTTGGATTGGCTGACGTTCCTGCTCTGTGTACCGACCAGTCCCAGCTGGGCTCCTGTGGTTGCGTATCCCTCCTGCTGACGCCTTATCCGGTCTCCGGTTGGGGTTGTTCCAGGATCCTCTCTGTCTCCGGACAGTCTCTCTCTGCAGTCTAGTCTCCGTTGTTGTCGGTGTCGCCCAGGCGACATTACTGGTGTGTTCCTTCCATCCATGCACCACTACCCGCTGGACCGTTTCCTGCCATCCACGCTGAGTTTGGGTTCTCTGGGAGCCTCAGGCAGTCCACCTTATTGTGCAGTCGACTTTGGTCTGAGTGTTGTTAACCCTTCGGGGTGGGTGCCAGACACCAGCTATCCTTCCGTGCAGTCCCCAGTTGGGTGCCTTTCTGGGCTCATTGCTAGTCTCCGTTACTGCTACAGCAGTCCACAAGTTGCTCTGGTCTTCGTTACTGCTACAGCAGTCCACAAGTTGTTCTGGTTTCCGTTACTGCTACAGCAGTCCACAAGTTCCTCTGGTCTCCGTTACTGCTACGGCAGTCCACAAAGTTGCTCTGGTCTCCTTTGTCTGCTTGGGCGTTGCGCAATATTGTGCTCTCTCTTCAGATTGAGAGTCTTAAAGGGCCTCGCGCTATAAGTGCCTGTCAGTCCTCCCGGCATAATAGTAACCCATTCAGTGCTGCCTAACTTGAGTATCACACGAAAGTTACCTGACCTGTGTCAGTATATTGTATATTGTAAATTTGCATATACTGGACCCGTGTGGGTATACCTCATTGTAACCTGTCCTGTGTCTGTACTATATTGCTTATATATTACTGGACCCATGAGGGTTATTGTTATTGCGACTGTTCAATAAAACTGTGTTTTATCCAAACCTACTGTGTCTGAGTGTCAAACAAACCGTTACAGTATGTTATTACCTGTTGTCATGATCATTCAAACTGTAGAACAAATTGGTGATCGACTCCTGTTGTTCCACCACGTATTCTTCCATGGTATGTATCTATTCGTGGCAGCTCTCATTATCTGTTTCTAATGTGAGCACACATTGCCCATGCTGCGACACATCAGCTTTGATCTCAGCCAACTCCCTCTTGAATGTGGCTTTCATATCACTAAACATCTTGAATAGTTCAGCCATCAGTCAACTGAAGTTGTGCAGATACATGTGCTGGTTGCAAGACACTTCATCAGTGACGTCAGTGAAGTCTCCAGACACATTGTGGATGCGGCATCTACCAGAGCCCAACACATACCCACCTTTAGTAGTTTCTTGCGATGGGCGAGACCTTTCTTATGCTGATGTGTCAGAGTGTGTGCCAAGATTTTTTCTTCATTTGAAATAACTGCTAAGTCTTCTGCTGTACATGAGTATGACTCTGAGTTTGCCGAAGCCACCCCCACCATTTCCTCAAGTCAGGTTGTAAAACGATAACATTTCACAGTTCTTCTGCCATGTACTACCAACACACATACTGAGTTCTTGGGAAGTATGCCTGTGCAATGGCAAAGTTTCCAATATGTTGGCAGCTGACGCTGCCATATTCTTTTGTAGAAAACAGAGGTTTTAAAGAACTGATGTCATATGTTACACCCAGATGGCATATCCCAAGCCACAGTTATTTTTCAAGGTAGTCTGTGCCAGAGTTGTACAAGTAGGTGGATAGTGTGTTGGGCAAAGGGCTGCAAACCTCATACAGAGAGCAAATTCATCAGACAACAGATATGTGGACAGAGTACACACTGTATGACTGTCACTGATCACTGGGTCACCCTCCCACCACTGAGCAACAATAGCATGAAGCATCATGTGAAGGGTACAGCCAGTAATATCGCCTCTGGTTCTGGCAGTATTATTAAAGGACAGCAGGAGGGTAGTCCATACCATTGGCATGCCACTTGGTGCTTGTAGAGCTTTGAGAGACAATCCCACAAAGCCATATATGTATTAAATAAACTATAGCAGGTGACAGGTCATGAATTTAGTTGTCATTAGATTACTCTCAGAATCCCTCAGAGAGATGCTGAATTTCAACTGCAACATCCTAGCAGGTGGAATTCCACAATGTGCATGCTAGCTCATTTGTAGGAGCAGGATAATGCCAATAAGGCTATTGGTGAGTTTTCAGTGCAAAACTGCAAGGCTTTGGAGGGAGCATCTTTATCACTGATATATTTACTGCGGACAAAACTGAAGGGCAAGTTACAGTGCTTTTCGCAGGATCCTCGTGTAGTGTCCATTAATTACAATGAGGAGTCCATTCTTGCTACTTTGCTGGACCCTTGTTTGAACATAACATTTTCTGAATTTCTGCCAGTGAGTGATGAATTGTGCCAAGGCATGATTATCAACAACACCTCTATGAGGAATCCGATTCTGTCAAAGAATTTAAAGATATTCTTTTACATTGAGTGGAAGGTTGTATTGTGGTGGATGAGAGAAAGGTAAGTACAAAAAAAAAAACAGCAGATAGCATAATGTAAAAGAAGTCAGCAAATTTTTACCACCACTAGCAACAACATCAACAAGAACATCCCAACATATTTCTAAACCTGTCATTGTTATCACAGAAAGCAAATCAAGTGACTCGGGGTCATCATGCTAAGATCGGTGTAAGTGGCGGTGATGCTGTCATATCTCTATGGAACTCCCAGAGAACGTTATGGTAACTTATACACATGAACACAGTGAAAGGGATAGTATTGTCTAATTTAAAAAAGATTTAATCTTGTAGCCATTAAAAAATAAACTAAACAAAGCCAGTCCCATCTCTCAAACCTTTATGGTTTGTGTGATATTTGCAGCTAAAGTTCCCCCCTACCTCTCCTTTCCCTGTCGTCAGCGCTCTAGCTGACTGCAGGAGAATCTGTTCCCGAGACCAGCAGAGACTCTTCAGCAGAGATGAGATTGCGAGATATAAAAATAAATACTTAATTGGAACAGTCCACAAAGTGTGCCTGGTTTGCAAGCACACTTTGTAGACCGTTCCAATTATATCTTTTTCTATCTTGTGATCTCGGTTCTGCTGAAGAGCCTCCACTGGTAGGGATGGGTGAAAGTTGTCGCCGTGTTCACAAAAACCACGTTGTTATCTGCTTTTTCGTGGGAAGATCCGCTTTAAAACTAGCTCTTAACATTTTTGCATCTTTCTCCCATTGGCCAAAATCTTTCTCCATTTTTTCAATGACTAGAAAGTTTCCGCCCATTGATTTACATTGTTTTCACATTTACGCTATAAAAACGTGATGTATTCGTGGAAGGCAGACACAATAGAAGCAACTATTGAGCGAGATAGACATGCTGTGCTGTTCTGCTGTGATATTTTGTCAAAATTGAGGCAGGAGAGGCTCATAGTGACTGCTGTCACTATGAGCAGGGTGAAAAATGACCAATGGAGGAGCTGGAAGACCCTTATGTGTCCACTGAGTCTGAGGAGGAGGAGGAAGAAGGGACCACTACTGAACCAATGCTGTCCAGTCCCTCTAAATCAGTGGTTCTCAACTCCTGTCCTCAGGACCCACTAACAGGCCGGGATTTGATGATTTCCTTGTTAGAGCACAGGTGAGTTAATCAATGTGAATGAGCCTCTGATCACCACACCTGTGCTGTAGCAGAGAAATCCCTAAGTCCTGGCCTATTAGTGGGTCCTGAGGACCACTGCTCTAAATCACCCCAAGGGATCTTGGGGAATTTAATGGGAAGGGAGGGAGAAAAGGGAATGGGAAGGGAGAGAGAAAAGGGAAGGGAGCAAGAAAAGGGAATGGGAAAGGAGGGAGAAAAGGGTAGTACTAGTGAGAGCAGGACAGGTCAGCTGCCTGTGCCTGCTGCTAGGCATGCTTCCTCTGCTGACACCATTGCTGCCCGTGTTGAAACCAGTGCGGTGCCTGCTGCCAGCGTTGAACCTTCTGCCACCAGTGTTGAAGCTGCTGCCACCAGTGCTGAATCTGCTAGTGTGTCTTGTAATACTCAGGAGGGGAGAAGGAGAAGATGATGCCAAGTGTGACAGCAGGGGACCCTCTGTTACATTGCTCGTCACCTCCTCCAAGCAGCAGTGAGATGTCTGTAACAGAACAGCAGCACGTAGGGACTAGTGGTGGTGGTGGTGATGATGATGGTGGAGAAGCTGGGGTGGAAGAGACATTGATGGCCTTTTTAGCAGAAATTGAGAAGGAATGGGAGACAGGGATGAGGAGGGGAATCACCACCACCACTAACAATAAGCTTTTGGAATTTGTGAAATTTGCAACTGCTCTAATTCCTGCTGCTTCTGAGATGCAAGGGCAGCAGGATGCTGAGGAGTAGGGGTGCACCGAAATGAAAATTTTGAACCGAAACCGAAACGTCAGGATGCACTTGGCCGAAAACCGAAACCGAAAATGACTTTAATGCATATTTTAAAACCGTAACCCTGACTTTTAAAAAGTTTTCATAAACTTAGCCTGTTATATTATGTTTTTGTTTGTAAAAAGGAAAAAAAATATTTTGGCCAGGGTTGGGCAAACATAAGAATCTCATTTCTGGTAGTGGAGAAATGAGATTCTTATGACTGCCCAGCAATGGCCAAGATGTTTCTATTTTACAAACAAAAACAAGTTTTACAAGATAATTTTGTCAAAACTGGTTCAAAGTCAGAGATAGGGTTTTAAAATATGCATTATGAATGTATTTAAACCTTGACTTTGAAAAAGGTTTTTATAAAATTATCCTTTTACATCTAGTGTGGCTTTTTAGTATTATTATTTATTTTTTCTATAGCTTTTAGTTCTTCTAAACATTTTTGGTATTTTGGATGTGTATTACCAATACCTCTTCTATGGTCCAGCAGAGGAATGCAGGCTGGGCATCAACAGCAGCCACTCAGGGTCTCCTGTCACTCTCGGCACGGAAAATGTCCAAAAGCAGCAGCAGGGAAGCACTGTGGTAACAGCTTACCACTAGTGATGAGCGAGCATGCTCGGCCGAAGCTCGGTTCGGCTCGAGCATCGCTCTGCTCGGCACATGGCGGTACTCGTACGAGTACCGCATGTGCTCGCCCGCCATGTTCGGGTCTCCTCCCCGCACGTTTCGCGGCTGCTGCGCAGCCAATAAACGTGCGGGGAGGCTCTGACATCAGTGTAATGCTAGCAGCCATGTTGGCTGCTGGCATTACACTGATTGGCTGGCCAGAACCCGTGATCGGGTGCTGTATAGCACCCGACGCGCGAGTTCGGCTCATTCTTAGCCAGGGAGAGATGCGATCAGGCAGGGAAAGTCAGTGTAGGGAGAATAAATTTGTTGGAACTCTTTCAAGACCCAAAAGTCCTTTTTAGGACTGTTGTGTGTGGGGGCAGCATTTATATTTTGTTTGGGGGGGCACAATTTCTTTTTTTTTGTGGGGGGGGATATTTATAAGGTGACATTGTACTAGGTGCACAGGGACAAATATTTCACAGTGCAGTGACAAGGTGACATATTCTGTTAGGTGCACAGGGCCAATTATTTTACAACGCAGCGACAAAAAGGGCCATTTTAAACGTGTGCCTAGCCATAGATTATTGTCACATTCTGTTTAGTGTGCAAATTCACAAATTAACGTCACATATTCCGTTCACTGTGCCTAGCCGCAGATTAGCGTCACATTCTGTTTCGTGTGCCTAGCCGCAGATTAGCGTCACATTCTGTTTCGTGTGCCTAGCCGCAGATTAGCGTCACATATTGTTTAGTGTGCAAATTCACAAATTAACGTCACATATTGTTTAGTGTGCAAATTCACAAATTAACGTCACATATTCCGTTCACTGTGCCTAGCCGCAGATTAGCGTCACATTCTGTTTCGTGTGCCTAGCCGCAGATTAGCGTCACATTCTGTTTCGTGTGCCTAGCCGCAGATTAGCGTCACATATTGTTTAGTGTGCAAATTCACAAATTAACGTCACATATTGTTTAGTGTGCAAATTCACAAATTAACGTCACATATTCCGTTCACTGTGCCTAGCCGCAGATTAGCGTCACATTCTGTTTCGTGTGCCTAGCCGCAGATTAGCGTCACATATTGTTTAGTGTGCAAATTCACAAATTAACGTCACATATTGTTTAGTGTGCAAATTCACAAATTAACGTCACATATTCCGTTCACTGTGCCTAACCGCAGATTAGCGTCACATTCTGTTTCGTGTGCCTAGCCGCAGATTAGCGTCACATTCTGTTTCGTGTGCCTAGCCGCAGATTAGCGTCACATATTGTTTAGTGTGCAAATTCACAAATTAACATCACATATTGTTTAGTGTGCAAATTCACAAATTAACGTCACATATTCCGTTCACTGTGCCTAGCCGCAGATTAGCGTCACATTCTGTTTCGTGTGCCTAGCCGCAGATTAGCGTCACATATTGTTTAGTGTGCAAATTCACAAATTAACGTCACATATTCCGTTCACTGTGCCTAGCCGCAGATTAGCGTCACATTCTGTTTCGTGTGCCTAGCCGCAGATTAGCGTCACATTCTGTTTCGTGTGCCTAGCCGCAGATTACCGGCATATATTCCGTTTAATATGAAGAAGGCGGGTAAAAAGGGACGGGGAAGTGGACGTGATCCTGATAGTTCAGGGCGCGGGTCAGGACGCGTAGAAACTGTGCCTGGTGCCAGAGCACAAGACAGAAAGACATCCACCATACCTAGCTTCATGTCTCAGTTTACAGGGCGTCGCAGGACATCACTCTCGAGGTCAGACCACTGCGAACAGGTGGTCGGTTGGATTTCAGCTGATACTGCTTCCAGTCGGTTAAGCACCACCCTGTCTTCCACCGAGTCCACTCTCACTAGCCAAGAGTCTGGTCAACATAATCCTCACCCTGATCATCCTTCCTCCCACCATAGAGGGTCTGGCCAAAGAAGTGATCCCACACTGGGATATAGTGAGGAGCTCGTCTCATCACCAATCCTTGATTTGAACCTCTCTCCAAGCACGCTTGCAGAGGAACATGATTCACAACCTCTAGAGGGTACCCAATCACAAGAAGATGACAGAGGGGAACGGCATTTAAAGGGATAGTAATACTTCATTTTAACTTTATTTTATTTTGTAGGCATTAAAAAAACATGAAGAATGATATAAGTCTTATCTCTGAAACCTTTATGGTTTAAGAGATATTCACAAACAAAGTTTCCCCCCCCTGTTCAGCCAGATCAGAAGGGAGATGCCCAGATAGACTGCAGAGAGGGACAATCTTCAATTAAGATAATGGAAAAAGCTGAAAACCTTGTCAAGGAGGGAAGGGCTTTCATTGTTTTCATACAAAGAAAATTGTCCCCTTCTGTTATCTGTACTGTCATACAACCAGACTCACATCTGAGAAGAGATAGCTTACACTAGGTAAAAGGGGCGGGGAGGGGAACTTTGCTTGTGAATATCTCATAAACCATAAAGGTTTGAGAGATAAGACTTATATCATTCTTCATGTTTTTTTAACGCCTACAAAATAAAATAAAGTTAAAACGAAGTGTTACTATCCCTTTAAGGTCAAAGGAAGTGGATGATGATGATGAGACACAGTTGCCATCAAATCAACCACAATTACTGTCTCAAGACCTTGATGAGGAGGATGATACACAGTTGTCAATGACTGAGGATGTGGTGGGATCAAGAAATGAGGAGGATGATACACAGTTGTCAATGACTGAGGATGTGGTGGGATCAAGAAATGAGGAGGATGATCAGAGTGAGGAAGTGGAGGAGGACTTGGTGGACGATGAGGTCACTGACCCCACCTGGGAAGGTGGAGAGCCGAGCGATGACAGCAGTCCTGAGGGTGAGCCATCTGCAGCACCGCAACAGGCTGGAAGAGGCAGTGGTGTGGCTAAAGAAAGAAGGCGGACCGCACCAAACCGGCCCGCAAATGTTCCACTGAGCACCCCCTTGCGTAAATCTCCCTTGCCAAGGGCTAGGTGTTCCGCGGTATGGCGTTTTTTTAAGGAAAGTGCGGACGACAAAAAAATTGTAGTTTGCAACCTGTGCCACACCAGAA
Organism: Rhinophrynus dorsalis; assembly: GCA_037306005.1. NCBI lineage: Eukaryota > Metazoa > Chordata > Amphibia > Anura > Rhinophrynidae > Rhinophrynus > Rhinophrynus dorsalis. The sequence continues at coordinate 366,362,009 of CM074722.1, read as the reverse complement.
TGAGCCGAGGCATGAACACTAGAAACCTCACCACCACCAGCATGATCCGACACATGGCATCCAAGCACCGTAATAAGTGGGAGGAACGCCCGGATCGCCAATCTGTGTCTGCAGGCCACACCACTGCCTCCTCTTCCCCTGTTTTCGGTGCCGGCCAATCGCCTGTCGAAGGCGCAGGCCCGCATACCTCCCGCCCTGCACCTGTACCATCTGAAGCACCATCAGCGACCACATCCACTTCCCTGTCCCAGCGCAGCGTCCAAATGTCGTTACCCCAGGCATTTGAGCGCAAGCGAAAATACCCAGCCACCCACCCACAGGCCATAGCACTAACCTCACACCTTTCCAAATTACTGGCCATCGAAATGCTGCCATTTAGGCTTGTGGACACTGAGTCCTTCCGCAGCCTGATGGCAGCAGCTGTCAGTCGGTACGCAGTCCCCAGCCGCCACTACTTTTCCCGGTGTGCCATCCCCGCCTTACACCACCATGTGTCCCTTAACATCACCCGTGCCCTGACCAACGCAGTTACTGGGAAGGTCCACTTAACGACTGACACATGGACAAGTTCTTGTGGCCAGGGACGCTACATTTCCCTGACGGCACACTGGGTGAATGTCGTGGAGGCTGGGAGCGACTCGGACCCTGGGATGGCACAGGTGCTACCCACGCCGAGGATTGCGGGCCCTACCTCCATCAGGGTTTCCGCCAGCACCTACGTTATTGGCTCCTCCTCCTCCGTTTCCACCTCCGAATTCTCTGCGCGCAGCGCCACTCACCCATCAGCCGGTAGCTGGAAGCAGTGTAGCACTGCAGTGGGGAAGCGTCAACAGGCCGTGCTGAAGCTGATCTGCCTTGAGGACAAACAGCACACGGCCTCAGAGCTGTTGCAGGGGATTAGTCACCAGACCGAGCAGTGGCTCTCGCCACTCAACCTGCAACCAGGCATGGTTGTGTGTGATAATGGGCGTAACTTGGTGGCGGCTTTGGAGCTCGGCAAGCTCACACACGTACCATGCCTAGCGCATGTATTTAATTTAGTGGTTCAGCGATTTCTAAAAACCTACCCCAATTTGCATGATCTCTTGACCAAGGTGTGCCACGTGTGTGCACATTTCCGTAAGTCATCTACAGCTTCAGCCGGCCTGTTGAAGCTGCAGCAGCGCTTACAATTGCCAGCTCACCGGCTGCTGTGTGACGTGAGCACGCGCTGGAACTCCACCTTCCACATGTTGGCCCGGCTTTGTGAGCAGCAGAGGGCAGTAGTGGAGTACCAGCTGTTACACGGTCGTCGCCTCTCCGTTCAACTTCCTCTAATCAGAAGTGAGGAGTGGGAATGGATGTCAGACCTCTGTGAGGTTTTACACAATTTTGAGGAATCGACACAGATGGTGAGCGGCGATAACGCTATTATCAGTGTAACCATCCCACTTCTGTGTCTACTGAAACGCTCGCTGCTCACAATTCAAACCGACGCTTTGCATGTGGAAGAGGTGGAAATGGGGGAGGAAGAGCTTACACAAGGTGATAGCCAGAGCACCCTCACTTCGTCTTCTCAGCAACAATTGGAGGAGGCGGAGGAGGAGGAGGAGGAGGAAGACACGGTTGCCTCCGCTACAGAGGGTAGCCATGGAACTTTATTTCCATCTCTTCAGCGTGGGTGGGCAGAAGAGGAGGAAGAGGATGAGGAGATTGAGAGTCATCCTCCTGGTGAGGACAGCGAAATCTTACCTGTTGGTACTCTGGCACACATGGCTGACTTTATGTTAGGCTGCCTTTCCCGTGACCCACGCGTTATACGCATTTTAGACAACACGGATTACTGGGTGTTCACCCTTCTGGACCCCCGCTACAAAGAGAATTTCTCATCTCTCATTCCTCCGGTGGAGAGGACAAGCAAAATGGTGCAATACCAGAAGGTTCTTGTTGAAAAATTGCTCCAAAATTTTCCATCTGACAACGCTGTCGGCAGAGTACGTGCTACCTTGGCCAACCGAGAAGGGGAGAAAAGGGGAGCACACAGCAGTTCCGACAAAGGCAGGGCAACACTCTCCAAGGCGTGGGACACCTTCATGACACCCCGCCAGCACCCTCACCCTGATGCGCAGCCTAGTGTCACAAGGAGGGAAAAGTTTTGGAAGATGGTGAAGGAGACGTAGCAGACCGTGTCAGCGTCCTCAATGATCCCTCTGTGCCTTACAACTACTGGGTGTCCAAGCTGGACACGTGGTATGAACTGGCACTCTACGCCTTGGAGGTGCTGGCCTGCCCTGCCGCCAGCGTTCTGTCTGAGCGGGTATTTAGTGCTGCTGGTGGCATCATAACAGATAAGCGTATCCGCCTTTCCACCGAAAATGCTGATAGGTTGACACTTATAAAAATGAACAAGGCCTGGATTTCCCCTGACTTCTCCACTCCACTGGAGGAAAGCCCCGGGTGAACATAAAGTCACTTTAGATATGTTATTTACAATGATGGGAATACTCTGTATTCCCATTCACCCCTTCCACCCAAAAAACGGGTATATGGTTGACTCTTAATCTTCTCATCCTCCTCCTCCTCTTCCATATACCCTGTGATATAATTTTTATATAGGGCCAGCTCACCAGCGGGCCCTGTGATATAATTTTTATATAGGGCCAGCTCACCAGCGGGCCCTGTTTGACAATTTTTGTATAGGTCAGCTCACCAGCGGGCCTTCTCATATAATGTTTTATTGGGTCAGCTCTCTAGCGGGCCCTCTCATATAATGTTTTATAGCGTCAGCTCACTAGCGGGCCTTCGCATATAATGTTTAGGATGGTCAGCTCCGCAGCAGACCCTCACCCATAATGTTTTAGATGGTCGGCTCAGCAGCAGACCCTCATTCCTAATGTTTTAGATGGTCAGCTTAGCGGCATGCCCTCGCCCCTAATGTTTTAGAGGGTGACCAGCAGGCCATTAATCCTAATTTTTCAAGGGTGTGTATGATGCCCTCCTTTATGTGTAATAAAGGGTGTATTGGAGTGACATTGCAGTCTAATTTTTGGCAGCCCTTTCACTTAGTGCATAGGCTTTATGAGTGTTGGACCACTACCTGAACTATTGTACCACTATGTGAATGAGGCCCTCCATTTTGTGATATACAGGTTGTATCGGAGTGCCTCAGGTCCTCCCATTGAATTAAATACGGCTGGGGTGTTCGACAGAGCAGAAGGTAGTTCTTGGCTTCATCCACTAAGTCACTTCGTCACTTTTACTCAATGGATCAGACCCCACTATTCCGACTATAAATTTTGGACTTAACAAGGGCAAACGGACATGTTGTAAAACCTGTGGTAGCTGCGGCCTCCGTTCCTGAATGCTGTACCTTACCCGGGCCATAACCACGTTGAACACCTGCTTTACTCTGCGCACGTTTCCCTCTTAATCATGGCCCCAGTTCCGAAAAATCGATGAAATTTTTTGCAGAATTTGCAGATGATATACAAGTAAATATACAGCAAATACTGTTTGGTAACAATTTTTCGCCTAAAGTCGTTTTTATCTTCCTTTTTTGTGTGTTTTACGGTCAGTCTGTAAAAATGGCGTACTACGGGCGAAACATCGTTCCCAGCAGCGACGTTGGAGTCCAAGATGCATCCAGACATCCTCCCTATGCTGTCCCTGAACCATTTCTGTGGTGTTTCCATCATTTTCTGACCTTTTCCTATGAACCAGGCACCCTCCCCTCATCAGAGCAGGGGGTGCCTGGTGTAATGCTCGAGTCCTCCCATTGACTTCAATGGGGCTCGGGTGCTCGGCCGAGCACTCGAACCTCCGGGGGCGCTCGGCCAGAGCACCCGAACACCCGAGCATCGGGGCGCTCGATCATCACTACTTACCACCTAGCTGTTTTTTTTGTGTCTGTTGATTTTAAGCAGCCCGCGCTAGCTACATTGTGACGTAGCGCGGCTGCTCAGTACTAGGATTACTAGGGCTGCAACTAACAATTATTTTGATAATCGATTAGTTGGCCGATTATTTTTTCGATTAATCGGATAAAAAAAAACAATATGCTAATTTTTCATTATTTAATGAACAAACTGAGTGTTAAAAACAAACAGTAGAATAAAAAACTTTACACATTTAACATGCATCATTGTTATTATTTTACTATGGGGTCTATGCACCTCTCTTTCTCCCCCATGTACTTCTTTCTCCCCCCATGTACTTCTTTCTCCTCCCTTGTGCCTCTCTTTCTCCCCCTTGTACCTTTCACCCCTTGCGCCTCTCTTTCTCCCCCATGTACTTCTTTCTCCCCTTGTGCCTCACTTTCTCCCCCATGTATTTCTTTATGCCTCTCTTCTCCCCCATGAGCCTCTTTCTCCCCCATGAGCCTCTCTCCCCCTTGTGCCTCTCTTTCTCCCCCATGAGCCTCTTTCTCCCCCATGTACTTCTTTCTCCCCTTGTGCCTCACTTTCTCCCCCATGTATTTCTTTATGCCTCTCTTTCTCCCCCATGAGCCTCTCTCCCTCTTGTGCCTCTCTTTCTCCCCCATGAGCCTCTTTCTCCCCCATGAGCCTCTTTCTCCCCCATGTGCCTCTTTCTCCCCCATGTACTTCTTTCTCCCCTTGTGCCTCACTTTCTCCCCCATGTATTTCTTTATGCCTCTCTTCTCCCCCATGAGCCTCTTTCTCCCCCATGTGCCTCTTTCTCCCCCATGAGCCTCTTTCTTCCCCATTTGCCTCTTTCTCCCCCATGTACTTCTTTCTCCCCTTGTGCCTCACTTTCTCCCCCATGTATTTCTTTATGCCTCTCTTCTCCCCCATGAGCCTCTTTCTCCCCCATGAGCCTCTCTCCCCCTTGTGCCTCTCTTTCTCCCCCATGAGCCTCTTTCTCCCCCATGTGCCTCTTTCTCCCCCATGTACTTCTTTCTCCCCTTGTGCCTCACTTTCTCCCCCATGTATTTCTTTATGCCTCTCTTCTCCCCCATGAGCCTCTTTCTCCCCCATGAGCCTCTCTCCCCCTTGTGCCTCTCTTTCTCCCCCATGTGCCTCTTTCTCCCCCATGTACTTCTTTCTCTCCCTTGTGCCTCTCTTTCTCCCCCATGTACTTCTTTATGTCTCTCTTTCTCCCCCTTGTGCCTCTCTTTCTCCCCCTTGTGCCTCTCTTTCTCCCCCATGTACTTTTCTCTCCCTTGTGCCTCACTTTCTCCCCCTTGTGCCTCACTTTCTCCCCCTTGTACTTCTTTATCCCCCTTGTGCCTCTTTCTCCCCCATGTGCCTCTTTCTCCCCCTTGTACTTCTTTCTACCCCTTGTGCCTCTCTTTCTCCCCCATGTACTTCTTTCTCCCCTTGTGCCTCACTTTCTCCCCCATGTATTTCTTTATGCCTCTCTTCTCCCCCATGAGCCTCTTTCTCCCCCATGAGCCTCTCTCCCCCTTGTGCCTCTCTTTCTCCCCCATGAGCCTCTTTCTCCCCCATGTGCCTCTTTCTCCCCCATGTACTTCTTTCTCCCCTTGTGCCTCACTTTCTCCCCCATGTATTTCTTTATGCCTCTCTTCTCCCCCATGAGCCTCTTTCTCCCCCATGAGCCTCTCTCCCCCTTGTGCCTCTCTTTCTCCCCCATGTGCCTCTTTCTCCCCCATGTACTTCTTTCTCTCCCTTGTGCCTCTCTTTCTCCCCCATGTACTTCTTTATGTCTCTCTTTCTCCCCCTTGTGCCTCTCTTTCTCCCCCTTGTGCCTCTCTTTCTCCCCCATGTACTTTTCTCTCCCTTGTGCCTCACTTTCTCCCCCTTGTGCCTCACTTTCTCCCCCTTGTACTTCTTTATCCCCCTTGTGCCTCTTTCTCCCCCATGTGCCTCTTTCTCCCCCTTGTACTTCTTTCTACCCCTTGTGCCTCTCTTTCTCCCCCATGTACTTCTTTCTCCCACTTGTGCATCTCTTTCTCCCCTATGTACTTTCTCTCCCTTTGTACCTCTCTTTCTCCCGGTCCCCTGCGGCTGGCTAGCTCTCTGTTCCCTCCTGCCCGCCCGCATCATCACTCGCCCCTGCGGGCAGTGATGACATACATACAGAGAAGAGGGCAGAGGCACCGGAAGAGAAGCGCTTGCTGCCAGACAGTAACGATCAGTCTGCTGGCAACAAGCGCTTCTCTTCCGGTGCCTCTGCCCTCTTCTCTGTATGTCATCACGGCCCGCAGGGGCGCGTGATGATGCGGGCTGACAACATCTAATCCAGTGCCAAGGATTTTCGGCCATTTTTTTTATTTCGGCTTTTTGCCGAAAAGGCCATTTTCGGCCGAAACATTTCGTCCACCGAAATTTCGGTGCACCCCTACTGAGGAGCAAGCTAGTGTGCCACAGACCACCATGGACAGAGTGGGAACTGGGTCAACAAGTGATGCGGGACTAGGGCAGGTTCCACTTGCCAGCGCCAGCAATACTCCTGGTCCTAGTTGCAGTGCTAAATCTGAGGCAGTAGCAGCAACATTATCCACTGCCACAGAAAGTGAAGGGGAATGTGGAGGACAAGAAGAAAGAGGCCATTCTTCTCCACCTGTTCCCTATCCCTCCCCCCAGAAGTCATGGGTGTGGGACTATTGCAAAATCTGTGACAAGTTAGTAAAAAGGGGAAAAGAGGGAACACACCTTGGCACAACCTCCCTGATAACACACATGAAACACAGACACCATGACATTTATGTCAAACATGTTAAAGCCAAACACCCATTACGGAAATCTAGCATCTCTGTTACTGTACCCCCTGACTCTGCAGAAAAGCACCAAGCGGTATGGTGGAGATCAAAGAGGAGGAAGAATAAAGAAACCCAGACAGACACTGGAAGTTCCATAATGAGCAAAACAACTAGCTCGTCATCAACATCACCTTCTTCCTCTAGGGTAACTAGTACATCGCCTGCCAGTCCATCTTGTTCATCATTACCTCCCCCTCCAAATGATAGCCACTCTGTTAATGTTAGGATATGGCAGTTCATCTCTACCCATTGCACACTGTGTGGTGCACTAACCACACATGCCAGTGTGGTGGCACTGGTCATCAGGTGGCATCTGAAGAGATTCCATCCCGCAGAATATGCTAGGAGTCTGGCAAGGAGGGTTCATCATTACTATCAAACTGTCAGCAAGTTGTCATGTGTCCTTAGCAGGGTCTGGACAAGGGGTATAGTGGCAGCGGCAGTACTTGGGTTCTGGTGTCATGGTGTTGTGCCCCCAGATGTTACTTACTACACGTACTGCACCTTGCAGTTGCTGATGAGAGTCGCAGTTCCTTCTCTCAGTGGAAACATTTCTGTTCTAATAACAACACACCCATGATTTTGGAGGAGGGGCTGGTGGAGAAAAATTATTGGCCAACTTCTTCTTTTCTCCCCATAGACTGGGGACTACTTATTGTGATGCTACTGCCTCAGGCGCATCACAGGAGCCCGTCATAACAAGTGACATCCATCTTCCATGTTACTGCTATTATTGATCCCATTCCCTTTCAGCTGCCTAATCATCCTGCTTCTTAAACAACTCAGCAGCAGAAGTGTGAACAGCAGTTGCAACTCAGGACTCAGGAGGACATTTGACAGTGGCCACTGGCCAACATGACCTGCTGGCATTAGGCCAGTAGGGCATTTTTATTTTTTTCTCAGAGCTTGAGCTTTTAAAAAAACAAAAAAAAAAAAACACAGTCCTACAAAAAAAGAAACATTTTTTGGGGGGTTTGTTTCTACCAAGCCTAAGTCCTATAAATCAATGTTTCCTTAGGGCTTGTGCCAAACAAGCTTAAGTCCTACAAATCAATGTTTCTTCAGGTCTTGGGCCTCTAAGTTTAAGTCCTACAAAGGCCTGTAACAACAAATCAAACAAATCATCCTCTACAAAATACTCTATCAAGTCAAGTATCAGTCCACCCCAGTGGCAGCTTATGTCAGGGAGTTCCTGTCTCTTTCACTTTACATACAATTATCTTATTTTATTGATATATTTTTTTATTAACTGTCCCCCCCAATCAAAGTCAAGAAACCCCCCAAAACAAATTCCCTGTTCAACTGATTCATTCGTTCACCAACACAGGCACCTTCCTCAGACCCCTTTTATACCACGTCTTATGGTTTTTATTTTATTTTATTTTATTTAGGATTTCTTATTAACTGCCCCATAATCCCAGTAAACAACCCCCCAAAAAATCATCCCCTGTTCAACTGATTCTTTCCCCCCACCCCACCAACACAGTCACCCTCATGCCCCTTTTATACTATGCCTTTGGGAAGTAAAATAATATTTGCTATGTGTTGTGTGTAACTTCTATGTTCTCATTGATTACAATGGAATGAGCTAGGTGAAAAAAGCAGAAAAAAGAGGAAAATCTCCACTTTTCACGGGACATTTTTTGCCAAGCGGAAAGTGCCATTTTCACCGATTTTCAGTTTGAGGCAGAAATTATCGCCCATCCCTATCCACTGGTCCCAGCAGTGGATTCTTCTGCAGTAAGCTAAAGCGCTGATGTCAGGGAAAGGGGAGGGAGGGGGGAACTTCATCCTCCACCTCTGTATCAGCAGCGTCCAACCAGCTTCTCTTGTTGCTGGCAATGGTAATAGTGCTAGCCAACCCTTCAACAAACTTTATTTTTATTTTAATATATATTTTAATAATATCTCTCTTTCCTTCCATTCCTGCTTATTCTACACTAGTTTGCATGGAGGTATTTCTGGGTTTTTATAGTTTTGGGGCCAGAAGTTTCTCCGCCATTGGAAAACCGTTCTCCTGGGAAAATCTGTGGTGTCAACAAAAAGGCAGAGAATCTATAGGGTTTTTTTATGAATGGAAGTTTCCACAGAAAATCATACTTTTTCAGTGAAAATTCCCCCGCGAAAAAAATTGGATTTTCTCTACTCCCCAGAAGTCAAGGGGTAAATTTTTTTGCATTTGGAGCAGTTGCTTTTCCTTAGATTTGCTTCAGTTTTTCCTTTCCACATATGCCTCACTATTTCTTAACATCAGGTGGATTGGTAGGCCCCTGCCTGTGTGCTATATGATAAACCCCCTGCAGGGCCCTTTTAGGAAACACTGGCCCTTGCTGTCTCAGATTGCTTGGTCCAATTTCCAGAGCCTGTTAAATACATTGTACTTATATGTAAACAGAAAATGAAATAAATGAAATAAAAATTCTCAAATGCCCCATAATTTAAATTGATGGTTTAACCCCAATGAATGATAGAAAGGTCTCCAAAGCATTGCTAGCTTTCAAGGGTTTTGAAACTCTATTTAAATTACTGGGACTGTTAATTTGTCCCCTATAGTGCAGATGGTTTGCTCCAGAATCAGTGCACACATACAGAGTGTTGAGTGCTGACAGAGCTAGCTCAGAGCTTTGCCTCAGGGACCTTCTTGCAGCCTGTTAGCAGTGAATGACTGTGGAACTTCTGAAGGAATCCCCATGGCCTTGTATTCTTGTATGAACATTCCAGGATCAATCCAACAGAGACTAATGGTCATGAAATGCAAGGAGGGATGGACAGTACCAGGTTAACTATCTGCCCCGGGCAGAGGTACAGGCAGAAGAGCCACCTTCAGAAGATGGAAGAAGGAGAGTTAGAGAAGAAATGAGGGGGGAGGGACATCACATTGCTAATTTAAGAGATGGGCGAAAGGAACACTGATTTTGTGCTGCCAGAGAGAGTGAGAAACTAGGGGGTAAATTTAAAGGCAGCCGTTAGCAAAAAAAAAGCACTACTGGGTGCTTTAAGTTGTATTTAGCAATTTAAAGATCCATCTAAAGAACAGTTAACGGCAGCTTGATAATCCTTATGGACGATACACTTACGTGCACTAGTGATGAGCGAGCACCCCAATGCTCGGGTGTTCGGGTGCTCTGACCGAGCACCCCCTGAGGCTCGAGTGCTCGGCCGAGCACCCGAGCCCCATTGAAATGAATGGGGCGACACGAGCATTACACCAGGCACCCCCTGCTCTGATGAGGGGAGGGTGCCTGGTCCATAGGAAAAGGGCAGAAAATGATGGAAACACCACAGAAATGGTTCAGGGACAGCATAGGGAGGATGTCTGGATGCATCTTGGACTCCAACATCGCTGCTGGGAACGATCTTTCGCCCGTAGTACGCCATTTTTACAGACTGACCATAAAACACACAAAAAGGAAAATAAAAACGACTTTAGGCGAAAAATTGTTACCAAACAATATTTGCTGTATATTTACTTGTATACCATCTGCAAATTCTCCCAAAAATTTCCTTGATTTTCTGAAGTGAGGCCATGATTAAGAGGGAAACGTGCGCAGAGGCAAATTCTCCCAAAAATTTCCTTGATTTTCTGAACTGAGGCCATGATTAAGAGGGAAACGTGCGCAGAGGCAAATTCTCCCAAAAATTTCCTTGATTTTCTGAAGTGAGGCCATGATTAAGAGGGAAACGTGCGCAGAGGCAAATTATCCCAAAAATTTCCTTGATTTTATTGAACTGAGGCCATGATTAAGAGGGAAACGTGCGCTGAGCTGACCATCTAAAACATTATGGGTGAGGGTCTGCTGCAGAGCTGACCATCCTAAACATTATATGCGAAGGCCCGCTAGTGAGCTGACGCTATAAAACATTATATGCGAAGGCCCGCTAGTGAGCTGACGCTATAAAACATTATATGAGAGGGCCCGCTAGAGAGCTGACCCAATAAAACATTATATAAGAAGGCCCGCTGGTGAGCTGACCTATATAAAAATTGGCAAACAGGGCCCGCTGGTGAGCTGGCCCTATATAAAAATTATATCACAGGGCCCGCTGGTGAGCTGGCCCTATATAAAAATTATAGCACAGGGCATATGGAAGAGGAGGAGGAGGATGAGAAGATTAAGAGTCAACCATATACCTGTTTTTTGGGTGGAAGGGGTGAATGGGAATACAGAGTATTCCCATCATTGTAAATAACATATATAAAGTGAGTTTATGTTCCCCCGGGGCTTTCCTCCAGTGGAGTGGAGAAGTCAGGGGAAATCCAGGCCTTGTTCATTTTTATAAGTGTCAACCTATCAGCATTGTCGGTGGAAAGGCGGATACGCTTATCTGTTATGATGCCACCAGCAGCACTAAATACCCGCTCAGACAGAACGCTGGCGGCAGGGCAGGCCAGCACCTCCAAGGCGTAGAGTGACAGTTCATACCACGTGTCCAGCTTGGACACCCAGTAGTTGTAAGGCACAGAGGGATCATTGAGGACGCTGACACGGTCTGCTACGTACTCCTTCACCATCTTCCAAAACTTTTCCCTCCTTGTGACACTAGGCTGCGCATCAGGGTGAGGGTGCTGGCGGGGTGTCATGAAGGTGTCCCACGCCTTGGAGAGTGTTGCCCTGCCTTTGTCGGAACTGCTGTGTGCTCCCCTTTTCTCCCCTTCTCGGTTGGCCAAGGTAGCACGTACTCTGCCGCCAGCGTTGTCAGATGGAAAGTTTTGGAGCAATTTTTCAACAAGAACCTTCTGGTATTGCACCATTTTGCTTGTCCTCTCCACCTGAGGAATGAGAGATGAGAAATTCTCTTTGTAGCGGGGGTCCAGAAGGGTGAACACCCAGTAATCCGTGTTGTCTAAAATGCGTACAACGCGTGGGTCACGGGAAAGGCAGCCTAACATAAAGTCAGCCATGTGTGCCAGAGTACCAACAGTCAAGATTTCGCTGTCCTCACCAGGAGGATGACTCTCAATATCCTCATCCTCTTCCTCCTCTTCTGCCCACCCACGCTGAAGAGATGGAACTAAAGTTCCATGGCTACCCTCTGTAGCGGAGGCAACCGTGTCTTCCTCCTCCTCCTCCGCCTCCTCCAATTGTCGCTGAGAAGACGAAGTGAGGGTGCTCTGGCTATCACCTTGTGTAAGCTCTTCCTCCCCCATTTCCACCTCTTCCACATGCAAAGCGTCGGTTTTAATTGTGAGCAGCGAGCGTTTCAGTAGACACAGAAGTGGGATGGTTACACTGATAATAGCGTTATCGCCGCTCACCATCTGTGTCGATTCCTCAAAATTGCGTAAAACCTCGCAGAGGTCTGACATCCATTCCCACTCCTCACTTCTGATTACAGGAAGTTGAACGGAGAGGCGACGACCGTGTAACAGCTGGTACTCCACTACTGCCCTCTGCTGCTCACAAAGCCGGGCCAACATGTGGAAGGTGGAGTTCCAGCGCGTGCTCACGTCACACAGCAGCCGGTGAGCTGGCAATTGTAAGCGCTGCTGCAGCTTCAACAGGCCGGCCGAAGCTGTAGATGACTTACGGAAATGTGCACACACGCGGCGCACCTTGGTCAAGAGATCATGCACATTGGGGTAGGTTTTTAGAAATCGCTGAACCACTAAATTAAATACATGCGCTAGGCATGGTACGTGTGTGAGCTTGCCGAGCTCCAAAGCCGCCACCAAGTTACGCCCATTATCACACACAACCATGCCTGGTTGCAGGTTGAGTGGCGAGAGCCATTGCTCGGTCTGGTGACTAATCCCCTGCAACAGCTCTGAGGCCGTGTGCTGTTTGTCCCCAAGGCAGATCAGCTTCAGCACGGCCTGTTGACGCTTCCCCACTGCAGTGCTACACTGCTTCCAGCTACTGGCTGATGGGGGAGTGGCGCTGCGTGTAGAGAATTCGGAGGTGGAAACGGAGGAGGAGGAGCCAATAACGTAGGTGCTGGCGGAAACCCTGATGGAGGTAGGGCCCGCAATCCTCGGCGTGGGTAGCACCCGTGCCATCCCAGGGTCCGAGTCGCTCCCAGCCTCCACGACATTCACCCAGTGTGCCGTCAGGGAAATGTAGCGTCCCTGGCCACAAGCACTTGTCCATGTGTCAGTCGTTAAGTGGACCTTCCCAGTAACTGCGTTGGTCAGTCCACGGGTGATGTTACGGGACACATGGTGGTGTAATGCGGGGATGGCACACCGGGAAAAGTAGTGGCGGCTGGGGACCGCGTACCGAGGGACAGCTGCTGCCATCAGGCTGCGGAAGGACTCAGTGTCCACAAGCCTAAATGGCAGCATTTCGATGGCCAGTAATTTGGAAAGGTGTGAGGTTAGTGCTATGGCCTGTGGGTGGGTGGCTGGGTATTTTCTCTTCCGCTCAAATGCCTGGGGTAACGACATTTGGACGCTGTGCTGGGACAGGGAAGTGGATGTGGTCGCTGATGGTGCTTCAGATGGTACAGGTGCAGGGCGGGAGGTATGCGGGCCTGCGCCTTCGACAGGCGATTGGCCGGCACCGAAAACAGGGGAAGAGGAGGCAGTGGTGTGGCCTGCAGACACAGATGGGCGATCCAGGCGTTCCTCCCACTTACTACGGTGCTTGGATGCCATGTGTCGGATCATGCTGGTGGTGGTGAGGTTTCTAGTGTTCATGCCTCGGCTCATTCTGGTGTGGCACAGGTTGCAAACTACAATTCTTTTGTCGTCCGCACTTTCCTTAAAAAAACGCCATACCGCGGAACACCTACCCTTTGGCAAGGTAGATTTACGCAAGGGGGTGCTCCGTGGAACATTTGCGGGCCGGTTTGGTGCGGTCCGCCTTCTTTCTGTAGCCACACCACTGCCTCTTCCAGCCTGTTGCGGTGCTGCAGATGGCTCACCCTCAGGACTGCTGTCATCGCTCGGCTCTACACCTTCCTAGGTGGGGTCAGTCACCTCATCGTCCACCAAGTCCTCCTCCACTTCCTCACTCTGATCATCCTCCTCATGTCTTGATCCCACCACATACTCAGTCATTGACAACTGTATAACATTCTCCTCAACAAGGTCTTGAGACGGAAATAGTGGTTGATTTAATGGCAACTGTGTCTCATCATCATCATCATCATCCACTACTTCCTTTGACCTTAAATGCCGTTCACATCTGTCATCTTCTTGTGATTGGGTACCCTCTAGAGGTTGTGAATCAGGGCACAAGATGTCATGTTCCTCTGCAAGCGTGCTTGGAGAGAGGGTCAAATGAAGGATTGGTGATGAGATGAGCTCCTCACTATATCCCAGTGTGGGATCACTTCTTTGACCAGACCGTGTATGGTGGGAGGAAGGATGATCAGAGTGAGGATTATGTTGACCAGACTCTTGGCTACTGAGAGTGGACTTGGTGGAAGACAGGGTGGTGCTTAACCGACTGGAAGCAGTATCAGCTGACATCCAACCGACCACCTGTTCGCAGTGGTCGGACCTCGAGAGTGATGTCCTGCGATGCCCTGTGAAATGAGACATGAAGCTAGGTATGGTGGATGTCTTTCTTTCTTGTGCTCTGGCACCAGGCACAGTTTCTCCGCGTCCTGACCCGCGCCCTGAACTATCAGGATCACGTCCACTTCCCCGTCCCTTTTTACCCGCCTTCTTCATCTTACACGGAATATGTGACTTTAATATTTGAGTTTGAAAACTTAACAGTATTTCTTCCTATTCTGCAACTGTGCAGAGTACACAGAATAGGCTGCTAAACTGCGGTGACACACACTGAATGGAATATGTGACTTTAATATTTGAGTTTGAAGACTTAACAGTATTTCTTCCTATTCTGCAACTGTGCAGAGTACACAGAATAGGCTGCTAAACTGCGGTGACACACACTGAATGGAATATGTGACTTTAATATTTGAGTTTGAAAACTTAACAGTATTTCTTCCTATTCTGCAACTGTGCAGAGTACACAGAATAGGCTGCTAAACGGCGGTGACACACACTGAATGGAATATGTGACTTTAATATTTGAGTTTGAAAACTTAACAGTATTTCTTCCTATTCTGCAACTGTGCAGAGTACACAGAATAGGCTGCTAAACTGCGGTGACACACACTGAATGGAATATGTGACTTTAATATTTGAGTTTGAAAACTTAACAGTATTTCTTCCTATTCTGCAACTGTGCAGAGTACACAGAATAGGCTGCTAAACTGCGGTGACACACACTGAATGGAATATGTGACTAATATTTGAGTTTGAAAACTTAACAGTATTTCTTCCTATTCTGCAACTGTGCAGAGTACACAGAATAGGCTGCTAAACGGCGGTGACACACACTGAATGGAATATGTGACTTTAATATTTGAGTTTGAAAACTTAACAGTATTTCTTCCTATTCTGCAACTGTGCAGAGTACACAGAATAGGCTGCTAAACTGCGGTGACACACACTGAATGGAATATGTGACTTTAATATTTGAGTTTGAAAACTTAACAGTATTTCTTCCTATTCTGCAACTGTGCAGAGTACACAGAATAGGCTGCTAAACTGCGGTGACACACACTGAATGGAATATGTGACTTTAATATTTGAGTTTGAAAACTTAACAGTATTTCTTCCTATTCTGCAACTGTGCAGAGTACACAGAATAGGCTGCTAAACGGCGGTGACACACACTGAATGGAATATGTGACTTTAATATTTGAGTTTGAAAACTTAACAGTATTTCTTCCTATTCTGCAACTGTGCAGAGTACACAGAATAGGCTGCTAAACGGCGGTGACACACACTGAATGGAATATGTGACTTTAATATTTGAGTTTGAAGACTTAACAGTATTTCTTCCTATTCTGCAACTCTGCACAGTACACAGAATGTGCTGCTAAACTGCGGCGAAGCAAACTGAATGGAATATGTGACTTTGATATTTTAGTTTGAAGACTTAACAGTATTTCTTCCTATTCTGCATCTCTGCACAGTACACAGAATGTGCTGCTAAACTGCGGCGAAGCAAACTGAATGGAATATGTGACTTTGATATTTTAGTTTGAAGACTTAACAGTATTTCTTCCTATTCTGCAACTCTGCACAGTACACAGAATGTGCTGCTAAACTGCGGCGAAGCAAACTGAATGGAATATGTGACTTTGATATTTTAGTTTGAAGACTTAACAGAATGTGCTCTAATCTGCAACTTTGCACACTAAACAGAATGTGCTCTAATCTGCAACTTTGCACACTAAACAGAATGTGCTCTAATCTGCAACTTTGCACACTAAACAGAATGTGCTCTAATCTGCAACTGTGCACACTAAACAGAATGTGCTCTAATCTGCAACTTTGCACACTAAACAGAATATTTTTTTTTTTTTTTTTTTTTTTTTTCCCCCCACACAAAATAACCTGCTGCCCCCACACACAGTAGTCCTAAAAAGGACTTTTGGTTCTTTTTTTTCACAATTTTGCTTTTTTTCCTCCCTACACTGACTTTCCCTTCCTATCCTCAGCTCTCCCTGGCTAAGACTGAGCCGAACTCGCTGGTCAGGTGCTATACAGCACCCGACCACGGGTTCTGGCCAGCCAATCAGTGTAATGCCAGCAGCCAACATGGCTGCTGGCATTACACCGATGTCAGAGCCTCCCTGCACGTTTATTGGCTGCGCAGCAGCCGCAAAACGTGCGGGGAGGAGACCCGAACATGGCGGGCGAGCACATGCGGTACTCGTACGAGTACCGCCATGTGCCGAGCAGAGCGATGCTCGAGCCGATCCGAGCATCGGCCGAGCATGCTCGCTCAACATTAATTGAGACACATGGAACAAGAATCCCCACAGCCATTTAACCCCTTAAGGACCGGGAAAATCTGAGTTAGATTTGACTTAAGGACCGGAGCAATTTTGACTTTTTTGACTATGTCTTTGTTCAACCATATTTTCTCTTTAATTCCTTTTGTGCACCCACATAAATTATATACTGTTTTTTTAAGCACAAGTAGGGCTTTCTTTTGATACCACAATTATATGAATACCTCATCATTTAATTTGATTAAAATAGAAAAAAAGAGCAAAAAAATTAAAAAAAAACAACATTTTGCTTATATTTTCGTGTCAGGATTTGCATACAATTAGTTTATGACAAAAAAATACCCCTAAATATATTCATTTGCTTCTCCTGAATATAAGAATACCCCATATGCCTAGTATTTCAATCACTTCCTCACATTTACAAGGTAAATATTACAAGATGGATGCCATTATTTCCAACTTGTAATTTCTCAACAATTGGCATGTGAGCATCATAGCTTAGCTGACGGTGCCAGAACCAAAATTGTCCCACAAAGGTATATGTTTCTGAAAACTACACAACATAAAGTAAATAATCAGGAGAATTTTGGAGTTTTCATGCAGCTATTTTTCCAGAAAAAAATTTCAAAATTGTGGTAATATTTTGTTTTTTTGCAGTTTTCACACTTAAATTTCAATACTACTGTTGATATCAAGCACATGATAGGTGAAGATTTTTAAAAATGCATTGTTTAGTGTTCAGCTCCTTCTTCTGAGTACGGCAATACCCCATATGCATAGGTTTCTCAAGGTTTGGGAGAGCTACGGGGCCCAAATTGGAACATGCGCGTTTCCAGTTTCACACTTTGAATTTTCACAGCTTGTATCACTGGTGCCATGTCTCATTTGGGGCTGTGTAACAGTGCTCCACTCTAAGATTTCCCCCCAAAAGTATATATTTTTGGAAAGTAGACACCCCAGGCTTTCATTTTATGTATGTTTTCAATTTTTTACGCAGCCATTTTACCACCAATCGCTCGTAAATCTTGACGTAAGTTAAAAAAACAGCGTTTTTCACACTTGCATTTCAATGTTGATGTGAATTTCAAGCACATGATAGGTGAAGATTTTTAAAAATGCATTGTTTAGTGTTCAGCTCCTCCTTCTGAGTACGGCAAAACCCATATGCATAGATTTCTCATGGTTTGGGGGAGCTACGGGGGCCAAATTGGAACATGCGCGTTTCCAGGTTCACACTTTGAATCTTCACAGCTTGCGTTACTGGTGCCATGTCTCATTTGGGGCTGTGTAACAGTGCTCTTTTTTAAGATTTCCCCCCAAAAGTGTATATTTTTGGAAAGTAGACACCCCAGGCTCTCGTTTTAGGTGTGTTTTCCAATTTTCTACGCAGCCATTTTACACCAATCTTGTGAAAATTTGACGTAAGCAAAAAAAAATCAGCATTTTTCACACTTTGCCTTCAATGTTGATGTGAATTTCAAGCACAGAATAGGTGAAGATTTTATAAACTGAATTGATTAGTGTTCAGCTCCTTCTTCTGAGTATGGCAATACCCCATATGCATAGCTTTCTCATGGTTTGGGGGAGCTACGGGGGCCAAATTGGAACATGCGCGTTTCCAGGTTCACACTTTGAATCTTCACAGCTTGCGGTACTGGTGCCATGTCTCATTTGGGGCTGTGTAACAGTGCTCTTTTTTAAGATTTCCCCCCAAAAGTGTATATTTTTGGAAAGTAGACACCCCAGGCTCTCGTTTTAGGTGTGTTTTCCAATTTTATACACAGCCATTTTACCACCAATCCCTCGTAAACCATGACGTAAGTAAAAAAAAAAACAGCGTTTTTCACACTTAGGGTTGGGTGCAGTATACTGGGCTGCATACAAATTGGTTTGGGACACAATTTCACCTAAAATGTCTTCCCCCAAAAACAAATCAAAAAAATGATCATGGGTAAATCCTTCCACATCAATTTGAATCCCTGGGTTGCCTGTGAATTCTGAGATTTGTGGCCATAAATTGATACCCATTCATTAGGATCCGGAGTGGCAGGTGTTGGGGCATTTCTTTGGGCAGGTCTTTTGGCAGGTCTTTGGGCAGATCTTTTGGCAGGTGCTGGGGCAGTTGCCAGGGCAGCTCTTGGGGCAGCACTTGGGGCATTTCTTTGGACAGGTATTTTGGTAGGTCTTTGGGCAGTTCTTTTGGCAGGTGCTGGGGCAGTTGCCAGAGCAGCTCTTGGGGCAGTGCGTCTTTTCTTGACAGAAGGCCCAGCGTCATCACTAGAGCTGCTCTCACTTTCTGAAAACTGCGCTATGTCAAAATCTGACGCAGTGTCTGTTGCCTCAGAGTCAGACGCCAAAAAGGCATATGCTTCTTCAACGCTGTACCTGCGCTGCATTTTGCCCACTAAAAAAACTTTTTTTTTTTCTTACGCTATCCCTAAACCTAAATCTAACCCTAAAACTTACCCTAGCCTACGTATATCCTGAACCTACCTAACCCAAGTGAACTACCTATCTAAACTGCATTTATTATATATATTTTTTTTTTGGGGGGGGGGTTTCTTACGCTATCCCTAAACCTAAATCTAACCCTAAAACTTACCCTAACCTACGTATATCCTGAACCTACCTAACCCAAGTGAACTACCTATCTAAACTGCACTTATTATATATATATTTTTTTGGGGGGGGGGTTTGGGTTTTTTTTTTTCTTACGCTATCCCTAAACCTAAATCTAACCCTAAAACTTACCCTAACCTACGTATATCCTAAACCTACCTAACCCAATTGAACTACCTATCTAAACTGCGCTTATTATATATATATATATATATATATATATATATATATTTTTTTTTTTTTTTTTTTTTTTTTTTTTTTTTTTTTTTTGGGGGGGGGGGGGTTGGGTTTTTTTTTTCCCTAAACCTAAATCTATCCCTAAAACTTTCCCTAACACACGTCTACACTAAACCTACCCAACTACCTACCTAAACTATATTTACTATTTAAAAAAAAAAAAATTTCAATTTTAAAAAAATCTAAAAAAATTCAAGGGGGATGGGGGGTGTCCCACAGATCAGAAAACACTGATCTGCAGCAAATTGATCACTCCAAGAGTGATCAGATGGGGGGAACTTATTGATCACTGCAGAACTTTTTTTTTACTTTTTTTTTTTACAGGAACACTGTAACACTATGTCTCTATGTCTCTCTCCACCTCAGCAGTATGCAAGGTGTAGGGAGGCATAGAGATCTGACAGGGACAGTATTTACAAATACTGTCCCTGTCATTCAGGTTTTGCAACATGTGATTCGCTTTTGAAGCGATACCGGGACACTTAGTAACAAGCGGCTTGAACTCTTCCATCGCTCCGTGCGGCCGCGATGGAAGAGTTTAACCCTTGACGTACCGGGACCGTCAAGGGTCGTTGGAGCACATTTACCCTTGACGGTCCTGGTACGTCAAGGGTCCTTAAGGGGTTAAAGGCTAGAGGTACTGTTAACAGCTGAAAAAAAGATACACTTAACGGACAAAAGTTAAGACCCACTTTTCTTAGCCGTTAGACACTAAACGGGCAAAAAAAAAACCTGTTACATAGGAAAACACACAAAATGCTTACCGCACAAGCATGCAAATTGAAAAATTAACTCGTGCAATGCCAAAAGAACATGGCCAGACACGACAAATCACTCTCACACACAACAACAAGCAACACCACAGGGACAAGGACTTCCAAAAAAACACCAACACAACCTGGCACGGAACAATGGGGGTAATTACACAACACGGACACCTGCTAATACAAAACGAGCTCATCTGTGCATCATCACCACATGATACAGACACAACCTGCACCCCACAACTTCACACCCGCAACTGGCAACACAGCAATCACAACACACCACATCTTAAAACACACACACCTGCAAACACTTACCTGGACAATAAACAACTTCTCATTGGTCAGCATTCACCTCATCACCACAACTACACAACGCCCTACCATGTACTTAAAGGGACAACTCCCCGCACTCACGTGTGGCTTGTTTTCCACTCAGGGAGAGGGATAGAGAGAGAACAATAAGTATGTTTGGGATACTTATTGATGAGAAGACTGCAGAGAAGGCGTGCAAGTGCAAGAGCTAGGGAACACCAGCAAGCCCCAAGCACACCTGATCAACAGTCTTCACCTATTGCGAGTGAGGAGGCTCTTGCTCAAGGGCCACACAGGAGCCCATCCCCACCTGGAGGACAGCACCTGCCTGCAGATGCACAGCGCAGCAACAGAATGCTCCCCAGCTGCCACAGGGACCCCTGCAGCAGCAGAAGATGTATAGATGACCACCAAGGCCCAGGGTATACCGCCCAAGGGTCACTATCTTTGGAATGACTGATGATGAGGTGATTGATCGCTTCAGGTTGAGGTCACACAGCATCACTGCATTGTATGAGGTCATCAAGGATAAGGTGGATCCCATCTACATCCACAACCATGCCCTATCTGGCTTGCAAAACTCCTCTGTGCCATACACTTCATGGCAAGTGGCGCCTTCCAGTCCACTGAGGGTTGCGCATCTGGCATGTCACAGGCCACATTCTCCAGAGTGCTAGCCCAGGTCTTGCCAGCCCTCAAAAGCAAGGCCAGTACCTACATACATTTCCCCACCACCGACATGGAGTGGATACATCTCAAGCAGGACTTTTACGCAAGGGGAGGCATGCCCAGGGTCATGGGTGCTATAGATTTCATCCATGTCCGTATCAAAGCCCCAACACGTGACACACATATCTACATCAACAGGAAGACTTCCACTCCATGAACGTGCAAATTGTGTGTGACAGCAACATGAGGATTATGAATGTCTGTGCAAAATATCCTGGCAGCTCTCATGATTCGTACAGTCTTCAAAATCCCTCAGTACACAGAGACTTCGAGAACGGAACTTATACAGGGGGATGGCTTCTGGATGAGCTCACAATACTAAATCACACCACATACACAGGTGTACACACAACACTGCTCAGCATGCTCCTGACTCACAGCTACTACGTCCACCACACAAAACATTATTCATACAACATGTGATCTTTCTCTCACCATGTCACTCCCTTACACAGGTGATGCTGGCTATGAATGCAAATCCTGGCTACTGACCCCAGTCGCCAATCTACAAACAGATTCCCAGGAAAGATACAACCAGGATCATGGCAGAACAAGGAATGCCACAGGCCTCCTTAAGTCCTGATTCTGATGTCTGGACCACTCAGGGGGAGCACTGCAGTATGCCCCAGGAAAAGTGTGTGACATAATAATGGCGTGTGCAATACTGCAAGATTTTGTATTATTTTACATGTCATTCTCTGGTTGTCATGATGGTATCCTATGCATTACATTGTGATGCATGGGGTACCACCCTTGCAATCAGAGATTGATGTACTTGACAGGATCCTGTCCATGAGGTCTGTTCCAGTTGAATCCTGAAGGGCAACAATCAAGCCAGTATTGAAGGATATTTTAGATTGAGGCCTGTTTTTCTTTTCTGGATGAGCCCATCCATCCTTCTGAGTGAGGCAGATGTACTCAATCAGACATATCCATTATTCATGGCCTGTTGTTGGCCAAACTACAATGTTCATATTTGGTTCCCAAGTGTATCCTGCAAACAGTGGCTGGTGTATCATCCATCCATGGCATCAGCACTCCTGAGGATCCATGTGTTAATCAAATGTGAGATATGTCATTTCATGTTAGAGTAAATGATTGCATACACCAAGGCCTACTTTTTCACCTTTAATTCTGTGGCATAGTTTTAGGCCTGTGTATGACACATACAACCAGTTATTCTCAGTGGCACTGCGACGTGTGACCTGATCCATACTTTTTGTGATTCATTAAGCGGTGAAGTAGACTTGATGAACTGAACATGATGATGACTTCTCCAATGATCTCATTTCCCCCTTTGCAATGTTTTCTATGGAGTCTATACAATGGGATATTAGCAATTTGATTCATGTTATAGAATATTCTTCATAGACTAACATTGGCATTGGTGAAGTGAGGGTATGTAAGTGTTAATTTCTCTCCATCATCTCTTTATCACCGCTTAGTGAATGTCCCCTGTGTAGCATGCAATCGTTAGCCTATCGACTTGTGTTTATTTTCTGGTTAACCCTTTGAGTACCGGAGGGGTTGCCAATGCATTGTTGAGTGATGCATTGTTAATCCCTCTAGCACTCAAGGGGCTATGTTCTGGTTTCCCTGTGGATACATGGGTGACATTGTGTTGGAGCAGTTCTGATGTAGAACATACAACACTTTTCTGAGCATGGTTTGCGTGTATTGTGTGTGATCAGCACAGCAACATGAGGGTTAACCAGGGAGTTGGACAGGTTTGGGCCTTGTTGAACCTTGACATTTGTCCTTGTCTTCCTGTTTTAACCCTGAAGGTGCTGTGTTGGTGCAGTTGTGTGGATGAATGATGGGCATATGTTGAGTTATGACTGTGTTTGTGTGTAATGGTTGTGTGGTTTGATGTTATGTGTGGTTATGTGATGCTGCACTTACAGGTAGTGTGGAGGCTTCTCTTTTCTCCAGTGTCCGATCCTCCCATCCTCCTCCCATCCACAAAAGGTGATCAGGACAGGTGGGCCACCTCCGGTACCTTGGGCATGCTTGTAAATTTTGGCCAACTTATTCTTGACCACCCTCTTGCAGTAGCCCCATCTTCTCTTTATAGAGTCCACGTCCTTTCTGCATGTGGCCACAGCGTTCACCCAGCTGCATATCTGGTCCCATGCCACCTTCCTTCTCGCAGACAGGCCAGGGACCTTCTCCCTCAGGAAGAGGATGGTCTCCCTCTCCAGCACAGCCTCCACCTCAGTATAACAGGGATCCCTGATCCTCACCTCCTCAGCTCTGGCCTGCTAAGAGTCAGAACCAGACTGCCCTCTCTGTGCTGCCTGTGTATGGCGGTCCCCACCATGTACCCTTCTTCCAACTGCAGGTTCTGTCCCTGTACTCCTTGTGCCTGCTCTTCTGGTCCTGGTACCCCTCCGCCCTGCGGTTCTCCCTCTCCTACCTCTACTCTGCTCAGGGATGCCCTCCTGACCTTCCTCCTCCTCCTCCACTACTCTCCCCATCCCTCTCTCCTGTCCTCCTCTCCTGGCCATCATTCACTCACTCACACCCAGGCACTCGCACAGGCCCTCACAGACACACGTGATCCCATTCACTCTCTGTCACACTCTATCACTCACAGATTCACACTGAAAAAATAAAGTTTAAAAAATGTGTTAGGTGTTATAAAAAAAGACTAAGTGTATGTATGTGTATGTGTTTGTATGGGTGTATATGCTATGTGCAAAAGTGTGCTATGTGTCTATTTAAATGTTAAATCTCTCCTCTCCAAAATCCTTCCACCTTCCTCCTCTGTATGCTTCTCTCTCTCTCTCTCACTCTCTCTAAACGCTATCCTCCGCTCCTGGGTCCTGTTATATAGCGTGGCAAAAATCAAAACGCAGACAAGGTGTGGCCGTTATTTTGGGGTATATATAGGTGTATTTGAACATTTTTGATACTTTTCGGCCTTGGGATTGGCTTTAGGTTTGAATTGTGTTTGTGCAACTATCAGGGTTGCTAGCCAATGGCAGCCTTAATGTTACATTTTGACTTACGTTGTGTTTTAACGGGTGTTTGGGACGCACGGTGATGCGAAAACAGGTGCGATGCAGTTTTTTGTGTTACGTGTTTTTGTTGTTCATACGCTCGTTAGCTATTCTTATACACATAATTTTAAATCCGCCGCAAATCATGTGTTATTTGCGGCCTTTTTTACTTAGCGGCTGGTTTAATGTGAACCTTTAAATCTAGCCCTGTGTCGGTACAAAGCATCTCTGAAGTTTAGCAAATCTTTTAGAAACCTATTACAAGCTCTGTGTGATATAGCAGAAAATCTGGGGGAGAACCCTTCCTCTGTCAGACAGGTTTACAATTTGCTTTGCATGTCTCATTATCATGAGAAGAGTTAATCTTTTTTGCTGCGAGGCATCCTACAATGTATTTAGCTCTAACCAGGAGGGGCTAAAGGCACCAAGTGTTTCTTGTACAGGGGTGCCTAAGATGGGAAACTGGTCCAGGAGGTATTACAGACATTATACACCAATTATTTAACCTTCTGAGCACCGTTGGGGACTGAAACTCATTGTGACATAATACATTGTGTGGGTTCATAACATCCTGTCATTTATTATTGTTAGCTTGGTATAAGTATGTACTGACTGGGGTCTCCTACTGTAATCAGTCCCTCTGGGGCTCACATCTCACTTGTTGAAGTAATTGCTTATAATATCTCTTTTATGTTTTTTTTCCATCTATAGTGCTAGAGAGCCAAAAGCTGCTAATTATAGCTGTTTTTGATTGTGCTACTTTGGGAAATTAATACGGTGCCCTTTTAAGCCACCAAAAAGCGAAACTGTCACTGCCTTTTTGCAAAGAATTAGAAGCTGCAAAATGGAAGTGCCTAATGAACAAGACTGGAACAAATTATTTACTGTGCCATTATAGCAAGGCTTTTATTCATAGTACTAGTGTAAAAGCCTGTGTACAAGTGCCAAGGTCGGGTAATGTTAACCCTTTGAGTGCCAGAGGGGTACGCAAAGCATTGCTTTCTCCTTTTGCCTCTTTCTACCCCCTCTTGCCTCTTTCTAACTTCCCATGCCTTTCTCCCTCCTCTTATCCCCCATACCTTTTTTGCCACCCTCTTGCCCCACGCCTCTTTGGCAACCTCTTGCCCCCCCCCATGCCTCTATCATCACCCCTTTGCCCCCCTCCCATGGCTCTTTCACCACCCTCTTGCTCCCCATACCTCTTTTGCCACCCTCCTGCTCCCCATACCTCTTTCACCACACTTTTGCCCCCCATGGCTTTCACCAACCTCTTGCTCCCCATACCTCTTTTGCAACCTTTTGCCCCCATAACTCTTTCACCACACTTTTGCCCCCTAATGCCTCTTTCACCATACTTTTACCCCGATACCTCTTTTGCCCCCCATGCCTCTTTCCAACCCTCTTGCTTCCCATACCTCTTTTGCCACCCTTTTGGCTCCCATGCCTCTTTCTCCACACTTTTGCCCCCCCCCAATGCCTCTTTCACAACCCTCTTGCCCCCCCATGGGTCTTTCACCACCCTTTTGCTCCCCATACCTCATTTGCCACTCTTTTGCCCCCTTGCCTCTTTCACCACACTTTTACCCCCAACACCTCTTTCACCACACTTTTGACCCCCATACCTCTTTTGCCCCCCCCCTCCATGGCTTTCACCACCCTCTTGCTCCCCATACCTCTTTAGCCACCCTTTTGCCCCCCATGCCTCTTTCTTCACACTTTTCCCCCCCAATGCCTCTTTCACAACCATCTTGCCCCCCATGGGTCTTTCACCACCCTCTTGCTCCCCATGCCTCTTTAGCCACTCTTTTGCCCCCCATGCCTCTTTCACCACACTTTTGCCCTCCATGGCTTTCACCAACCTCTTGCTCCCCATACCTCTTTTGCAACCTTTTGTCCCCATAACTCTTTCACCACACTTTTTCCCCCTAATGCCTCTTTCACCATACTTTTACCCCGATACCTCTTTTGCCCCCCATGCCTCTTTCACAACCCTCTTGCTCCCCATATCTCTTTTGCCACCCTTTTGGCTCCCATGCCTCTTTCTCCACACTTTTGCCCCCCCCCAATGTCTCTTTCACAACCCTCTTGCCCCCCATGGGTCTTTCACCACCCTTTTGCTCCCAATACCTCATTTGCCACTCTTTTGCCCCCTTGCCTCTTTCACCACACTTTTACCCCCAACACCTCTTTCACCACACTTTTGACCCCCATACCTCTTTTGCCCCCCCTCCATGGCTTTCACCACCCTCTTGCTCCCCATACCTCTTTTGCCACCCTTTTGCCCCCCATGCCTCTTTCTTCACACTTTTCTCCCCCAATGCCTCTTTCACAACCATCTTGCCCCCCATGGGTCTTTCACCACCCTCTTGCTCCCCATACCTCTTTAGCCACTCTTTTGCCCCCCATGCCTCTTTCACCACACTTTTGCTCCCCAATGCCTCTTTCACCACACTTTTGCCCCCCATGGCTTTCACCAACCTCTTACTCCCCATATCTCTTTTGCTACCCTTTTGCCGCAATGCCTCTTTCACAACCCTCTTGCCCCCATGGCTCTTTCACCACCCTCTTGCTCCCCATACCTCTTTCACCACATTTTTGCTCTCCATACCTCTTTTGCCCCCCCCCATGGCTTTCACCACCCTCTTGCTTCCCATGTCTCTTTCACCACACTTTTGCCCCCCTAGTGCCTCTTTCACAACCCTCTTGCCCCCCCCATGGATCTTTCACCACCCTCTTGCTCCCCATACCTCTTTTGCCACCCTTTTGCCCCCCAAATGCCTCTTTCACAACCCTCATGTCCCCTGGGTCTTTCACCACCCTCTTGCTCCCTCTACCTCTTTTGCCACTCTTTTGCCCCCCCATGCCTCTTTCACCACACTTTTGTCCCCCAATTCCTCTTTCACAACATTCTTGCCCCCATACCTCTTTTGCCTAGTTCAAAAGCCCGTGTGCACGGGCCACAGTGCCACCCAGAAACCTCGGCTGGTGGCCAGATCCTGTCTTCTTACTGGCCGCGCTGTAGTTATGTTCAGTACCGACTGCCCAAAAGCATTGCGGCTGATATGGAACGGAATGCTCCGAATTCAGACTGGAGTCCTCTCTGCGCACCTTCCTGGGCCCTGCTCCGTATCAGCCGCTGCGTGTTCGAGCAGTCAGTACTACACATGACTGCAGAGCAGGCAGTCTCTACTGTGCATGACTGCACCATAAGCAGCAGTCTTTATTGTGCATGACAGCTTCTGACAAACATCCTAGCAAATTATTATATAGGATATATACAGATGTGAGAACTCATCTCTTTTACAAAGCACAGGCCACGAACCTCAATCCACTTACAAGCAGTCTTTTTTAAATTTTCATCTTTAGAATTGGTTAATTAACTGATAATATGCTAGAGACATCACAATATGTATATGAGATCTCAAAGCTTTTGGATGGGCCTCTGGTGTTAACCCTTTGAGTGACAGAGGGGTATGCTTTACAATGTGTTGCGTATCCCTCTGGGACTCAAAGGGTTAAACAAAATTAACAGATTAATTGCCAAGCTAAAATTTGTTTAGACACAGTAAAACATCTTTAGCATCCAAGGAGTTAAAGTATAGATTTTAGATTTGCATCAACTATGCATAGTTGTTGCATTTCACATAATCATTCTACTGTACATAACATTAATGGCTGCGCTTAATTGCATTACAAGATGCCCTAAAAAGCAAGACTCTTGGATGATTGCTGTTCATACAGAGCCTGACTAGATCAAGCTAAGCTGCAAATGAGTGAGTCAGCCAGCATACAGGCAAGAGGGCCAATGTAAATATAGCCGTTTATCAGAGGTGGAAGATATGTATTGACTGCAGGAACAGATTTTCCATTGGTAAGAGAAAGCAGGCATGTAATTATGACTTAGTCACAACATGCTAGTCACTCCCATCGTGCTGATTTGTGGGAGCAGTTAGCTCAATTCCAATACTTCCAAACCAGAACCCTGTGCCAGTTTATTCTGGCCAGTTTATATATTGATGTGAATGACAGCATGTATGACTCCTAGCTATTGAGTTTACAGCAAAACTGTCTTGATAGGTCACAGTCCATATGGAACAAAACAGGATCTCAACAGCATTTATGAACAAAGGAAAATGATCTTCAGCCTGTAGTAATGTTGGGCCCAGTATTAGAGGAGACCATCAGAGATGAGGTCACAAAAATAGCAATACAGGCAGAAAAATATAATTGTGACTGTGGAGTAGGTCAATATGTAATAAATCATATTGTCTAGCAATGTGCACAGAGAAGAAATATCCTGAAGCTCATTGTGCTGATCCTTCCCAGCCATGGAGATCAAGGCAATTTCTCTCTGAACAAGAGATGCAGCAAACCCTGGACATACATTTTGGCCTTCTTGGGCCTCATCAGTGAGGAGTAGCTGATCTCTCTAGGCACTTATAAGCACAGGGTCGCTGTCTTGATTCCCCTTATTACCTACACATCATACTGATCCTGCCCAAATGACAGTCTAGCCACGAAGTGCCAGACAGTTACGCTTAGGACAAGAGATGCAGCCATCCTAAAAATATGATTTGGCCTCCTTGGGCCTCATCGGTGAGGTGCAACTGATCTCTGTATGTCTTCATGAGTGTGTCTGGATTTCCCTATTACACGTAGATCAAGCTGAGCATCTGTGACCACTACCTAGCTTGTATATATATATATATATATATATATATATATATATATATATATATATATCCTATATAATAATTTGCTAGAAAGTTTGTACGGACGCAGTCATGCGCAGTAGAGACTGCTGCTCGTGTTGTAGTCATGTGCAGTACAGACTGATGTAGATCAGGGCACTCCGAAGGAGCGTCCAGCTCTGTATCAGCCGCAGTGCGGGCAGTCTCTACTGTACATGGCTGCCCCTCGACCGGCTGGCAGTGGCACTGTGGCCCATGTAACGGGCTCTTCAACTGGTATCATATATATAACAACATAGAACAGACCTGCGCTCCTCCATTCTATTAATTATAAGTGTGCCCTGTATCGGGCATTAGTAATATACTAAGTGGAAATATGGGGATTTAGTCCCCAAAATTTTTTGTCCCAAAAAAGAAAGTGTTAAGCTTGCCACCTCGCCATGGTACCCCATAATTGACGGCAAGTCCTACTCTAACACTCCTATGTTGTTTTTTTGAACTATGGGCTTCTGTCTCATACTTGGGGGGTTGGGGGACTCCCCTCATTCTTTATGGCACACTTCAGTTCTTTCTTTATATTTTCTTTATACTTATATTTAACACAGGTATATATTAAGGTGTTAGCGCTGTGGGTTATTGTTTCTGTTTATATATATATATATATATATATATATATATATATACACACATATATATATAGAAAAGCATCTCACACACACCCAGGGGCAACAGTAAGGAGAAGTGGCCACTCCTGTCAAAACTTCTGCAAGGAGTTTGCCCTCCTTCAACATCCTCCTGAACCCAAAAAAGCAAAAAATGGCACACACAAACAAACACAATGCCCTCACCTGCACCTCTCCTACAACTGCTCTGTCCGTCTAGAACAATAAGTCACTCCAATCTCTCTGTGTGGCCTATACCTCCCCTGGATCCCCGGTCTTTCCTAAGCACCCAGAACACCCTCTCCACGGCAGCTTCCTCCATCAGCCCCTTGGCTCAGGCCTGCTTCCTCTACTCCTCACCAAGTCTAGCCATCCACTCTACATGTCCACTAACAGGAGAAGCAACAATCACTACAGCAACGTGATGTTGCTCTATCGGCATCACATATGTTCTGGGGATCGCGACAACCACTGAAGGATGGAGGTAGAATAGACCACAACAGGCTGCTACCACTGGTGTGGGAGGTTATAGGTGACTAAATAAAATTCTGTACTTCTGCTCATATTTATGTACAGCATGACCATTTCATATACGGCCTCAGAGGCCTACTCCTCCCCAGGATTCCCAGTGTTTCCTCAGAGCCCACCAATGCCTCTCCACCGTTAGTTGCTGCTGGATGCAGTGAGGAGGAGGCTGGTGTGAAGGGAAGGGTACACTCTGGGGCAGTGGGTGAAAACGAACCATTTGCAATACATACCATACTATTAACCCCTTAAGGACTAGAGGGGTGGGCAATCCCTAGGGAAGATCATGTGAGACTGTGGTTCTCTTGGGCAAAGGGAAGTGAGCTCATTCACTGCTGCTGCTGTTGCTGGACTCCTCCACCTCTGAGTCAGCAGAAGCAGCAGTAGCCCTCCAGCTTCTTCTGCTGCTTTACTTTTTATCCTCTCTTTCTCGCTGATTCATCTCTTATTCTCTCATACTCTAGAACTTGCTGCATGGGGGGACTTTCTAAATTTTTATAATTTTTTTTTGGGGGAGACTTTCAGCACAATTGGAAACATAGGTGTATAATGGAACTGTTCTCATGGAAAATAATCTACAGTAATTGCAAAAATAGAGGGGATTTTATGTATTTCTCTATGATTTTTCTGTGAATTTCTGCAGAAAAAGTAGAACATCATGCATTTTTTGTGAAAATTCCCGCAGCCACAGAAACTTTTGGCCACATCTTGTGTTGATATATAGTCAAGCAGAGGCCATAGAGCAGTGCACGTAGACACAGGATGTGCATTAAGAACTTAGGTATGTTCTACTATTTTTGCAAATCAACAGTGAAACTTCAGAACTAGCAATCTATATCAGACCTGACCAACAACATTTACTGTGTTAATTATGTGGGTCTGTTTTACTTTTATAATCTGTTTCACTGTGAATTAAGGTCTCATGTTCAGTCTGTCTGTTCATCCATAGACTGATAGATTTGCAGTGACCAGGCAAACTGAACCATCAGCATTTGCAATCTATACAACAGATCCACAGTGTTTACGTAAAGATAGACTGAATCATAAGGCTTATAATCAGTACTGGAACAAACTCTAAATTAATACTGTATCAGGACAGACTCAATTCAATGTGCATCAATGCTCATCAAAATGTTATTATAGGAATGAATGGACTTGAACTCCATTTCTATAGTTATCTCTGTCCCAGTTCAAACTTCTTGCTAGCTGTGAAAGTTTTGCATTGTTTAGCTTTTCTTAGTGTCCTCTGTCAATCTGAGCCAAAGTGATTGTTTTACTCTGTGATTCCACATCTGTTTCTGAGCTGTAAATCATCCTCCGGATCTGCACTATAGATTCTGTATTTAATTACCTAAAAAAAGTATAAAGCAAAGCAATTAAAAGCTCAACTGAATGGGTTCAAGGTACCTGCTAAGTGGTCATCAATCCTGCCAATTTAGAAAGGGGAGTAGAAAGAACAGGCCAGATAACAATAAAAGGGTGTACTGGTAATGTTTCACACTTTCATTAAGTCAGTGTGATACTGCACCTAAAAAATTTAAGTCTGAGCTGCAATAACTTATGAATAAAACACCTTTCAGCAGTAAGAGTACCCTTGTTTTATTCAGGGAGATAAGCCATACAACATATTCATTTTTAACATTTTAATATTACTATCCCTTTAATATGTCTCCTATTGATCATTATTGTGTCTCCTATTAGTTTGCACCAGAATAACCCCAATTTCTTTTTATACATAAGGCCGAGGTAGGAGTCTTTCATACAGCAGCCAGAAGGTATATTTATGTATACATTTTTGTGTATAAAGTACTAGATCTGGAGATATCAATTCTAAAATGTAATCGTCTTTTTCCACAAAACAATGTTAGGAGGAGCTGTGAGCTAAATCCAGGTCTAAATATAGATGCAATTATTGTGTGTTAACACCAAGTGCTTCTGTTTCCCTTTAAAGGGATAGTAATACTTCGTTTTATCTTTATTTTATTTTGTAGCCATTAAAAAAACATGAAGAACGATTTAAGTCTTATCTCTCAAACCTTTATGGTTTGAGAGATATTCACAAGCAAATTTCCCCTCCTGCCCCTTTTACCTAGTGTAAGCCATCTCTTCTCAGATGTGGAATGCAGTCCATAGACCAGACAGATAACAGAAGGTGACAATCTTCATACTATGAGAACAATGAAAGCCCTGCCCCCCTTGACAAGTTTTTCAGGTTTTCCCTTATCTTAATTGAAGATTGTCTCTCTCTTCAATCTACCTTGGCACCTCCCTTCTGATCTGGCTAAACAGTGTTACATCAGTAAAAGGAGCGGGACGTGGATACTTTGTCATTGAATTACTCTTGAACTACAACTCTGACATAATTGAAATAACACTCTCCAAAGTCCAAATACTATGATGATTAATTAGAGCTGCTTTTATTATGAAACATTATTATCCCTTTAAGGGAACACTAAACCCACTTAGTAATAGACCCCTCCAACCTTAATTTGGGTAGAAAATATGACTGACCACTATAAAATCAATCCTCTGAATGAATTTTTAATCAATACTTGGATATCATACCCATGGAGACAGCTAAGATTCTTTTTGAATACCTGTAGGAAAAAAACTCAGCAGGAAGAGTTTAAAGGGATAAAAATTTACAAAATAAATCTACATCCGATTGTTCAATTACATTTTTTAATGAATAGTATGTTCTGAAAATCCTTTACCTTAATGTTCAGCTTGAAAATCCAGTTAAAAGTTTCCCCCTCCCACTCCTTTTCAGTACGTAATGTATGCTTTCCTCAGATCCAAAAAGCCGGTTGCTTGACTGGATGGATCACAAGGAGGGACGATTTAGTGTGTGTCAGTGTAAGGAAAACCAGGCTCCCTTGACAAAAGAGGACAGGTTTTTCCTTATGTTGACGCAATATTGTCCCTCGTTGTGATCTGTCTGGGTCGGCTTTCTTACCTGAGGTATGACTGACGTGCTGCAAAGGGGCTGGAGGGGGAACTTTTAAGGGAATTATCATGCCAAATAAGGAGGTAAAGGATTTTCAAAACATACTATTCATTATAAAATAGGTAATTGAACAATCGGATGTAGATTTATTTTTTTGAAATGACTATCCCTTGAAACTCTTCCTGCAGAGCTTTTTTCCTAGTTATTCACAAAGAAATGATGTGTTATTTTTTTGGCAATACTATTCTTTAAAGTCTTGGATTCCAGCAACACATTTATTTTCTGCTTCTGTGCCATAACATCCAGTACTAATTAACCCTGTGAGTACCAGAGGGGTGTCCATCATGTTGTGGAACAAAGCATTGGACACCTCTCTGGTATTCAACGGCTTAAATATGAATTTTGGTTAACTAATCCTCTCTGAATTGATTCATAGGGGCCATTGATATTTGCTGCCAAGAAAAAGATACGTGGTGGTTGGTTATTAGGATGTGTTACTATTTCTTTAAGGCTTTGTGTTGAGGATTGGTAGATATTTGCAACAGCTTCCAGCAGAATTGGTAGAAGCTAATACAGTACAAGAATTGTGTTGCTTTGTGACAAATAGAAACAGCTAAAATGTTACAGCTGTAGAAATTATTGTAATAATTCTGAATAACCTTTTCAATGCTCAAGACCTATACGGTGCATTGCTTCTCAGTGTCTTTAGTGTCCAAGGGAATAGTATAAAGGCCAGAGATTAAAACACATGAGAAGGCCAGAGTAGGTGAGCCAAGCAATTATCTGATGTAAAATTGTATGCGTCTGTATGAACTCACTGTTTACTGGTGGTCATTATATGACTGACTTGAAACTCATTTTCTCTGGCAGAATACTGAGCAAGGATCCAGCGCAGAGGCCCAGTGCCAATGAGATCCTGCACCTGCCGTATTTGGTGGATCATGGCAAGGTAAGACCATTGAAGTGGTCCAAGAGTTTTCTTGGCACAGGAGACTGTAGCACACTGCTGTTCAATGGCCCATATTTATAAACACAAACTGGAGTTATTCTGGAGTTAACCAACTGCACCATAGGGGCACAAATATAAATTACTGTTTAATTAAATAGGGCTTTTAACCTTTTAAATGTTTTGCATTGCAATGCATTGGAGACATCTCTAACAATCAAGCTTGCTTCTAAGCAATGCCTTCCTACCTCTCTGGTACTCAGAGGGTTAAGTGTCAAATAAAGAACAGGTTCTGTTGAATAAATGGCAGTTCCTGTCCAATGAAGAGGTGAAGTCGAATGGAGTTAGTATGTCGACTATATGCAATATATGTCGACATACTAAGGGGGGGATGATATAGAAGGGGGGACCATTGTGTAATGCTTGACATACTGTTTCATTTTATTTTAACCCTTTGAATGTGACAGGGGTGAGCAATGCACATCCCTATGGCATTCAATGCTGTCCATGGTACTGAAAGCCTTCTCTGTATCCCCCTACTGGCTGGGTAGGGAAGCACAGACAATGCTGTTCAGAATTGTCATAGTGTTGGTGATGTGTGAGGGGAGGACATCCCTTCCACACCGACAACACTTCAAAAATCCTGTATGCTAATAGGGATCTTCTCCAACCCTCCCCTTCCATCCGACAATTTTGGTGAATATGTCGATGTGTGTACAGATCGAATTGTCGGAGTGATTCAAACACATCGGCAATGTTGTATCGACACCGCATCGAACTTTAGTGCATGTAGGCCATAGACTTTTCAGTTCCCCTTCATGTCTCTGCCCTCTCCTTCAGAGCCCTTAGTATGTATTGGATACGTATTGCATTAGAAGGGTCGAGACTGTACTGACTATAATGCTAGTTGGTGGCATACCATAACCTCTTCCACACCTTCAGACCAAGTCACTTTGGTCAGCCTAGAATTTTATGCAGAAGGCAGCTGCTGACTGATCCCTTTTGGCATGACTCACCAACCCGGCTGGGTGAGTAGTCCAAGGAATTCTTCAAGAAGTGTGACTAGGATGCAAAGGTGTTTCAGACTGTTGTGTGTTTTTGTTCATCTCCAGGTTGCCAGGGAACTTAGTAAGGGCCCAAGCAATGAAACAGTCAGCCAAATGTTTAATGAAGCGGGGGGGGGGGAGTGACCTCTTGTAATAGGTTTGTGGTTAACTTTTAAACTGTTGCATTGTAAACAGCATTCAGTTATCCATATCATCCAGTAAATGATACAGCACTGAAGGGGTTAATGGCCGCCGTTTAAGGAGGTAACATGAGAATCTCTCACTTTTATGCAGGTAGAAATTCTCATGTCACCCTTTTCATCGTGGCGACATGCTTACTGTGGCATGTTGCATGTAGTTTTTTTATGCGACATTTAAAATGATACCAAAAAGCTCTAGCCAAGTGCATGGGAATGAAGGAGTGTTTATTTATCCCCTATGGTACAGCTAGTTTACTCCAGAATAACTCCAATTTGCTTTTATAAATATGGGCCAATGTCTCTGTTTGGTTATGAACACTCCGGTGGTGATTGGGTTAATCCAAGCTTTATTGCCAATGCCTTTCTGTCCTAGAGTCATCTATAATTAGGAAAGTTTTCAGTATATTTGAAAGCACCTGCCAGGTTGTCGCTGCTGGATTTAATTGCTCGTGGCAGTCTTTTCTCTTCCTTCAAATCTCTCTCTCTTGCTTTCTCTTGTCTTGTCTCTTTCTTTTCATGATTTGATGGGAATAAAAAAAGTAGAGGGAAAAGCTAAAGGAACAGGGAGAAAGTGCACGCTCTGCAGGAAGTGGAAGCTACCTGTTTCTTTCTAACACAAGTCAAAGACACATGGAAGTTTTACTGAGCTTGGTTTAAAGGGATAGTAATACTTAAAATGTAAAAAAATATATGTTGTAGGGTTTATCCCCTTGAGTAAAACAAGAGTATTCCCACTGCTGAAAGGTGTTTTATTCAAAAGTTAATAATTTTCAAAGTTGAATTTTTTAGGTGCAATATCACAGTGCCCTGAAATTGTACAGTGGAGCTGTTGCTACACAATCCTATGGAGATTTATGGTCCCGGGACCAGAGCTGTCCATAGGATGGTGTAGCAACAGCGCCACTGTACAATTTCAGGGCACTGTGATATTGCACCTAAAAAATTCAACTTTGAAAATTATTAACTTTTGAATGAAATACCTTTCAGCAGTGGGAGTACTCTTGTTTTACTCAGGGGGATAACCCCTACAACATATATTTTTTTACATTTTAAGTATTACTATCCCTTTAAAGCAAATGTGAAATCTGCACTGTGATTCAGGAGGCAAAGCTCAAATGGCCATATGTATAAAGACAAAACTACAGCCAAGGGACGGCTGGTAACTTGTGCCTTGGGAGACAGGTACAATCAAGTGGGCCATTACTGCTATTATTCTGGCCCACTGTTCAAGCCCACCCCTTTTGTTAATTTTAAAATTGGCATTAATGTTGTGAAGTAAGGCAAGTGAGACCACATAGCTTTCAGCTGGTATGGGGATACACTAGTTATACTACAGAGCTTACAGTTGAAAACATGCTACACTAGTGATACCGCAGATTTTACAATTTAAGTAAAGCTACACTATCATTATTCTTTATTTATATAGCGCCAACTTATTCCGCAGGAGCTGTACAATAGGCATAATAGAGCTTACAAGGGAAATGGGTTATGCCACTAGTGTTGCTCCATTTGAATTGTAGCCCTG
Organism: Rhinophrynus dorsalis; assembly: GCA_037306005.1. Lineage (NCBI taxonomy): Eukaryota > Metazoa > Chordata > Amphibia > Anura > Rhinophrynidae > Rhinophrynus > Rhinophrynus dorsalis. Next base: position 366,325,321 of record CM074722.1, on the reverse strand, counting down.
TGGCATCACATGTATAGCTTAATTTCAATTCTAAGTTCTGTGGCACCCTATGCAGCACCATTTACAGCAGCAAGTGGGAGCTGGAGTTTGTCAGTGGCCCACCAGCCCAGATATATGAATGGCCCAGTGGGCAATTCCCCCCCTGCCCCACAAGCCAGCCCTGTCCTGATTACAGCACCCTATGGAACCAATAAACATTACATTTGATTGAAATGACAATTTTTACAAAGAAGAAAGGATCAGGAAACCATTGTGTAGTTTGTATAAAACTAATTACAAAATTTTAAACACAATTGAGCACTTACAAACAATGCAGCAACTAGTCTATCTGTTGGAGTGCGTACAAAATAATCATCCACAGGTAGCTCTATGACTCACACAGCCTAATATTTAAGTCTGGGTACATTGTTGTCATGATGCTCTCTCATCTGAGGATTGTCTGATGTTCCTGGGCCTGGCATTTGGTATACTGGACATCCCTGAGACAAGAGGCTAGGGCTGGATTTATCATGATAAAAAGAAAACACCAGCACACACTCCTCTTTTTTTTATTCAAAACACATCTGATTCCGGTATAATCCTAGCAACACAAACAGAGATGCTACAGGGGAGGAAATAATCAATATGAATAGCGTAAGATAACCCTGCCAAACTAGCACACGTCTACATGGTTATGCTAAGAGGAAAAAAATAAGAAAAATAGTGCTCACGCACGTCTATTAACCCTAAAATTGCATAGAATACAATTTAAAGGGATAGTAATGTTTCATAATAAAAGCAGCTCTAATTAATCATCATAGTATTTGGACTTTGGAGAGTATTATTTCAATTCTGTCAGAGTTGTAGTTCAAGAATAATTCAAAGACAAAGTATCCCCCTCCCGCCCCTTTTACTGATAATACTGCTCAGCCAGAGCAGAAGGGAGGTGCCCAGGTAGATTGCAGAGAGGGGCAATCTTCAATTAAGTTAAGGGAAAAACCTGAAAAACTTGTCAAGGGGGGCAGGGCTTTCATTGTTCTCATAGGAAGAAGATTGTCCCTTGCTGTTATCTGTCTGGTCTATGGACTGCATTCCACATCTGAGAAGAGATTGCTTACACTAGGTAAAAGGGGCGGGAGGGGGAAACTTTGCTTGTGAATATCTCTCAAACCATAAGGGTTTGAGAGATAAGACTTATATCGTTCTTTGTTTTTTTAATGCCTACAAAATAAAATAAAGATAAAAAGAAGTATTACTATCCCTTTAAGGCTATTAAAAATGCAGTGCTATCAATGAGAAAGGGATAATCAACTGCTGGAGATTTTATTATAGCTCAAACATTTTTTTTTTTAATTAAATTGTAGTATTGTTTTCTGGTCACCAGTTGGTACAGTAAGCCCAGGAGCCATAAGCGTAAGGGCACATGACAGCAGATCGAATGTCCTGTAACCAGGTCTTATAGATTAAGATTAGTGGGCTATAACTGAAAAAGTAACTACACATGGATTTGGGAAGCAAAGGGTTAAGTAAGAAGCCTGCTGGCTGTGTGGGGTGGAGATATGGCAGGAAATGGCTTAGAAGAAGTGAAGATACTTCAGTCTTCCTGGGCCTGAGCATGTGGTAACAAGTCTGTGCTGTGCTGAACGCATAGCTATTACAATTATACATCTGGGTTTTAAGTGCAATGTATTTATACACTGTTTATCAGGGGGATATAGAATTATACAGGTTGTTTAACATTCTGGTGTTTTTCTGTTGTGTCTCTTGTTGGTGATATTCTGTGCTAATCTTCTTTGCTATTGGGGTTTCTGTCTGCTGTTGATTTTGTTGTGTGTGACAGGCATGCTGTTTTTGGTATTCTGTGGTGTATGTTTGAATTTGGGTTTTTTATCTGTGATAAATTGTTTGCTGATACTGAGTGTGTTATGTGCATTACTCTGCTGAGGTGTTTTCTTTGGTATACAATGCCTGATGATATTGAAGTTTTTCTTCTGTTGTATGTGGATTTGTTTATATTGAGAATGAGGCTGTGACACTTATATCCTGTTCTTGTGTTTGTGCAGCTTGATGTGGCAGGTTAGTTTGCTGTGGGATGTTCTGGCTGTGGGCAGAGTAGCTTGCTGTGGGATGTTTCTGGCTGTGGGCAGATTAGTTTGCTGTGGGTTGTTCTGGCTGTGGGCAGATTAGTTTGCTGTGGGTTGTTCTGGCTGTGGGCAGATTAGTTTGCTGTGGGTTGTTCTGGCTGTAGGCAGATTAGCTTGCTGTGATATGTTCTGGCTGTCTGTAGGCAGAGTGGCTTGCTGTGGGCTGTTCTGGCCGTCTGTAGGCAGAATGGCTTGCTGTGGGATGTTCTGGCTGTCTGTAGGCAGATTAGCTTGCTGTGGGATGTTTTGGCTGTCTGTAGGCAGAATGGCTTGCTGTGGGGTGTTTTGGCTGTCTGTAGGCGGAATGGCTTGCTGTGGGATGTTTTGGCTGTCTGTAGGCGGAATGGCTTGCTGTGAGATGTTCTGGCTGTCTGTAGGCGGAATGGCTTGCTGTGAGATGTTCTTGCTGTCTGTAGGCAGAATGGCTTGCTGTGGGATGTTCTGGCTGGCTGTAGGCAGAATGGCTTGCTGTGGGATGTTCTGGCTGGCTGTAGGCAGAATGGCTTGCTGTGGGATGTTCTGGCTGGCTGTAGGCAGAATGGCTTGCTGTGGGATGTTCTGGCTGGCTGTAGGCAGAATGGCTTGCTGTGGGTTGTTTGGGCTATCTGTGGGCAGTGTAGCTTACTGTGGAATGTTCTGGTTATCTGTCGGCAGCATCTTTTGCTGTCGGATGTTTTGGTTATCTATGGGCAGACTAGCTTGATGTGGGATGTGCCGGAGATCTGTTGGGCTGAATAGCTTGCTGTGAGATGTGCTGGATTCTGTTGGACTACATGGTTGCTGTGACTGGCTTGCTGTGAGATGTGCTGAAGTCTCTGTAGTTTTGTTACCCTCTACTTCCGGCAGGGGTGATGGGACACATAGTTCTGCAGTTTTGCTGGCTGTTGCGGTGGGTCCTCATTGTGTTACCACTAATGTATGTCCGCAGACGTATCACTGTGTCTTGCTTTGGGTATTTCTGTATGTGTGTCCTGTATGCAGTGTGCATAGATCTCAATACAGCATTCCACCATATTTAGTAACATGAGACAGGCACTATTGCTTGCCCTTATGGTGGATATGGCTATGTCTGTGTATATATTCTTCACAAATGAAGCATAAAAGGTTTATTCAGAGGGTCTGTTCTTTTTGGTCATAATATATATATGCATGCCTTATGGTATGGGTCAATGTGACAGACTGTGAGCTAACTTGATGTTGTTTGATGGGAATGTAATCTCTCAATGCCTGGTTACTTGTATATGGCTGTGTATGATTGGTGAACGGTATGGAGATGTCAGTGTATTCTGTGCTAGTTGGTGACGGTCCTGGTGAGTGCTAGGAAAATTCTTCAACAATCAATGAATAATAATAATACTGATTACCCCCCCCCCAGGTTTCTCAAAAGGGCATGTGGGTACAATGCTGTCAAATACTACATTTTGTTTTCCATGGCTACCTGCTAATATGAATATGCGGCAGGTAGTTCTATGCTACTAGGCATGGTTCCTGGAACTTTTTGTCTCTCTAAGGGCACGGGGTCCCTGGGAGATGGTGATGGTGAGTATACAATTTTTGTTTTTACATGGCTACCTGCTAATGTGGATATGCAGCTAGTAGTCATGTGTTCTTTTCCATGGGCATGGTTCCTGGAAATTTTGGTCTCTCTAAGGGTACGGGGTCCCGGAGAGGTGGTGATGGCGAATATTCCATTTTTGTTTTCCATGACTGCCTGCTAATGCGGATATGCGGCTAGTAGTCATGTGTTCTTTTCCATGGGCATGGTTCCTGGAAATTTTTTGTCTCTCTCAGGGCATGGGGTCCCGGGGAGATGGTGATGGCGAGTAAGCCATTTTTTTGTTTTACCTGGCTACCTGCTAATGTGGATATACGGCTAGTAGTCATGTGTTCTTTTCCATGGGCATGGTTCCCGGAAATGTTTGTCTCTCTAAGGGCACGGGGTCCCTGGGAGATGGTGATGGCGAGTATACACTTTTTGTTTTTTACCTGGCTACCTGCTTATGTGGATATGCGGCAGGTAGTACCACGAGCAATACACAGCGGTGACGACATGACCTTTTGTCTTTACGTGACTACCTGCTGCGGTGGATATGCGGCTGGTTGTCGCACATTTTCTCTACGGGCATGGACTCCGAGACTTGGTGGTGGACAACGTTACATTTTGTTTTATGGGTCTACCAGCTAATGTGGAGGCGTGGCTCATAGTTACACATCTTTCTCTATGGCCATGATTTACAATTATGTTTAAAAAAAAAAAAAAACTGTTTAATGCAATGAATGACTCTATCTGTTTGATTATGTGACTCTGCAGGTGTTTGTTGGTCTTTATGATTGGCTGGTTCAGACAATCCCGGGTGATGTAAGTTCTGTACAGTGTTCTGGAGTGGGAGTTGGGTCCCTGTTCTGGGGTTCTTAATTTGTTTTAACCCTTCGGGCATGGTTCCATGGCTCAGTTTGTGCATGGATTTATTTAAAACAAAATATATAAATAATTAAAAAAAAAAAAAAATGTGTGTATGTATATATATGTGTGTATGTGTATGTGTGTGTCTATGTGTATGTATGTATGTATGTATATATATATATATATATATATATATATATATATATATATATGTATATATATATATGTATGTATATGTATATATGTATGTGTGTGTGTGTGTATATGAATGAAGTGGTTGAGTAAAATTAAAGGTGGTTTGACAAGGGCCTGCTTAGTCTGGATGACGATCAGGTATCGCTTCCACTACGCACCTGGAACGGGATAGCTTGGTTGCCCCCAAGGGCATAGGCACTGGGAGATGTGGACGCTGTGTAAAATGGCCAATTTTAAGGGGGGGGGGAATGAATGGAATAATTACATCAGTTATTCTGCATCACCTGTAGTTTTTCTTACGTGTAATTTAAGTAGTTTGGTCAGGGTGAGGATTGGGTTTCATGTGCTTGTTTGGTGGGGACGAGACCGTTGAAGGTGTTCAATGGTCTCGTTATGGCGGGAGGACCTTGCCAGAGAAATGCATGTAAGATCAGTTTGACGGGGTGAGTAAGGAGGGTATCCCCCGCTTATAAAAGATGGAATGATTGGGAGAGACGCTGCTACTGCCCGTGCTAGATTACTGCATGTTTTGATCCACTCTTATCGGTGCTGCCCTCACCTGGTGGCAGCAGCAGTCAAAATATTCAAAGGAGGACGGCACGGCATAGTAGGGTACTCTCATTGAATGCTGGTTATGGAATTTATTCTTCAGTATATGTAGTACTGGCAAGGTCCTCTTTATTTATTTATTCATTGGAAATAAAAGGCTGTGGCCATTTTACCCATATCTGTGTCTTTGTGTTTATGTATAAATTGAACAAGAGGGGAACTTTGCTGGGTGGAATGTTCACAGATAGGAAGGACAATTGAGGATTCTGCATGTCATGTTCTGTTACTTACTATGGAGAGTTGTAATCAATAGAAATATAGATTTTGATATCTGTTAATAACCAATTCATTTATCCAGTTTTCCAATTTTCCTATCTATAAAAAATGCATTCTCTTATATTAGTTCCACAATAGTCTAATGTCCAACCCCAGCATTTTCGAGTTCCATTAACATTTTAGTCTCTACCACCTGTACTGGGGGATAGGAATCTGTTTCCTTTCATGTATAGCAGTACTTAAGCATTTGCATCAGAGTTTTTGACTGTCTACCTTTAGATTATGTCCTCCGATTCCAGTATTCATCTCTTTCTGAAAAAATGCTTCTTGAGCTGTATTAAACCCTTTAATGGGATAGTAAATCTTAATAATTAAAAAATCTATTTAAAAAAAATCTATATCTAAAATCTATCAACAGGATATATCCTGCTGAGCAAACGAGTACTTCCTCTGCTGAAAGATGTTTTATTCAACAGTTATTGCAACTCAAATGTGGATGCAAAGTACAAAGTGGGCATGCCCTTGTTTTAATCACCAGGCCAAGGGATGACATTTTTTCCATAAAAAGGCATTTACCACTGCTTTAGAATAATCACCAAACTAAGCTTTTCTTGATCAGGAGAAAGCAGATAAATGTCATGTGAAAATGGCAAATAAGGTCATCCAAGCAAGCAGATGTTAAGTTAAAAGAACAAAATCACACTACTACACTATTTTATCCTGTGCTACAAAAACCTGTTTGAATGACAGAGAAGTATCCAAGGCATTACAATGCAATGTGTTGGGTACCTCTCTGACACCAAAACCCCAAAAGAAAACTGTATCTTCATAATAATCTGTGTAAAACCCTTTCAGTACCAGAAGGGTATACATCATTGCTTCATAATGCACTGTACACCACTGCGGCACTGTTAATGATTCAAATATAGTATGCGAGAAATACTTGTCATTATGATTGAATAATATTATCAGACCTCCACATTAATGGAAATTATACTATAGGAATAAATGCTTCCAAATGTGTTTAACAAAAGGCAATGGCTAACAGTATTTTTCTGTTCAAGGCACCCCTAACCTGCAATCTAGATTTTTGGGGGCACCCCTAAAATTTGAGATCTTATTTTTCAAGGGTGTTATGAACAAATACATGTAAAAAAGTGAGAGACAAGGAAGAAGGAGCTGCTGGTGTAATATCGTATGGGTATATGGGGATCCACCAATCCTTCACTGGTGTAAGAATTACGCTCACAAGGCTAGTGTTCTGCAAGACACATAAGTGTATACTCAACAAAGCACAGAAGGGATCTTTAACCCCTTAGGGATCAGTGATCCTGGGGTTGGATTCCCCTTAAGAACCACATTGAATACGTTTGGTGCATTAGCGAATGTGAGCTCTCCAGTCTTGGAGAGGTCAGCTTCAGACCCGATCCCATTAATGCTCACAGTGCTCCAGCAGGAGTGCTGTGAGCACAAAAAGTATGTGATGTGCCAGAAATGTCACCTATCCTTTAGACAAATACACCGGTGACGGCCCTGACATGTCATTGGTCCTTAAGGGGTTAAACTGCCCCAACTACATTGTGGAAGCTTGGGAGCCAGATGGGACACTCTCACAATCGGGCTGCTCCTCAGTACAACAACTGGATATATTATATATATTATATATATATATATATATATATAATTTTTTTTTTCCATTTGAGAGACTGTTCTCAGGTCATCATGAGAATTATTGCATATCACGCTCAAGAATTGAGAGTAAGGAATCCCATTAATCTGTGAGGGATATGGTAATCAATATTATCTTCATCTCACTGGATCAGTAATGGGCTCCAACATCACCCCTTCATAAGCAAATCTTTTCATGTTTGAGTATGAGAAAAAACATCTTCTCCATTCCAATATTCTCTTAGATACACGTTATATAGATGACCTGTTCATTCTATGGAGGGGTGGCCTTGACGAGCTACTTGGCTGGTTCAGTGAACTGAATTCTTTACCTACACCTCTATGGTTTAAAATTAACCACTCTTTGACTGAGATTGAATATTTGGATGTCAGAATATTCAAAGACAATGGTTCTTTGGGTTTAAACATTGTACAGCAAACCCACGGACAAAAACTCTATCCTCGGAGCAGATAGTGACCATCCTCCCTCACAGATTAATGGGATTCCTTTCTCTCAGTTTTTGAGAGTGATACACAACAATTCTCATGATGACAAAGGAAGAGAGAAACTACAGGAGATGTATAACAAATTCTTGAACAGAGGCTATGACAAAACATTATTGGAACAACAACTTGAGAAATGTAAACGTTTCACACAAAAAGCCTGTTACACAGCATGAATAACAAAGAGGACATGGACACACAAAGACTAGTGTTTGTATGCGATCATACCCCATTCGCTAAAAAAATTAGCGCAATCTGATGACAAAATCATACTTACTTCCTGAGGCTGCACTTGAATATGGCTATTCTGTATCTGATAGCGTTCCCTCTGTCCCCTCTTCCCTGCAGGCGGCACGCTTGCATATGCCGTCCGCTTCCTTTAATACACTGTCAGTACCTTCCACCTACGGTATTGCCCTGTGAGGACCTTGAGATCCTCACAGGGCATTACCATTGACTGGAAGCAGAAGGTCCTGAAAGTCCATTAAATGAAGTGGGCGGCAAATGCAAGCATTCTGTCCGCAGGGAGGAGGGGACAGATGGATCTCTATCAGATACAGATTAGCCATATTCCAGTGCAGCCTTAGGAAGCAGGTATTATTTTGTCATCAGATTGCGCTGGGAGAGGGAGGGAGGGACGGTAGCTGACAGCTCTAATTTTTTTTTAGTAAGGGGAAAAACAAGGGTGCGTATTTTACATAGGTACTCTTGTTTTCCCCTAAAATTGTGGGCATAATATATACCTGCGTATTATACACAGGTGCGTATTATACCTGAGATTTTATGGTATCTATAACCAATGGACAGGTAGGGTGGGGTATTTAAACTTGTTTCTTTCTTGTGCTGCTTTGTCTTTGATTTTTGTTCTACACTCAGCCAGCAGATTTTGATAAAGCAGTCATAGGGCCATATGTTGAAAGGGATAACAGCAAAAAAATGTTGTATGAAAGACAAAAATAAGTCATTGAATGCATGAAAGACATATTTTCTACAGAGTATACAACAAAAAACTAGTAATGTCCGTTGTGTACGACACAACTCCAGAATTGACGGGTAAAGGGGCGTGGCTAGGGCGTGGCTAAACTATTCTCCACTGTCGTATAGAGGAAAAGAAAATTTCTTGTAACAAACGACAAAAAAATGTCTTTCAAAAGACAAAATTTGTACGTTAAGAAAAAAGTGGAGGGAGTGTGTTCTGAATGTTAGAATTTTTGTCTTTAGTTAAGACATTTTTAAAGACATTTTTGTTGTTAATACATTTTTTAAGACATTTTTGTCTTTAGGTAAGACATTTTTGTCTTTAGTTAAGACATTTTTTTGTCTTTCCATACGACAATTTCAGCCAGGAGGAACGACATATTTCCAATCACAACCGACACTCTCTGAAAATATTAATGATCCCAACTATACTATACTTTGAAAAGTCATTACAAACGACAAAAGCTATTTCGCTGCTTCTTTGAACATATGGCCCATAGACCATGAACCGTTAATCTTCCTGGGCTTTTTAGCCTATCGTATTTTAAATTTGATTTTAATATTTTATTTGGTAATAAAACTAATTTTAAAGACTAAAATTAGCACCTTTTTTGATCCAGAATCTTCACCCTGGAGAACTGAGCAGAGACAGGTGATACTCTCTGCAGACTTTTATTGTTGGTAGTAGACATATGTTTCCTCCCAACCATCACTCTGTGAGTACATTTGATTTTATTTCATAGACTGTCCAATTGGATGATAGGCACTATTGGACACCCTATTTTCTTGTGTGTTTCTCCATGAACAAATACATATTATATAGGTATTCTTAGTTCTCTAAATCAGAAGAATGTGCACAAAAATGTCCTTAAATATACATTTGAAAATTAATATTCACTTATTTATCAAAGTCTTTATAGAAAACAATGGGCATCCTAATTGGATGTCCATGACACATCAAAGTACCAGTGCACCCTGGTGGAGAATCATTGACTTAAGGGCTTTATCTAGGTAAGTGCCCATACAGCAGCCAGGTTAACGTTGTATTTCCCATAATGCAACCATATAGAGCACCAAGTTTTGAAGGGAGACTGAGGTATGCTGGCCACACCCACATTCTGAGTTGTTGGAGTATACCAGATCAATCCCATTTCCCCTGGATTATGGTGACTGGTTCATTTACCAGTATAAATACCCTTCTACTGGCCATTATTTAACTCCTTGTGTGCTAGAGAGGTTAACACATTGGAAAACAATGTAATGGAGACCACTCTGGCATCCAAAGGATTAAGAGGCAATTTGTACTTATATGTTTAGAAGCTAAGAGTGTTTTCTGTGCCATTCAGTGGGCAGGGCTGAAGTGGAGTCATGTGATTAGCCAGTACCTAGTGACACCGGATGACTATCCCCTCATATTAATGAACAAACAAAACAGGCCAGCACTAGCTATGTAATCACACTGGATCATAAGCACTATAATAGCCTGGGATATCAAACAAACTGACAAAACTTGTTCAAAGGGAAGAAAGAATCCTCTGAAGCAAAATGCAAAACCCTTTGAATAGAGGCACACAACCCATTGATATAGCAAAAATATACTAAGGCCTTAATAAAATATTTTGTATATTTTTGCTATATCACTGGGTTGTGTGCTTGTATTCCAAGGGTTTTGCTTATTGCTTCAGAGGGTTATTTCTTCCCTTTGAATGAGTTTTGTCCCATCATATGACACAACAAAGATAGTATGCTGCAGGTCTGGGGCAAACCAACTGCACAGCAGGAAAAAAATCCCTTTCCCTTAAATGCTGTTTTCACCCATTAAGCACTAGGGAAATTTCCAGCCTGTGAATTTTCAATGCCTTAGAAGCTCTCTAGAATTCTAGGATGTAAAAGCCCCATATAAATCAATGGAATTTTTTTTTCTGTAGTGTAGTTAGTTTGCCCTAGGATTTTCTTCATACATATTCCCCAACATGTTTAAAGCATTTATGTCAGATTATTGACAGGAACTTTGACATATTTATCAGTGACCAGCATTAGTGGAATTGCTTCACCGCTGTGGCTAACCCTATATGTTTTTGTCTTTTTTTAATTATTAGTGCATCTTTATAATCAGACCTCATGGTGGGGCATCAGAACCCCTCCTGATGTCCCCTCCTCCCCCAGTTACTAATCTCCCAGTCGATGCGATACAGGAGAGCAGCACATTTTCCCTGCTTATATTTTACCCGAACAAGTAGGAGTGGGTGAGATTGGGAAAGCCTTTCATGTCAATGTGGGAGTTGTTCCCTGACCCTGCCCATGCTTATCTGGTAGTTTGGGAAGTATGCTGCTCCCCTGCATCACCAAATCAGCTGGGAGATCAGTAGCTGGAGAAGGGAGGCATAAGTAGAGTTCCTGATGCCCCACCACAAGGTCTGGATTTTTTTTTTCAAGTGTAGCTGAGGCAGCATGAGGCTTTGCCCCCCCCCCCCCATCTATACCTCAGCCAACTGGAGAATACACTATGGGCGAGATGTTCAGAAAGTGGTGCTAACTGAAATTGTCTGTAATAAGAATAAAAAACGTCTTACATCACAATGTGTTGATTCTCAGACATGTTTCTGTCATTTTTTGCATCCAATTTCACCATCTCCGTCAAAGGGAAAAAGCCGTCTTAAAAGTGGATGTGGTTTAATCTTCCTTCATAATGTAGGGTATTTTCAGAAAAAAATATTCGTTTGAACGTAATTTTTTCCCGACATAATAAAAAAGATCTAAACTTGGAGAAGAAAAAAAGTACTGAGAAGCAATTTTTTGTTTCAAAGACAAAAATATGTCTCTGTTTCTTTGAAAAGTTTCGTTTTAAAGACAAAAAAAGTCTTTGTTTCTTTGAAAATTTTCGTTTCAAAGACAAAATCAAAGAATTTTTAAGATCAGATTTTTTAACGGCAATGTTCAATGAGATCTTCTTACCATTATTTTTAATTCTTTAGATGAATTTTCAAATGTGACAGATTTACTTCTGAAAATATTGTCCTTCTTTTACTACCAACTCATGATCCGACAAGCTTTTCATTATGATAACTTTTTGAACATCTCGCCCTATGTCCTCAGCCACATGCCATTGGATGCACTAAGTGGGGGTTTTACATAACTCTGTCTTTGTAACAACTTGGAGTCTGGCTGACAGCGAATCAGGAACCACTACGAGTTATATAATATAAATAATAATAAAATATATATATATGTGTTAGCTGTATTTCGTTTCCTTGCATCTGAATGAGTGAATACTAAATATGTCCAGCCATTGATAAATTAGCAAATCCACAAGGAAATAAAACAAACTTGGAAACAGTGACCAGTGTCAAATAGCTGTAGCAAAAGTAAACAAAATCCTGTCTTGCGTAAAAAGGGGTATTGAAGCAAACATGGATAACATCATTTTGCCACTGTAGAAATTGTTGGTAAGACCTCACCTCGAATATGCAGTGCAGTTTTGGGCACCAGTTCTGAAAAAGAATATCCTAGAACTGTAGCATGTACAGCGAAGAGCAACAAAATTAATTAAGGGAATGGAAGACTTGCTGTATGAGGAACATCTAAACTTTGTTTATTTACTCTAGAGAAAAGATGACTAAGAGGAGATTTTGTCAGAAGGATATGAGCGGTCAATACAAAGATCTCTCTGGTCTGCTTTTCATTCCAAGGCCTGCTCAAATAACATGGGGCCACCCCTTAAGAAAATGAGGTTTCAACTTCAGCAGAGCAAGGGTTTTTTTTATAGTAAGGTATGTTAAATTGTGGAATTCCTTGCCCAATGATGTAGCAATGGCAGATACAATGGATACAGTTAAGAAAAGATTAGATTTTTTTTCATGAGGGAACATACAGGGTTATACTGTGTATTAGTATGCAAAACAGGAGGTTCAGATAAAGACTAACTTATTAGGCAGCAGGACAGCTTATATATTTCTAATTTCTCTGGGTTATGAGGCTGAACTTGATGGACTTGTGTCTTTTTTCAACCTAATTTACTATGTTACTATATTACTATGGAGTGCAATTATTTCCTTGATCATTCAGCCATTCAAACTTTGATGACTGCATTGTTTATTTCTCATGCACTTAAAGGGTTAAAAGGTAGAAACATGGACAATTTAGGTGAGCCTGTCACCCAAGACATGTTTAGTCTGTGTTACAGAGAATTTGATTCTGCCTGCATGCTGTGCTACCCATTTGTCTGAGAAATTATCCTTGCTGTGCTATTAGAAATGCCCCAGTGTGTGGGCACTTTCTAGATTAATTCATAGCACAGTGTAGGTAAGATTTGAAAATAATTATCATAAAGTGCTAGATTGTATCACCAACAATTAAAGGTTAATTTCTCAAAAAACTATTTATATTAGAAATCAATGACAAAAACATGTGTTAATGCCAGAGATAAGTTCTAACATAAATGCACAAAAGCCAGGAAATACAGCTTAAGCTCATCAGAATTGACTGCACGCCCCCATGTGCTTTGCTGATTACATCAGACATGACATCACAAATTGCATCATCAATAATATACCCTGGCTCTGCTCAAAAGTTGTATACCTGCGAGGCCTTACAGACTTTGCTGGTTTGAACAGACCCTGCAGGACTCTGTTCCTGCAACCACTTCCACAGCCCAAATGGAGGGTACTACTTCTGTGCCCACCATGAGACTGCCCCATCCTCCCCACTATGCAGGTGATCCAGATGGTTATCGTGGTTTCATCAACTAATGTTCTATACATTTTGAAATGACACCCCATTTGTTTCCTTCTGACCGTGCTAAGGTGGGATATCTAATTTCTCTACTGATGGAGCATGCCCTTGCCTGGGCTTCCCCTCCATGGGAGAGGAGTACTTCTCTGGTGAATTATTATGCTGAGTTTATTCATTTCTTCTGTTAAGTCTTTGACCTTCCTGGCAGAGCTGTGACTGCTTCATCCTCCCTCTTCACCATTAGACAAGGCTCATGTTCTCTTCTGGACTATGCCATTGAATTCTGCACCTTTGCAGCCGAGGTTAATTGGAGCAATGAGGACTTGGTCTCAGCATTCGCTAATGCACTGTCTGATAGTTTAAAGGACGAGTTGGCTATTAGAGACTTACCTGAGGAGATGGAGGAGATCATTATTTTTGTTTCCCACATTGACCTCTGGCTTCGTGAGAGACAACTCCAGCGAGACCACAGCAAAAAAGCTATTGTGAAATTAGCTCCCAGATTTTCTAATCCATAACCTCCGATTGTTCCCCCTGAGGAGCCCATGCAACTACGGTAAATGGGGTTGAGTGAGGAGGAGAAACTGCAGAGACGAGCGAGAACTTATGCCTATACTGTGGTGGGGCTGGTCATTATGCCTGCAACTGCCCACAGAAGAAGGGAAATGCCCGCACCTAGAGGGGATCAGGGGCCCTGCTGTAGGTGTTTTCTCATTTACCCCTGAACAGTTGATTTATTAGTTCAACTGACTTTGCAGAGTCATCAAGTATCTGCTTTTGCTCTAATAGACTCTGGGGCTGCTGGGTCATTTATTGATGAGACCTTCTATAAAGATCAAGGGATTCTTTGCCTTACCAAGACTCAACCTTTGCTACTAGAGGCCATTGATTGGAGGCCACTTCACCCCTCTACCATTACTCAAGAGACTCAGTCCCTGCATCTCAAAATAGGGGTTATACACACGCTGAGACCTTGAGCCTACATGTGATCACGTCACTCTCCTGTCCTGTTATACTTGGATACACCTGGTTGTCCTTACACAATACCCACATCAACAGGGACACAGGACAAAGTGCTTCCTGGGGTTCTTTCTGCTTCCATTATTGTTTGAATACCTCTGAACCTGTACACATCGGGACTGCCCAGACCTCCTCCTCTTGGATTCCTGAACAGTACCGGCAATTTGCAGATGTTTTCGGCAAAAAGAAGTCAGAGAAGCTACCTCCTCACCGGGCTTTGGACTGTCCCAAAGATCTTTTGCCTGGCACTGCCCCATGGCAGGGTAGAGTCTACCCTCTCTCTTTGCTTCAGAACACCGACCTGGAGGAGGGCATCAAGGAGAATTTGAAGAGGGGCTTTATTCAATGTTCCACACCCCCGGCAGGAGTGGGGTTCTTCTTTGTAAAAAAGAAAGAGTGAGACCTTTGTTCCTGCATAGATTACAGAAGACTTAACAAAATCTTTATAAAGAATACCTAACCCATTCCTCTGATATCTGAACTGTTCAACAGACTTAAGGGGTCCATTGTGTTTGCAAAGATGGATCTCCAGGAAGCATACAATTTGATCCGCATAAGACAGGAAGAAGAATGGAAGACGGCATTTAACACCCGGTCAGGGCATTATGAATATAAAGTCATGTCCTTTGGGCCCTGTAATGCCCCTGCCGTCTTTCAGTAATTTGTGAATGAGTATCTCAGAGACTTTTTGCACCGGTTTGTCATTGTATATCTGTATCACATTCTGATCCACTCTCCTGACTTAACTACTCATAGCTCCCATATGAAACAAGTCTTACTCCACTTACAAGAGAACCGGCTGTATGCTAAGCTGGAAAAATGTGTCTTTGAGTTGAATAGAGTGGCCTTTCTTGGGTACATCATCGGTTCCACTGGATTTGAGATGGATCCCTCCAAATTAGATGCCATTCTCAACTGGCCTCAACCCTCTGGGCTCAAACCTCTTCAGCGATTCTTGGGGTTTGCGAACTATTACCGTAAGTTCATTAGAGACTTTTCCAAGATTGCTACTCCGCTCACTGCCCTAACTAAGAGGGGTTTTGACTGTGTCAACTGGACTCCAGAGGCCGTCAAGGTCTTTAACACTTTGAAACAAAAATTATCCACGGCTCCGGTTTTGAGACATCTGGACCCTACGCAGCCTTTTGTGATCAAGGTTGAAGCCTCTGAGATTGGTGCAGGAGCCGTGCTATCCCAGAGGAGTTCTTATAGCAGTACGCTTCATCCCTGCAAATTCATATCCAAAAGGTTCACCCAAGGTGAGAGAAACTATGATGTGGCTGTGGCTAATCAGGAATTACTAGCCATCATTCTTGCCTTGGAGGAATGGAGACACGGTTTGAAGGGGGCACACACACACCCATAATGATCCTCACTGATCCCAAAAATCTCCTCTACATCAGTGATGCCAAACAGATGAACCCCAGACAGGCGAGATGCTCACTATTCCTCTCTCGTTTCAACTATTTGATCTCCTACTGGCCGGGCACTAAGAACACCAAAGCCAATGCCCTGTCCAGGATGTTTACAGCGCCTAGTGAGGAGAGTCAACAGGTGGAACCTATAATACCCTCTTGGAGGCTGCTGGCAGTCATCTCCCACTCCAACCTCTCCTCTCTGATCATAGATTACCTTCAGGACAATCAGAAGGAAGCTCCTGTCAATGTCCTTCTGGGAAGATCTTTGTGACTCTTGAAAAAAGAGAGGAGGTTTTGAGACAGTGTCATGATTCCAAGCTGGCGGGATACCCAGGAGTTGCCCATACTAAAGACTTAATTTCCAGAGTCTTCTGGTGGCCAGAGTGGAGACAGGATGTTAAGGACTTTGTTTTGGCATGTCAGATCTGTGCCACATCCAAAACTCCCAAGTCACTACCTGCTGAGTTGCTGCATCTGCTTCTCATACCATCTCAACCTTGGTCGAATCTCTCTATGGATTTTGTAGTGGAGTTGCCACCCTCCAAGAGGAATGCTACCATCCTGATGGTTGATGACCGTTTCTCTAAAATGCTACATCTCATCCCTCTCTGCAAGCTGCCTTCTGCTCCTGAACTGGCTCCCATATTTATCAGAGAGATTATCAGATTACACGGAGTACCTACCCAGGTAGTGTCTGACCATGGCAGTCAGTTCATTTCTAATTTTTAGAGGTCCTTCTGTGAGAGGCTTGGAATCTCCCTGGCATTTTCATCTGCTTACCATCCACAATCTAATGGAGCAGCAGAGTGAGTTAATCAAGAATGCCAATGAGAGCCATCAGTAGTGGGAAAATTAATGGAGACTGTGTTAAAGGAAAGAATTATTGAATATCTGAATCTGAATGGCTTGTAAGATACCAAATAGCATGGGTTTACAAAAGGGAAATTTTGTCAAACTAACCTCATAGATTTTTTGACTGGGTAACTAAAATAACAGACTGAGGGGAAGCAGTAGATATAGCTTATCTAGATTTCAGTAAAGCATTTGACACTGACGCTTATAGAAAACTGATTAATAAATTCCAGTGTTTGGGTCTGGATGTAAAAATAGTTAAATGGATAAGTCAAGGGCTGAGTGAAAGGAGACAGAGGGTGGTAGTCAATGGAGAATATTCGGATGAAAGGAGCCCATTCTTTTTAATATTTTTATTAGTGATATTGCAAAAGATCTTAAAGGTAAAGTATGCCTTTTTGCAGATGATACAAAGATCTGCAATAGGGAAGACATTCCAAGGGGAATAAACCAAATGACAAATGATTTAGGTAAATGAGTAGAATGGACAAGAGTGTGACAGCTGCAGTTTAATGTTATTAAATGTAAAATAATGCACTTGGGACATAAAAATCCAAAGGAAAAATATACAATTAAGGGTGGTGTGCTGTCAGAGACAACAAAGGAAAGGGATTTGGGAGTAATTATTTCTAATGACTTAAAGGTAGTCAGGCAATGTAATAAAGCAGCGGGGAATGCAAGCAGGGTGCTGGGTTATATAGCTAGGGGCATTAGTAGCAGCAAAAGGAAAGTGATCATGCCACTCTACAGATCTCTAGTTAGACCTCCCCTAGGTCTAGGTGACCCCATCTCCAGAAGGATATTGATACTCTAGAGAAAATTCAGAGAAGGGCTACTAAAATGGTGACTGATTTACAGGAAAATAAATATCAGGATAGACTAAAGGATCTGAACATGTATAGCTTGGAGGAGAGAAGAGAGAGAGAGAGGGGATATGATAGAAATATTCAAATACATGAAGGGATTCAACAAAGTAGAAGTTAATACAGTGAAAGACTTGTGCACGAAAAAAATTTTAGGTAAAATTTTCATTCGGACGAATTTTTTTTTTTTCATTCCTCAACTCCGCATTTCGTTTCAGAGCCGTTCGACTCAGACGAAAGTCGACGACAAATATTCTGCGACTTTAAAATGCTTTAAAAAAATACAATAAAAAAAGAAAATTAAATAAATAAAAATAAAGGGAACCATTTCCAGGGTCTAAATGAAGACTGTGGAACAGGGCATGGCACCCTGCCTGCCTAAACAACTCTGGCACTGTCTGTGTCACTCTGAAAATTATTTAAACAAATTATTTTTATTTTTAATATTTTACACAGGGACAAAGGTGACTCTCCCTTGCGGTGGCAATAAGGCAACCTGCCTGCCTATACAACTGGCAGACTGGCTGATGTGTCACTCTGAAAATTATGCAAACAAATTACTAATAACTATTAATATTTTTAATATTTGTAACAGGAAAAAATGGCTCTCCCTTGCGGAGGCAATAAGGCACCCTGCCTGCCTACACAACTTTCAGACTGACTGATGTGTCACTCTGAATATTATTCAAATTATTCTCAATATTTTTAATATTGTTTGTTGCATGTACCATCTGTAGCAAAGGTAATACACAATATGTAGCATGTGTCATTTACTATATGTAGCAGAGGTGTTATAGATACATATGGATGTAGCTAAATTAGAAGGAAGAAGGAAAAGTGAGGATGACTGGTGCAGTATCCTTTTGAAAAGTCGAAAAGAAAAATACTGTGCAGCTAGAAGCCACATTAACCATATTGCAGTGTTTAAAATAGCGACATGAAAACCTTGTGCTGCATAAAAGCGCTTGTCACGTCGCATCATTAAATGTCTATATGTACTGGCTACAACTCCCAGCATCCTTGCGTTGCCCAGCTCTTTTTAATGCAACAACGTTTCAAAAGGGAACCGACTGGTGCGAGGCAGACTCAAGGTGACAGCAACACTTGAGATGTAGCCAGAACTGCAGAACACTGGAGCAGGCAGGACTCAGTCAGTAGATGGATAGATACAGCAGCTGAGGATGACTGGTGCAAGGTGGACTCAGGATAACAGCAACATGGATGATTGTACATGTCTGAAGTCCTTTTTCTTTTTCTAATCTGCACCGAACCTGAGAGCAGGGTAACTCAGCTTTGGCAAGTTGACTTTAAAAAAAAGAATTTGCTCCATGAGCTGGGAGGCCAATTGAGATCGCTGGGGGCTATGTATATTTCCGACTATGGAAAATGCACGCTCACTCTGGACACTGATTGGGGGGCATGAAAGCAACTCCTGGGCTACCAGGGACAATGTAGGCCACACAGCCCTCTTGTTATCCCAGAAAGTCAAGGGATCTGTACTTGGGGCCAAAGAAGGTTGCACAGGATAAGCCTTAACCTCAAACTCAGCACTTTTTCTGTTGATGGGGAGCTGTTTGTTTTGTCCGAAGCATAATCTGTCCATTGCCTCAGCATAAAAAGCAGCAGCTGCTCCACCAGAAGAAGATGACGTGCTACTGGCGCTGCTACTGATAGGTCCAGGAAGAACACCACACTCCTCCAGCTCATCTGAGGAATCTTCTCCCACCTCCTGTGACTGCATCCTGTTTTTCTTTGCCTCTCACGCACCCTCGCTAGCAATTGTTCCCTCCAGGCAGTGAGGGAATTGGAAGTAAGTACCATCTTGACTTTGATTCGAGGATCGCAAATTGTGGCGAGCATTAACTCGGGACAATTGTCCATGTTCTCTTCTATGCACCAAATCAGTTCTTTCTTCAGCCTCGTTAGAAGGGCAGCAACGTCGGGAAGTTTATGTTACGGTTCAGTACACTCAGACACGTTAGGTTAGGTAAAAAACACAGTTTTATTGAAGCACACAAGAAATAATGTAACCCTCACGGGTCCAGTATATAGCATCAACTGATACAAGACAGGTTACAAGTGGTTACCCACACGGGTCCAGTAAGGTATACAACACAATACTGACACAGGTCAGGTATATAGTGATACAGTGTATGAGTCCGATATTACAGTGGAGCCACTGGCAGAGTGGCTAGCAGTATCTGCGGTACAATGTCGCTTAAAGCCACAGGAGGCAACAATGGCCCAAGAGTAACGGAGGCAAAGGTAACTAGCACGGTTACACTATGGTGGATACCCACCGTGGACTACAAAGGCTGCTCAGAGCTCGTGCCAAATGGAGGCCCAATGGAGAGGTCAACACCAATGCTCTTGCTATACCCCAAAGGGTTAATGTGCTTCACATAAAATGGATGGCAACCGGAAGCGGTACACGGTACACCCAGGATATAGGAAGCAACCACACTGGTATAGCAAGTGGATACGAGGCAACAACCCTGAAGGGGTTAATAATCGCAATGGTCTGGATAACGGCAACCACGGGAAGCGCCCAAGTGAACCCAAATACAGCCAAGCGATGCAGCACGGTGTGAAAGGATACTGGCACACTGAGACTCTGAGCCAACTGGTAGGATCGGTCAAGGTACCGGAGTACCGGAGAAGTGAGACACACTCTGAGGGAACCGTGCAACAGTAAGCAGTCGGAACTGCCAGAGATAGTCCAGCAAGCAAGCTGAGAACAGGAACCACCGCCAAACCGGTTAGGTAACCAGCACAGGAACGTAGCCAAGCTGAATCGGAGCAGGAAACAGGAACGTCAATCTCGCCGGGTCGGTACACGGAACAGGAACGTTGATCTCGCCAGGTCGGTACACGGAGCAGGAACGTCAGCCAGGCCAGGTCAGAACAGGAAGCAGGAATGTCAGCCAATCCGAATCGGTACACAGAATCAGGAACAAAGACTAATGACGTGGTCAGGCAGTCCGGGGTCATACACTGGTATCAGAATCACAGAACTAACGCTAGGCATCGGGTACACCACTAAAGGGCATTAGCCAAGTGACAGCCCAGGGTATAAAAAGGCTGTCACTAGGAGGAGCAATACAGTGCAGCCAATAGGAGAGCAGTAAAATACAGATGGACAGAATGTCGCTCAGATCACGGGTGCCGTGATAGTATATTACCCTCAGCACCAGGCAAGCGTTCTCTATGGGCAAGAAAATCGTCCAATTTTAAGGAGAGGTGCATGAAGAGGGGAATGACTTCTGCCAAGCTAGCATTCTCTTTGCTCAAAATTTCCGTCAAAGCACGGAAAGTCGTAAGGAATGTCACCACCTGTTCCATCAGGGCCCAGTCAGCCCTGCCCAGAGTTCTGTTCCTGCCAATGAAATGGTGACATGACATTGCATGAAGACCTTTTTCTGCTCCAGGATACGTTCTAGCATATCTAAGGTGGAGTTCTACCTGGTCCCAACATCCTGTTTCAGGAGGTGCTCTGGGAGGTCTGCCTTTTTCTGTTACTCCCTGAGGAGCTGGCTATCTATGACGCTCCGATGGAAGTGGCCAGCAATTTGTCGGCACGACTCCAGAAGTGCTGGCAACCTTCCAGTGTTATTGCCATCCTTGAGAGCAGCCTTCGCTACTAGATACAGGACATGAGCTGAGCAGCGCACACCCACAAATCTGCCATCCCGGAGAGCCTTGATCACGTTAGCTGCACCATCAGTAACCACAAACCCCATTTGCACCTGTGTGCCTGCCTGCTCCCCTAGCCATTGTGCCACCATGTTCTGCAGTGCTTTGCAAATGTTATCTGAGGTGTGCTGCTGATCCATTACCTCAGCATGGGGAAGGAAAGTGTGATACCCTGCCTGCTTGGCTACTGCATCTGAACTTGTTGTTGGTAATGATATGTCTTGCAATACATTGGGCTGCCACCAATGCGCCGTCAATGACAGGAAGCCATGCTGGCCATTCGGAGCACTCCATAAGTCAGTGGTAAAGTGCACTGACTGGGCACTAGCCTTTCCTAGCAGGTCCTTCAAAAGCCCAACGCATGACCGGTAGAGTGACGCCACTATAGTTCTACTAAATGTGGTGCAGGATGGAATTTTATATCGTGTGACAGCTTCCATAAGTTGATGGAAGGGCTCCCCATCCACCAAATTAAAAGTAGCACCCTCAACGGCTATGAGCTATGCAATGAGGCGTGAAATTTTCCTGGACTGCTGTATGTACATCCCCTTGGATTGAAACCCACCAAAATCTTCCAGTGTGGCCTGTACTGACTTTGGGATAGGCTGTGAATGTCTGCTGCTTTTACTAGGATTAGATGTGGCATTATCCCCCTGCTCTTTCTCCTGCCTACTGGTGGTGAGTGTGACACTGGTAAATGTAGTAGTAGTGTCACCACGTTCTGCACTCATCAACACTGACTTGTGGTAGTGGTTAAGTTGTTGGTTCATCCCAGACGTGGTTAGATGACCCAACACCCTCCCAAGGCTGACTTCCCTGCCACACAATTTGCATTTTGCTAGCAGGCCATCACCAAGTGTCACAAAATGGTCCCACGCTTTGGAGCGACGGATGAATTTGGAAGGTGGTGAAGAAGAAACTGAGGTGACACTTTCTTCATCTTCACATACTGGAGCAACCTCACTATGCTTTTTTTTCTACGTACATTTACAGGGGTACTACTTTTAGACCCAAAGATGGCAGCAGAGATGTTGGGACTGGGATTGGAGGAGGATGGAGTAACACTGGTGGCAGAGACACTAGCAGCTACTACCTGCCTTTGGAACTGGATAGGCAGATGGTGAGTCTTCAATCAATAGAAGACAGAATTGTAGCTGGAGAAACAGGAGGAGTACTATGGGCAGCAGTGGAAAAATTAAGCTCAGGGGAATAATCAATGTCAGTGGAAAAATCCAGGTCAGTTGAAAAATCAAGCTTAGCAGGCCTTGGTCCCTCATATTCTTCTTCTACCTCTTGTAGCAGCAGATTTTGGGGAGACCTGCTGAGTTCCCTCTTCTGCCTGGTGGTTACCACAAAATGGTAAACTATCTCCCTCGATAACCTTTTTTGGAGAAGATATGCTCTCAGTGACAGTGGTGGCAGGAGAAATTTTCTCCAAATACTCCAATAATTCAAGTTTGGGCTGCTTACATGGACATTCGGTGTAAAAATACTGCGTCGATACTGCCCACAGTTTCTGACAGGTAGTGTTCATGTTCAACACACTAGGTGTACTCAGGTTTATAGAACTGGCTGTATCAGAGGTGGTGACTGAACTGACAGTGTATCACGGTGCCCGTGCTCCCTTGTTGTTGTTTTCCTGTCAGTTTATCCTGTGTGTGCTCCCATTGGTTGTCCTGTATTGATCCTGCCCAGTATGGTCTTTATATACTGGGCTCCAGCACCCACACGGTGCCCTTTCATGGTGTTCCTGTACCAGTGCTAGTTTTCTGCTCAGTGTTTCCCAGTGTACCAACTTGGCCTGCCTGACTACTCCGCATCAGTTCTCCTGCTCCTGTGTACCGACCCGGATTGCCTGACTACTCTTCAGTGCCTGCTCCTGTGTACCGACCTGGCCTGGCTGACATTCCTGCCTCTGTGTACCTACCCGGCCTGGCGGACATTCCTGCTCCTGTGTACCGACCCAGCTCGACTGACGTTTCCGTTCCTGTGTACCGACCCGGCTTGATTGACGTTCCTGCTTCTACAGCTTATTGTCACCTTGTCGACATTCTCACTCTCCAGGCGATCCGGTTCCACTTGCTCTACTGAGCGCGAGAGTCAGTTTCTGTTATTGCTCCTGCAGGTTGCTAGTGTCTTCCTCCGTTACTGCTCCGGCAGTGTGCCTTTGGCCTAGTCCTCCGTTACTGCTCATACCGGTTGCAAAGTGTCTGCCTCCGTTATTGCTCCGGTAGTGCGCCATTGGCTTGTCCTCCGTTACTGCTTCTGCAGGTTGCTAGTGTCTGCCTCCGTTGCTGCTCCAGCAGTTGCCTTTGGCCTAGTCCTCCGTTACTGCTCATACGAGCTGCAAAGTGTCTGCCTCCATTATTTCTCCAGTAATGTGCCATTGGCTTGTCCTCCGTTACTGCTCCTGCAGGTTGCTAGTGTCTGCTTCCGTTACTGCTCCAGCAGTGTGCTTTTGGCCTAGTCCTCCATTACTGCTCATACCTGTTGCAAAGTGTTTGCCTCCATTATTGCTCCAGTAGTGCGCCATTGGCCTGTCCTCCGTTACTGCTCCTGCAGGTTGCTAGTGTCTGCCTCCGTTACTGCTCCGGCAGTGTGCCTTTGGCCTAGTCCTCCGTTACTGCTCATACCGGTTGCAAGCGTCTGCCTCCGTTATAGCTCCGGTAGTGCTCTCTACGCTATTCCTGTTGGCAGTTCACGTTTGTTCTGCTGGCATTTGGCGTCCAGAAGCTCTCTGTCTGGGAAGTGCTATAACAGTGCTTTCACACATGGGACTGTTTACACTCCTTGATGGACTTTAACTCCTGCAGTACCTGATTTGGAAACCTACTCCCTTTTACCTGACCTTTCTCAGTATAGACTGCTTGTACCTTAGATTTGTACTGGACCTGTGTGGGCATTTATCTTATTAACCTGTCGTGTGTCTGTATTATACTGCCTGTATACTACAGGACCTGTGAGGGTTCTTATTTTATTGTGATTTCAATAAAACTGTGTTTTTATCCTAAACCATTGTGTCTGTTTGTCGAACAAACCGTTACACAGTGGCACTAGTCATTGTGCAGGTGGTTCTGAGGGGATCATCATGAAACAGCTGACGAGAGACGGGTGACAGCTGCTTTGCGGTCTTAGAGGAGGAACTGGACCTCTCTACCCAGCTAGTAGAGGTAGAATGACCTGCAGTTCCCTTCTTCTTTCTAGTTTTTGGTTTGGACTGCTTCTGCTGAGTCTAACTAGTACTAATCAAAGTACTCTTCTTTCCTTGCCTGTTGCTACTAGCTCTGCTTGAAAGCAACTGCACTGTGGTGTTGTTGGTGATTGCTGGGTCACTGCAGCTGGTACCAGGACGAGGAACATCAGATTGTTCACTAGGACTCAAATCCATTACGGATGGGTAGATAGTGAACTATTATAGTTTTACAATTTTAAAACCTGCCCACACGACAATTGTGACAGTGGCTGTTTTTACAAAACCAAAACGGGAGACTCTTCCTTGCGGTGCCGAAAAGGCACCCTACCTGCCTATACAACTGTAATACTGGCAGTGTGACTCTGAAAATTATTCAAATAATTTGTATTTTTAATAATTTTTATCAAACCAACACAGGTGACTCTCCCTTGCGGTGGCGAAAAGGCACCCTGTCTGCCTATACAACTGTGACACTGGCAATGTGACTCTGAAAATGATTCAAACAAATAACTTGTATTTTTAATAATTTTTATCAAACCAACACAGGTGACTGTCCCTTGCGGTGGCTTAAAGGCACCCTGCCTACCTATGCAACTGTGACACTGGCAGTGTGACTCTGAAGATTATTCAAACAAATCACTTGTATTTTGAATATTTTTAATAAAATCAACACAGGTGACTCTCCCTTGCGGTGGTGAAAAGGCACCCTGTCTGCCTATACAACTGTGACACTGGCAGTATGACTGAAGATTATTTTAAAAAAATAGCTTGTATTTTTAATAATTTTTATCAAACCAACACAGGTGACTCTCCCTTGCGGTGGCAAAAAGGCACCCTGCCTGTCTATACAACTGTGACACTAGCTGTGTAACTCTGAAAATTATTAAAACAAATAACTTGTATTTTTAATTATTTTTATATTTTTTACAAAACCAACACAGGTGACTCTCCCTTGCGAAAAGGCACCCTGCCTGCCTATACATCTCTGCCACTAGCTGTGTCATTCTGAAAATTATTAAAACAAATAACTTGTATTTTTAATAATTTTTATCAAACCAACACAGTTGACTCTCCCTTGCGGTGGCAAAAAGGCACCCTGCCTGTCTATACAACTGTGACACTAGCTGTGTAACTCTGAAAATTATTAAAACAAATAATTTGTATTTTTAATTATTTTTATATTTTTTACAAAACCAACACGGGTGACTCTCCCTTGCGGTGGCGAAAAGGCACCCTGCCTGCCTATACAACTGTGACACTGGCAGTGTGACTCTGAAAATTATTCAAACAAATAACTTGTATTTTTAATAATTTTTATCAAACCAACACAGGTGACTCTCCCTTGCGGTGGTGAAAAGGCACTCTGCCTGCCTATACAACTATGACACTGGCTGTGTGACTGAAAATTATTCAAACAAATAACTTGTATTTTTAATAATTTTTATATTTTTTACAAAACCAACACAGGTGACTCTCCCTTACGATGGTGAAAAGGCACCCTGCCTTCCTATACTACTGTGATACTGGCTGTGTGACTCTGAAAATTATTCAAACAAATAACTTGTATTTTTTTAAATATTTTTTATATTTTTTATCAAACCAACACGGGTGACTGTCCCTTGCGGTGGTGAAAAGGCACCCTGCCTTCCTAAATAAATGTGACACTGGCTGTGTGACTCTGAAAATTATTCAAATATTAATAATATTTTTTATATTTTTAACAGGAACAAAAAATGAATCTCCCTTGCAGTGACAATGCGGTACAAGGCCTGTCTGTTTGCCTATACAACTCTCATACTGGCTGATGTGTCACTCTGAAAATTATTTAAACAAATCCCTATATTGTAATTTTTTTTTTTGCACAGGATCAAAGATCACTCTCCCTTGCCGTAGCAATAACTGTCACTAACGTTCGCTGCTTGGCTATGCCTAGCCTAATGCTACCTGATTGCCTACACCTCAACTGGACACTCTCTAATCTCTATCTCCTTGTTCTCTCTCTGAGCTCCAAGAACACAATGAGGAAATGCAGGCTGTCTGCCTTGGTGTCTGTGTCATTAGTGCAACCCCTATCATGAAACAAAGAATCTTATTGGAATACAAACAAAGAGGGAAAGTAGCGCATGAAACAGAGAAGGTAATTGGACTAGAGACATGGAGGGAAAGTAAACGCATGTGCATTAGTCGCCGAATTTCCGAAAGTTTCATCGACTTTCGGAACAGGGGTGCTCAGATTCGGATCTTTTTTGTCGAATCCTTGCATGTCGGATGATCCGAATGTCACCGAATTACCCTATATTCAACGAATTCCGAATGTTGCAGAATACATTTGCACAAGTCTAGTGACAGAGTTTACGCGTGCATGGGATAGGAATAAGGCTGTCCTTAATATAAGAAAAGACCAAGGACCAAATAAGGTTTGAGGTTTTTACAGTAGGAAAATGGGCTAGATGGGCTAGACAAGATGGGCCGAATAGTTCTTATCTGCCATCAAATTGTATGTTTCTAGGATGACTGGTCTGGACTTCTATCTTTGGCAGAATTTGCAAAAAAAACTCTCTACAGGAGTCTACTCAGATGTCTCCCTTCTTTTGCCTCTACAGGATGAACCCTGTAGATCTTCCTTCAGCCTTCTCTGATTCCTGGATTCCTGCACTGGATACTCACCTGTACGACATGGTGGGGTTCCATAATAGAGGTTTTGATCAAGGCTACTGCAAGATAAAAAAAGAGTGCAGAAAAAAGGCAATCTATTGCTCCCACCTATGCTCCTGGCGATAGGGTGAGGCTCTCCACTCACCACTTAAGTCTCAAGGCTCCCACCATGGCACTGGCAACTCACTTCACTGGCATGTTTCACATAATTAGGAGGATAAATCTTGTAGCCTGTGAACTCTCTCTACCTAGAGTTCTCTGCATTCCCAGGGTTTTCCATGTCTCCCTCCTTGAAACTCTAGTTTGCAAAAGATATACCCCATGGGTTGCTGTTCCTGGCCTAGTGGAGTGAGTTCATGAGGACGAGGCCATTGTCCAGGCCATTGTGTATTCTTGCTTCCTCAGAGGGTCCTTACAGCACCTGGTGCATTGGATAGGTTACTATCCAGAGGAGAGATCCTGGTTGTCAGCTACGAATGTTCGTGTTCCCCGCCTTGTCCAACTGTACCATTGGAAATACCAGACTCGCCCTGGTGCCAACAGCCCGGGGGTTGGTCCGTGACAAGGGGGAGGACTGTCACAACCTGTCCAACTCCTTCTGTTTGTAGATGGACCTAGCACTGATTGCTATGGATCCACACCTTTTTGCAGCATACGTAAACCCTGGGCCTTCCCATTATCCTTGCCCTTGGATGGTCATTACTCAGCATCTTATACCTGTGATACTGATTTTGTCTGTTTCCTGTTGTGACCCGGTCTGCTTATTGTTGTTCCTGATATCAGGCTTCCTGACTCCAGCTCTGCTCTATGACTACCCGCTACTCTCCTGTTATCTGTCTTCCTGTGTATACACCCCGGCTTTGCTCAACAACCTTCCTCTGCTCTACAGTGTACCGACTCCGGCTCTGCTCACCAACCCTCCGCTTCTCTTCTATCATCCAACCTACTGTTTATCAATTCCAGCTCTGGCCTACGATCTTCCGCTTGTCTCCAGCATCTGAACTTCTGTGCATCGACCTCCAGCTTGCCCTACGAATATCTGCACCTCTCCACTCCTTCCACTACTGCATCCCTCTGCTTGCTCGACTGTTTGTGTACTGACTCCTGGATTGTCGTATGACTACCAATTTTCATCTGTGTACAACCTACAGACTTTCAACCCTAGGCCTGTAGTTTGACTTCCGGACTCTGCATTAGGGTTCCGACCCCATGTCGGTGCTACCATGTCTTTGCCTTCCAAAATCCTCTACACACTAGCTAACCCTGACCCAGACTGAGAGACTGTGATACCTATCAACTGAAAGCACAACAGAAGTTGAGCCACAGAAACAGACTTTTAGCCAAAAGTGTTAAGTTCCCAAAACGCACACTAAATAGTGCGAATAATGGGAACATCAAAGGAAAAGAGCTAACAATCGGTGCCTGACACACTGTCAAGCACCGACCGTTAGCTCAAAAACACAGTTTCCCTTCCAAACACTAACCCTACACTGCCCCTAACAGTAAAGTCCAACAACACTACCACTAACACTAGCCTAATACCTAGATCTGTGTAACACTTACCTGTCATCCACTGTCCATCTTCTTCTTTAATCTTCTCTCTTCTTTTCCTGTAATCTTCCATCTTCTTATCTTCTTTCAAATTTGTCAGTAATAATATAACAAAAGTTCAATGAAAGCTTTAAAAAATGCCCCCAAGATATGCCTTAGTCAACCCCTCTGGGACTCTAAGAGTTAAATGCAGTTTGTCATATCTGTTAAATGTAATTTGCTGCCATTCTGTTTTAAAATAAGAGTAAGTAATTCCTTTATTTTCATAAATAAAAGGCCTTCCAAGGGTTAAAAAAAATGGCTCAGCTGCCTCTGCTGGTGGTGGCAAAAATGCATTGTGCAACAGACCCCCCCCCCCCCCCCATACCTTTTCGGCCCGTTGGCCAAGTCCGAATGAGGGAATTTTTAACAGAGACTGGCTTTTTATATGGCCAGTCTCTGTTCAAAATGGATTCCAGCCTACACTTGGCTGGAATGTGTGCTTATGCACCTCCCAAACAATCTGCTTCTAGGGGGGATGGTGAAGACTCTACTGGACATCAGGATTACTGGTAAGTGTTTCCTGTCAGGGGCTGTTTTTTTAACTTAGTCAGGTTAACACTGTGAGTGCCAGTGTGGTAAGCATACCCCACTGGCACTCATAGGGTTAATTCTACTAACATTTCACACATTTTGGGATTGCTTTGGATGTATTGCTATAGGGCTTAGGGCCCTATATCAATACATCCATTGGTGACTTTTTTTCAGGTTCAGTTCCTGCGTTGGCACTTTTGAGATGCCTAAGGGACCCTGTGCCCCAAAAAACTGGGTGCAGATTTTCACAGGTTAAATGGGTCCCTTAACGTATCTTAGTGCTAATGCATAGAATTGAATGGCATATTTTGTTGTTTTGTCGTGTGTCAATGGGCGCAAACGGCTGCAAGATTATCACTAGTGTTGAGCGAGCACCCCGATGCTCGGATGCTCGGGTGCTCTGACCGAGCACCCCCTGAGGCTCGAGTGCTCGGCCGAGCACCCGAGCCCCATTGAAATTAATGGGGCGACACGAGCATTACACCAGGCACCCCCTGCTCTGATGAGGGGAGGGTGCCTGGTCAATGCCCCCCTTCATCTCCGCTATGCCCCCTTCATCTCCGAATGCCCCCTTCATCTCCGCAATGTCCCCCTTCATCTCTGCTATGCCCCCTTCATCTCCGCTATGCCCCTCTTCCACAATGTCCCCCTTCATCTCCGCTATGCCCCTCTTCCACAATGTCCCCCTTCATCTCCGCTATGCCCCTCTTCCACAATGTCCCCCTTCATCTCCTCTATGCCATAGAGGAGATGAAGGGGGACATTGTGGAAGAGGGGCATAGCGGAGATGAAGGGGGACATTGTGGAAGAGGGGCATAGAGGAGATGAAGGGGGACATTGTGGAAGAGGGGCATAGCGGAGATGAAGGGGGACATTGTGGAAGAGGGGCATAGAGTCTATGCCCCTCTTCCACAATGTCCCCCTTCATCTCCGCAATGCCCCCTTCATCTCCGCAATGCCCCCGTACCTCCAGTCCCTGGTGGTCCAGCGGAGCGTCTTCAGATCTGTGCCTCTTCCGGCACAGATCCCCGCCACCCGAACATGGCGGGCGAGCACATGGCGGTACTCGACGAGTACCGCCATGTGCCGAGCAGAGCGATGCTCGAGCCGATCCGAGCATCGGCCGAGCACGCTCGCTCAACACTAATTATCACCCTAGGTGTTTTTTGTTTTTTTTTAAACTGGAATATCTTCATAGCACAGGTAATTGCATTGCTTACCATGCTTGAAGAAATGCCATCAGCTGTTTGTTTTTTTGTCCTCTGAGACATTTGGATTGAGCTGTAAGAGAGATGACAATCTGATGGCACCTTATCAGAACAGGCTCAGGAAGCTGTACATTGTCAGGATCGGCTCTGAGAGCAAATGAGGAAAAATTTGTTTTCTTTAGCAGTTTGGTACTCCTAAATAACACCACCAAATTCAATACAACTTGTGGGGATTAAAGGGATTGCCACTTCAACATGCAATAACATATTTCTAATAACATAGAACTAATAGTTAACATCTATCAAACTTGCACAATAAAATCGATAGTACAACATATATGCAGTTTTTTAAAACTAACTAAACTTATCTTAGAGTAACAGATTCACTTTAAGCAGTCAATTGATTATAACACTACAGAAGTAGAAACTGACCTTAATTTGAGAAGAAGGCACTAGAAATAGAACAACTTTGTGAAAGTGACAAATGTGTAGCTGAGGTAAATTGATCGCTTTGGTCCTCATGCAGGTCCTTTTGTGTCCTTGTGTGTGTCATTTGTACTTGGACATTAAGACTTGTCTCCTGTCTGTCTGTAGGTTCTCTCTGCATGGCTGCAAGACACTCTACATCAGGACAAACAAAACTCTGTGAGTGAAGATGCCACCAGAATTGCTGCTGCCATGTATGTTAATCAGTATTGATTTTATATTTAATTGCTAGAATAATATTTTCAGTATTTTTTTTTCAGTAATTTTGTTATGTTCCACTGTATGCCTACAGTTTCTGCTTAATCAGTTCACCTCAGTGGGAGCAGGGTTATTATTTAGTAATTCTGTATACATAGCTCATTAATGAGGCTGATGCATAAATTAAATATAATTAAATGGTTTCTGGGGAAAACAATTGTACCATGGGGGAAAAGAGAAATTCTCAGAAATTTAAATGGGGTTTCTTAATCCTTTCAGTGCTGGTGGGTGCTCAACGCATTGCAGAGCAATGCGTTGTGTACCCTTCTTACACTGAAAGGGTTAAGCCTTTGACTTCCTTTCATTGCATTTGGTTTGGTCCAGAATTTATTATCTTCCTCTCAGTACATTAACCTCACTGACTATTTTTTTTTCTTTCTCCTATATATATAGTGCTGTATGCAGAAAGAAAGAGGAGAAATTTTGGAGCCAACCAACTGCACCATAGAAATAAAATAAAACTGTCCAAAATTTCAGTGGGTTTAAATTTATCTTTTTTATTGTTTGAAATCTACAGTGGACTCAAACCATTGCTAAATAATGTTCTTGAGACCTCGGTAGCATTCTAGGGGTTAAACATCCAATTTAATCAATAGGAATTATCATGCGTCCCCTATGAGAAGTTGGTTCACTCTGATATTTCTCTTATATTTTCTGCCTTTGGCTGTCCTTGATAAATATGCTGCATGACTTTGCACCAGTTTTAAACTGGAAGCCCTGGTGAATAACCTGTATTTTGATGTCATTTTGAAGCATCTCACCATTTCTGTACTTGTACCTGATCTCTTCAGGGGCAACACACTGGATATCCCTAGGAACTGTCTGGATCTGCCCTGGAGACTGGCTTACAGACTTAATTAGCAGATCTACAGGGACAGAGGCTGATTCTCCAGCTTCTTAAGTTCCATGGTAACCCCACCCACTCCCAGCCAGGTTCTGCCCATTTCAGTGCAAGCCATGCCTTTTCACCTCCTAATCCCACCTATCCTCATTAAGCCCACCCATACTATGAAGTAAATTGCATATTTTAGACACTCCCATCCCCTTCTCTCCTTTTGTTAGACTAGGGGGGCTTGGGCTCGAAGGTTCCCAGGTACGACACTGGGTCTTAGGCACAAAAGAAGACCAACTGCTTCAACGGAGATATTTAATGCTGAAATCACTTTTGGTTTAAAGGGATAGTAATACTTCATTTTATCTTTATTTTATTTTGTAGGCATTAAAAAAACATGAAGAACGATATAAGTTTTATCTCTCAAACCTTTATAGTTTGAGAGATATTCACAAGCAAAGTTTCCATTCCCACCCCTTTTACCTAGTGTAAGCCATCTTGTCTCAGGGGTGGAATCTGTTTGTAAGACCAGACAGATAACAGCAGGGGACAATCTTCTTTCTATGAAAACAATGAAAGCCCTGCTCCCCTTGACAAGTTTTTCAGATTTTTCCCTTATCTTAATTGAAGATTGTCCCTCTCTGCAGTCTACCTGGGCATCTCCCTTCTGATCTGACTTAACAGTGTTACATCAGTAAAATGGGCGGGAGGGTGAGACTTTGTCATTGAATTACTCTTGAACTACAACTCTGATAGAATTGAAATAACACTCTCCAAAGTCCAAATACTATGATGATTAATTAGAGCTGCTTTTATTATGAAACATTACTATCCCTTTAAATGGATCCTTTTAACAAACCAATTCACTGTAGACCTCTCTAGTATTAAAGGGATTAAACATCCATTTAAATTAGTGGGAATTTTCATTTGTGCCCTTGGGTGCAGATGGTTTATCCCAGCTGAATTCTAGGAACAAATAAAATTAAAAGGGTCTTTTTAAATATTTTTAATGGTAACAAATAGCAAGGTATGCAGTCAATACTGTTTATAAAACAGTAGGTAAAAATGAGAAAAGCCTCAGAGAAGGAAAGGGAGAGAGAATAAAATGAGAATGAGGGAAAGATGCCAATGACTGTAGTCCACTGGGGTCTTATGGCACAAGTTGAAAGCGCAGATTGGTGGCTTTTGGGTGGTCAGACCATGAGCTTCAGGTAGTCTTAAACTTCTTTGTATGGTTTTGCGTGAGAGCCATTACTGAAGATGATTTATATCTGAGATTGCACTATTCAAAAGCACCCATAGTGCCCTTAGTGCCACCCATGGCCACACCTCATTTCATGAGACCCCTACCTCTTGCCCAATCCAATGTTGCCTAAAACGCAAGCAAAAAGAAAGGTCTTATCCTTTTGGTTGCTAGAGTGAACACACAGATATGTGGACCTGTCACCTTCCTATTTCCCCTCCAGCCCATATCTTTCTATTTTGTAATTAGGCTCACCAAACCCCATGTTATCACAAACATAAATTCCACAACCTAAACATTTACCCTCAAAGCCTTACCATATCCAAAAGGGAGAGTGCTGTCATCTTGTATAGATTTAACACGATTGGCAGTGCTCTCCCTCTGAATAGCTACCAATCTTCGGGTATAAGTTTGTCCCTTCTCTGAGAGACAGACTCTCCATTTACACTCCTGAAAAGAGCTGGGAAAGGTGGTTGGTGGAGTGAAGGGGATGGCCAGCCCAGCAGTTATTTACCTGCGGTATACCAGATTGGCATATTGTACCACAGGCAGTCATGAATTACATCACTAGGTAATATTTTAAATCCTTCTATCTTAAAAACTAGTGCTATAAAAATAAATAAATAAATAAAAGCACAACATATAGGCAGTTTCAAGAGTGTTTACTGAATGGAACAAAATTTGCAAAGGTCCTCCTTGGCCCACAAGGTGTGGTGACCCAGGTCCTCCACTGTTAAGTCTAACAGCATTGTCCAATGATCCAGTGAGAAGTTGGTTAAACTGATGATGTCCCTGATCAGTTTCTCAACCCAGTTCCAGAGTTGGGTGACCACCATGCAGCTTTATTAGATTAGAATAAAACTTATGGGTCCCCCACATAGCCAGAAACAGTTTTCAGGGTAATTTGCATTGCACTTCTGAAGCTTCTGCGACAGCAGATGGGCAGTGTGTAGAGTTTTTAATTGGGGGGGGGGGGTGACCATTCTCTTCACTTTGTTGATCTATCAGTCTTTCATACTCTTTTGGGTATTGGTGCAAGTAACTACCCATTTTTCTTGTTATGGCACTCAAAATGGACTTTGTATGCTTTGCGTACCCCTTTGGCACTCAAAGGGTTAAACTCTAGATAGGTCTCCAGCGCATTGCTTCACAATGCATTAATGAACTCTGTAGCATTCAAGTAATTAAAGTGATAGTATTACTTCAAAATTACTATCCCTCATATTGTAGTCCTTAATAAACTGAGTTAAATGACACCAGTGGCATCTCTCAAACCTTTATGGTTTAAGAGATAGCCACTTTCAAAGTTTCCTCTCCCCTGCTGTCAGCGTTCTGCTGCCAGCAGGGGAATCTGGTCCCGGGACAGGCGGAGGCTCTTAAACAGAGCCGATATCTCATTATGGAAGGAAAAATGATTCATTGAAACAATCTTCTACGTGTGCTTGGTTACCAAGCACATGTAGAAGACTGTTTCAATGAATCATTTATCCTTCCATAACGAGATATCAGCTCTGCTGAAGAGCCTCCTCTTGATTCAGAGACTGGATTCTCCTGCTGGCAGCAGAACGCTGACAGCAGGGGAGAGGAAACTTTGAAAGCGGCTATCTCTTAAACCATAAAGGTCTGAGAGATGCCGCTGGTGTCATTTAACTCAGTTTATTAAGGGCTACAATATGAGGGATAGTAATTTTGAAGTAATACTATCCCTTTAAGTACCCCATTTAAAACAATGGGAATTTAAATTTGCAACAAAATGGCATCAGCTTTTCTATTAGACTATAGCCTGTTTTTTCTTTACCTGACACAATGGATACACCTATCCTTATACCAGCTTTCACACACACTAATATATTTACTAAACTACATAGATGTTTTCTGGTCAACTTAAATTAATTAATTAAGATGAGCTGTGTATGATCCTTGCCAGATTTAATTTAATTTTATTTTGTTTCTTAAAATGTGTTTTAGTAATATTTTGTAAGCATGTTGACCAATAAACTGGGCTGTTTTTCTTCTTTAAATTTGTATATTATAGGGATATTAATATGTAAAATGTAAAAAAATATATATATATTATAGGGTTTATCCCCTGAGTAAAACAAGGGTACTCTCATTGCTGAAAGGGGTTTTATTAAAAAGGTATTTCAGTTCAAACTTTAATTTTTTAGGTGCAATATTCAGTGGTCTGAAACTGTATAGTGGCACTGTTATTATGGACAGCTTTGGTCAGTTGATCTTAAATCTGCATGGGATTGTGTAACAACAGCACCGCTGTACAATTTCAGGCCACTGTGATACTGCGCCTAAAAAAATTCAAGTTTAAGCTGTAATAACTTTTGAATAAAACACCTTTCAGCAGTGCGAGTACCTTTGTTTTACTCGCGATAACCCCTATAATATATATTTTTAAACATTTTAAGTATTATTATCCCTTTATGCTATAATTGTGTATAATACTGCACATAGGCTGGTAATACTTCCTGTTCTATACAGTGTTTATTAAAAAATACATACAGCAGTGTTGCATTGGAACTACTGCTCATTAACATTTCAGCTGCATGTTAAGTACTTAGGAAGCAAAGGGGAAATTAGTGTAAACAACACATTTTTGTTTATGACTCCTCTAGGTAAGCAGTAACTTGTGGGGCTGTATACAAAGAGGGTGACTGATGATGCAGGGGTTCTGCGTCATCAATTACCCTCACTGTATCCCCCACGACAGTACAATAAACTCTCTGTGGAACAAGGGGCCAGTAACACACTGAAAAGCAATACGTTGATGATCTTTCTGTCAGAGGATGTGATTATTAGAATTATGATATTAACACCTTGGATGCTAGAGACATTTGCAACACCCAGAGGCTTTAAAATTAAAAAAATAACAAATATTGGATTAAATAACCACCTTATCCCCCAACATCATGCTTCGTGGTGCCTTCCTATTTGATGAGCAGCGGAACTCCAGTCCCTCTACTTTGGGTGAGGGTGCTTGTACCCCCTTCCTATATCCCACCCACTAGACAATGAGACTTATATTGACAAA
Organism: Rhinophrynus dorsalis; assembly: GCA_037306005.1. Lineage (NCBI taxonomy): Eukaryota > Metazoa > Chordata > Amphibia > Anura > Rhinophrynidae > Rhinophrynus > Rhinophrynus dorsalis. The sequence goes on along the minus strand of CM074722.1, from coordinate 366,289,005 downwards.
GTTTTTTTTAGAATCCAGCTAATCCGAAGCTCAGGCTATTTAAGGATTTGATTGGTTGATATCTAGACAATCAAAAACTCTATAGGTGTTTTATTTTGGACCCTTGTTGACATTCCGAATGTAAAGATTTAACACTTTGAGTGCCAGAGGGGTACACAACACATTGCTTTCCAATGCCTTGCATACCCCTATGGCACTCAAAGGGTAAAGGGCAACACTTAGACATATGTAAAAAGCAAAAACACTTTTAATGTTATAATTATTAAATATAGCTAATGAGTTAGATACTTCTGTTCCAACACCCTCCAATTGGGCTTTAATGTAAATGAAAACTTTATTCCATATCTTCTTAAATGCATAGGGGCTGCTTTATTTAGAATGCACTCCTCAAATCAAAATCCACAGATTTTCTGCCCAGTCCCAATCCACTACATGTAGGGGTTTATGATGGGATATGATTTGAATTGTACCTATTTTATGCACTTAGACTAGTGCAATGTCCTACTAACTGGCCTCTTGGATTCCCATCTTTCCCCTATGTAATCTGTACAAAGCTCAGCTGCACAAATCACTACACTCTTCCCAAAACCGAACCTGCTCACATAATTCTTAGACATCTTACATGGCTCCCTTTTCAGCAACCTATCACTTACAAAGTCCTTCTTATTACCTTTAAAGCTTTCCACACTGCAACTCTTCCCTCATATCTGCTTATGTTCCCAGTCACCTCCTTCACTCGGCACACAACGCCCTTCTTGTTTCACCATCCACACCCTCTGCCCTCTCAAACCTTTTCACTTTCTGCTCCTTAACCCCTTAAGGACCAGCGGTCCCAGGGTGTGTGATCCTTTAAGGATCAGATAGGGAAGTTCTACATGCCTCCCAACGTGACTGATCACGTGCGCCGGCACGCCAAACGAGGGACTGAAAGAGATCGCTCCGGTCTTGGAGCGATCAACTTCAGCCCCTGGTATTACCGCACTCCTGCAGGAGCGCAGTGAGTAAAAGTACGTGATGTACCAGGACGTCACTGGTCCTTAAGTGCCGGACCAGCATGACAGTCATGGTACATCAATGGTCCTTAAGGGGTTAACTATGGAACTCCATACCTCTCTCCCTAAGTCTATTTGGCAAACTCCGCACTTGAACTCAAAGTACTTGACACTCTCATACCCTGTTGTCTGTCTCCTATTACTTAATTAGACTGTAACTTGGTGCAGGGACCTCTTTTCTAATGTTTCTATGATTGCAACACTTATTGTATCCCCATTTATTTATCGTAACATACTACGGTTATGAAGCATTGTGCACACTGTGTGGTGCCATATATATATAAAGATTTACATACAAACATACATACATACATACAGTTGGTTAGTATCTCACACATGTGCATCATCAAAACCCCACCCCAAAGTTAAATAGGAGTGAGGATGTTACAGCAGGTAACATTTCCAACACACATCTGTTGGGGGGCAAGTATAAGTTTTTCTAACAGTAAGTCAAGAGGGTGTAGAATTAGTGCATATGGTGTCTTCCTGACCTATCACACAATGAAGGCAGTTGTTTTCATGATTTATGTACAGGTGTTTTATTTTGCCTAAATAACCCTTCTGCTTTTTATTGCTATGTGATGCATTACTCACAGCTTGTTCCACAGAGGTGCTTACGTACATTATTTGTTTCAATGCTGACACGTGCACAGTGATGCAAATAAAATTCATTCAGTACCATGGACAGGGATGTGTTTTTTTTGCCACTCAAAGCAGCTGTGTGAGTCACAAATAGCTCCTCTGTATCAGAAAGCTACTAAATTCTATGTACCTAAAAATAGAGGTGACACAACAGGTTGGTTCAACTTTTTATTTTGCACTGTGCCTACTTTGGTACTTACACCTAATTGCATAAGGGCTATTTATACATTGACAACTGTTTTGTTGTAAGGGATCACATGAACTCGTTGTTGAGTTGTCCTTGTGAATATGTAGCAATATCTTTCTCTTCATAGCATACCCTTCTCTTAATATATCAGTAATGTCAGAACTGCACGGAAAATGTACCTAGCTGATACTTTTGTGCAATTCACATAGGATTTAACCCCTTAACGACTGGCGAATGCACGCACAGATGGCACTTGGTGACCACGGGGCTTTTATTATTATTACTTCTGGTTCAGGGCTTCCGGAGCAGCGCACAGCCGCACCGGGAGCCATGAACTCCATGACGTACCAGGACTGTCACTGGTCCTTAAGTGCTGGACCAGCGTGACGGTCCAGGTACATCATGGGATGTGAAGGGGTTAATTGAAACCCATTCAACAAATTTGTACTTTGTTTAGCATGATGTCTGCCATAAGTGACAGTGTGTTGCATCTCTTGGTGACATGCTTTGCCATAGCTGCCCATATTGAATGCCGCATTAAAACACAATGGGAAGATTTATAAAACTGGAGTTATAAAGAAAGTGTCTGTAAAATTGTCACAAAGTGACATAAGGATATGTATAAAGGTTTAGTGACATTTTTGAAAACTCCAGCCAATCAACTTTTTTTCTCCAAATAAGAATTTTGTCTCAATGTATTTATAAAGAAACTAGGTTGAAGCCCGTCATACATAAGTCTCAATGGGGGAGATTTATAAAAACATTCTTAGTGTACTTTTAGGAACTGTCAATAGGTTATACTGTACGCTCTGGGGATCATCACAATACCGTCGCTTTTCACTACACCGCCGCGTGCCGGGGAGTCATGTACAATTTGCTAGGAGACATCACTCTCTGTGTTCGTGCATGTTATGCACACAGGGAGCGACGCATTCCGGCAAAAATATATATATATATATATATATAAGAGAATTACAAAAAAAATAATATCTATTATGTGATTAAATCTTAATGCCAGGTACAGTATAACATATTCTTAATGGCAGAATATAGTGATATCTATGTATGCAATAAAATATTCTCAGTTGCACATTTTCTGTGAATATATATTCTCAGAAAATCTCAGACATATTTATAAACTTGATTTTACTTCTATATAAATATAACCCAACATTGTAATCTTTATTGACAGTTCCTAAAAGTACACTAAGAATGTTTTCATAAATCTCCCCCATTGAGACTTATGTATAAAGGCAAAGTGCCCCAGTTCCAGAGCAAACCATAGGGGACATATTAACATTCCAAAATGCCCTTTGGTTTAGATGGCCTTTTCAACCACTTGAATACTAGAGAGGTCTCCAAAGCATTGCTTCACAATTCAATGGAGACCTCTCTAGCATTCAAAGGGTTAAAATCCACATTTAAATCCATGGTGATGTTTGTCCCCTCTAGTGCAGTTAGTTTGTCCCAGAATTGGTGCCCTTTGCTTTTATACATAAGGCTCAGTGGGGCCTAGAGAGGGCAAATACAACTTCCCTTTGATTTAAATGGGGGTTTTAACCCCCTTGGATGTTAGAGAGGTCTATATTGCGAAGACCTCATTATCATGCAAGGGGTTAACCCTATGAGTGCCAGAAGGATGTGCACTGGCACTCAGATGGTTAAAAGCCCCATTTAAAGAGGCAGCTGTCACTCTGGTAGTGCACTATTGGCAATCCCTGGGAGTAGACCTGCAAATGGAACTGGGGCTACATTGTGAGCTCCAGTAGGGGAACAAAAGAAATCCCCCGAGTTCCCTCGCAGGTCCCAAGACCCAACACCAGACGTAAGCGAGATGCTGAGACCTGAGAATTGTAATGATGTCCCCATTTGGCCCTCTATATCAGGCTTGAAAGGCCAGCATATAGGATCTATGGAGGCTGTTTGAGCAAAACGTGAAGGTTGTGCAGTGCGCCACAGACCTACAAGTTGTGTTCCAGCTGAGGGGGACCATTTTCTCCCCCCTCCCCATGCCATTGGCTGTTTAGCTGATAGGGCCATTTTGGGCCAGTACGGTGCAGCCACAGACCTTTCACTAAGTTTGCTCCCATAATTACCTTGAAATCAACAGGAACTGTTAGCAATGTTTATTTTTCTCCTTCATTGCTGTTTGCTTGCTCTATAATTGTTCCATTTATCTTTATACATATGTCCCAATGATTAACCACTTGTGTTTTCATGCATTAATATATCTGCAACAGTGTCACCTGTGTGAAAGAGCCTGAATGTCTACATTCTTTAAATTGATTAGAAGCTACATATAACCCATTAGAAACCAAACTGCTGTAATGAGTCATAAGGAGGCCAGTGCATCTTCCCATAGTATAGTATAGTAATATTACATAGGATAGTAATACTTCATTTTAACTTTATTTTACTTTGTAGGCATTAAAAAAACATGAAGAATGATATAAGTCTTATCTCTCAAATCTTTAAGGTTTATGATATATTCACAAGCAAAGTTTCCCCCTCCCGCCCCTTTTACCTAGTGTAAGCAATCTCTTCTCAGATGTGGAATGCAGTCCATAGACCAGACAGATAACAGAAGGGGACACTCTTATTCCTATGAAAACAATTAAATCCCTGCCCCCCTTCACAAGCTTTTCAGGTTTTTCCCTTATCTTAATTGAAGATTGTCCCTCTCTGCAGTCTACCTGGGCACCTCCCTTCTGCTGTGGCTGAACAGTGTGACATCAGTAAAAGGGGAGGGAGGGGGACACTTTGTCATTGAATTACTCTGGAACTACAACGCTGACAGAATTGAAATAACACTCTCCAAAGTCCAAATACTATAATGATTAATTAGAGCTGCTTTTATTATGAAACATTACTATTCCTTTAAGATATTGCAGAGGGATTGCAGGATTTTCTGCTTTGCAGTGAGGGACTGGCCTCTCTTTCAGTAGAATGGTTAAGTAGAGAAGTTAGCTGCTGCTGATCATTTATTGATGTTGTGGTTTGCTGTGGAGTCAGAAAGCTGAGTGGAGTCTCTGTTGAATGCTCTCTAAGCTCTTGGGGGAGTGCTGAAAACTCAATTGGCATCACAGGAGCGGATGGGCCTGATCCATTTGCTATTAACTTCCCACTTAGGCCCATTCAGAGTCTGGCACTCTCTTCTCGTGGTGACAGAGCGCAGAGAGAAATACTTTCCAGAATGACATTCCTTAAATGGTGTGACAGGGTGAGGAATGCAGGGGGGTCAACTGACCTTCCGTGTCTAGAATATAATGATCTATTTCATGGATGATTGGTCAATATCAAAATTAAAACCTATTAACCCTTTAGATGCTAGCGGTATCTTCACATTGCTTTGGAAATGTATCTAGCATGTAAAGGGTTAAATCGCTTTTTGGCAGTATTTTTCAAATACAGTCTCTAAGGAACATAAATAGACCATTATTTTGGTTACTGTGATTGAGTTCAAGCAAGTCCATCAGAGTGTTTTAAGCTGTTTTAACTGACCTGTATTTAAACAGGATTAATGCAGCCTATAGTGATTCTTGGGTATTTGATTTAAAAGTTACAGCTTTATGGCAGATCAGATTGAGAGCTATTATCTCAACCATACAAATTTAATAACCACAATTGCGTTGCCCAGATTCCACCATTGAGGTGGCTGTGAAAAAATCATTATACATCGTTATAACATTCCAAAGAACTCCATAATCAGAATATATTATTATGAGCAGCATTTTAGATGCAATCCTAAAACTTGCATTGAAATAATTAATACTTATCACAGCTGTGCCTCTGCTCATTAGCCATGAGGTTGCTGGATAAATTACTTTCTGCATAAGATGTACTGGCCAGAACCACATATCTCATCTCAGAAAGATCCTGGTTCACCATGAAAGGCATGAAGATAATGTTCAAGTTTACCTTAATGGTCATTGCTACCTTCAAATGATGCCAGAACAGAGAGAGGCTAATTGAAAATTATCAATTCTACTAGTGGGACCAGATAGACAGAGAAAGCAGCTGCCTAGGCTGCCAAATACTGAAGGCACTAGAACAGTGGTTCTCAACCTTTTTTCCTCAAGGCACCCCTAAAATGCAATCTGAAACTTTCGGGGCACCCTATCTAGGGCATAATAAAGTATACAATTAATAAATATACAGATATGATTAGGTCTCACAATAGTAATAAAAAATAAACATATTGTGCAAATGATTTCCATATTTCTATATTTAAAGGACAATATTCACATTTTTGCGAGTCTTCATAGAAAACATGGGGCACTCTAATTTGATATCCATGCCACACAATGTGCCATGGCACCCTGATTAATAATCACTGCACCAGAACTATGCTGGCCACACCCATTGTGTTGAGTTGTGAATGTGATTAGTAGAATTTCAATGGCCCTTGATCAGAGATCCAATCTTGTTTTATGATGATGAATTTATTTATCAGTTCTTTTTTACTATATGGTCCAGTTTATATATTACTGTGGACAGTTTATATACATCTATACTGGTGAGTTAAATTAAGAAGTTATTTTGCTTGTATGTTATAAGGATGTAGACATAATTAATTTTGGACTTTCTATACCATGTCTGGATAAGTAAACAAAACATTCCCTTCAAGTCAGTGTAAGATGTTTATCAGAAAAACAAGAAATTAACCTTAACTACCAACATCTGTAGGTTGTAGATTTTCTGTATCGGACAACAGTGAATCGGATTGGGGTCATGGAGGAGTATGGACTGTGGCTAGAAGAACAAATATTTTTTGCCTAGGGGTGCTAGTTACTAGCTTCTTATCTGGAATGGTACTAAGGATCAGTCAATCATATTCTAGTTCTCTTGTGTCTTTAAAGAGGAATCACTTCTACATTTGTAGTCTGATCCCACCTATAAGGATAGCCCGATCTCCACACATCTTCTCTGTATAACAGTACTAAAACCCTACACCTGCATTCCTATGGGCATCATTAGTGAGGTGCAAGTGGTATTTCATGTACTGAGACCAAGGGGTACACATATGGAGTAACATTATATGTTAGAGAGACACCTCAAAGGGCTTTTAACCCACTGCATGCTAGAGAGGTTCCTAATGCATTGGAGACCTATCTAGCATTTAAGGGGTTAAAATTCCATTTAAATTAATTGGAATTTTCATGTGTCACCTATGGGAAACATCTGTTGCCCCCAGAATTCACTGCTCCAATTATATGCATAAAGCCTGTGGGACTTAGTGGCTAATGTAAAATGTTTTCCTTATAGGGCAATATTCACAAAATAAGTGAACCAATTCTAGAGCAAAATCCCTATTGATTTACATTGGGTATGAATGCTAGAAATATCCTGGTGACCTCTAGCATTCAAGGATTTAACCCTTTGAGTGTCAGAGGGGAACGCAAAGCATTCTGAAGTAATCTGTTGCATACACTTTTGGCACTCAGAAGGCTAAAAGCCCAATTTAAATCAAAGAAAGAGAAATGAGGGAGTGCATTATAGGGTGATAGTCAAATCAATTAATTAAAAAAAATTATATATATATATATATATATATATATATATATATATATATATACACACTAGTTGAAGTGCCCGTGTACACAGGCCACAGTGGCACCCAGCAACGGCGGGGCGCTCCGAATTCAGACTACGGCGTGGGCAGTCTGTACTGAGCATGACTGCAGCGCTCGCAGACGTCTCTACTGCACTTGACGGCTTCTGACAAACACACACTTAGCGAATTATTATGATCCTACTGACATTTTAGAAAAGCCACGGATAAAATGTCCACAGCGGCAACCAGGCGTGGACAATATTTTACACACATATAGCTCTCATCACACAGCTGCTCCTCATTATAATCGGCAATCTACACCTCATGGGAAGAAAGGGAAAGGAAAGCCAAACACAGGAAAATAATTGCTGTTCTCTTGAAGGGGCACTCTTAATATTCTTGCAAAATGTATCTATAACATTAAATGCATTGATAGTAAATTATACTCACACTATGTTTTCTGGCTTGTTATTCCAACAAACCAACTTAAAGCAAAATGGGAATTGAAATCCTGCCACCTGTTCTGGAAATCTACATAAAAATTTCGGCAGACCAGTTGTATAATCAGCATTAAATTTAATTAAAAACAATTTAAAAATATATAATATTGGATACAAAGGCTTTTTAACTAATATTATATATTTTTTACTTGTTTTTAATTAAATTTGTTGCAGATTATACAACTGGTCCACGGTCCTTTATATGCAGAGTTCCTGAACAGGTGGCAGGATTTCAATTCCCATTTTGCTCTAAGCTGGTTTGTTGGAATAAGAAGCCAGAAAACATATTGTGAGTATAATTTTCTATCAATGCATTTAATGGTATAGATACTTTTGTAAGAATACTGAGTTCCCCTGCAAGAGAACATAAGTTTAAATCATGGATGTTAACAATTTTTGTGCTTCCCCTATTGTATGTGGGTTTGCCCTAGAATAGCTCGTCTTTTATCTTGTGCATGTGGTCCTATATGTGTATTGTAGAGCTGGTGCTAATATTTGACAGACATAGTCCCCTCCAAAGGTAAAAGGTTGTCTGTGGTCTGACATAGCAGATGCTGTTCCAGTCCAAATGAGACAGACGAGCAAGTGGATAAGTGTTAAAATATTTTTCAACAGTTTGTACACTAGCACCCAAGAGGCTAAAAAAAAATAATTAAAAAAATAAATGTTACATTTGTGTTGTTTTTATATCCCCATAGTATATTGTATATTTGGTTTTATTATCTATTCAGAATTGAACTTCCTTTTTACAACAGCAGATATTATGCCACATGTCAGCCACTCCTTCTGTAAGCCTTGAACCTTTCATTATCAGAAACTGACCTTTTATTTTCTTGGTAATATGGTTATTTTCTCTCTTATATAAATAATTTCATGAGCCCAATGCTTAAAGGGACAGTAACACTTAATATGTAAAAAAACATACTAAAAAAGGATATTGCCACTACTGAGAGGAGTTATTGCAGCAGGAGTTTTATAGGTACAGTATCTCAATGGACTGAAATTTTATAGTGGTGCTGTTGCTACATCATTCTATGGAGAGCTATGGTCAAGTAACCATTAACCTTCATGGGATGAAATAGCAACAGCTCTACTATAAAGTTTCACTCCATTGAGCTGCAATAACTTCTGAATAAAACACCTCTCATCAGTGGGAGTGCATTTGTTTTACTCCAGGGGATAAACCCTACAATAAACCATTTTTATTTATTAAGTGTTATTATCCCTTTAAAACAAAAATGGAGCAGTTCTGGGGAAAGCCAGCTGCACCATAGGAGACAAATCAAAATTCACCTTCAATGCGAAAGTTTTATTTGTCCTCTATAGTGCCCTTGGTTTGTTCTAGAATTGCTTGGGCTCCAAGTATTCACATGCAAAAGCAAGTCACCCAAATCCTGTCTCTTTAACATTACATAATGCATCCCAAGACTAGCTCTCTGTTTTCATCTGGTGTGACAGAAACCCATCTACATGTCCACCAGAAGGGTCTTTCCTGTTGATATTTAATAGCTTATATTTTCAGCACTTAGCTCTTATTCCAAGAGCCTGTTTACCAAGATGAGATTGTATATATGTAAAACTGAATCCTGATCATGAATGTACTAGTTGTGTATAAACCAAAGGTAATGAGCAGCTTGATATAATTCTTGAAAATGTGAGTGAAAAGATTATCTGGTCAGAGCCACATTTCCCATTGTGCAAAGGAAAGAGTGATCTAGAGTGTCAGATTCTGAGGGATGCCCAACAGTGCCTGCCACGCCCTTCATGCTGAACTGAGGATGATGTCCATGAAATACGAATCATCTTACACCAGATGCAAGTTTTCATACCCCATTTCTGGCCAAAGTATTCCCTTTTGAAACATTGTGTTCCTTACGCTAATAAAAGTGTGAAATTATCCCTTGAATTGAAATCTGAGTGTTGCCACTATACATTTAATTAACTTGAATTTTGGTGTGAACTAAACATCTATCGGAGGTTTATGTACCATAAAAACTTGTGATTTCTGTGGGGAGAGCCCTTGCTTTGCTGCACCTATAGTTCTTAATTAAACTATTGAATGCTATAGTGTAGGGAGGGGCAAAAAGTCCTGGTTTTTTTCCATGGGATATTTCCTGAAAAATACTCAATTTTCTGCTTTTCCCGCTGAAAGTTTCCACAAAACTATTATTGATAGGCTGACCATATCTACTGTTTTAAAAGAGACAGCCCCTTTTTTCATATTTCCAGATTGTCCCTTCTTTTTAATATATATGTAAATTTTGTCCCTTTTTAATATAACTTATATATGTAGTTTTTATATTTTTTGTAAAAAACTGAACATGGCTTGTTTATTTTTCATAACATAAAGTAAATCGGAACTTCCTTTCATCACACTAGTGGTTTTACTGTGATTTTACTGTACACATTGATTACCACAGAGTCTTATGACTCGAGTGACTCGTAACTGTATAAGACTCTTGAGTTTATAGTAAATTACCATAGAGTCTCTTAGACAGTGATATGATGACGAGTCATAAGACTGTATGGTAATCAATGAGTACAGTAAACACAGTAAAACCACTTGTGTGAGTGACGATGAAAGGAAGTTCCGATTTACTTCAGGGGCAGGCTTTTTGGCCAGAGAGAGAGAACACAGCTAGTAAGAGATGGAGCAAATGCGTTCTCACTGCTTGCAGCTTACTGCGATCGGACTCGGAGTGACGGAGTCCCACTGTCCATCTGTCCCACACCCCGTCCCATTTTTGTCTCAAGGAAATATGGTCAGCCTAATTGCTGTGGCATTTCCATCCTATTGTTTGTTTCTAGTGGAAATTTTCAGCAATATAGAATTGTCCACTGCCCTATACTATTAATTTTTGGAGGAGGGCATTTCCCGTCTCGTAGAAAAATACCTTAATTTAGTTATGGCTTCTATTATAAAAGCCAAGAATTTCCCACAATCCAGTGTTTTTTGTTAGTAGTGAGAGAGGAGTAGAGGTGATTTAGGAGAGGAGAGAGCTGATAAGAGTAAAATATGTGATTTCTGTAGTATGTGAAGTGTGTGTGAGTTAGGGTTAGGTTAGAGAGGGTCGGTCAAGTGAGATTTAGTGTTAGGGCAATGAGGGAAATTCAAACGATGTAAGTTACTGTTAGGGCTGTGAGGGAGGGCCATTCAAATTGTGTTAGTGTTAGTGCAGTGAGGGTCATTCAAATTCAGTTAGTATTAGGGTAGTGAGGGTCATTACAAATTTTGAATTAGAGTTAGGGTAGTAAGGGTCATTGAATTGTGTAGTGTGAGTGACTTTTTTCAAGAGGCACCAACTGCTTGCAGCAGTGTCATTGGTACTGCTACCACCAGTAGCAGAACTGAAGTGTGGGCCCCAGACAGTGCCACATGCACCAATAATGGTGGTAATACGAAGAGCACTCCAAAGCTTTCTTCACCAGTTGAGAAAGGAGTGTCAAAGAGAGGGAACTGAATATTGGAATGATGATTCAGAAGACAAACTATAATTGGAGGTGGGTGTAGTAGGTGAGAGAGATCCTTTTGTGAGTGTGCAACAGGAAGATATAGTGGAGGATCCTGTGATTGGGCAGGAAGAAGAGGTGCAGGTTCCTGTAAGGAATCAAGTTCTGGTTGTGAGTGGGCAAGAATAGGGGCAGGATCCCATGAGTGTGCAGGAAATGGAGTGGGTTCCTGTGAATGGTGTGGTGGTGGGACTGGTGATGACAGCAGATGAGGAGGAGAATCAGAGAGGCAGAGCTCAATGTTTATCATGTGCTAGTTCAGACTCTGGCTCTACAACATGTGTTTCAGACACAACAACATCCTTCTCCTCCTCTTCCTGTATTGAAGTGCTAGGTGTGGGAATATTCTCCCTGAGGTCTGAAACAGTGCAGGATATAACATATGCTTTATGCACCTTGTGTGATCAAACAGTAAAGAGAGGAAAGCAGGGATCTCACCTTAGCACATATGCATTACTTAAAGCGGAACTACCACCGCTAAAAAACTTGCCCCCCAGTAATTTCCCATCTGGTGATTAGCTACTCAGTAGTGCTAGTCACCAGAATTATTACCACTTTAATGAGAATTATCCATTGTTCCAAGGCTGACAGACAGGACGGAGCGCAGAAATCTTTCCATAGTGATGTCTGTGCGCCTGCGCTGTTAGTCCCAGCCAGTTCTAGGAGGCGTTGTTTGGCTCCAAAAGGGACTGACAGCGCAGGCACGCAGACATCACTATGGAAAGATGTTTGATCTCCGTCCTGCCTGTCAGCCCAGGAACAATGGATAATTCTCGTTAACGCCGTAATAATTCTGGTGACTAGTGCTACTGAGCAGCTAGTCATCAGATGGTGAATTATTGGGGGGCAAGTTTGTTAGCGGTGGTAGTTCCGCTTTTAGCATATGCCGCATAGGCACACTGATGATTATGCCAAGAAAAATAAAAAGCCCCACTCCCATGCCACTGCTGCTACTTACCCTGATAGTACTCCTTCTACCAAAAACGTGGACACAAGAAAACCTCCACTAAAAAAGACCAAATTGCCTATGCAGCCACCACCAGTGGCTCTTCCCCTCCCAATTTCCACACCTGTCCACAGTGTTACCCTCTACCAGTGCCATTACCCCTCAAAACAGCAATTCAGTGAGCATGAATATGGCACTTTGTGTCCATAAATTGCACTCTGTGGCTCAGTGACTACACACAGTAATGTTGTGGAGACAAACAAAATGTATGTCATATTAGAGCACCTAATTACCATGTGTCCTTCTGAATATGAGCTCCAGTTAGCAGGGAGGGTGAATTATTCGTATTAATTTTTTTACTTATTTCTTCAGTAATTTGTGTGAATATGCCTGCTGCAGAGCTGAGTCAAATTTTTTATGTTTACTTTATACATTAATTAAGTTTCCCACCTCCAAAAATATTTATTGGCTTACCATTGTTTAGACTATTGTATACATAAAATATATTTCTGGCCCTAATTTGTCACTAGGTCTAAGGAAGACTCTACCACATGCTGGGGTGCGTAGCTGGAGACCAGTGCTGAAAGTAATTGGGAGATGACGAGGACCCTTATGCAGAATCTGAGTAAATGCACTGAGTGTCAGAGCAGGTAAATAGTCGACCACAAGTCGGAGAAGACCAAATAATAGGGTAATAACTACTCGGACACTGACATGATGTCGGTAACAGAATGTAAGCATTCTGCTTACCTGTTCTAGAGCCGGCCGCGGATACCCGGTCATCGGCCGGTCTCTAGTGTGGATCTCGTAGGGTTGCCGCGTTCTGCCTTGCTGGGAGAACCGGTGGTACCTGGTACTCATTTGGGTGACCGGTGGTCTTACTGCTCCCCCTGGCGGCTCCTGGCGCATCTGAAAAGTCAGGCGTGCGTCACAGGGATTCCCTGGTGATGTCACGACCCAGCTCTTTTAAAGGCACAGTGGAGCAATCAGTATTTAAACTGCCTGGATACCACTTCAGTTGCCCTTTCGTTGCTGTTTGGGCTCTGTGTATTACCTGGCTTGTCTGACTTAACCAATCTGGCGCTGATCTGTGGCTCTGTCTGACTACCCACTCCGTGTATGACCTTAGGCTTGTCCGACAACCAATGTGGTGCAGACCTGTGGCTCTGGCTGACTATCCACTCCGTGTATTACCTGTCTTGTCTGACTACCCGATCTAGTGCTGACCTGTGGCTCTGTCTGACTACCCGCTCCATGTATGACCCTAGGCTTGTCCGACAACCAATCTGGTGCACACCTGAGGCTCTGGCTGACTATTCGCTCCATGTATGACCCGGCTTGTCTTACCATCCCATCTGGTGCTGTCCTGTGGATCTGTCCGGCTTGTCTTTTGAGTAGCTCCTCTCCCGCGGACACCCATCTGGAGCAGACCTGGGGCTCTGGTAGACTATCATCTGTACTGACTGCAGGCATGAGTCAGTTATCCCTTCCTGCTAGACTGACTGCAGGCATGAGTCAGTTATCCTTTCCTGCTAGACTGACTGCAGGAGTGAGTCAGTACCTACTTGTGTTCCTGGTCGAAGTTAACCTGTTCCAGTTCGTGTTCTACAGAAGATTATCTTTGGCTGATCCAGTTCCTGTTCCAGTCCAAGTTCCAGCAGAGACTACCAATGGCTTCGGCCTAGTCTCAGCAGTGAGGTCTATCCTAGGCAGCCTACTATTCCTGATAGTAGTGCTAGCTTATCTGTTGACCTACTGCCTATTCCTATTTGTTCGCTGTTATACCTTATTCTATGTCTTGAATAAAGGTTATTTTATACTACACATTCTGATTCCTGAGTTAACTGGGTTACCGTGACATAGAGGTCTGAGACTCTTGGAGCTGTCAGAGGCATGCTAGGTTGAAGGTCAACTGGCAGTCGAGCTCCGACTACTAGTTGGATGAGAGGAAACTTAGACCACTGGAACAATCAACACTGTCAGCCAATTCCAAGGGGGACTTGAACAGGATAGAAGGCAGCAGAGGTTGGGTTCTATCCGACTGGCCATGGTGGAGAGGTACGGCCCGGTCGGATATCAACCTGCTGGGGTACCTGGCCGGGATCTATCTGATAGGCTGTCAAATGATAGCATGCAACCAGTCAAGTATTGAGATGAATGAGCAGCAAAAGGAAGTTGAAGACAGATGGCAAGGTCAAGCCAGGTAACAGATGAGGAAATTGGAGTCGGAAAATTAAGCCGGATCATAACGGGAGTATAAGAAGCACAAGGAGCAGACAGGAACGGCAGTCAGGAACAAAGCCAGTGTCAAAGCAGGGTCAGAACGCCAAAGAAACACAATGTATGCGGGTCAGCTCAAACGGGCATGGGAAGCTAGAACAACAAAAAACTCCTCTTTCTTGCCCCTTTCCTATCAACAAAAGAAATATAATAAAACAGGTACATATATTGCAAATTATATATGGCAATATAAGCAATTAATTTGCTGAATTTAAAAAAGGTACCATTAATGAAAATTAAAAACAACAATTATGAAGAGATAAATAAAAACATTGTTTATAGATGGCACATATATCCATAAGACAAAACATTCATGTTGAGACAGAATAAGGGGAAAAAAAACCTTTAAAGCCATTTCCAATGAAGCCACAAATGTACCAATTTTTCAAATTGGTCTAAAGTTATAAGTGGAGTTCCGCAGGGTTCAGTCCTGGCCCAAATATAGATAAATGTAAGGTTACGTATTTGGGCTGTAGAAACTTGTTACATATACACTAAATGGGAAATAACTTTGGGAATTCTCATTAGAGAAATATATAGGACTTCACAGCTGTGTACAGAGTCACTCAGCTGCTGCAACAGCAAATAGGGTACTAGCCTGCATAAAAAGTGTAGCAGATGCAAGGGATGCTAATATTACCCTATCTCTGTATAAATCCTTGGTTAGGCCTCATCTAGAATATGAAGTACAATTTTGGGCACCAGTTCTTAAAAAAAAAGACATTGTTGAACTGGAAAAGGTGCAGAGACATGCAACAAAACTGATAAAGAGATTGGAGGATCTGAATTATAAAGAGAGACTAGCCAAACTAGGTTTGTTTACATTAGAGAAGAGACGTCTAAGGGGTGATATGATTACCATTTACAAATACATTCAAGGTCAATAGAACTAGCCAATTAATTATTTACACAAAGAGCGGAGCTAAGAACAAGAGGCCATCCATTTAGACTAGAGGAAAAGTGCTTTTGACTAAAGCAAAGGCAGGGATTCTTTACAGTAAGGGTAGTAAAGCTATGGAATTCTTTGCCTCGCCATGTTGTACTTGCAGATAATGCAACTGCTTTCAATGGATGCCTGCCTAACACAGAACAATATTTAAAATTATGACAGATGGCTTCAAAGCAGATAGGATGTTGATCCAGGGATATATCTGACTGCCATTTGGAGTCAGGAAGGAATTTTTTTTACCCACTTGGGGCTAAATGAGAAATTGCCTTCCTTTTGATCAACAGGGATGTTTTTGGCACATTCGATTCTGAATTTTGCAGAATTATAGTAAGGAAAGATATGGTTACCAGTCCAATAAGTGTGAATTTCTTAGGATTTCTATGGCAGCTAGTTCAAAATACTTCAGGAAATCATAGCAGGAATTGAACCAAGAAGCCAAGAGTGTTGTAACCTTCTATCATAGTCTATATATATAAAAGAATAAGCCTCATTGCATAATTTATGGTACCTCTCACACAGAACATAATTTATGTCTCCTCAGAAAACACACACACATTGAACAGAATGCCTCATTACATAATTTATGTCTCATTAGGAGGCACAACTCCTATTGGGTGATTCAATGGGGACTTTACTGCTCCCATTGGGCGATTCAATGGGGGCATGTTTAGGGAGTTGGCCCGCCCCCTCCAGCCCGCCACCACTATCCAACTGACAAAAAAAATATAGCTGCCAATCGCTCCTAAAGTAGGGGATATCAATAACTTCTCCTGGTCCACTCACACTCTCACTCAGGATCATGACTAGTGATGAGCGAGCGTGCTCGGCCGATGCTCGGATCGGCTCGAGCATCGCTCTGCTCGGCACATGGCGGTACTCGTCGAGTACCGCCATGTGCTCGCCCGCCATGTTCGGGTGGCGGGGATCTGTGCCGGAAGAGGCACAGATCCGAAGACGCTCCGCTGGACCACCAGGGACTGGAGGTACGGGGGCATTGCGGAGATGAAGGGGGCATTGCGGAGATGAAGGGGGACATTGTGGAAGAGGGGCATAGACTCTATGCCCCTCTTCCACAATGTCCCCCTTCATCTCCGCTATGCCCGTCTTCCACAATGTCCCCCTTCATCTCCGCTATGCCCCTCTTCCACAATGTGCCCCTTCATCTCCGCAATGCCCCTCTTCCACAATGTCCCCCTTCATCTCCTCTATGCCATAGAGGAGATGAAGCGGGACATTGTGGAAGAGGGGCATAGCGGAGATGAAGGGGCACATTGCGGAGATGAAGGGGGCATTCGGAGATGAAGGGGGCATAGCGGAGATGAAGGGGGCATTGACCAGGCACCCTCCCCTCATCAGAGCAGGGGGTGCCTGGTGTCGCCCCATTGAAGTCAATGGGGCTCGGGTGCTCGGCCGAGCACTCGAGCCTCAGGGGGTGCTCGGTCAGAGCACCCGAGCACCCGAGCATCGGGGTGCTCGCTCAACACTAATCATGACCCCACAAACACACAGTTTAACCTCCCACAGATAATTGTAACCCTCCATACACTCTGTTTCAGTATGAGTGTGTAATGTTTCCATAAAATACAAACTCAGGGATAAACTTAATAGCAACTCTTTTATTTAACACCTCTTTCTCTTCAGTCACCTCACTGCCTGTTTTCAACTGTCACTCCTCCACTTCCTGCTTCCTGATTCCCGCCCTTTCTCCTTAAAGGGAGAGAGATGCTTTGCTGTGTGTTACAGAGGGCAAGCCTCAAACACCACTGTTTGTTCCCTCAGCATATTGCTACGCTGCCTCAACTGAAGAGCCACCGTGTGTTATATTGCTATGTTACCTCAACTTAAGTAAGGAGGACTTACTGCTCCCATTGGACGATACGATTTATCACTGCTTCCATTGGGTGATTCAATTTAAATCATGCAGGGAGTTGGCCTGCCCCCACTATCCAGCCAGCCTACCACTATCCAAGTAACTGAAAAAACAAAATGGATGCCACTAGCTCCAACACAACAGACACAAACACATCAGACAAAAATCACACACTCAGTCATTCACACAGACTCACTCACTCACACACACTCACTCACACACAATCACTCATACACACTTACTCACACTCACTCACACTCACACACTCACACTCACTCACTCGCACTCACATGCAATCACTCTCTCGCACTCACACTCACTCACCGGGAGCCAGCACGATCCACCAAAGTCTGACTCACATTCACTCACACCCCAGGAGCCAGCACGATCCACCTTCTACCATAGTATGTGCAATTACCACATGCATTTCAACTACATGAATGAATACCACTCACTCACACACACACTCACTCACACCTCGGGAGCCAGCACTATCCACCTTCCACCATAGTATGTGCAATTACCACATGCATTTCAACTACATGAATGAATGCCACTTACTCACACACACACTCACTCACACCCCAGGAGCCAGCACGATCCACCTTCCACCATAGTATGTGCAACTACCACATGCATTTCAACTATATGAATGAATGCCACAGTGGAGGCATAAGTGCAAACACAAACTCAGTAAAATGACACATAAGTCACCCCCTTATGACTCACTTCTGTGTGTTCCTCACTGTGTGTGTTGCATGTCTGTATCACATTCTATGTGTCTGCATGTTGTGCATTGCATGTATGTGTGTATGACTGTGTCATTCTTTATGCATCTCAGTGCATGCGTGTGCATTTGCATGTGTGACTCTGTGTGTGTTTGTCTTGCATCCGTGTGTGTGCATTAATTCCATATATATCCTGACGGGCAGCGCCGTCCCACATTGTTAGTACTTTATATGGTAAAATCACTCTTATGAGAACTCTCAGCCCATCCCCTCTGATTGGACAGAGATCCATCTCATTATACAGTGAGATCACTGCTTCTAATCCTTAATTTCCATATGACATCATGCATAAATCATGATAACATTCCAAAGCATTAGTAATAACACCATGTAATCTATAGATGGTGCCATTACTCTACATAAAAATTCACCTCTAAAATGATACCTGCCTGGTTTCTATCACAAATTTGGAATTTGAACCATGACCCTATGTCACATAAATATGTCCTCTTACTGGACTTTCCCATAGGGGAGTATGTCTCTGTTTTAGACTTTTGCGATTTTCTCATAAGATATTAATACTGCTTGAGACTGTGGTTGTCTGCAATTCGATATCAATCACCATAAAAGTCACCAATTATTTTCACTCCCATATTAAAGCAAAGAGGACCATTGTCTCTGTTACATGAGGTACATTTTAAACACAGATTTTTAGAGAATTTGGTTTAAAAGAAAAATTAACCATTTTCTTCTCATCATGGCAATGTCTCTGACTATATATATATATATATATATATATATATATATATATATATACACAAAATATTTGTGCACATCCAAATTTTCATCACCATTAGCCCTTTACTCTGTGGCATTGTGCTTGCATATAACTACTATATTAAAGATGAGGATTTGGTCACATCATATGGCCATAGAAAGCCAAGGTACCTCATTTTTGGCAAGTACCTAACCTTAATATACTTTGTTTTATGAGCTGAATCTCTCCTGCTGTAGGCATTTACTAACCTTAATTTACTTTATCCTGAGAGCTGAGTCTTTGTCAGCTTTACTCCCTAATGGAGAGAGACTCTCTGACAGGCATTATATAGTGTCCTAAAGACAATGAGCATTGCACCTGGGGTGGGAGGGGTGCTTAAACCAATAGAAGCTGGTCAAAACTTCCAAAAATACAATCCCAGTCCAGGTTTTGGTAAGCACACCCAAAGAAAAAAACACAAGCATATTACTACTATATTAAAGATGAGGATTTGGTCACATCATAGGTACTTGCCAAAAATGAGGTACCTTGGAGTTGATGGCAAGATTAGCATTCTATGGCCATATGGAAGGTCATATTCGTGTGCTTACCAAAACATGGATTGGAATTGTATTTTTGGACGTTTTCACCAACTTCTTTTGGTTTAAGCACCCCTCCCACCCCCCGGTGCAATGCTCATTGTTTTTAGGACACTATATAATGCCTGTCAGAGAGTCTCTCTCCATTAATGAGTAAAGCTGACATAGACTTTGCTCTCAGGATAAAGTAAATCGAGGTTAGTAAATGCCTAAAGCAGAAGAGATTAAGCTCATAAGACAAAGCATATTAAGGTTAGGTACTTGCCAAAAATGAGGTACCTTGGCGTTGGTGGCAAGCTTAGCATTCTATGACCATATGATGTGACCAAATCCTCATATTTAATATAGTTGTGAAATTCAGGCATAATGCCGCAGAGTAAAGGGTTAATGGTGATGAAAATTTGGATGTGCACCAATATTTTGTGTATTTGCTTTTAGCTATTTTGGTCAAAATTGGTTGCACTCCAGCAACTTTAAATGTGTTTTTTATTTTGGGTGTGCTTACCAAAACCTGGACTGGAATTATATATATGTCTAAAAGGATTCCATTAAGTTTATAAGTAGCCTTGGGATTATTTCCTCCAAAATACATTACTTTACACTTCCCCACATTAAACTTCATATTCCATTTGTTTGACCAATCTGCCATTTTATGTAAATCCCTCTATAGAGAGCAATTATCCGGTCCTGAATTGATTACCCTGCATAATTTAGTGTCATCTGCAGATATTGATATTTTGCTTTTTATCTCTATTTCTAGGTCACTTATAAACATGTTAAACATGATTTAAATCGATTAGGGGAAATTTTATTTGATCCCTTTTGGTGCAGTTGGTTTGCTCTGGAATTATGCTAGTCCTTTTTAATACATCAGCAATATGTTGGAAACCTCTGAAGGGGGTTAAAAAGCTATGGAAAAGCATCATCACTAAAAGATGAATTAAACATAGACATTAATAGGGTTTTAAAGACCAGATGTTCCCTTTAGGCAAATTAGATATATGCTATATTGTAACAGCCTGTACTTAAACACTTGAGTTTAAATGCATCTTTTTCAGACCTCTCCATTGTTGAAGGTCTAGGAAGATCTACAACACTGAATTTTTCAATTTTTATAATTTTAGTATTTTTATTTATCTTTTATCGCTCAATCAATTTGCCCAGGTTTTTATTAGTACTGCAGCCGCGCTGCCTCTGACTCAGTTGTGGCTGTTCCTTACAGGCAGGAGAAGTTGCACTTGGACAGTCTACATGCAATGAGATGTGTGCAGGAGATGGCACCACGCCAGCGCAGGAGGATCCGAAAGGAGGAGCAGCCGGAGACCTACATGAAGAAGATGAAGTAAGTAGATACACTACTTCACTCCAATCTGCTGTGCCATTCTCTTTTATTCCAGTACCCCCAAGTCAATAACTAGCCATAAACACAGTGATACTTTGCAATGAACTTGCTCAGTAATACTGTATCCAGTGTACATCAGCCCTCCTTTACTTTTACCACACAGCCCTCCATCCCCTAAACACACACACTTCATTGCTTGTTAATACTACCCAGAAGCCATTATTGTTTTCTGTACCAAAGCAAACCAAGTGCACCACCAGGAACAAATATAAATTCTCAAAATGATAATTGAATTAAATTAGGCTTTCCCTTAGTACATCAGCCTGACTGCTGACTTCAAACCTTCATCAGTTTTAAAGGGATAGTAATACTTAAAATGTAAAAAAAATGTGTTGTAGAGTTTATCCCCCCGAGTAAAACAAGAGTACTCCCACTGCTGTAAGGTGTTTCATTCAAAAGGTATTAATTTTCAAAGTTGAATTTTTTAGGTGCAATATCACAGTGGCCTGAAATTGCACAGTGGCGCTGTTGCTACACCATCCTGTGGAGATTTATGGTCCCGGGACCAGAGCTGTCCATAGGATTGTGTAGCAACAGTGCCACTGTACAATTTCAGGCCACTGCGATATTGCACCTAAAAAATTCAACGTTGAAAATTAACAACTTTTGAATGAAACACCTTCCAGCAGTGGGAGTACTCTTGTTTTACTCAGGGGGATAAACCCTACAACATATTTATTTTTACATTTTAAGTATTACTATCCCTTTAATACTATAGTAACACCTCTCCCACACACAACACACACACATATTACTCTATAACCAAAGAGCACTTCTCAGTAGAAATCTCCACATGAGTGCAAGTGTCACAGATGACAGATGCAGCCTGGCAGAAACAGAACTAATAAAGCTAAATAAATCACAGCAGCACCCCAGCTTAGCTCACTGCAGCCCTACATTCACGTGACACGAGGAACACAATACACAGAATCTGTCAAACCAGCTGTGAATACTCAGCATTTTGTGAAGATGAGGTAAAAACTCAACTGGTCAAACTATGCCATAGATACAAGTTAGTTAATGTGTGATCCCATTTGTGAGCATACAGCATTCTATGAAGTTAATTTAATATAAGAATCTTATTTTGAAAAACTATAAGCTTGGGTACTTCCTTTTAGCAGGAGTGGATAACTTGTATAGTTACTGAGTTGACTCCACTGTATCACAAAGTATAGCATTCAAGGGCATAAGAGGGCTCTAATTTATACTTTGTCGATGGCCCAGAAGTGGCTGAAAATGGTTCTATTTCTTGGACCCTCCCCTACATTAAAATGATTGATACAAAAATTATGAAGAGTAATCTCATCCAAATCTAGTGACTTTTTTGCTTCAGTATTGCAAGTAAATGAAAGTAAATGGGAGTTTCAGTTCATGGAGGTTAATGTAGTCTACTTGGTCTAAAATGTATGTTACTAGGCTTTATGTATAAAGGCAAGGCAAACCAGCTTCACAATAAGGAACAAATAAAAGTTCCCAGTGATTTGAAATAAGCTTTTAACCTCTTGAATAATAGTATGACAAGCAATGCTTTGGCTACCTCTCTAGCATTCAAGGGGTTAAATATCCCATTTAAATCAATGAGAATGATTATTTGTCCCTTTCACATGATTTTGCCCAGAATTGCTCCACTTTGCCTTTCTACATAAAGCCCGCTGGTTGTTGGCTATAATACTGATGCCCTGCTGTACTGTTTCACTGTAATCACTATGGCCAAAATGAATCAAGGTGAAATCAAGCAATACTCCTGTAAAAATGTGGGAAAATATGAACGCGCATTCAATTATGCATATCCACAGGAACCTGAACTCATTCCATTAATACCAAAAACAACAAAACCACAATACAGAACATATAACTCAATGAACAAGGAATAGCATTCAGGCAATGGATAGGAGAGCGATCCTCTCTAAACAAATATAAATTATTTAATACAATAATATCAAAGCAAATAAAACAAATATATAGTCCTTGGATGACACATTTGGAAACTATATATTGGGCATTTGTTACTTTGTGTTATTATAGAACTAGTGTTTTTATTTTATTTAGTTATGTATTTGTTTTTGTTATTTATTTGCTTTGATATAATGGTATTGTTTTGCATTAAAGAATTTAACAACATGTTCAGCTCAACTACACTCACATAATCCAGGATTTTAAGTTCCCACAACAATCTGCTTTTGCACTTATGTGCATCAGTTCCTCATTATTTAAGAATAAAGACCCCAAATGAGCTGATCTGCCCTGCACTCACATGTAACTCTGCACCTTCCATTCCTGCACTCCTCCTCCTGCATCTCTCTCTCTTAGAGTGCCCTTCCCCTCCCTACGCATTGGGGTCTCTGGTGATATCAGCAAAGGTGTTTCAGTCTACTAGAATATACCCACTATCATAATGCTATGCCTGAATAATGCCAGAAATCTGCAAATTATCTGGACAGACAGAGACAAACAGTAGATTATTTCCCTGAGTTGCGACTCAGAGTAGCAGTGGCAAATAGAAACAAATACAAACATAGATCATACCTTACCTTATTTTCAGACAGACAAATCATTACTCTACCTGCTAACAACTGTGTGGTGTACTTTACTGTAAAAATCAACACTGCTATCATTATCTCCACCAACTGTGCTAGGGATAAGAATATGAAAGTAGCATGGATGGGGAGGAAATGAACATGATGATGATGATGTCGATGTATAATACATCTCTCCACTGCCCTCCCCTTCTTCAGATTCAGATAAAGTAGAGCGAGAGTGATGATGACTTGGCCCAAAAATAGCTAAAAGAAAAATGTCAGTCTTCCACCACTGGAAAGTCTAAACAAAAACACAAGCCAAAAAAATGCAAAATCTTTTTCATCAGTGTCACCTCTTCAAAGTCCAACTCCCAACCAGTCACACTCACTATTATTGACTACTAAGTAGCAACACATTTAAACATCTACAACAGCTATGAGTGATTCTGCTGCTGTTCAATGTGCAGAGCCAATGAACCCTAGTGCTAGCACTATTGCAAAATCTAGCCCCTGTAGTAGCAATAGTAGTAGTCCTTCAGGATCCCCTTAGTCTATGAAATCTCCAGTATAGAGATACTTCACTCACGATCCAAATGTTAAATATGTTGCAAACTGTTGCCTGTGTAAAAAAAAAAACAGTGCAGGGATGAACAGGATCTAGGCACATCTTCATTTAGATTCCACCAGGAGTACAACAAAAGGTCTGATTGAGAGGCACACTAGCATCTTATCAGATGTGTGATGACTAGCAGCAATAGAAACACTCCTAAAGGTCCACTCGGCTGAGAGGCACATAACAGTGTTATAGGTGTCTCACAGATTAGGACAACATTTTCTTCAGTATAATGGCACCTATGTCTCCTCCTGCTGTTGTGCAAATGCAAAACATGGAGGAGGATGACTGAGTTATTTGGAGATTAGAAGAGATACATACAATGACTCTGAGTTGCAACTTCTACACACAGCCACCTGGGGAAAGCACATTCTTCCTTTTCAGATATTGACACTAGGACCCTGGAGATGTGGTGGCAACACTATCTTCTGGGTTGGTGGGAAGAGCAATAATATCTGGTGCTGCTCTGAGTCACAGGGTATGTGGTGGTGGTACTGGTAACAGCAACACTATCTGCTGGCTGTCTCAGGCATCTCTGAGTTATAGGGGGATATGGTGGCAGGACTATCTGCTGCTGCTGGTGGTGGGTTTTGGAGTCTCTGAGTCACGGTTCACTATCAAAATATCGCACACTATTGTGCAACCAACTAAATGGTGCATTAACCATGTCGCCAGGATGAAAAGGGTGACATGAGCATCTCGCCCACATGAAAAGCGCGATATTCTTATGTTGTGGGCTTAAGCATCACAAGGACATAAACATACCATCCCATAGAATTCAGCAGTGCTGTACTTCCCATAGAATAAAAAAAAAATGGTATAGTTTACATAGAAGCCAGCAGTGCTACAATTCCCATCAAATCCAGCAGTGTTATACCTTCTATTGAATCAGCTGGTTCTTTTTGTGTGTGTATAAAGATTCTCCGTATTCATCAGACTGTGTAGAAATAAATTAGAAGTGAAGCAGTGTTCAAATATTTACTGGAGAATACACGTTACCATAAACATACCTTGGTTATATTTGAGCTGGGTGCCGTCAAGCCAGAACAGTTCTGTGTGTACTCCCGCTCTCCTTCCCCTCAGTGTCCTTGGCTCATAAGAATAATAATAATCATAATAATAAAAAAAATCATATCACCATCTGAAGTGCACGACTGTGTATTTGATTTTTTATTATTATGATCGTTATTATTATTATGTGCCGTGGACACTGAGGGGAAGGAGAGCAGGAGAACACACAGAACAGTTCTGGCTTAATAGCGCCCAGCTCAAATATCACCAAGGTATGTTTATGGTAACGTGTATTCTCCATTAAATATTTGTGCAATACTTCACTTCTAATTTATTTCTACACTGTCTGATGAATACAGAGAATATTTACACTCACACCTGTCCTTAATCAGGGAAATCCTTATATCCTGGCCCTTGAGGACTGAACTTGGGCAGCCCTGAACTAGAGCACCGTTCTCTTGAATTTAACATTATGCTCAGACTTTCCATCATCTTGTAAGCTAGGATCCATTGTTGAGAGTTGCTTGCTTCTATACACCTGATTGTCAGATAAGTTCTCCATGCAGATGGCAGCAGATTAGTGTCAATACCTGTGTTTACACAGAAGGAAGGATTTGTGTGTAAATATGGCCATTTTTTAATGTATTTTTACCCTTATATGCACCATAAATTAAATATGGTGTGATTCACATGTGAATGTTAAATTTTGCTGTATGCCAGTTTTTCCGATACGACACTGGTGATGTCTGGAGTGTGATATTCTTGGCTTGCAAATAAAACCGCACCTTGATGAAATTTGGCCTAATATTGATTTTGTTTGCTAACTCTTTAGATCAAGATCTGCATCTGAACTGCCATATCTAGGCCTCTTGCTCAGTCAGTGCAGAGTTGCTCGTTTTTGTTCACCTTAAAGCAGGTGTGTCTAACTGCATTCCTAAAAGCCTGAGACAGTCCAGGTTTTCGGGATATCTCTGATCTTGCATAGGTTTTGCCATCAAGAGCACTGAAGTAATGATTGCAACACCTGTGCAAAATCAAGGATATCCCATAAACATATACTGTATTGGTCTATTAGGAATGCAGTTTGACAATTCTGCTTCTGCTATATAATTGTGTTAATGTCATACTGACCCCCCCTTTCTATTGAAAACATAAAAGCACAATATGCATCAGTCGCCAAGCTCTCCCTACCAGACCCTAACACTCAGCCATTCATATATCTTGCTAAATAATGTTTGACAATAATTAGGTTATAAGATTATATAATTGTGTCATTATTGCCACACAGAGTGAACAGTAATCATCCGGCCATCATTACTTGATAAAATTATCACATAAACAACATTGTGTGAGCCACATTATCAGTTTTGCCACAATATCATGATCCCTCCCTCAGGGACAGTAATCTAATTTTATGTCTGTCCTAGACGCCAATTGAAACAGCTTTTATATTATTGATATTGAAGACTTTATCCAGTGACATGTTGCTGTGTACAGACACCCTAGGAGTGAGCAAGTAGTAAAGTGGGCACAGTGCAAAACTGATATGTAAAGTGCTTCTTGTGGATTTTTAGAAGCTTAATGTTTATATTTCAAGAATGTCATTTGTCAGAATGGCAGCTTTGGCCACCTCTGAACCTGGCTCAGAGAAAGGAGCTAGGCGATGGAAACATGAGCATTATTTTGATTAGAAAGGCAAAATATGGAGGACTATAGGATATTAACTTTGTCACAATAGTGCAAAGATAAGACTTGATATGCATAATGCAGTCACATTTATGATTAGCCAATGAATCAGTCAAGGTTAAACTCATCAGTGCAGGACATTATACTTCCTCCACACTGATCCCATTCCTCAAGACAATATGCTCCCTACTCTCTGGTGTTGCACAGCCCCTGGAAAGAAGTAGAAACTCCTACAAAACTGCAGTAACTGAAACATACTTTGTGATCTCCAGAAAGTACAAAGATAAGCTCTAGTAAAACACACTTATGGATACAGCAACCACTCGACTCTGCTCAGGGAACATCCAAGCAGTCTGGTAACACTAAGGCCAGTATTCAGGAAGCTAAACAGGCATTGTTCTGGAGAAACAAACTTCATCATAGGATACATATAAATATTTTCACAATTCCCACTGAATTAAATGTGGCTTTTAACTCCTTGAAGTCTAGAGAGGTATCCACTGATTACTACATCTGGCAGTCCCATCTTATTGGACAATTTTATTTGCTAATATTATCACATTTGTTGGGATCTTTCTCCAATGGCCTCAGTGATATCTGAATCACTGCCAATCTGATTCTTCAGTGCAACACTGGAACTCTCATGTGTCACTATAAATCCTTGTTCTGTCAGGAGACTACAGTGGGTTTGTTTACCTTTGCTACAATAATGCTTTCTATTGTGCAAGAGCAAAAAATGTATACAGTACTTTAGCAATTCCATTAGTCACAAAAGATATAATTTTTTTTTTTACTTTCTATAAACAATATAGTCCATTTCTTGGCAGCATTGACTATGACTATCACTGACCTTATCCATTCAAATCATGCTTTTTTATTTAGCACCTATTCTAGTCATATTTACTGCCTACTTTCTCTTGTTGCCACAATGATGGTCGCTAGTGACAACCAACCATGAATCTGATGTATGACATGCACACTTTCCGCATTTTTAATTTGCTTGTTTATTTTTTTGCCTTTTTTTGGACAGTTTTGAGTATCTATACAATGTCCACATATGTTTACTCATCTTATTTTTTCAATTACACTTCAAAATATTTCTACTCACCCTGTGTGTCAAAACAAAACAAAAATATAATTGGTTAAATTCTAAGTATGACATTGTAAGCAATTAGGAATAGGGCCAGAGAAACATAGAGAAAAAAAGTAAATCAAACCTTTTACACTGTTTTTGCAAGAGTTCAGTGTGGCATAAAAACAAATGGATTAAGAAGGGAGACAAATAATCCAGCATCTTGGCAAATGCTCATTGTGAGCTTTGCTTGTTCCTTAGCCATACCTACTTTCATGCTTAGCACCCTCTCAATTAGGGTCGCTATATCATCCCATGAATGCAGTGATGGGCAGCAAGCTTCACCCAAATGGCCACAAATGTGGCCCTCCAGTCCATTAAAGGGATGCACATTATGATTAAATATTTAAAATAGATTAACCTTTTCAGTGTTAGAGAGGAATCCAATTCATTACTTGCCAAAGCTTTGGAGACCTCTCTTGTAGCCAAGGGGACTGGTCACTTTAAGATGAGTTTAGGTTGATTAACAGAAAACTTAATTGTGGCTATATGTTGTACTAGCCATTTTTCTTTAAAAGAAATAGTTTTTCAGAAATTAAAAGAGAAGTAAAGATTGTTTCACTAACACAGTAACATAGTTGGTGAGGCTGAAAAAAAGACATGCGTCCATCAAGTCCAGCCCATGCCATATCATCCCTGTTGATCCAAAGGAAGGCAAAAAATCATTGAAGCCATTTCCACCTAAACCTCAATTGGGGGAAAAAATTCCTTCCTGACTTGAAATAGCAATAAGATATTTCTCTGGTTCAATAATGTCTTTTTTAAGAACTGGTGCCTAAAACTGTACTACATATTCTAGATGAGGAACATTTATGTAGAGGTAGAATTATATTCCCATCTCATGCATCTATACCCCTTATTATTCAGAATAATACCCTATTTGCTCTTGCAGCAGCTGAGTGACTCTGTACACTGCTATGAAGTCTATCATCTATCAGTACTCCTAAATCTTTCTCTAATGAGGATTCTCAAAGTTGTTTCCCATTTAGTGTATATTTAGCATGTTTGTTTCTACAGCCCAAATTCATAACCTTATATTTATCTACATTAAACCTCATATGCCACTTTTCTACCCATTCACTAATTTTTTCTAAATCCTTCTGGAGCGAAAAAAACATCCTGCTCTGTATGTATTTCCTTACACAGCTTAGTGTCATCAGTGATTGTGGTATTATTTTCAAGCCTCACTTCTAGATCATTAATAAGCAAATAAAAAAGCATTTGAACCCAGGATTGAACCCTGAGGCACCCAACTAACAACTTTAGACCAACCTGAAAAGGTTCAATTTAAACAACTGTATGTCATCAACTAACCAGTTCTTTATCCATGCACAGATAATACCTCCCAAACCAAAGCCTTTTCTCTGTCGTCCAATATAACCCACAGGTACCATGGGAGGAGACCACTCCTCCCAGTGGACTGGAACAATTTTAGAAGAAGTACAGAGGTGGAGCCTCCACCTCCTCCATATCAGGCTACCTCACTTAGCCCCATCCAGATAGGTTTGTTCCAAGTCCTGTTTAGATGGCTGAGAATAGTTCTGCTTAGTTTTTAGTTATTTGATTATTTTTAGTTAGATGTGGGGTGTCCAAATTCCCCCATTAGGCAGATAACCATTACTGGCTTCCCCTGGAGGATTGCCCAGTTATCAGGTGCTGTTGTAGACCCTTTGCAGCCCTGGGAGAGAATTATGCAAACCATGTCTCTCTCTCCAGAAGGAGTCTCTGTGGCTTCTTCCTTCACAATGGTAATCTGAAGAAATAAGACCTGTAAAAAAGATGAGCAACCCTTTGAGTGCCACATGTCCCACAGTTCCCCTCCGCACAGGGGTCTGTCTGCAGTTCTTTATAACTCCTGCACTCAGGTTGGGTTTTATCTGTCTGCTCTCTAGGTATTTGGAGCATTTTTGGGCTGAATTTAACCCATTCCTTACCATTTCTATTGGGTTTAGGGAATTATATCTCATTTTCTCCTTGCATTCATGAGTTTTTATGGTTTATTGTATGTTCTATTTGTGTTTTGGGGGGTTTATTCACTTTTCAAAATTTCACATTTTTTTTTATTCCACGCCTTTAAGAGCGTGCTTTACAGCACGGCCGCACCTGCTCCATTGACTTCTATGGGACAGACTACTTTGGGACATATATCTCTGCAACCATTCCACTTACAGAGTTGACAGAGGGCTCATTCTTCTTGGCTCCCCTTGTCCTGCATTCTGGGTCAAATCCTCAGTGTCGTAGGAGTCCCTGGAGTGGGTTTGGTCTCTGTGGGGAATTACAAATAAGATAAGTACTACATTGCCCAGAATGCCCATTTTGCAGGCTTTTCTCTGATTGGCTTGTAGTTCAGTCGCCACTTTCTCTCTTTTATTTGGAGTATCCTACACAGAGGGTTGGATTCCCTTACTCTCCTCCACAAGTTCACTCTTCGCCTGCCAGATAAGTACTTTTTTGGGCTTTCTGAGGTGATTTATTAATCTGGGTGACAGCTATTACTGTTAGACACTTCTCCTGTTAGGATGTCGGATCCAAAGGGACATGGGGCTAGGCCTAAGGCTAAGGAATCAGGGGTGTCTTTGACCCCCCCCCCCCCTTGCTTACTGTTCCTCATACCAAGCAGGGCTTCCCAGAGAGTACTCAGTCCTTCATGGCACAGTTTCCTTTTTCCCTTCAGGGGGACTTCCAATCTTGGAGACCCACCCCTTCGTTCAGTTTTGTGGCCCCTAAGGCCCCTGGAATTCCTGATCTTTCCAATTTCAATGAGGAGGATTCAGTTGAGGAGTCAGAGGTTGGGGAGCGTACAGAAGGGGCTTTTACCATATTTATGGAGACCCTTTTGAGGCTGACCCTGAACCCTCTGCTGAGGGTCTTATCAAGGTGGTTTGGATTACCTTACAGATTCCTGTTAACCTTGGAGAGACTCAGTCTACTTCTGACGTCTTTCAAAGGTGCAAGAAGTCCTGCTCTGCATTTCCACCTATTCCCACTCTAGACCAGGTTATCCTGGATGAGTGAAAGACTCCAGACAAGCGTCTTTCTTTCTCCAAGAGATTCTCTAAGCTGTATCCCTATTCTGATGCAGCCTTGGCTCAGTGGGCTACACCTCCTCCGATTGATCCCCCTATTTCCAGACTGTTTAAATCCACTTCTTTGCCCTTGGCGGATGCCATGACACTTAAGGATTTAACTGATAGGAAGCTTGAGGCTACCCTGAAGTCTGCCTTCACTGCCATAGGTGCTTCCTTGAGGCCTACCTTGGCTTCAGTGTGGGTTACTAGACCAATACTGTTTGGACTGAACAGCTTACTGATGCTCTCCGCAAAGGTGCCCCTAAGGAGGACCTTTTGACCCTTTTAGCCAACATGTCTGAGGCTCAGAAGCATGTGACTGAACATTTATGATGTCAGGCTTGAGGATTTTCTGTGGCTGTTAGACGCACTCTGTGGCTCAAGAATTGGTCTGCTGACCTATCATCTAAGAAGTCACTAATTTCTCTCCCTTTTCAGGGTACGTCTCCTTTTGGGCCTGAAATGAAGAATATCATCAGTGAGACCACTGAGGGCAAGAGCACTTTGTTGCCTCAGGTCCCCAAATGCCCTAATCTGGTGAGGAAGCAGCGTCTTTTTCGTCCACGCCAAAGCAAAGAGCAAATACAGAGTTCAGCTAGGTCTCAGGCCAGCACCCTTCACTCCACCACCAAGTCCAGGCAGCAGTCGACATCCAAGAACTCCACCACCAAGCCCAAATCCACCAAACCTTCTTCATCATGACTTGCCAAACCTTGGTCCACATCTCACTGTTGGTGGTCACCTGCAGCATTTTTCAAGCATTTGGGCAGGTTCATTTGTGGATCAGTGGGTATTACAGGTGGTTTCAGGAGGCTACAGGATTCCCTTTGCATTCCTGCCTCACTTCCAATTCTTCCTTTCTCAATCCCCTCTGGGATTAGAAAAGCTCAGTCTTTTCAATGGTGTGGTCCAGGCTTTGTTGGACAAAGGAGTTCTAGTTCTGGTACCTTCGCAAGAGAGAGGCAGTCACCCTTGACCTCAACTCTTTTGTGGTCCATACTCACTACAAGATGGAGTCTTTGGGCTCTGTCATTGCAGAGATGTGTCCAGGGAAATTTCTGGCCTCTGCTTACCTGCATGTTCGATTCATCCGGACAGTCAGAAGTACCTCAGAAGAAACACACACAGGAGGAGAGCTTCAAAAGTATAAGATGATATATATCAAACACATGGATAACAGGTAGTACTTACATCAAATGATCCCCCCGCAAAGGCACCAAACAAATTGGATGGCACTGGAATAGATTTCCATAGAAAGGATTGTATTTGGGCGAACCAATATAGAGAAAAACTGATTTTATTTAAAAAACAATAATCAAACAAAATATTTTGCTTTCTCTGCCTATAAGGCCCTCACTCCCCAGTGGCACCTTAATCTGGTCTTGGGTGTCTTGCAGCAGCCTTTCTTTGTGTCTTTGGTTACCATTCCTCTATGTCTTTTGAAGTGGGAGATCGCTTTTCTTTTGGCTATGGTTTCTGTTCACAGAGTCACTGAGTTGCAGGCTTTGTCCTGTAAACCGCCTTTCCTGGTGTTTCACAAGGATAAGGCCGTTCTGTACAGAGGGATTTACATATAATTGAAGACTGGGCACACAGAATATGAAGTTAAAAGTGTATAGTAATGCATTTGGGAAGAAAAAATCCCAATGCTTCTTAATGAAACATTTTAGGGGATTCATTTCTAGAGAACTGCAAATTATTGTAAATAACAAACTTGGAAGCAGTGACCGGTGCTAAATAGCAGTAGCAAAAGCAAAGTCCTGTCTTGCATAAAAAGGGGTATTGAAGCAAGAGTGTATAACATAATTTTGCCACTGTAAAAATCGTTGGTAAGACCTCACCTCGAATATGCAGTGCAGTTTTGTACACAGTTCTGAAAAAGGATATTCAATAACTGTAGAGAGTACAGCGAAGAGCAACAAAATTAATTAAGGGAATGGAGGACTTGATATATGGGGAATGACTAGAAAAGCTAGGTTTATTTACTGTACTGTAGAGAAAAGGCATATAAGAGGAGATCTTATCACTATCTACATGTATATGAGAGGTTAATACAAGGATCTCTCTGGTGAGCTATTCATTCCAAGGCCTGATCAAATAACTAGGGCCTCCCCTTGAGATTAGAGGAAAGGAGATTTCAACTTCAGTAGAGGAAGGGATTTTTTACAGTAAGGTCTGTTAAACTGTGGAATTCTGTGCCCAAGGATGTGGTTATGACAGGTGCAATGGATACATTTAAGAGAAGATTTCATTCAAGAGGGAACATACAGGGTTATACTGTGTATTAGTAGGCAAAACAGGAAGTTCAGATAAAGCCTAACTTATCTGGCAACAGGAAGTGATATAAGTGATATAATCATTCTCATTTCTCTGGGTTATGAGGAAAGCTTGAACCTGATGGGCTTGTGTCTTTTTTCAACCTAATTTAACCTCTTGCGTGCCAGAGGGGTATGCATCACATTGCAGAGCAATGAGTTGCGTACCCCTCTGGCACTCAATGGGTTAATATATTACTATGTTACTAATACATTTGTTTGCCCAGTCTACCATTTTATGTAAATCACTATGTAGAGAACAAATATCCTGTTCTGATTTTATTACTCTGCATGATTTAGTGTTATTTGCAAATATTGCTATTTTTTTTTCTATATTTATTTCCAGGTAATTTATAAACATGTTAAAAAGCAGTGGACCAAAATACTCCACTCTAAACTTAAACTGTATTGGAGAATGGTCCATTTATATCTACACACTGTTACATATCCTTCAACCAGTTTTCTATCCAATTGCAAAGGTTAATCCCTAGCCACAATTTCTTTATTTTTATATCCCACCCTCCTGTGTGGCACTGTATCAAATGCCTTTTTCAGATACTAGATATATTACATCAACTGCCATACTATTATCTAGGTTGCTTCTTACTTATTCATAGAAGCTGAAAAGATTAGTTTGGCATGATCTATTCCTCATAAAACCATGCTGATTTCTGCTAGTAATCTTATTTTTGGTGGTGTCATCCTGACTGTAATTCTATCACGGTGCCCGTGCTATGCTGGCGACATTCTGTCAGTCTTGTTCTCAGCTGGCTCCTATTGGTTGCAGTGGTATTGGCCCGCCCAGTATTTGTCCTTAAATACTGGGCCCTGTCACTTCGCTGTTGCCCTTTCGTGGTGTTTCTGTACCAGCGCTTGTTCCAGTTTACTCGTGTGATCCCAGTGTATGACCCAGACTGCCCGACTACTCTGCTGCGCTGCTTCTGTTCCTGCTCTGTGTACCAACTCAGATTGGCTGACGTTCCTGCTCTGTGTACCGACCCTGCCTGGCTGACATTCCTGCTCTGTGTATCGACTCAGATTGGCTGGCGTTCCTGCTTTGGATACCGATTCCGGTTGGCTGTTGTTCCTGATCTGTGTACCGACCCGTTGGGCCTCCGTTTACTATCTCTTCAGGATTGCCTACTGCTCCTTCTGTAGCTCCATTGGGCTTGGCATCCGGGCAGTGTTGCATACAGTACATTCATTCCTGCAGCCTGGCCTCGGTTACGTTCCGTGTCGCGCGGGCGAGATATACTTGGAGCTAACTCCCCATGTCTTTCCGAATGACCGAGCTAAGGTGGGCTTTATGATTTCGTTACTGACGGGCAGAGCCCTGGCATGGGCCAATCCCTTGTGGGAAGCTGCCAAACCATGTACACAAAACTTCAGGGAGTTTGTGCGTTCCTTCCGCAGAGTGTTTGAAGTTCCAGGTAGAACCGCCTCTGCTGCCAAAAGATTAATGGAGATACAACAGGGCACCCGTACAGTGGCGGATTATGCTATTGAATTTCGTACGTTGGCAGCAGAGGTAGGTTGGAACAATGAGGCTCTGGTGGCAGCATTTGCTGAGGGACTTGCTGACCGTATTAAAGATGAAACGGCAGCTAGAGATGTGCCTAACAATCTGGATTAATTTATTGATTTTGTTATGCTGATTGATTCCTGCACCCATGAACGAATGGCGGACAAAGACCGCAGGCAGCGGGCCAGGAATTTGGGGCAGGCAAGTCAAAATTTCCCACCCATGCCTCCCTTGCCCCCCATGCCTCCTGACCGTACCCAAGAGAATGGTGAACCAATGCAGCTCGGTTTCACCAAGCTGACTAAGGAAGAACGGGTGCATCGCCGAAGACAGGGTCTCTGTCTGTATTGTGGCCAACCAGGACATATGTTGCATACTTGTCCGGTACAGCCGGGAAACGGGCGCACCTAGGGTACCTTGGGGGACAGGCCCTAGGTGGCGTTCAGCAGTCCCTAGACCCAGTTTTTCAGAAACCCACTATCAAGGCTGTGTTCTCCTGGGCAGAACACTCAGTGGAGGTTCTGGCCCTGATTGACTCCAGGGCAGCCGGATATTTTATGGATAATTCCTTTACTGCACTACACAAGATTCCGCTAGTGGAAAGGGAATCTCCCCTAGCTATTGTGGCTATTGATGGTAGACCATTGATACCTGCTCAGATCACCATGGAAACGATACCATTATCTTTGAATATTGGGGCTCTCCACACAGAGAAACAGCAGTTTCAGATCATTTCCTTGTCTCCTCACCATGCGGTCATCCTGGGGTTTCCATGGCTACATTTACACAACCCCAGGTTTGACTGGCAGACTTGTGAGATAACGTCATGGTCTGAATATTGTATGGAACACTGTGTCTCTCATCCTACCAAGATCATGTGTACCTCTCCCTCTGTGCCAACTGAGTATCGCCAGTTCAGTGATGTTTTCAGTAAGGGAGAGGCCAGCATGTTGCCTCAGCATCGGCCCTATGACTGCGCCATTGATTTGCCTCCTGGCGCTGTTCCCCCCCCGGTGCCGCACGTACCCGTTGTTGTGCGAGGAAAACCAGGCCAGGAGGAATATATCTCAGATGCCCTCTCATGGGTTATTATCAGAAAGTCTACCTCACCTGCAGGGGCTGGGTTCTTTTTCGTAAAAAAGAAAAATGGCGAGTTACGACCCTGCATCGATTATCGTGGCCTGAATAAGCTCATGTCCAAAAACGAATACCCGATACCACTCATTACCGAATTGTTTGACAGGTTGAAGGGCTCTTCCATTTTAACTAAGCTAGATTTACGGGCTGCATATAACCTGATCAGAATAAGAGCTGGGGACGAGTGGAAAACGGTGTTCAATACTAGATCAGGTCACTACGAATACCTTGTCATGCCGTTTGGGTTATGTAACACTCCTGCAGTGTTCCAAGAACTGATTAACGATATCCTCCATGATATGCTGCAAACTTGTGTAGTGGTCTATCTTGATGATATACTCATACATTTGTCTAGTTTGTCGCAACACATCAAGGATGTGTCTGAAGTTCTGCTCAGATTAAGTAACAACAAGTTCTTCTGTAAAATCAAGAAATGTGAATTCCACAAGTCCACGGTGCCCTTTCTGGGCTTTGTGATATCCAAAGATGGCATTGCTATGGACGAGGACAAGCTTGCGGCAGTGTTGCAATGGCCACGACACAAGGGACTTAAGGCAATCCAACGCTTTCTCGGATTTGCCTATTATTATAGGAAATGTATTTGAGACTTTTCCACAATTATTAAAACTTTGTCTGACCTTACACATAAGGGCGCTAACCCCTCCCAATGGTCTGAGACAGCTGATCAGGCCTTTGTGACACTGAAGTCCACCTTTGCATCCACTCCTGTGCTATCCCACCCTAACCCCTCCCTTCCATTCACCTTGGAGGTTGATGCCTCTGATACTGGGGTAGGGGCAGTATTATCACAGCTTCCGTCACCTGGGAGTATACTGAGACCTTGTGGGTTTTTCTCCAAATAATTGCCCAGTGCCCAGAGTAATTATGAGACTGGGGACAGAGAACTCTTGGAAATTATTCTCGCTCTCAAGGAATGGCGCCACCTGCTGGAAGGTACTAGAACTCCCGTGTTGATCTTGACTGACCATAAAAACCTGACATACCTTTCAGAGGCCAAAAGATTGTCCTCTCGACAGGCCATATGGGCCTTGTTTCTGTCTCGCTTCAATTTTATTGTTTCCCATCTGCCTGGTTCCAAGAATGTTAGGGCGGATGCCCTGTCCAGGCAATTTGGTCCTGAAACAGACAAAGATGAGGTTCCTGTACCTATCATTCCGCCTGATCGAATTTTAGCTACCCTATGTACCAGCATCACATCGCCCCTGGGGGAGGAGATTCTTTCTATCCAGGCTCCTGCACCCCCTGACAACCCAGTGGGCAAGTGTTTTGTAGCCGAGCCACTTCGTACCCGCCTACTTGAAGTATATCATGCATCACAAGTTGCTGGGCACATAGGGAGAGACCAATTGATTGGTCTCTTTCTCAGTTATTTTGGTGGCCTTCTCTACGTGCTGACTGCACCGCGTTCACAGCAGCTTGTACTACATGTGCCCGTGTCAAGTCCCCTAGACACCTCCCAGTTGGGTTACTTCAACCAGTGCCTAATGGCGAGCGTCCCTGGTCCCACGTGTCCATTGACTTCCTGGGAGAACTGCCAGTGTCTAGGGGTTACTCGTTCATCCTGATGATAGTCGATAGATTTTCTAAGATGGCACACTTTGTGCCCCTTCCTGGCCTTCCCTTGGCCCAGAAGCTGGCTGTCGTCTTTGCCAAAGAAGTGTTTCAGTTGCATGGGGTACCCAGGGTACTGGTATCAGACCATGGGAGCCAATTTGTATCCAGATTTTGGAGAGCATTCTGTGATCAGATGGGCATACAGTTGTCCTTTTCCTCTGCCTACCATCCCCAGACCAATGGAGCCGCTGAGCGTGTCAATCAGGGATTGGAACAATTCCTACGCTGTTTCGTGTCCAATCATCATGATAATCGGGCCAACCTGTTGCCATGGGCAGAGTTCGCCAGGAACTGTGCGGTTAATTCATCATCCGGGAGCTCCCCGTTCCTCATCAACTATGGGTTTCAACCATGTTTGCTCCCGGTCTCATTTCAGACGCAGCAGATTCCAGCTCTGGACGAGCATATAGAGCAACTACGCTCCACCTGGGCACAGGTACAAAGAACCCTCAGTAAATCGTTCCAGCGTTATCAGTGCCATGCTAACCATAGACGTTTGCCAGCGGTCTCCTTTCAGGTTGGGGATAGGGTATGGTTATCCTCCAGAGACCTCAATTTGCAAGTTCCCTGTAATAAGTTGGCTCCCCGGTTCATTGGTCTGTTCAAAGTTATCCGCAAGATTAACCCTGTCTCGCATGCTCTGGACCTCCCAGCTTCCATGCGTATTCACAATGTGTTTCACGTATCCCTCCTTAAGCCATTGATATGCAATCGTTACACTACCACTCCTGCAGTCTCCGGTTCTGTCCAAGTGCAAGGTCAGGAGGAGTACGAGGTGCAAACTATCATTGACTCCCGAAGGTTTAGAGGGAGACTACAATACTTGGTCCATTGGAAAGGCTATGGCCCTGAGGAACACTCCTGGGTCAATCAGAATGACCTCCATGCTCCTAGATTGCTGCGTACGTTTCATAAGAAGTTCCCTCAGAAACCCGGTCCCTCCTGTGGGAGAGGGGGTCATTGAGAGGGGGGTACTATCACGGTGCCCGGGCTATGCTGGCGACATTCTGTCAGTCTTGTTCTCAGCTGGCTCCTATTGGTTGCAGTGGTATTGGCCCGCCCAGTATTTGTCCTTAAATACTGGGCCCTGTCACTTCGCTGTTGCCCTTTCGTGGTGTTTCTGTACCAGCGCTTGTTCCAGTTTTCTCATGTGATCCCAGTGTATGACCTGGACTGCCCGACAACTCTGCTGCTTCTGTTCTTGCTCTGTGTACAGACTCAGATTGGCTTACGTTCCTTCTCTGTGTACCGACCCTGCCTGGCTGACGTTCCTGCCCTGTGTACCGACCCGGATTGACTGATGTTCCTGCTCTGTGTACCGACCCGGCCTGGCTGACATTCCTGCTCCGTGTACCGACCCGGATTGGGTAACGTTCCTGCTCTGTATACCGACCCAGCCCGGCTGCCGTTCCTGCTCTGTGTATCGACTCAGATTGTCTGGCGTTCCTGCTTTGGATACCGATTCCGGTTGGCTGTTGTTCCTGATCTGTGTACTGACCCATTGGGCCTCCATTTACTATCTGTCCAGGATTGCCTACTGCTCCTTCTGTAGCTCCGTTGGGCTTTGCATCCGGGCAGTGTTGCATACCGTACATTCATCCTGCAGCCTGGTCTCGGTTACGTTCCGTGTCGCACGGGCCACACTCCGTTGTGAGCATTCCATTCTGTACCACATTACGCTAGACCTATACTCCTGCCATCAGCTGAGGTTGGGTTTCATTGGGCACCTCAGGCTACTTCCACCCCGGCAGTCGACATTGGTCTGAGCGTTCATATATCCCCACGGGGGAAAGGGCCGTTCTCCACCGGTTGTTGGCATTGTAGTCTGTGTTGGGCATCCTCTGGGCATACAGTCTGTCCTCCGCTACTGCTACAGCAGTCAATAGGTTTACTAAGGGCCTTCCCTTAATCCTGTGGCATTACTCTCTGTTTATACTCTCCCTCCCTAGTGAGAGTCTTAAAGGCCTCACTCTGATAGGGCCTGTCAGTCTTCCTGGCCTATCAGTAACCCGTGAGAACAAATAGATAAGTGCTAAACATGCCAGGACTCCGTACAGCTAACAAAAAAAACAAAAACGTAAGGCTCACCAGCGTCACTTATTCATCGCCAAACAGTAGTGCTGCCGCGGGTCTCCTCATCCCACGTACATGAATCCATAGAATATCACAATGATTGCAGCTACTAAAGGGCATAACCAAAATACTCTTGTTCCATAAAACATATAACATCTACAATGAGAGGGAGAAAATGGAGCCTTTTTCATCTTGTTTTCTCTTTGCTCAAACAAGAAAAGAGAAAACAAGATGAAAAAGGCTCCCTTTTCTCCCTTTCATTGTAGTTCATTATGTATAAGTAGCCTTTATGTCAATCAGGCGTGTTTTGAATTATTACATTTCTCAAATATCTCTTGAAATGAGAGTAATGAAGGATATGTTTATGGCGATCAATCATTTTTACAACTATGATATATATTTGCTATATACATTGATGGATATGTAGCCAGAATGTTATTGTTGTTTTTGCCATTTGAGTAATAGGAATCACTAAGGGTTATAATATATGTATACATGTCTCTCCCTTTCTCTTTCAGCCTTGTCTCTTAGGATTGACTGTGAGAGATCGGGATTGACGTGTGTATAATCAGCAACACACCATGCTGATTTGAATTTGTGTTTTAAGCCAATCAGAGTGGGACCAGAGGTTTTAAATGTATGACATGTTCAGTTTTGAGTCAGTCTATGATTACGCGCCGGTGGGGCGTGAAACGCGTTAGATGATGTCTTGATGTGGTTTGCTGTTTTGGATCACCGTGCTCTGTAGACCATCTCACTATATGTTTTTTATGTGCATCAATAAAGTATATGTTTTATGGAACAAGAGTATTTTGGTTATGCCCTTTAGTAGCTGCAATCATTGTGATATTCTATCAGTAACCTGTCACTGCTGCCTCGTTTGAGAATCACACGTATTACCTGACCTGTGTCAGTATATTGTTATTTCTGTCTGTACAATTGCTGGACCCGTGTGGTATTTACTACTGTAACCTGTCCTGTGACAATACTTATTATATATATATTACTGGACCCGTGAGGGTTCTTGCCATTTTTATTTGTTCAATAAAACTATGTTTTTACCTAACTTACTGTCTCTGAGTGTCAATAAACTGTAACAAATCCCTTCTAGCAGTTTTCCCACTACAAAGGCCAAACTCACAGGTCTATAATTCCAAGGTTCTGTTTTAGTTCCCTTCTTAAATAAAGGCACTACATTGGCTTTACGCCAATCTTGTTGCATTGAGCATGTGGTGAGTGAATCTTTGAAGAGTAAAAAGAGGGGTCTTGCTAACACTCCACTGAGTTCCTGAAGAACCCTTAGATGTATACCATCAGGACCCATTGCTATCTCGCTCTTAATTTTGTTCAAGTCTTCCCACAAACTATTCTTGTGTTAACCCAATATCTGATAATGGTATGGTTACATGTTGAGGCTCTTCTACCATTCCTTATTTCCTTGTATATACTGATGCAAAGAAAGTGTTTATAACATCTGCCTTTTCCTTATCCTCTCTAATCAACTCACCCATCTCATTTTTTAAAGGATCAATGCACCTGCTTTTAAGTTTTTTGTTATTTATGTATTTGAAAAACTTTTTTGGACTAGCCTTGCTCTTCCTTGCAATTTGAGTTTCATGATCTATTTTTGCTAACATAACTGACTTTTTGAAACCTTTGTTGCACTCCCTGTATTTCAAGAAAGAACGTTCTGTTCCTTCAGATTTAAATAGTTGAAATGCCCTTTTTTCCTTTCTCAACATTTGCATTTAACTACATGGTCTGTGATCTACTTCTTTTGCATTTGTTCCCCACTGGTATATACTGTTAAATACATTTCTGCAACCTAACTTTAAATGATGACAATTTTTCCTTAGCATTTTTGTCTTTAAATAATTTATCCCAGTCTATGTGTTGCACTAATGCTCTTTGAAGTTAGCTTTTTTTAGTTGAACCTATACAGTTTTGCTTTGCCACTGATTACATGTAATCATGTTGTGATCACTTTCCCAAATGTTCCCCTACCTTAATATTGGATACAATGTCTGTCATTTGTTATCATTAGTTCTAATACATTGTTATTTCCTGTCTGCGTTTTCACCATTTTTTGACATGTAACTATACCTAAGCATGCTCACAAACCTGCTTCCCTTAGCACTGTGATAGATCTCATGTTTCCAGTTGGTATCTGGATAGATACAATCTCCCATAATTATAGTATGCCCGAAATGTGCAGCTTTCCTCAATTGGGGTAGCAGTTGGGCCTAAACATTCTCATCAGTATTTGGTGGTTTGTGGCATATACCCACACTTTTTTTTTTTTTGCCTTGTACACCACAGCCTCAATTTCTACCCACAAGGACTCCACATTATGGCCAGTTTCCTCACTAATATCACCCCTTAAAAG
This sequence comes from Rhinophrynus dorsalis, assembly GCA_037306005.1. Lineage (NCBI taxonomy): Eukaryota > Metazoa > Chordata > Amphibia > Anura > Rhinophrynidae > Rhinophrynus > Rhinophrynus dorsalis. The sequence continues at coordinate 366,246,932 of CM074722.1, read as the reverse complement.
TGGATTTAGCTCTGGATTCAAAAATACGTATACAACTCCCCCCTTTTCTATTAATCCTGTCTCTCCTATATGCGGTATAGCCCTCTATATTTACAGTCCAATCATGTGTATCATCCCACCATGTTTCAGTTATACCAGTTATGTCCAAATTCTCATTAACTGCCAACAATTCTAGTTCTCCTGTTTTATCTACTATACTTCTTATATTTGCCAACATACAATTCATTTTTATTTATTTACATATTTTACCCACTACTTGCCTTTTTTATTACATTTTCATTAATAGGAGTTCCTCCCTATTGGCTACATATTTATTTACTCATTGTCGGGGTAGTTGAAATCTCCCATTATGTTTTACATTTCCTGACTGAGAAACCTTTTCCATTTTGTGTACAGCTGAACTACAAGCATTTACATGCATACATTTTAAGTTATTGACATTCTGAAGTATTGCATTCTTTGAAATATTTATTTGCTTTTTATCAGGTTAGGCACATCCATATTAGATGAACTAGCCCATTCCCCCTCTCCACTCCCATGAGCCTTCCCTAAACCCATTTCCTCATTAACTGCTTTCTCCATCCTGTGTTGTATCACCCTCCCCCCTTTCCTAGTTTAAAGTCTCCTCCAACCCTCTAGCCATCCTAAATCCTAACATTGTAGTCCCTATCCACTAAGGTGCAATCTACCTTGACTATAAGGTACTTACTTACCTTAGTGGTCCTTTGCTTAAGCTTCTAACCTAAATCCATCCATTTTCCACTGACTGTGTAACTGGTACCAATATGTACCATGACAGCCTGGTCATGACCAGTCTGTCACTGTCACTAGGCAAATAAATACACGACAGCGGTACAAGTGAATTTGACCAGTTTATTAAAATAATCAAAATAATGAAAAGAGCAACAAACACTTCCTCAGTCACAGGGGAGAACGATGTAAGGACAGTGTCTAGTCCACTACCCAGGAGCCGACACTGAACCACTGCAGGTCTGGTGATACGGAGCAGATAGAACCAACTTTGTTCTAAACACAGATAGGCAACTGAACGCTGAGACAGCACAGGAGCGTACCCAGACAATCCCAGAGAAGGGAATGTCAGATGGAGCTTTTGGCCAGTTGAAGGCGTAGTGATACTCAGTGGGGACACAGAGCAAGTGTAGCCAGCAGATACAGACAATCTGCAATTAGTACTACTCCAGGCAGCAGAGTAAGTGCTCAGGCAAGGCAGCTGTTGGGAGCGCACAGAGAGGAGGCCACAGACGAGACTAAACTGCACTTGCCTGTCGGAGGCAACGACCAGACTGAACGGTGGCAACAGAGTACATGCGCAAGTACAGGCAGACAGATAGGTAGCGCTCAAAGGAGGCAACAGACTAGGTGGAGCGGAAGCAACTGCAATACTACCAGCTTGGTAGCTTGGTGCCAAAGGGAAGGAGCGCACCCTTGATCTATCCGGACACACACCCTAGACACCTGTATACACCTCTCAATATATCTGTTGTTTCCACAGTATATTTATTTCTTGGGTCGGAGCTCACCAACTCATCTCTCAAGCTCTGCCCTCTCTTATAACCAAGTATGGGTGGCTGTTCAAAAATGGATCCTACCTCAAGGTCTCTACTTAATATGTCCCAGTTGTTCACAATAGCCCCCCTGACATCCCCACTTATATCCGCAAAAGTAGTGGTAACAATCATCCGATCCTTATTTTTTTCACTGATGTTGCTGGGGCCTGTCAACAATGTATGTCTATCCATTCCAGCTACCTGTTGTATATCTTTCCTAATGTCAATTTCATTGTAATCCCTCTTTATAAATTTCATGCCCATTTCTTCAAGCTTTCTCTGACTCTGAACAGTATCAGAAACTATGCGTTTCACTCACATCAACTGGGATTTTGGCAAGGCTTTCTTTAAGGATCTCGGATGTTGGCTGTGACCACTCAAAAGAGTATTACGGTCAGTAGGTTTTATATATAGTGAGGTGGAGAGCCTGTTGTTATTTATCTTGACCAGTAACTCTAAGTAACTTATTTCTTGTGTACTGAAACTCATTGTCAACCTAATTGCTTCAGCATCGCTCGGCGTCATTCCACGCGTCATCTGCAGGCGCGAGGCTTCAGAGTGAAGCATGACTCTGTTTTATGCCATGCTTCCTGTAGTCTCCTCCTACCTACTTCCTCCCTCTGAGCTGCTCCTCCTACCTACTTCCTGAGCAGGGGTTTAAAGGGAAGTCTGAGTCCTGACTCAGTTGCCCTTACGTTGTTGCACAAACAGTTCTGTTTAGTGTGGGCTCTGTGTATGACCTGGCTTGTCTGACCATCCAATCTGGTGCTAACCTGTGGTTCTGTCTGACTACTCTTTTGCCTGCTCCCATTTTGTAGTGGACACCCAATTTGGTGTGGACCTGTGGCTCTGGCTGACTACCTGAACTGTGTATGAGCCGGCTTGTCTGACTATCTAATCTGGTGCTGACCTGTGGCTCTGTCTGACTATTCTCCTGCCCGATCCTTGTGTATAGTAGACACCCAATCTGGTGAAGACCTGTGGCTCTGGTTGACTACCCAGTTTTTGTATTACCCAGCTTGTCTGACTATCCGATCTGGTGCTGACCTGTGTCTCTGTCTGACTATTCTCCTGCTTGCTCCCATTGTGTAGTAGACACCCAATCTGGTGCAGTCCTGTGGCTCTGTTTTAGACCTTACTCTCTGACTGCAGGCATGAGTCAGGATTGCTCTGGTGCCTCTGAGAAAGGAGATGGCAGTCTTGAGTCAGTACTTCTCCCTTGCAGTATCATCTTTAGGGAGATCCCCAGATCTACCTGCTGACTGCAGGTGTAAGTGTGAGTCTCTTACTGGGATTCCTGCTGGGCCTCCGTTATATAGAGACTCCAGAGGCTTCTGCCAGTCTCTTTAAGAACGTTCCAACTTTTGGCAGACTCCTATTTCTGATAGTCGTTGGCCACTAGAAGGACCTCTACTTGTTGTTCTGTGATTTACTGTGTTTCACTATACGTACTGACTCCTGGTTAGTTCCTGGGAAACCGTGACAGTACACAAGGGCCATGAATACTGACGGTAATAGTAATTCAGCTTTGCAAAGCATCCTGGATAGGATGGAGACACAAGATCAACATATTGATCAATTGTCTTTTGCCTTACAGACCTTGTTGCAGCGCACTGCCCATCTCGAGAGAGCAAACCTACAAACGGTGTCCTCCCTCCCTCCACCCTTAGCACTGGTGGTTCATACCTCTTCTGATGCAGGCAGGATCAAGAAGTTGTTTGGTTCCACTCAGCCCCCACAGCAGTATGGGGAAGACCCAGAGTCATGTCTTGGGTTCCTCAACCAAACTGGCATATATTTTGAGATGGTACCGCATGCCTTTCCAACTGAAAGCAGTAAGGTCAGCTTCCTTATATCTCTCCTCACGGACAAGGCATTGTCTTTTATGCTCTTTAGTTGTATTCTCCTCCCATCTACTTCCTGGGCTGAGTTTTAAGAGGGGAACTGAGCCATTCTCAGTTTCCCTTGCATTGTTATTCATCACAGTTCTCTTGGGCTCTGTGTATGACCTGGCTTGTCTGTCGATCCATCCTGGTGCTGACCTGTGGCTCTGTCTGATCATTCTCCTGCATACTCCCTGTGTATAGCGGACACCCAATCTGGTGCAGACCTGTGGCTCTGGCTGATTACCTATTCTGTGTATGACCCGGCTTGTCTGACCACCCATCCTGGTGCTGACCTGTAGCTCTGTCTGATTATTCTCCTGCATACTCCCTGTGTATAGTGGACTCCCAATCTGGTGCAGACCTGTGGCTCTGGCTGACTACCTATTCTGTTTATGACCTGGCTTGTCTGACCATCCAACCTGGTGCTGACCTGTGGCTCTATCTGTTCTCCTTCCGACTCCCTGTACATAGTAGATACCCAATCTGGTGTGGACCTGTGGCTCTGGTTAAGACTGACATGTAAGGGGCAACGCAGGAGACTACTGACTCATGCCTGTAGTCTGTATGGAAGAGCTTGTCTCCAATAAAGATGGCAACAATGGAGACTACTGACTCATGCCTGCAGTCAGTAAGAAAGAGTCTGCCAGAGCCCCAGGTCTGCACCAGGATGGGTGTCTATAGGTAACGGAGCCATAAGCATAGTAAACAGACAGATCCACAGGTCAGCACCAGCTAGGATAGTCAGACAAGCCAGGTTCATACACTGAGCAGGTATTCAGCCAGAGCCACAGGTCTGCACCAGGTAGGATGTCCACTAGGAGTAAGCTATGCTGGGAGGATAGTTGGACAGAGCCCCAGATCAGCACCAGAATGGATAGTCAGACAAGCCAGGGTCATACACGGAGCGGGTAGTCAGCCAGAGCCACAGGTCTGCACCAGGTAGGATGTCCACTAGGAGTCTGCTACACTGGGAGGGTAGTTGGACAGAGCCCCAGGTCAGCACCAGATAGGATGTCCACAACTTAAGGGTAACTGATACACAGGCCCATAGAGGTTTATAAAGGAGTAGGAGAAGGTGGGACCAATTAGGTTCCCCAGGCTGGGCCTATAACAGGCGTCCAGGCAAGTGCCTGATTCATGATGCCAGTAACAATGAACCAGACGTGACCAGGCCGCAGGCAGAGAGGGACGCGGCTAGTGATGCCGGAGCGTCAGTCCAGAACCCTGCTTCCGGCCAAATGGCTCAGGCCAAGGTAAGGCACTGTGACACTACCAAGCTCTTCTCCACTGGCTGTAGAAGCCATTGATGGTAGACCCTTGATGCACTTGCATATTACACATGAGACCGAATTGTTAACCCTGAGGGTAGGATCCCTACACACCGAAGTCCTGAAGTTTAAGGTGATTAATTCACCACATTTCGCCATCATTCTGGGGTTTCCTTGGTTGCAGGCACATAACCCCAGGATTGATTGGCACACATGTGACATTTTGGCATGGTCTCCACAATGTACTAAGTCTTGTCTTTCTTGTCCAGTAAGACTAACTCACACTACTGCTCCACTCCTTCCGGAGGAGTATGAGACATTCAAGGATGTCAAGGATTAGCGAAAGTCTGGTTGGGGCTTTATCATCTCACAGGCTTTACGACTGCTCATTGAAGCTTATGCCTGGCACAACACCTCCTAAGGTTCGTGTCTATCCTTTGTCCGTGGAAGAAAATAAGGTCATGGAGGAATATGTTTCGGATACGCTGGCCAGAGGCATCATTTGTAAATCCATATCTCCTGCTGGTGCTGGATATTTTTTTTGTGAAGAAAAAGGACGGAGAGCTATGTCCAAGTATTGACTTTCGTGGGGTAAACAAACTGATGGTCAAAAATGCGTATCCGATACCTTTGATTACCGAACTCTTTGGCCAATTGAAAGGTTCTTACAAAACTTAATTTAAGAGCCGCATACAACCAATTGCGGATAAAAGAGGGAGATGAGTGGAAGACAGCCTTTAGTACACGGAGTGGGCATTATAAGTACTTGGTTATGCCCTTCGGTCTATGCAACGCCCCAGCTGTCTTCAAGGAGTTCACCAATGATGTTTTAAGAGAAGTCCTACAATGTTCTGTGATCGTGTATTTGGATAACATCCTCATTCATTCTTCAACGATGGAGAATTATCAGATGTATTCAAAGTTTTGAGTCTTTTACGTGAGAACAACTTGCATTGCAAGTTGGAGAAATGTGAATTTCACAAACCTCAAGTAATGTTTTTGGGGTATATCATATCTGCATCCAGGTTCGCCAGGTTCGCCACCCTCAGATACTGTCCATGGTAGTGGAATGGCTTCATCCTATGGGACTTAAAGTGATTCAAAGATTTTTGAGATTTGCTAATTACTTCCGAAAATTCATTAGAAATTTCTCTACTATTGTCAAACCACTTACCGACATGACTTGTAAAGGGGCCAAGACCTCTGAATGGTCTCAAACGGCTATTCTGGCTTTTGAAAATCTGAAGGCTGCTTTTGCTGCAGCTCAGATATTGGTACATTCTAACCCCTCCCTGCCCTTTACCTTGGAAGTTGACAACAGGAAACCCTGCAGTACTAGCACGCCTACAAATTCCCAATCCTAAGAGGCAGTAGGAAAAAAGACATCAATTAATTAAAAATTTACTTTTATTTGTTCTTAGTAAAAAGTATATACAGGGCTTTATCCGGTTTGCCACATACATGTATAACAGTGTACAAAAAACACACTACATAAGTTGATAATTCATTCTGCAAATGCCAAAGTTAAATTAAAAATGTACGCTGACGCGTTTTGGACGCCTTCTTCAAAAGCAGCAATTAGTAACAGTGTAACATTCAGTAGAAAGTTCTGATTGCCTGTTCCTAGTACGCTTCGTTTACCCTAGTGGTTACACTGCCATCTTTTTGTGAATTTTTGTTACAATTTCGTTCTTGCAATAAATACCAGAGTACTACATAAATTATCAGCACAAGGCATTTGAAGAATGAATTATCAACTTATGTAGTGTGTTTTTTGTAGACTGTTATACATATATGTGGCAAACCAGATAAAGCCCTGGTATACACTTTTTACTAAGAACAAATAAAAGTTAATTTTTAATTAATTGATGTCCTTTTTTTTTCCTAATGCCTCTTAGGATTGAGAATTTGTAGGTTTGCTAGTACTGCAGGTTTTCCTGTTGTTCTTTCTATATGTATTATATGTTTAATTCCCCTGTAGCACCCTTTTATTTCCATTTTTTCTGAATTAGAGGCTTTTAGGCAGTTCTGAGTTACTTGGGTGTGCACAGTTGGTTCTGTGTTTCCTTGGAGGTTGACGCATCAGAGATTGGAGTGGGAGCCCTGTCTAAAGCTGAGATGGTATATGAAATAGGAGACAGAGAATTATTGGCTATTATCCTTGCGCTAAAGGAGTGGAGATGCCTCCTGGAGGGTGCTAAAACTCCTATCCTGATTCTGACCGACCACAACAACCTTATTTACCTTTCTGAGGCTAAGCGCTTGCCTTCCAGGCAAGCCAGATGGGCACTGTTTCTTTCATGGTTTAACTTTGTGGTCTCCTATGTCTCTGGCTTAAAAAATGTTAAGGCAGATGCGTTCTCTCACCAGTTTTGTAGCCCCTTCAGGGAAGAGGTTCCACCTTCAACGATTATTCATGCTGATCGCATTCTTGCGACTATACGTACCTGTATTTCTTCTCCTCTGGGAGAGGAGATTTTGGTAGCTCAAACAGCTGCTCCAGTGGAAAAGCCGGATGGACGGTGCTTTGTTCCAGCGCAGTTACACATTTAGCTGTTGGAGACCTATCATGCCTCGAAAATTGCTAGGCACATTGGTCGCGACCAATTGATTTGGTCCTTGTTGCGGGTATTCTGGTGGCCTAGTCTCCGGTCTGATTGTGCTGCTTTCACTGCTGCTTGCACAACATGTGCTCAAAATAAGACACCCCGACACCTGCCTGTTGGGCTGCTCCAACCAGTGACCAATGGGGAGCTTCCCTGGTCACACCTATCTATTGATTTTATGGTCGACCTTCCTAGTTCTATGTGATATACGGTCATACTTTTGATTGTGGATACATTTTTATAAAATGGCTCACTTTGTGCCACTCAAGGGCTTACCTACTGCACAGGAATTGACGGTGGTATTCGCTGAGGAGGTCTTCTGACTCCATGGCTTACCCAGGGTAATCGTGTCCGTTATAGGAAGCCACTTTGTATCCAGCTTCTGGAGGTGTTTCTGTGCCTAGATGGGTATTCAGTTGGCATTCTCTTCCACATACCACCCAGAGTCTTATGGTGCGGCTGAAAGGTCTAACCAAGCCTTAGAACAATTTCTCTGTTGCTACATCTCTGACCACCACCACAATTGGGCTACCCTGTTACCTTGGGAGGAATTTGCCTGCAATTGTGCTGTTAACTCTTCTATACAGAGTTCTCCGTTCTTGGTCAACTATGGGTTTCAACCCTCGGTTCTTCCTGTGACCTTCCAAGCACAAGCAACTCCGGCTTTGGAGGAGCATTTGAGGGCTCTCCGTTCTTCTTGGGTTCGGGTACAGCATACCGTACGTGGTTCTGTGCAGCGACAGAAAAGGCAGGCTGACCGTAGACAATTGCCAGCACCTACCTTCCAGGTTGGAGACAGAGTGTAGTTGTCTTCCTGCAACCTGCACCTCCAGGTACTTTGTAACAAATTGGCTCCTCGATTCATTGGTCCATTCCATGTGTTGCGTAAGATTAACTCTGTGGCTTATGCCTTGGAACTTCCTGCCAATATGCGCATACATAATGTTTTCCATGTTTCCCTGTTGAAGACCCTGGTCTGCAACTGGTATACCTCCGTTCCTGTCCATCCGGCTCCTGTGAGAGTTGCAGATCATGAGGAATACGAAGTACAACATATTCTGGACTCCCGTATGGTCCGAGAGCACTTACAGTACTTCATTCACTAGAAGGGCTCTGGTCCAGAGGAGCGCTCCTGGATTCCAGCAGATGATGTTCACGCTCCTGCCTTGGTACGAAGATTTCATGCACATTTCCCTGACAGACCCCAACCAGTCCCTCAGAATAGGGGCCTTTTGGGGGGTACTGTTACAGTACCTAGTTCCAGCTACACTGTCTGTAACGACGCAGGAGGCATCCAAATGTCGCTGAGGCTTCCTTCCAAGCGTCGCTGACGGTGCTTGGCCTGGGCACGCTTTGAGGAGCTATGGGGAATCCGTGTCCTCTTGCTAGCAGGTCTTGTTGCTCTGATTGATGTGGGGGCAAGTTGCAGAATTGGTGCATCGTGGCGAAATGCATCATTCAGGGAAGTAAAGCAGCAGTATGACGCAGGCTTCTCTTTTATGCTGTTTAGTTGTATTCTCCTCCCATCTCTTCCTGGGCTGGGTTTTAAAAGGGGAACTGAGCTATTCTCAGTTGCCCCTTGAATTGTTCATCTCAGTTAATTTCCCTTGGGCTCTGTGTATGACCTGGCTTGTCTGTCCACCCATCCTGGTGCTCACCTATGGCTGACTATTCTCCTGCATACTCCCTGTGTATAGCGGACACACAATCTGGTGCAGACCTGTGGCTCTGGCTGACTACCTATTCTGCGTATGACCCGGCTTGTCTGACCATCCATCCTGGTGCTGACCTGTGGCTCTGTCTGACTATTCTCCTGCATACTACCTGTGTATAGAGGACACCCAATCTGGTGCAGATCTGTGGCTCTGGCTGACTACCTATTCTGTGTATGACCTGGCTTGTCTGACCATCCAACCTGGTGCTGACCTGTGGCTCTGTCTGACTATTCTCCTGCTGACTGCCTGAACATAGTAGTAGCAGACTTGTGGCTCTGGTTAAGAATGACATTTCGATTTCACGGATTGAGACTGGATTCTCTTCCCCATTGTGTTCCCATGGGGAGGTTTACACCTTGGAACTGATGGCAGGTGTGCATCAGTAGTATCTACCTATGACTACAACCTTTGGGAGATCCCTCGGCTTACCCACTGACTGCAGATGTGAGTCAGGTTGTCTCTAGCTGCTTTTCCTGCGTGCATTCCTGTAATCAGAGACTACAGGGGTGCGTGCCTGTCTCTGGTAAAGGTTCTCCCTTTTAGGCAAACTCCTATTTTGATAGAGTTGCTGACCTCTATTGAGACCTCTACTGCTTTCCGTGATTATTGCCTGTTTGTTATTCCTATTCATTGTTATATTCTGTTTTTATCTATTTAAATAAATATTGTTATTTTTACTATACCGGTCTGACTCTGAATTATTCTTGGGAAACCGTGACAATGGATTCATCTAACGCATATCATAGGGGCTGGTACCTATTCTACCATTGATGTGCTGATCAGGGTTACTGAACTTTGGTCTTTCAGGGTACCAGTGGTCTTGGCTTTTCTTCAATATGGTGTGGAGAAAGAACTTGGCCTTAGCTTTATCAATGTGCAAATAATTTCTCTCTCTCTGCTCTTTTCCAGCAGTGCATTTCGTTGCTCTCTGACATGAAGAGCTTTATCCATGGGAAGCTCACACTTATCCTGTCTTTCAAGATGCCACTCTTCCGTGGGTCTTGAATCTGGTTCTAGGAGTGCTAGTGCGGTTTCCTTGCACCTGTTGAGTCTCAAGACAGCCTTTCTACTAGCCATTTTGTGCATTTGGAGGGTATCTAATCTCCAGGCCTTATCCTTTAAATCCCCTTTTTCTATTTTTTCACCAAGATAGGGTAGTTTTACAAAATCCTAGGGGCTTTCTGCCCAAGGTTGTTTCAGAGTTTCACATCAACCAGGAATTTGTCCTTCCTTCTTTCCAATAGACAGAAGCAGAAACCTCATTTGTTGGATATGGCACATGCTTTGGACAGATGGTCCTTCAGGCTGTGGCAGAAGAAGAGAGAAGGGGCTCAGACACCTCTAAGAGCAAAACACTGTATGGCAAGGATATTTCAACCCCTAATATAAGTTATGCTCACCTGATTTATGAATTGATAAAGCCTTGTAATCACAAATCATCCATCATTTTAGTGCTCCCTCCAGCAGATGTAATACAAAATTTGCAGATCAAAAAGAGATTGGCAAATCAGTAAATAATATTTATTAAATAAATAATTCAAATAAACGCATAGCCCAATGAGTTTCATATCAATGCAAATACTTTTCAAGGGCATAAATGATCATAAATATTAGAAATTATGTGTATATATTTATGATCATTTATGCCCTTGAAATTGTATTGATGTGAAACACATTGGGCTATGGGTTTATTTTAATTATTTATCTACTAAATGGTATGTACTGATTTGGGGGGTGAATTCTCCCTGCCATACAGTGTTTTGCTCTTAGAGGTGTCTGCGCAACTTCTCCCTTCTTATTTTGAGGTTTACTGGGATGTCCATATTATGAGCTTTTCTAAGTATGTAATACCTTTTGAGATTGTTTATTAATTTGTTTTTATTTGCTATTTATTTGTTATTTATTTTTATCATTGTATTACTTGTTTGTTGATATTACAAGTATCCATGTGCATTTAGTATAGAAAGAGTCTCCTTTTATGTGTTCTTTATAGTGCTTGAACACAATTGTGTGTATCTTCAGGCTGTGGTGCCTGTTGAAGGATACATGATTTACATATACGTCCTGGGTCCTTAACGTAAGTTTTCCCATGATGTATATGTATGTTGTGGGTCCTTAAGGGGTTAGAGATCAGAACCCTGTTGGTTTCTGTTTTTCTTACAGCTGCTTGGTGTATAAGTTTGGTGTCTGTTGACTCCTGATGATCATATTGTTCCAGTTTAATCCTGTGGAAGCTAGTCTCAAGTGAAGGGTTTTTTTTTCTCCTTTTTTCCTCCCAGGAATCTTGATGGATAGCTTTGGTTTACCCACATGGTTCCTGTGTTCTACACTGTATAGAGGAGAGATGATTTTGGTGAACTTAAAATTAAATACTTTTATCTTAACTTATTTCATTTTGGACTTAGGTTCCCAACCAGAGAAAATCCACACTGGTTTGAGTTCACAAGCATAGGGGGTCCTCTTATGTTCTCAGGAAATTTCCTTCTTTTTACTCATTTCTGCTTTATCATGGCTTTTTTTTTTTTAATTGAAACTGAAAGTAGGAAAGGATAAAGTAGAGGGAAGATGGGGTTTGCTGCCTTACAGGACTCTTTTTTTTAATTGCCCTGCCCTCCAGAGAAGGGGAGCTTTTACCCCTTGGTTCCATTATTCCACATGGACTAAGAGAAGATGATTTAACAGTAAGTACACTAAGATCCTATTTTTTTGTGAAAATTTGTTATGTTATAGGGTTTTTCTTGTTGAGTAAAACAAGGATAATCCCACTGCTGCCAGATGTTTTAGTCAGAAGTTATAACTGTTAACACAGTCAGAAAATAAGCTAAATCATCATTACTTCCTGGAATTTCAAACTGACAGGAATCCCAAACAATGTAAATGAAAAAAATGATCACTAGAGGACACTGTTAATTTAAATAACAGTTCAAACTCTAATAACTCTAGAAAGAGGCATTTCCCAGCAATGGGGGGGGGGATACCCCTGTTTAACTGCTTCTTTAATCTTTTATTTTATTGGTGGCACAGCATGGCACTTTTCTGCACAATGTGCTAATTAGTTATTTTTGAGGCCAGCCTTATTTGTCTAGATTAATTTATAGCCCATTGTGTAGTAATATTGGCCCAACACAGTAACTAAACGGCCACAATGTACCACCAGCAAATTAAGGACCAGTGATGGTCCTGGCACTTCATGGAATTCAGGGGTCCCTGAGCATCTGCATGCCGCTTGGGGACCCCTGAATGAGATGCTCTAAAAAAAAAAAAAAAAAGCTTTGTGCTCCTTAACTGCCAGCAGAGCACTGCGCAGCCAGTCGTTAAGGGCTTAAGGTTAGTTTCCCAAAAAGAAATATATCGCAAACAAATGGGCCAGCCCAACAAAACTCTTGTGTGTGTGTTTGTGTGTGTGTGGGTGCATGCGTGCATGCGCTGTTTGTGGTGAAAATTGGTTATTGCCTCTTCTCATAGTACCAGAAATAAGAATGAGGACTGGACCACAGGAAAAACCTTTGAAGATTTCTGTGGCTGCAGGGCCACCATTTGGCTATCATTAAATTCATCATTATTATTATTATTATTATTATCCTTTATATAGCACCAGCTTATTCCACAGCACTGCATAATAAGGAATAGACATACAGAGACATTAAATGGTACAAAAGCAGCAGTGGACCCTGCTCATGGGAGCTTACAGTCTTCTAGAGGAAGGTTGGTGGGACACAGAAAGAGTAAGTGATCTGGGGTGTAAGTGCCTTGCCGGTCATTTATGAATCATGCATATTTCAGGGCTGCAAGGAAACTGTGAGCATCAATGGGCAACTTTGCCTGTGTAGCTGCTGTTGGGCTATAGCTTCCATCATCTATAGCTGGCTAACGGTCAGTGGAGGAAAGTGACTAAAAACAGCCCGAGGAATGCTGATTGTCCACCCTGCCCTTTGAGTGCATTGGATCCCATGCTGCCCTGAGGTGTGCATCTTTCATAGGCAGATAGTGTTAATGTGCCTGAAACTGAAACCAGCCCCCCACCCCAATTCATACTCAATGGGTCTTATGCACAAAAGAACAGAGATGGAATTGTGGGACAAATCAAATGCACCATAGTGGAGACAAAAGATTTCCCAAAACTCTCATTGATATAAATGCAGCTTGTAAACATTTGAATGCTTGAGAGATCTCCAATGCATTGCAAATCAATGCATTGGAGGTCTCTCTAGCATTCACGGGGTTAAAATTCCGTGTTTAAACCAGTGAGAATTTTTATTACTCCCCTTACTTGCTTACCGTGTGTCACTGCTCTATCCCTCACACCTGCACTCTGCCTGCTTCTGAAAAACTGGCAGCCAGCAGACACCCCCACTCTAATTAAATACACTTAGCCATCATTTAACAGCTCTGTTTCTAAAAAAGTAATAGAATCTATCAAGCAATTATCTTTTTTTTTCAACAGCTCCTCTCTCTCCTCTTGTTGATCAGTAGAACCTCATTACAAGTCCATGCTGCTTCTCACCGTCTGTGGATAATAATTTTCTTCTCTCAGATCTTTGAAATTGTGAAACATTTGGCTTTTTTTTCTCCACATGCCCCCTGAAACCTCTACATGGCCTAACATCCTCCCTACCCCTACCCTCCGCTTCTGATATTAATCCTTTGAGTGCCAGAGGGGTGGCTAATGCATTGCTTTGCAATGCATTGGTCATCCCTCTGGCCATCAAATGGTTAAAAGCAAAAAACATTTTTGTTTATCAATTCTTTACTTTTCTGGTCATTAATGAACCGTTTTAATTTTAAAACTGTATTTAATTCTTAAGGTAAAAAATCTAGCATTCAAATTCTCTGCCTGCCAATCCACTTTGCACTCTTAGGGCTCGATCCAAATGTTGGCGTTAAAACCAACGTGAAGAAAAAAACTGCCTTCGCTCGTTAAGCAAGACCAGGTAACGTGAGATTCAAATCTTCCTTACCCAGAAAGCCTAACAAGCGATAACCAACAAAATACACGTTAACCTTAAACCTGCGTCGCATAGAAAATCTTACCTAAAAACACACGATAAAAATGTTACCTAGCACCACAGCCAATCACAGCACTGCAAAGTATCAAGTTCAGTCAGAAAATCCAAAACCCACGTCTCCAGTTCTGAACAGCTTTCTCTGTGCTTTTCCCTATCCAGCCACTAGGGGAACACAGAGAAGGTTTTCAGCACCATGGACAGCTTTGAATGCCATAGGGATGTGCACTGCTCACCCCTGTGGCATTCAAAGGGTTAAAATCAATAAAACTAGTACACCAAGCACTACACAATGCCCCTTCCACATCCCCCCCTTAGTATGTCACATATATTGCATATATGTGACATACTAACCCCATCCACATCCACCTCATGGACTTCCATGTAGTGGACAAATCTGTCTTTTATTCCACAATTAACCCTTTGAGTACCAGAGAGGTAGGAAAGCATTGCTTAGCATGTTTCCTACCCCTCTGGTACCCAAAGGGTTAATAGGCAAGGTATGGACTACATACCTTGCCTATATATATATATGTGTGTTTGTGTGTTTTAAACTTTTTTTTTATTAAAATAGTATTATTAGACAGTTTAACTTACAGCTCATTCATTTGTAACCCCCTACCTCCTGTGTCCCATTGCTATTAGTACTTTTGCTCCACTCTTCTTCAAACTGAGAGTGGAACAAAAGTACTAAAAGCAAAGGGACACAGTAAGTAGGGCATCATGAATGGTTGAGATCTAAGTTAACCCTTTGAGTGCCAGAGTGGTACGCAACGCATTGCAAAGCAATGCGTTGCGTACCACTCTGGCACTCAAAGGGTTAAAATGCAACTGAGGGAGCAGGCTGCGCTGTGACTGCAGCGCTTCCCTCATCTTTATTTATAAATTCTGTATTTATTCTTTATACCATTGCTGCGGGCGGCTGTGAAGCCCGCAGCATAAGAAAACCCTGGTGACTAGTGAGGTATTGGAGAAAGCGGGAGGAGGGGATAGAGACATTGGAGGAAGCGGGTGGTAGGCTTGTATTTGCTGCCCGCTTCCTCCAATACCTCTCCTCACGCGTTGGCTTTGTGCCCGGCTGCTTGGCGTCGCCTTGTGCAATGCGTCCCTTTTCACAAGGCGTTGTACAACATTGTACAACGCCTTGTGAAAAGGGACGCATTGCACAAGGCGACCAGGCAGCCGGGCACAAAGCCAACGCGTGAGGAGAGGTATTGGAGGAAGCGGGCAGCAAATACAAGCCTACCACCCGCTTCCTCCAATGTCTCTGTCCCCTCCTCCCGCTTTCTCCAATACCTCAGTAGTCACCAGGGTTTTCTTATGCTGCGGGCTTCACAGCCGCCCGCAGCAATGGTATAAAGAATAAATACAGAATTTATAAATAAAGATGAGGGAAGCGCTGCAGTCACAGCGCAGTCTGCTCCCTCAGTTGCATTTTAACTTAGATCTCAACCATTCATGATGCCCTACTTACTGTGTCCCTTTGCTTTTAGTACTTTTGTTCCACTCTCAGTTTGAAGAAGAGTGGAGCAAAAGTACTAATAGCAATGGGACACAGGAGGTAGGGGGTTAAAAATGAATGAGCTGTAAGTTAAACTGTCAATACTATTTTAATAAAAAAAAAGTTTAAAACACACACAAACACACACACATATATACATAGGCAAGGTATGTAGTCCATACCTTGCCTATTAACCCTTTGGTACTCAAAGGGTTAATTGTGGAATAAAAGACAGATTTGTCCACTACATGGAAGTCCATGAGGTGGATGTGGATGGGGTTAGTATGTCACATATATGCAATATATGTGACATACTAAGGGGGGGGATGTGGAAGGGGCATTGTGTAGTGCTTGGTGTACTAGTTTTATTGATTTTAACCCTTTGAATGCCACAGGGGTGAGCAGTGCACATCCCTATGGCATTCAAAGCTGTCCATGGTGCTGAAAGCCTTCTCTGTGTTCCCCTAGTGGCTGGGTAGGGAAAAGCACAGAGAAAGCTGTTCAGAACTGGAGACGTTGGTTTTCTACTCTGACTTGTGTGCTGTTCTCAAAAAAAAATAGGCGTTAGATTTCTGGAGAGAAATGTTGCAATTTAACGTGAGTTAGCCCTAACTCCGACATTTGAATAGCTTTTGGCGTCGCTTGTACATTATCCTCTATGGGTGAGATCTTGCTGTTCTGGCGACCGGCGAAGTGTGTTTCAGAACTGGCGTCGCTTGTTACTAGTGGAACATTTGCATTGCTCAGTTGACGTTAAAACCAGCATCTCCAGTTTTTTCTGGCGACGCCAACATTTGGATTGAGCCCTTAGTCTGCTCAGTCACGGAAATCAAATTTCTGGTCCCAGCTCTTGATCAGAAAGTATCAGCACACAAACACACAGGGCCTTCTACATGAAAGCAAACCAGCTGTCATATAGAGGAGAAAAATAAATATTTCCCAAATGTGTTTGATTTAAATGGGGTTTTAACCCCTTGATTACTATAGAGTTCTCCAGAGCATTTTTTCTCAATGCACTTAAGACCTCTCTAACATTCAAAGGGTTAAAAGCCCCATTTACCTCAGTGCACATTTTTGTTGGTCCACTCTAAAATTGCTCGTCTTTGCTTCTATGCATAAAACCCATCACATTGTATAAATTTGCTAAAAACTAATAACATAATTATTTGCACATTATTATTATATAGCCTTTCATGTCCTTTACCAGTTATATATTTGTATTTGGGGACATGATCACTCTGCCACTTCACCCATGGTTAGTACCTTCCACACTGTAGGACACAACTTAAAGCTGTACTGTCCTAATTATGCCTTGGTACAATTATTTACATCCTGCCTTCCTTTCCCTTCACGTGATCTAATTATATCAGGATCTTCTTGCGGAAAAAAGAATAATCCAATCAAGCCCTTGCTTTTATTCCTTCCTTTCTCTCTCTCTCTCTCTCTTCTGTCTCCAGAGCCCCTTCTCTCTCTCCCTCTCCAATTAATTTTGTCCTCCACACTCCCTCTCCTTCACTCTCTCTCTTATCACTTCCTTCACTTACACTCCTTTCTCCTAATGTTTCTCCATTTCATTTGCTGTTCTCTATCTACCCATACCCCCTCTTCCTGTAGTCTCTGCCATCGTCTCTCCAGATACCTATTCCTTTATCTCCCTTGGAGCTCCCCACCTACTTAGATTTTCCCCTCTCTCTTTTTCTTTTCTTCTCTTCCTCTATCTTACTACCTTTCACCCTCTCCTCACCTCCTCCTTTCCTCTTTCTCTCCCATTTTCATTTTTCCACACTTTCTCTAATACAAAATATAAATTATCACAATAGTCCCATAGAAAATCAATATACTTTTAGTATATGGTGATGCCTTTTATTAACCAATAGATATCTTTCATAGACTAAGAACAAACCTTTTCAAACTCACATCTTTATAGTGTTCATTTTAGAAATCTATTTTGCTTTTTTATGCAATGTACTTCTATAATATTCTATTATTTTATCCTAATAAAAGATATTTCCATCTATAACTTTCATGCCTATTGCACTTACTTACCACAGGTCTCTTTCTTCTTCCATTATTCAGCTAATAAACCTGATCTGTCAATCTCAGCTTCACATATTCTGGGCCGGTTATGAACCATACTTTTTTGGCTGTAAAAACGTAATTTATTACTACGTACTTAATTTATGATAAAAACAGAATGACTGTTTTTATTGCATCCTAAGACTAGCAGACATCAGAATCTCGGAATAAAGAAGATGTGCTGTGACTAATTGCAAGAAAAGATGTTCTAATCCCAGAAAATCCATAAGGCCATATTCAGTAATCATTTAGCATAGTACATTTTAGTAAAAAAGGATTATACATTTTTCCTTCGTTTTATTTATCTCATTGATGTCACCCCTTCTAATCATCAAGTGATGTCAGTAGTATTTATACGTCATTTGTCATAGGTGAAAAGAGGTTTTGTCTTGTCTTTGGGAATCGGGATGTTACCATGATAGGCGAGTACCCTGCTTGTGACAAGGTCATGCTTGACCTGAGGAGATGCCCTTCTTGTCAGAGTTTGAGAATGGGCAATTCCATTTATGGCATTATGTTTAGAACAGTAGGCTTCAAATAGAATACAAATAATGAAATAGTTTTAACCTTTTGAGTGTCGGAAAGGTATTCAGTGCACTCAAAGGGTTAATCATTTTAAAAATAACATTCTATATTATTACCCTTTTAAGTACCAGAGGGGTGTGTAATGCTTCATGAAACAATGCATTGATCATCCCCCTGGGATCCTTAAAGGTTTAACCCTTTGAGTGCCAGAGGGGTACGCAACGCATTGCTTTGCAATGCGTTGCGTACCCCTCTGGCACTCAAAGGGTTAAGCATTCTATTTCATATTCAAGGTAAATATTTTGGTGTCTTAATTCATTCATGCTCTAACAGAGATTTTTCCAATGTATTGAATGAATGAATATGTTTTTTTGTATAGGGTCACAAGTATACGTAGCACTTGACAATTTAAGTGTTTAGACAATACAAGGTTACAAATGCTTTGCAAAGTGAAAGGCTGGAAGTGAGGTCCCTGCCCAAAAGCTTACAATCTAAAGTGGTAAAGGGAGACATACAGAGTATATAAGGGTCAAGAGCTGAATACAGTGTTCTAGTCAGGACAGGGGACACAAATAAAGTAAATAATTTATGAGCCTAAGTTGTACAAAGTCAGTAACTTCTAGGACGTTTAAAGGAGCAGTAAACTTTTTTTTATGAAAACACATATTTTATAGAGCATTTTCTGCTGAATACTCCCATCGCTGTCAGATGTTTTATTCAAAAGTTATAGCAGTTTAAATAATCAGGAAGTGAATTTACTGTGATTAATTCCTGATAGTTCTGACAGGAAGTGACAGGCAGTTTCTATCACATTCTATGGAGAACTGTATGTCTCTGACTTTTCTGACTTTCCTCTCCATTAGAATCTAACAGGAAATCTAATTAGAATTTGACCACTAGAGGGCACTGTCAATGTAAAAAAAAACATGGGTTTAAACTGTAATAACTCTGGAAATATAAATCTCTCGGCAGTGTGAGTACCCTTATTTTACTCAATAGGAAAATCCCTACAATATGTATTTTTTCATAAAAAAAATTTACTGCTCCTTTAAGTTTGTTAAGGAGGTGTAATTTCAAGTATGACTTGAAGACCATAAGAGAGGTGCAGTAGCGCGGGGTGGGAGGTAGAGCATTCCATAGATAAGGAGCAATGAAAGAAAAAAGGTTTGATACGCGAGAGGGCTGCAGAAACAAAAGTAGACTAATTGGCTGATCGTAAGTGGCGGGAGATCAAAGTGGAAATGTAGGAAGGGATAGAGGAGAGAAGGTTCTTGAATATGAGAAGCAAAATTTTGTAATTCATATGTTGTATGTTGGAGACTAGGGATGAGCGAGCACCCCGATGCTCGGGTGCTCGGGTGCTCTGACCGAGCACCCCCTGATGCTCGAGTGCTCGGCCGAGCACCCGAGCCCCATTCAAATGAATGGGAGCACTCGAGCATTAAACCAGGCACCCCCTGCTCTGATGAGCGGAGGGTGCCTGGTCAATGTCCCCCTTCATCTCCGCTATGCCCCTCTTCCACAATGTCCCCCTTCATCTCCTATGCCATAGCGGAGATGAAGGGGGACATTGTGGAAGAGGGGCATAGCGGAGATGAAGGGGGACATTGTGGAAGAGGGGCATAGAGTCTATGCCCCTCTTCCACAATGTCCCCCTTCATCTCCGCTATGCCCCTCTTCCACAATGTCCCCCTTCATCTCCTCTATGGCATAGGAGATGAAGGGGGACATTGTGGAAGAGGGGCATAGCGGAGATGAAGGGGCACATTGTGGAAGACGGGCATAGCGGAGATGAAGGGGGACATTGTGGAAGAGGGGCATAGAGTCTATGCCCCTCTTCCACAATGTCCCCCTTCATCTCCGCAATGCCCCCTTCATCTCCGCAATGCCCCCGTACCTCCATTCCCTGGTGGTCCAGCGGAGCGTCTTCGGATCTGTGCCTCTTCCGGCACAGATCCTCTTCACCCGAACATGTCGGGCGAGCACATGGCGGTACTCGTACGAGTACCGCCATGTGCCGAGCAGAGCGATGCTCGAGCCGATCCGAGCATCGGCCGAGCACGCTCGCTCAACACTATTGGAGACATCTCTAGTATCCTTGGAAAAAAAAAAGAAAAATAATAAAGGAATCGAACCCCTGATCACATTGCTCAATATCTCAGTTTTCTTATAATAATCACCATGGCATTACCAGCATCTCAGACAAGCCTGGACTAGAACTGGGTATATCTGAATGGCAGCATTTGAAATATTTTGTTTTTTAATTGGGTACAATATGCTATATAGAATTGCAGAGTTCTGGGTAGTTGTTCTGGCTCACATTTGCTAAAGGCTTTTCTTACACATAGCAAGTGACTCACACAATGTAGAAGTACGTGTTTTAAAACTTTCTCCACTCATTTCATCATCAACAATGAATGAAAAGACACAGGTTTTGCTCATCTATTATCTTTATGATTTTCAAATGTGCAGTTATTCTTTACGTATGGCCATGACCCAAACCCTTTCCTAGTGATCAAACTGTCCTTGATTCTTTGGCCTACAGTAAGCAGAAAACAAAATTAATAAGACATTATGAAGCAATGAACAATGTAAAGTCTCAGTTACAGCTGTCGTCACAAAGCTTTTTCTTCCATTTTGTGACAATAATATGCATCTTACAGCAGTTTCCCTTTATTAAAATGGAGACTGCATTGGGCCCTATATATAAAAGAAAATGGGAGCAATCCAGAGGCAAACCAGTTTTTCCACAGAGGTAAAATAAAAATGGCATTAATTTAAATGATACATTTAACCCCTTGAATGCTCAATCAATGCATTGGCTACCTCTCTAGCGTTCAAGGGGTTAATGGCCCTATTTAAAGCAACAGTAATTGTTATCAGTTCATCTGGTTTACCCCAGAATTTCTGCACTTACCTCTTGAACCATGAGGCCCATAGTTTTGCTTCACTGACTAGGCTCCCTTTTCCAGGAGAGCAGTAGAACGTCTGTACCAGGAAAAACACCAGCAACTGGAGCAAAATGTACTATATGAAGCAAACGGAGCAGAGGTAAGCACACACACTCTTGTCATATAAACACACCTTCAAATGACAGAGAATGAAACCAGCACATACTACGTTTGCAAAATATTTTTTGAGGTTTCAGTTATGGAAGTGTACTTTGAACCACTTTTATTAGTCATAGTAATGTCAATTTAAAGGGATAGTAATAATTTGTTTTAAGAAATTCTAACATTGTAGATATTAAAAATAGAAATACAATAAATTACCTCCCGTCTCTCAAACCTTTATAGTTGGAGAGATCGAAGCATCTAAAATTCCCCCTCCCACCCCTTTCAGAGACGTCAGTCTTTAGCTGACAGACGGAGATTCTGGTCATTTGACTGGCTGGTGGCTCTTCAGCAGAGCTGAGATTGTACTATGTAGAATTAAATACTTCACTGGAACTGTCTACAAAAACAGCAGCTCCAATTAATCTTCATAGTATTTGGGCAATGGAGATTGTTATTTCAATACTGTCAGAGTTGTAGTTCAAGAGTAATTGAATAATAAAGTATCCCACTCCCACCCCTTTTACTGATGTAACACTGCTCACCTCAGAGCAGCAAGACTGTCCAGATGGATCTCGGAGGGGGACATAAGGAAAAACCTGTCAAGGGGGGCAGGGTTTTCCTTATGCGCACAGAAAAAAGATTGTCCCTTGCTGTGAGCTGTCTGGTCTCAGGACTAGATTCCACATCTGAGCGGAGGTGGCTTACACTAGGTAAAAGGGGCGGGAGGGGGATAATTTATAATTCAATTACTCTTGAACTACAACTCTGACAGTATTGAAATAACACTCTCCATGGCCCAAATACTATGAAGATTAATTGGAGCTGCTGGTTTTGTGAAACATTACTATCCCTCTCGTATAGAGTACAACTGTTGCCAGTTTGAGTTTGAATAACTTCTGTATGAAAAATCCTCACCTAAGTAGGATGTTTTACTCAGCCAGAAAGCCAGTTAATTTAAAAAAGTTAATTCCCCTTTAAAGAAAAAGAAGATAAAACTGCATACTGTGTGTCTAAAGTAAATGAATTGCGTACATTATATAACTGAAAGGGGTCTATAAGCAATTGGGAATGCCTGTGAACTGTAGACTTCACTAGAGTTTTCAGTCAATCAACAGTTACAACAGTAAACAAAATATTATCTGGTATACAATGCAACAGAAGCAAATATGATTTTCCTTTTATGAAGATATCCCTTTTAAAACACAAAGAGATTAACCCTTTGAGTGCCAGAGGGGTACCGAATGCATTGCTTTGCAATGCATTCCGTACCCCTCTGGCACTCAAAGGGTTAACTAAGGTGTGATGAAGAGGTGATAAAGCAGATATGACTTTTCCAGTTATATCACTTCTCTGAGTCTTATGTTATCCTATGGAGTCAATGCACTAAGATTTATCCAGCTTTGGAGATCTTAGTGCATAGGCTCTATAGAATTAACATTGGAAGTGAGATCACTAGAGAAGTTATCTTTGTCATCTGTTTCTCACAGATTAGTGCATAACTTCCAAAAACTCTAGTCTACCGTATAACCCCATCTGATTACATAAAAAGAAGTTTTTCTTTTAAAAAAAGGACATGTTTTCTGCAGTGACTGCATTCATATTAAAGGGATAGTAATACTTTGTTTTATCTTTATGGTTTAAGAGATATTCACAAGCAAAGTATCCCCCCCCCCCGTTCAGCCAAATCAGAAGGGAGGTGCCCAGGTAGACTGCAGAGAGGGACAATCTTCAATTAAGATAAGGGAAAAAGCTGAAAAACTTGTCAAGGGGGGAAGGGCTTTCATTCTTTTCATACAAAGAAGATTGTCCCCTGTCTTACAACCAGATTCACATCTGCGAAGAGATGGCTTACACTAGGAAAAAGGGGCGGGAGGGGGAAACTTTGCTTGTGAATATCTCTTAAACCATAAAGGTTTGAGAGATAAGACTTATATCATTGTTCATGTTTTTTTAATGCCTACAAAATAAAATAAAGTTAAAACGAAGTATTACTATCCCTTTAAGGGGGTCTACCACAAAGGTTTGGCGTTAGAGATAAAAGATTGACTCCTTTTATCTGTGATTTCTACCCTTCATGTAAGGGATAATGGAAAAGGGATAAATACAGTGTGGGGGCACTTAGAGCACCCCTTAGCAAATGTACTGTGCACCTCTCTAGTCCTTTAAAGGGTTAATTCCCAGTCTCTTTGCAATTTATGTTTTATTAATTTGTAGTCACTTGCTAATGAAATGATTACCCACTTTTCCTAGCCATCTCCTTAAATAAATCAGCCAGGTATAGAGGGTGGATTTCAACTATTTTGATACAGGAAGTGCTTGGTATACAGACCAAGAGTGTGCAACGTGAAGCCTCCATCTAAAATTCTATCATCCTCCACCAGACGTTGCTTTCCTCTCACATAGACACTAAGCTAGCATAACCCATCTTACGTCTATAAGTGGTTATTTGGTCCTAAAAAAAAACAGCACCCAGAGGCCCTTACAGATCTGCATCAGTAACTTTGTAACACTGCTGTGAAGGTTCTCTACCTCCCATTGTGATGCAGACTACCACATAATAACACAACAGGATGTATAGAGCAGCATGTAGCCCTCAATGTCTCTTCTATGACCCCAAGTCTGTTCTCTAGAACAGTGAGAAAAGAAGATAACTAGTTTCAACTACATCATGCATGCACTACTTTCACCTCAGTAAGTATATACTCTTTCCACCTTGCCTCTTGGGTGCTAGGAGACCTTTGTAGCATCAGCTGGGTTAACAGTTTTTCATACATTATTTAGAATTTTAAACCAGAGTGGGTGCCCCCTTGTGAGACTTGAGTATGTCCCTTGGAGTGAATCTGGTTGCTTATCAATAATGGAGAGTGATGCATCTTGCAGTGATACACAGTGTTGTTGCTTCTACCTCAGTCTGAGTCATGCTGGCTTGATCAGATCGGTTTCTTGGTACCACTGAATCCTGCCTGCAAATAGAGATATTTGAAGTATTAGTTGTTGTTGGGGAGTTGACTGTGAGTCCTTTGCTTCACTGGGTAGAACCCATTATACCCCAGAGAGAACCAGGTACCACTACCAGTTGGGAAACTCCCATCTGTCCCTTATTGGGACTTGGAATTCTATTATAGTAAGCAGGCACGTGCACACATAGACACCAAGGGGGGCTTGATCACCTGCCCTTTTTGTCCAAAGTGCCCTGATAGTAAGAGGTGTAGGTACAAGTATAAGGGCCAGTGCCCACAGGATTGGGTGAATAAGGTTAGAGGGACCAGGGGGATAAGAACTAGCAACATTACTGAGAGGGGCTGTATTATGAGCTGAGCTTGCTTATGAAGAATCCAGCTTCCTTATTCCTGTGCTCTTTCCCTTATTTTTCCTGCCAATCTCATTGGCCTAGCCTGCAGCCCATTGTTGCCTGACCCTCTCTGCATGCTGGTCCAGCCCAGATGCCATTAGGGAGGATCTGAGGGTTAATGGAGCTTGATCCTAGGCAGCCCCTCACTGTTTACATCTACACTTCCATGCTGTTATAAAATATGATAGTGGCACATATTATTGCAATAACTTGTATTATTAAAATTAATTTCAATGATTTATATAACAATAAATTCTAATACGATATAATATTGAAGGAGTAAAAATATTTTATTTCTAGCAATGTGAACCTTTGTTGCTGGCCTCCCTGGTATCCTAATGGACAATGCATGGCCATTTGCATTTATGACTCTAGAACAGCAATCAGTGGGGCAGTACAGAGTCACAAAAGTAAGTGTTAGTAAAGTAGTCCCTTGTCTTTAACCACGGTAGGCCAGTACCCATCCAGGTTGGACACAGGCATAGTCACACAGATGTCAATAACTTTATTTCTCTAGCGTCATTGAGGGGTACAGGAACCATGAGTTTTGGAGTGTGCCTTTAGAGGTACTATAAGTAAAACTCCTTCAGGAGTGTCACTTAGGAGATTCAGGGCTTTTTCCCTCCTCCAATGAAGACTCTTATTTATTTATTATTTTTCCTTATGGATGGATATGCTGGGGCCCTCATGTTGTGGGGAGTCCTAGTGCAAAACCTTCAACTTTTATGGACTACTAGTCCCATAGGGAGAGTGAATTATTAAAGTAAAAAGGTGAAGACCCAAGCTCAGCTGTTGGATAAGAGGGAAGAGGATTCAACATATTAATATACAGGACCATTATAGAGGAGCTCTTTTGGAGATTTATACTTCAGGTGACATTTTCCATGTAGCACCCTCCTCCATGCAATGATAGTAGTTGGTAGTTTGCTAGCTGTGGTTTTCTTTTCCTCCCTATATAACAGACATTTATTTGGACAATTCTGAGCATTTTCAGGCAGATGTGTTCACACTTCACATGAGCACTCACGTACTTTACCTCAGAAGTTAAATGGAACAGAGCTCTTTATGATCTAGCTCCATTGGAGCAGAAATTAACTTATTAACTCATATTGTCCCATTTTAACTTGGCTCTATTTGGGCACCACTAATTTAATATCATACTGGCTTTATATTAGTCCCATTGGGACAATAATTTCATATTGGCATATTCTCTTAGTTGTTTTTACTACAATATGAGAGAGCGAAGAGAGGAAAAGAAAACTAAAGGTAATAAAGACAATGCTGCCTCATGCTCATCTAATGTGCTAAATGTTTGGACACTGATCGTAATAGGGCTACCACATCAAAAGAATTATCACCACATCTTGAGCCAGAGTGGGCTAAGGCATTACCTGGTGCAATAGTCAGTACCTTGGAAAGAGTATTAGACAGATGACTAACAGAAGCACCTTGTGTAACTATTAAAACACCTCTTCCAAGGAATTCCTCAAAAGATACACTGATTTCTTTACAGTTTTCTTCAGATGATGACGGGATTTATAAAGTGATAATAGTGAATCATCTATGTCTATAGCAGATAAGACACCGAATCAATCACAAGTACGGCATCTAAATCCATCTTTCACCTTTCCTGATTATGAGGAATTTGACCAGATAGTCACAGATGAGTGTGATAATAAACAAATCCTTGGTCATACCCAAGAAATTTGAATGTACTTATCCATTTCCCAAAGACAAGGTAGTTCTTAGATTTAACCCACCAGCAGTTGACGGCCAAAGTATCCAGACTGTCTAAATTATACAAATATACCAATTCAAAAAGTAGCATCCCTCCACAGACTCCACTGACAAAATGATTGATACATTGAATAGGTCTCAGGATTCTCCTGTTCACCCTTCTGGCCTATCTCTGTCTGTTTTTTCCATTTGCACATGTTTATGTCTGTCTCCCCTTGCATCACTTCCTCCTCCTCCTGGGATCCTGTAGGTCAGCTAGGGTTTATAGCAGTGATTCTCAATGTTAGTCCTCAGGGCATACCAACAGTGCAAGTTTTCAGGTTGATCCTGCTTAATCACAGGTGAATAATTAGTGGCTCACTCATTGTGATTGATTCACCTGTGATTAATTAGGGATATCTTGAAAACATGACCTGTTGGTGTGACCCAAGGACTGGAGCTGACAATCACTGGTTTATAGCCTTAGGCCTCTGTAACTTCCTAGCCCAATTATTTTAGTTTGTTTGTGGATAGACCTGACTTCGTTTGTACTTTAACCTTGGTCCGGACTTTTGGACACCTGACATCCTTGACACAAGGTTAATGTTTTCAGGAGAGGGAGCAATCATTAGAGCCTCATTTGCATCAGCATGGGCATGCAGAGTGGCAGAGACATGGTAAACATAAATTATACAAGCCAGAAGACAATACACCACGTGAGGATATTCTTCCTTTAACAAGTTACCCACAAGAAGCCACCACCTATATAGGTGAAGAGGACTTGGAAATAGCCAAAATAGCAGCCAAATGTACAGCTTCTAAAATTACAGCGTGACGTATCCTGTGGCTACATATATTTAACTCAGACAGCTTTACCATTTAGAGTCTCATTGCTGTTCGGTTCAGAACTGGACAAAATTGTCAGTCAAGCCACTGGAGGTAAAAGTTTTGATTTCAAAAATATACCCGTCACTTATCGCAATAAAAGCTCTTCCATACAATCATTACCTAACATGCAGGAGATTCATTTTGTTACAGTAAAACAAACCAGCTTTGGTTCAAAAGAAATATATACCTAAGACAGCTGAGTCTAAACCCACCACAGCATGAAGTTGCGGGTATGGAGCTTCACTACATTCACTAAGATTCCTGCACTACATTCAACAATGGAGGATGTCAATCTAAGATGAATGGGTACTTCAATTGATACAAGAAGGGTACAGAATGTCATTCACAACAATACCACCACCTCGATACTTCATGTCCAGAGTACCCAAAGAAAATATACTCCAGGAAGCATTTCATCAAGTGATTCAACAATTCCTAGAGAATGGAGTGATAATCCCAGTAGCAAAAGAACAGAAATTAAAAGGCTTTTATTCCAATCTTGTTATCGTACCCAGAAAAGACAAAGGGTTCTGCCCAATCCTGGATGTAAAGCATTGAATCAATTCCACAGAGTATCCAAGTTCAAGATGGAATTGATCCAATCCTTAGACATCAAATATGCATACCTACACATCCCACTGACAATACATCAGGTTTGCCTTCCACAACTACTTTCAATTCGTGGCACTTCCTTTTGGACTAGCCACTGCACTGAGAGTGTTTACCAAAGTGATAGCTCCTCTTATGGTGCAGCTCCAATCCAAGGGAGTAAACCTAACTCAACAGCATCTTCATCTATACTTGCTAATGTAGAGTCATGGTCGGATTATCAATTTAAACAAATCCCAACGGTACCGCCTCAACAGATTCTATTCCTAGGACTGATATTCAATTCCAAAAAGCAAAAGGGGAAATTACCTCAAGAGAAAATGTTGGATCTTCAGGAGCAAATCCAGAGGTTTTTCACCCAACCAGAAATCTCAGTCAGGAATTATATGTAGATTGTGGGAAAAGTGATAGCCACAATAGAGGCCATTTCCTTTGCTTAGTTTCACATGTAACCACTACAATCAGAACTACTCTACAACTGGTCCACAAATCAACACATCCATCAACACAGCCATCTTCAACACATAATGACTGTATCACAGACCTCAGTGATGGCTTCCAAGCAGGGGAGGGCTGGCAACTTGTGGCCTGGAGGGCAGCTACAATCAAGTGGCCCGATTTTACTATCGTTCCAGCCCTCTGTCCCAGCCCACCTTCTTTTGTTAATTTTAAAATTGCCATTAACCCTTTGAGTGCCAGAGGGGTATGCCACGCATTGCTTCGCAATTTGTGGCATACCCCTCTGTCACTCAAAGGGTTAATGTTGTGAAGTAAGGCAAGCAATACCACAGAGCTTACAGTTGAAATGGGGTTACACTGGTGCAACTACAGAGCTTACAATGTAAGTCAAGCTGCATTAGTGATACCATATAACTTACAAGAGAAATGAGTTATGCTTCTAGTGTAGCTCCACTTGGATTGTAGCTCCATTTCAATTGTAAGTTCTGTGGTACCACTACTGTAGCTACATTTGCAGCAAAAAGAGGGAGTGGCCCACCAGCCCAGACATATGACTGGCCCAGGGGGCAATTGCCCCCCTGCCCCCCAGGCCAGCCCTCCCCTGCTTCCAAGTCCAAACCTGTTCACGGGAAAACATATGTCCATAACAGAATGGAAAAGAGTTACAAGAGAAGACACTCTGTTTCGATGGGGAGCAGTATACAAGCATCACTCCTTTCAAGGTCAATGTACTCTATCAGAATCACATCTACCCATAAACATTCTGGAGTTACAACTCTGTGTCGGCATGTACCAAAATTTTGAAGAACCTTCCCATTTGGTTTCAGTCCAACAGTGCCAAAGTAGTGGCTTGCATAAATCACCAAGGAGGAACAAAAGTCAAGGCTGCCTGGAAATAGGTAGAAAAAGGTCATTCTCTGGGCAGAAAATCATGTCCCAGCACTATCGTCTATATACATCCCGGGAGTGGGGAATTGGGAGGCAGATTATCTTGGTATCCTTGTAAAATGTCTCACTGAAATTGCGTGCAACTAAAAGGCACATTCACAAGGCCGCACTGATGAAATGGGCAACATGAAAATCTCGCTCTGCATCAAAAGAGCAAGATTCTTATGTTGCCGGCTTAAACCTCTCTTCAAACCACATCAACTCCCATTAGCAGAAGCTACAGATTTTACTATTTAATGTAGATAATCTGGTGGATGGTTGTAAGAGATTGGAAATCTCAACAACAAATGTAAAAGACAATGAAAAACTGATTAAAGGTATAGTATTGTTTCACAAAAACAGCAGCTCCAATTAATCTTCATAGTATTTGGGTCATGGAGTGTTATTTCAATACTGACAGAGTTGTAGTTCAAGAGTAATTGAATGATAAAGTATCCCCCTCTTGCCCCTTTTACTTTGTGTAAGCCACCTCCTCTCAAATGTGGAATCTGGTCCTGAGACCAGACAGCTCACAGCAAGGGACAATCTTCTTACTATGAGTATAAGGAAAACCTTGACCCCCTTGACAGGTTTATCAGGTTTTCCCTTATGCTAATTAAAGATTGTCCCTCTCTGCGATCCATCTGGACACCACCTTGCTGCTCTGAGATGAGCAGTGTTATATCAGTAAAAGGGGCGGGAGGGAGATACTTTATAATTCAATTATTTTTTAACTACAACTCTGACGGTATTGAAATAACACTCTCCATGGCCCAAATACTCTGAAGATTAATTGGAGCTGCTTTTATTGTGAAACATTACTATCCCTTTAATTCAGTTATTTCTAACAGTAGAAAACCAGTAAGATGAGGGCCAGCTAGTACTGTGTACACAGTAGGCATAAAGCATAACAGGCATAATTATTTTACAAGCGACACTTGATTTCTGGACTCACTGCACCATGGACATACACAAAATGGGAAACTAAGAAAGAAGCTGGAAATTATTGTCCCACAAATTAATAGTGGATTCCATTTATAAGGGATATAAGGTAAAGCCATCAAAGACATAAAAAATAACAGAATGGGCTTGGAGCTCGTTGGCCGAGAACACTCAGAGCAAGGCAGACTCTGCCATGCAATGCCAAGGAGCGGCCGCACGCTCAATGAGGGCCCAGGGGGAGAAGACAGGAGTGAGTGCTGCTCACTGTCTTGGCCAATGAGCTCCAAGATCCACCACCAGAAATCAAGTGCTGCTTGTAAAATAGTTATGCATGTTATGCGTGATGCCTACTGTGTACATAGTACTAGCTGCTTCTCATAATGCTGCTTTTCTGCTGTTGTAAATAACAGAATTAATCAGTTTTTCATTGTCCTTTACACTTTGTTGTTAAGGTTTCCATTTGCTTACAACCAGCTACCAGATTATCTACATTAAATGGTAAAATCTGCAGCTTCTGCTAATGGGAGTTGATGCGGGTTGAAGCGAGGTTTAAGCCTGCGACATTAGAATCTCGCATGAGAAACATGCGCCACTAGTGCATGTTTCATGATATCCTATGTGAAGGTTGGCAAATTACTGTCTCAGTCACTTTATGTGTCCAGGATTGGCTACTTCTGTTATAGATCTTTCCTAACCCCATTAATAAAACTCTACTCAATACTTATTCTAAAAATAAGATTATGATAAAGGGGAGTGCCTTCTAGAATAAAACTGAGATAAGTAAGGAAACATGCTAGCAGCTGATAATAACATGTCTTTATTATCCTCACATCCCTTATTCACATAAAAAATTAAAAAACATTTGACAAGTTTCTTGTGTTTATATGACAATGGGAAATATTTTTGTTATCAATTTCTTCTGCTCCGGAGATGTCTCAGCTCAGGCTGTTCCATCAAATATACTACAGCTGATTGACTTTTGACCATTAGTGAGAAGTTAATAGCAATAAAAAGACAGAAAAAAGGCCCAGGAGAAATTCAGATAATGGTGAAGTTCCCAAAAATGAACTGATTTGTTTTACGGTTTCACCTATCAGTGTTAGGGAATAGCTCTCCAATATTGTATTTGTTAAGAAAATCACTTTTCTTTTAATTTGATTATAACTGACATAGAAAAGGAGTAAGTTATGATTGGGTAGAGGCATAAAGACAAGGGTTAATGATCTCTGTTGTGTGTTTTTATATTCATGTAGGTCCCATGGCCAGAGGATATCACGCAACTGTCAGAAGGCAATCAGAAAGGTGAGGTTTGTCAGTGAGATGACTGTCAGGAATAAGGCTAGTAATATAAGAGGGTTTATGCAATATGGTATGATAAAGAGGAGATAAAGGGAGATGACATCTTCAGTGTGATAAACTCTCCAGTTCCTATGTACATAGGCTTCATAGAATAACATAGATATTGAAGAGTTTATAACATTGGAGAAGTCATCTCCACTTTTTCACATCTTTATCACACCTTAGTTCATCTCCTCAAGGAGTTTCAAGGATAATCCAAGAGGAGTTTTCCAGCTACCCAGAAACCCGACTTGGACCCTATCAAGTTAGGGAAAGACAAAGCTTTAGCACCCCAGTAATGAGAAATATTTGCCACTGTTCTATATATGGGTATAGATGGGCAAAAAGTAATGTTTATTTTCCTGGAAACCCCCCAATTTGTGCTTTTCCCACAGAAATATATTCTTTTTTTGTTAACATCAATACATTTCCAGCAAGAATGTTGCCATTTACTTCTTATATCCGAGAATTCTTGCAGCAACACTAGGGGGGAGGGGAGAGTCAGACTTAGTATGTGTAGTTCTACTGCTAGCAGTTCAGTTTGACCAGGCTGGAGGTAGGATGTGTAGTTCTATGGCTACCAGTAAGACAAGGCTGGGGGTCAGTATGTGTGGCTTTGTCGTTACTAATGAGAGAAGAAAAGGTCTGTAAAATGCCCAGAAAAACAGCACTCTTACAGGAATTCCAGCAGAAGGGGAAAAGTGTTCTTTTTAGGTGGGAGTTTTCACCCATCCCTGCAAATGGGCTCTTCTCCAGCTATTTTTGGACTATAACTCATATAATGCACAGATGGCTGGAGAGCTGCAAGATGCTTGCTTCTGGTCTATTGTCAGGGATTTGCAATAGCTTTTGAATGCAACATTGTACAAAACAAATTGTATGTATGGTATTGTAGACCAATATACCAATGCATATTTTAATGTTTGGAAACCCTTCTCTGTAAATACTGTGTCTACCCTTTAATGTGCACCCTCCTATACCTATTAAACAGTGGTAAATCGTAAAACACCATTCAGATCTATATCACACAGCTGGCCTAGTGAGTGGGGATATTTCAAGCTTTGAAATAGAAGTAGTAGGAGAAGGTGCTCTAGTTTATTTGTGTATAGTAAATATAGCTCAGCTTCCGAGGGATGATAAGGAAAAAGCCAGCAGACACTACAGGTGCTTTCTTGATGTAACAGTTGATGAGGCTGAAAAAAAGACATGCTTTTATCAGGTCCAGCCCATGCAAATCACCCCTGTTAATCCAAAGGAAGAAAAAAAAACAATTGAAGCCATTTTCCAATTAAGCCCCAAGTGGGTAAAAACAAATTTATTTCTGACTCCAAATGGCAGTTAGATATTTCCGTGGATCAACATACTATCTGCTTTGAAGCCAAATGTCATAATTCTCAATATTGTTCTGTGCTAGATAGGTATCCATTACTTTTGAAAGCAGTTGCGGTATCTGCAACCACAGCATCCTGAAGCAAATAATTCCATGACTTTACTGCCCTTACTGTATAATAATCCCTTTGTTTGTTTTAGTCAAAATCGCCTTTCCTTTAATCTTATCACCCCTTCTCTTCTCTAATGTAAAAAAACCCCAGTTTGGCTAGTCTCCCTTTATAACTCAGATCCTCCAATTCCTTTATCAGTTTTGTTGCATGTGTCTGCACTTTTTTCCATTACAGTAATGGTTTTTTTTTAACTGGTGCCCAAAACTGTACTCCATCTTCTAGATAAGACCTTGCCAAGGATTTATATAGAGGTAGCATTATATTTGCACCCTGTGCATCTATACCCCTTTTATGCAGGATAATACCCTATTTGCTTTTGCAGCAGCTTAGTGACTACGCATGTCATACCCCCTAAAATATCATTGGTTCTTCATGCTTTTTATACTTGGCACCACTGTCATTCTGGGCTTGATTACTGAACTTGGTTTTAGTGGCGTTTGTTGATTTACAGTTCCTGTGTATAATCTGGTTAATACTGGACCCTTCTTTTGTGATTCTGATTTGGCCTTGACGTTGGACCCTCCCATTTTTTCTCTGCTGATCTTCCTGTACCTGAGTTGGTGTGACCTCCCTTCTTCATGATTTGGTTGGACTGACTCCCTGGCTAGACCCGGCTCTCCTGATGATCCTCTGTTGATGCCTGTTGGGCCCTGACTCTCTCTCCTCGCCAGCTGACTCTTCATCTGCTCCGGTCCAGAGTGCTTGCTTCCTTTCTAACCCGTGATGGGTCTGTCGGCACATCTGAGGTAATTGGGGATCCAGTGCATCGCATCGCACTACTGCAGAGATAGGTCTACAGCCCACTTTCGCCAGTGAATTCCCTGAAGCATTGTGTTGTCTGGTGAATTAGGGCTCCAGTCTCTGTCTCCCTCTGTGAATTCCTTCCTCTGCCTCCTTGATGCAAGTGTCTCCTGCATATCACAATGTTGTTTGGTGGCCAAGTAGAGACGTCCTTAGCATCCTTCTGAGGTTCCCCAGCCTCCACTTCTGCAGGATAAAGGGATCTTATTCTGTGATCATCAGCCAGCGGTGGATACAGAATTCATCTGATCATCAGCCCTGCTAAGTTACTGCAGACATCAGAACATCAGCCCTGCTGGGTTGCCTCAGATATCCTTCAGCCCAGCTAAGAGACCATTGGATAAATCAGCAGCTGTGTGTCTATATACTTCATTGCATCTTCAGCTTTGTTGAGGCCACTACATTTGACTCCAATCTTCCAGCCCCAAATAGAATATTGCCCTTCTTCTGATGTCCGAGTGTGGTCCTTCCTACTGTTCAATTCTCTCCATCAGATCCAAATCCCTGTCTAGGCCTGTTCCCCTCCTGGAGGGCTTAGGGCCCCAGCTCCTCAGCCTAAGAGAATGGTCTGCCCTACAGCATTCCCAGGCCTCACTCACTAGCTTCAATCCGAAGCTTCTGCAGCAAATACGGGAGCTTTCGGATGTGGTAACACACTTTTGTGAAGTCTATCTATCAGTACTCCAAAATCTTTGTCTAATGAGGATTCTGTAAATAGTTTCCAATTTAGCTCGTATGTAGCATGTTTGTTTCTACAGCCTGAATGCATAACCTTAAATTTATGTACATTGATTAAATATCATCTGCCACTTTTCTGCCCATTCACTCTTTTTATCTAAATCCTTTTGCAGAGAAAAAACATCCTGCTCTATATGTATTTTCTTACACAGCTTAGTGGCATCAGCAAAGTTTGAGACATTACTTTCCCACTTCTAGATCATTAACAAACAAATTAAAAAGCATTGGGCGCATGACTGAACCCTGTGGCACCCCACTTACAACTTTAGACCATCTTGAAAAGATTCCATTTAGAACTCACTGCCAATTTTTCATTTAATCAGTTCTCTATCCATGTACAGATATCACCTCCCAAACTGAAGCTTTTTAATTTATGCAGTAAACTGTTGTGAGGCACTGTAGAAAAGGCTTTTGCAAAATCCATGTATATTACATCTACAGCAATTCCCTTGTCCAAATTACTACTTACCCTTTCATAAAATGCAAGTAAATTAGTTTGACATGATCTATTCTTCATAAAACCATACTGGCTAATGCTAATAATATTGTTGGTCTTCACATAGTTCTGAATAATGTCAGTTAGTAACCCTTCTAATATCATGAGGGAAAGTAGATATGTAGGGGTCCCATAATCTAACAAAACTCTGTCACGTGGGGAAACAGTGTTTTGTCTCCCCAAGCCTTGTAGGAGGTGGTCTAGGTGAAGTCCAATTAGTAAGGATTTGTTTTATAGCTATCATAAGTAAATTATCAATAAGGCAGAGCATAATTCGCGATCTTCAAGCTAAGACTGAGTAAAGACCCGAAGAATCCCCAGGTTACCAATGTCCAAAGTTGCCAAAGTGCAGGAGGTTAGCTTTGGGGCTGTAGAGACTTCGGGCACGAGGCCATGGGAGTGATTCCTATATTGTAGGTGATAATTGAGATGATATAGGTTCTGTGAAGGAGTCTATAGAGCAATTCATGTAAATATGAAGAACTGCAAAGGCATTGAGTAAAGCAGCAAAGTATTGTTTCCTTTTCAGAGTGTGGGAGATCTCGCAGTCAGCCCCCCAGTCCCCCATTAGTCCCTGTATGGGATAATGTAGGAGTGTGCAGTTTGTAGATCACCAAAGTGCTGAAGCAGACACCTGAGTCAGTTTTCAATTACCTATCAAGAGTACTGTTTTGCAACTGAGGTTGTAAGGTCGATGACAGACATTGGGTATAGTGTTTATCTAGAGCTATGTGAACACCAGGTCCCCTGGGAGCCATTGTTTCTGTTGTAGAGTGGGAAATGGGTATATTTTGCGTGTCTCTGTGTTTTAGGTCTATTACCATTTGAATCCCCTTCCCAACCCAGAGCTTGAACTGAGGGTCTGCATGTCCATGTTGAAAGGCGAGGTTGTTAAGAAGAGGAAGAAAAAGAGATTCCCCCTGGTTGAGTACAAAGAGTGTTGGGCATATTGTCAGGTTTTAATCGTGTCCATTTAAAGCTGGTTAATTAAGAGAACAGCTGGTGTCGAGAGTGGTGCATGAAGGGCATAGCGTAAGTCTAGAGGTGTTGCCAGATGTTGGTCTCTTTCCCAGTTTGTGTATATTGTGATGTGGTTTATCCAGTCCTTGGAATATCTTAATAAGCTTGCGATGTTATACAGCTTAACATTAGGCAGGTTGAACACCCCACCCCCATTGGATTTAGGCTGACAAAGTTTTCCCAGACTAATCTTGTTTTTTTTCATCTGTTTTTTATTGTTCCAGATACATTTTGTAAATGTGTTGTGTATGAAAGAAACATCTGTGGATGTGAGCATGAAAGGGAGCACCGAAGTCTGGGAAGGAGATAATTTTAATGAGATTTATCCTGCCAATGAACGATAAGGTTAAGCGTGTCCAGTTGTCATCCTAGCAAATGGGTGTGGGGGGGTTGGCAGCATAGGAAAGTGTAGGGTTTTTGGTTAAGTGTATACTTAGGTATTTGATGGAGTGGTCTGCTAGTTTGAAGGGGCACTCTACAGAGGTTCGTGGGCCACCAGTTCTGAAAAGCCATAATACCTCTGGCATACCTAAATTTCCATTAAGGCCTGAGATTGCCTGGAAGTGATGTAGAGCCTGCAGAATCTCTGGAACTGCCATCTCAGGGTTGGCTATAGCAAGACATTGTCTGCAAAAGCCACAAATTGTGTTCCTTTATTGCCTATTTGAATACCCTGGAAAGTTTGTATGGAGAGAAAGTGAAGTAAAAGTGGATCTAAGGCTAGATTAAATAGGAGAGGGGAGGGGGGACAGCCCTGTCTGGTGCCCTTTTGGAGCGGAAATATCATAGAGCTGACATTGTTCACTGTCATGAGTGTCTGAGAAGTATTATAGATAGAGCAGATGACGAAGGTGAATCTAGACCCAAAGCCCTGCAAGTAGGAGCTAAAAAGATTGGGAAAAGCCACGTTAACAAAAGCATTTCAACATCCAAATTCATCAACATACC
This sequence comes from Rhinophrynus dorsalis, assembly GCA_037306005.1. Lineage (NCBI taxonomy): Eukaryota > Metazoa > Chordata > Amphibia > Anura > Rhinophrynidae > Rhinophrynus > Rhinophrynus dorsalis. The sequence goes on along the minus strand of CM074722.1, from coordinate 366,209,992 downwards.
CTTGGAGGCGTCTGAGGTATGGATCACTATCAGGGCTGCAATTGCGTTTCTGATATTTAGAACAGAGTGTGTATCCTTGACAAAGCCAGTTTTACCAGGGATATGATGCTTGGCAAGAACACGCCTTGTCTGTCAGCTAGGATTTTGTTGAACAATTTGAAGTCAGTATTCAAAAATGAAATCCATCTATAGGAGGCTAGTAATCGAGGGTCTCTACCCGGTTTGGGAATAAGGATAGTTCATGACGTGGGAGTGTGAAGTGGTCTGGTAAGATGGCTGAGGATAGGATATCATCAAAGAAATCGGTGAGATCATGAATTATATCTGGGGATAGTATTTTATAACATTCAGATGGTAGACCATCAGGGCCTGGGAATTTGACATTTTTAAGAGATGAAATTGATTTCTTCACCTCCTCAGAAGTGATAGGGGATCTACGGATGTAGTCTGGTCAGATATCAGGGACATTGCAGGTGTGGAAGTCAGAAATACTTTTCTAAGGGCAGGCTCATCTTTGTCTCTGGAGTAACGCTGTTTATAGTAGAAGACAAAAAGATCTGCTATAGCGTTATGATCAGTGATAATATTTTGGCAGGTATCACGGTGCCCGTGATCCCTTGTTTATATTTCTTCTGTCAGTCATCCTTGTTTGGCTCTCATTGGTTGCCCTGTGATAAGCCCGCCCAGTATGGCCTTTATATACTGGGCTCCTGCACCCACACATGGCCATTTCGTGGTGTTCCTGTGCCAGTGCTACGTTTGCTCAAGAAGTTTCCAGTGAATCGACTTGGGTTGCCTGACTACTCTCCACTGCCTGCGCCTGTGTACCGACCCGGATTGCCTGACTATTCTTCAGTGTCTGCTCCTGTGTATCGACCCAGACTGACTGACGTTCCTGCTCCTGTGTACCGACACGGACTTGTTGACATTACTGCTCCTGTGTTCTGATCTGGCCTGGCTGACGTTCCTGTTCCTGTGCTCCGACTCGGCTGTTCTCCGTTTTGGTCCTTGTCGCCTCGGCGACATTCTGATTTCCAGTGCCTTGATTGTCTGGCACCTCTGCACCCGCAGGCTTGCCAAGTGTTGTCCCATTTTGGCTCTACGAAGCGCCTCTGGCCTAGTCCTCAGTTTCAGTTAACCAGTTGCAAGTGTTGCCTCCGTGATTGCACCGGTACCTTGCCTTTGGCTACGCTCCATTCAGTTTAACCGGTTGCAAGTGTTGCCTCCACGATTGCACCAGTACATTGCCATTGGCTACGCTCCATTCAGTCTAACCGGTTGCAAGTGTTGCCTCTGTGATTGCACCGGTACATTGCCATTGGCTACGTTCCATTCAGTCTAACCGGTTCCAAGTGTTGCCTCCGTATCTGCACCGGTGCGCTCCCTTTACTTCAGTGGACTGGTAACTCTCAGTGGATGCAGACTCTGGCGTGTTTAAGAATCAGTTCAATACCTTCACATATGGGACTGTTTTCCTGCCTTGATGAACTTTAACTCCTACATTGCTGAAACCTGGAAACCTAATCCTCTGCCTGACCCGTGTCAGCATAAACTATTTGTCTCCTATATTTGGGCTGGACCTGTTGGGCCTAAATATTACCTGTCGTGTGTCTGTACTATACGTTTTATATTACAGGACCTGTGAGGGTTCTTATTGTATTATTGTTTTCAATAAAACTGTGTTTTTTATTCTAACTCTGTGTCTGTGAGTCAAACAAACCGTTACAGCAGGAAAGTAAATATGTCATATGTGATTTCGGTTTGTTCACTAGCTAGGGAGACTAGCAATTTGCCCCGGTTGTTAGCTTGTTGGAACCATTTGCTGGCTGTTTGACTTAAACTGATATGCACCGCCTTTTCAAGTACAGTTCTTTATGCCTCTTTAGCTGAGGAGTATCGTAATTTGTGTAGTGGGGTACTTGAGATATCTGGAATAAGCCTTAGTAAAGGTTCTTTGTAGGGTAAGTAGTTTGGAGGAAGTTTCATGTTTCAACTTTGCAACATATGAAATTATGTGTCCTCGTAAGACTGCCTTAGAGGCCTGCCAAAATAAACTTGGAGTAGATTAGTGTTGGGCATATAGACAGACATAGGACGTCCATGCAGCCTGGAGACTTAGTTTAAAATCTACAGAATTGTGTAAATAAGTGAGTATCCTCAAATTAAATGAGGAAGGAGTGGGAGGACTTAAGGAAAAAGTAGCCATGACAGGGGCATGCTCTTAGACAACAATATAATATATTTTACTGTGTTGAAGATATCCAATAAGTGAGGAGTTCCTTAAGATTTAATCTATGAGAGTGAAAGTGCCATGAGGGTGGGAAATATACAAATTAATATCAAGCGCTCAACACATTTGTATAGAAAAGATCCTTGAATAATAATAAAAAATGTTAACAGCTTATTTATTTAAAAAATGTAATACAACATACTTCACCAATAAAACAAATATAGGACCACAGTATTATAATACTATACTAAGAGGAAAATGTTCTCAAAATGACTATTATCACAATAGTAAAAAAAACCCTTGTTACTCTCTCAAAGAAGAAGCAAGAAATGTTCCCATAATGTGGAACTCCAAACAAACCCTCACCTCCACCAGTACATCTCATCTAAGCACAGTGATCGATCCTCTCATCTGGGGAAACTTGATGTGAAGACCTAATCCAAGCTATTCAGCACAGTGTTCAAAAATGACAATGGGAAATGTCCTATCGTCCACAATAGCAACACCAACAATATTATAAAAAGGGAGAGTAAAGGACAGTATACAATATATTATTCTACTAATCAATATCCTCAAGCTAGAAACATAAATTGATTAAAATATCTTCTCATTGATCAAACATATCCTATATAATAATTTGCTAAAACGTGTGTAACGCCACAATCATGTGCAGTAGAGACTGCCAGTGACGAGGCTGATACAGAGCGGGGTGCTCCGAAGGAGCTTCCTGCTCTGTATCAGCTGCAGCGCAGGCAGTCTCTACTGAGCATGACTGCACCGCGAACGGCTAGCACTGTATCAGCCGTGGTGTGGGCAGTCTCTACTGTGCATGACTGCCCCGCGACCGGCTGGCAATGGCACTTTGGCCCATGTAACAGGCTCTTCAACTAGTATAGAATAAAATAAAACCTAACACCACATATGATATGTGGCCCACATAGGCATCAAATATACTCATATGTCCAGCTCTCTGCACACCACACATGCAATCAATTGGGAGCCACTACAGGAACGTATATACAGTTTGACTCTCTATTCAGACCCATGTAATGTAAAATAAAAATCCTGTATAGTGACAAAAACTCAGTTGAAAAAGAAAGAATCTGAACTAGATGAAAAATACCACCAAAACAAGTGTACCACCTTCTAAAAGGAGGATAAAAAAATTCCACCAAAACAAGTGTACACTTGAAAAAAATATAAATATATAACCACTGTATCCTGTTACCAAGTAATATCAGTGGTAATATTATTATAGAACTATGATATGCAAGAACTTCAAAAATAATCAATTAGGGATCAGTAATCCTGTTTTAAGAATGAAGATAAAGTCATACAAGCACCCAAAAGGCAACCAGATATCCATGTAACTTATACATGCCATATATCATTCTTGGAGTCCATCCTTCTCATATGGGACAATATCAAGCAGTAGTTAGTTTGTATATATACATTATAGTTAATAATGTAGTTATGGAAGGGGAACTCACAATTCTGCACATACTTACAGGTTAGGTTACATCCCCTTTCCTTCTGTGGAACAAATCCTTGGACTGCCGTTTAGTACTCAATATGTCAGCATCCTCTATATGGTTCTCCGTCATTCAGGAACACTTTAATTCTGTAGACATCTTTAAATAGCAACATCTCTCCTTCTGCCAGACACATATATAGACCACTGACCAGCAACTGATGTTTTGACATTCTGTATATCATTTTCGCCATCCAGAAATTCTTGTTGTAACAAGTTAAACACTACTAGTTTGAGGATATTTATTATTACAGTATTTTATTGTATACTGTCCTTTACTCTGCCATTGTATAATATTGTGGGGGATGGTATTGTGGATTTTAGGACTTTTTCCATTGTCATCTCTGGACACTGTATGGAAGTGCTTGGATTAGGTTTTCATATCAGCTATTCCCTGATGAGAGGATCATTTGCGGTGCTTAGACAAGGTGTACTGGTGGATGTGTGGGTTTGTATGGAGTACCACGTTACGGGAACCTTTCTTGCTTCTTCCCTGAGAGAGTAACATGTGTTTTATAATATTTTGATAAGGGCAATTTTGAGAACATTTCCCTCATAATACTGCGGTCATATATTTGTTTTATTGGTCATCATTCATTGTATTACATCGTTTATAATATCATTTTTTATTATTTGAGGATCTTTTTTCAATACAGATGCTTAGAGCACTTGATACTAATTTGTCCACATGACTACTTGATCTAAGGATTATGCCTTCAAAGACCAGGGTCTCACATTGTGATCATAATGCAAGATGGCATATAAAGAACATTGATCCTAATTTCATCCTAGGTTAATGATCCCCCATGACATGCATTAGAAAGATCATTTCTGCAGTGGTACCCAGAGCCAAAAGCCACTACAGTGAGTGGAATTCCTTGGCTTATATGGGCATCAATTTTGCAACAGATCACTGAAGACCAAATCAGTTCTCCACTATACCTGCATCCAGGAAGTCTGTAGTCACACAAAAATTGGAAACATTATAGGTAGAAGGGAGTACTGTCTTGATAAGAAAGAAAGATTGACAACGACAGTCAAATAAAGCTCCATTTTTCTGGTTCAGTTCTGACGTTTGATGCCACTTCAGGCATACAAAATGAAAAATGGAGTTCAGATTTGTTTCTGCAATTCTAAATATGGAGATCAGTGAGAACACTGTGAAAAATAATCCATCAAGGTGTCATCTGGAAGGCTACTGCTGGTCAAATCTTCTTTAATTCTTTTAGTCAGGCCCCAGACAGACACCTAAAATGCCTCATTATGCCCGCCATTCGTTATAGCTATGGGGTGTAAAACTGAATGCTGTTTTACTCCTTAGTATTCATGCCCTTTTACATATGGAAGAGCTGAAAGAAAGTGGTAGACACATGACTGAGTGCATGTATATCTTGTGGAAATCAGAATGATGATTGTGAAAACAAGGAGCTGATGATCATTCTTCTTCCAGAGATTGTATGAATAATATATATTTCATTCTGGAACACTGAGTAGATGGACTGAATGCTGCATTCATTGAAGAAGTCCCTATATGTAGAAGGATCATCACCTCCATAACACAGAATGTGAGGTCACTTCAGTGGGAACAGATAGATGTGCAGCATTTTCAGTAGTGATCTGATTTCCAACAGTAGTGCTTCTATGTTTTCTCAGCCATTTTTCAACTCTTGTTTCAACTCGCTATGTTAGCCCCAGCATAATGGGGTGGATGTCCTAATATTTCGTGGCTACACTACAGGGAATGCTCTACAATATAGTGCATACCAGCAGACACTCTACCATCATTAAGATTTGCTAAAAACATTTTCCTGCTCCACAGAACATGCAGGAAAATGGCATAAAGTTATGCCATTTTCTCTTCACCTACACCTGTCTTTTACACTTTTACGTCCCTGACAGTAAGCTCCCTGGATCTCTTTTTTCCAGAGAGTTTTCCAGTCAACAATGAAAGCAAGACAGTGAAACAATGGAACACTATCCCTGCAGCACTGAGGGATATGTATCCTCTATGTTATATTTTTTTAAACATTATATGGCAGAAATGTGTTAAAATAGGTGAATATTAAATAAAAACAGCATGAAGTAAAGGGAATTAGACTTAACATACAATATTATGCACTGAAAGAATGTGTAAAGTCAAACAAAAGATTTGCTACCCATTAACCCTTCTAAGCTAACAATCACAGATTGAGCATTGTTGGTCTTTTCCTTTATGGATTACAAGCTCTGTGGAACAGCACTTTCACCTTCATCTCTCTATCTATCTATCCTGGTTTGAGAGAGTACAGGTCACGACTCACTATCAAAATAGGGTACCTGCCAGTTAAGTGTCTTGTGGTTTTTGATGACAGCCCTGGTCATCCCTGGCAAAAATGATCAAAAACAAGTTGTTCTAGAAAGTCAGCAAGGATAAATATAAACAAGCTAATGTAACAATTGGAGAGGTTCATTTCAGCATGACAAAATCAATCATTTTGGAGATTAATCTAGTATCTAGTCCATACAACACATGAATGGAAAATATATATAATGGGTAGGATCACTTGCAGCCAATATCCTCTTTACAATGGTGCAAACAATCTTTAAGTACAGATATTTCCTTGTAGCTACTAACACTGGTTGGCAAGAGGACACAATACTGAATAATCAGATAAACTTTGACCTGAAGCTGGATAGTAGGGTGCTCTGCTGAATTGCAGGTTGTACAGCTACACAGTATAATATGCATCTGTATAGTAAGGCATTCAGCTGTATATTTCTGAGTTCAATTAGAGTGCTAGAAGGATAGTATGGTTTTTACCTGAATACTAGGGAATAGAGCCAGCAAGTACATACCTGGTTATTAGAGTATATGCATATAAATTAGGGTATTCTATATGGCTAGCAGTAGCATAGTATGACAAACAGCTTGTAGTAGGGAGTGCAGTCAGATTGTAGGGCATATAGATGGATAGTAAGGAGAACACATGAACGGTAGGGTGTTGTGTTCAGTAGTATGGAAAAGTACTCAGCTGAACAGTAGGCCAGCCAGCAGTATAGTAGGCAAGATAGGCCATGCAGTAAGATAGTAGGTTTTTCAAATGGGTAGTAGGGTGTAGAGTCTGACAGTAGAGTGTTTAGTTTTAAATTTGTGCCTGCAGCAGCACTGTAGTATTTAGATGGGTGGTAGGGTGTACAGCTGGATAGAGTGACACAAAAATGTAGTGGGGCACCCAGCTACATAGTAGTGTGTTCAGGTAGACAGTAGGGTAACCGTCCATATACTAGAGAGCACAGGCATATAAATATGAACACAGCCAGATAGCATTGATTGTAGCTGAAGCAACAGTAGAAGATGCAATGTGAGAGAGTTGTATACTTGAGAGTATTATCAAAATTCAAGGTGCACAGCGAACTTGGTGTGCAGTGTGCTAATATGATACAAAAGAAAGCAGCATGAAATAGTGTACAGTAAATAGTGTATAGTGTAATAACTGGGGTGCATTGGGATGGCTGTTTAGTACAGCAGCAAAGTGCACAGTGATACAGCAGGGCACCTTGTAAAATAGCAAGGTGTGCACCAGGATATCAAGCAGTCCAGAATGCACAGTTATAGGAATATATAGCCTTGAAATAGTACAGAATGCAGTATTCTGCTAGGTAACTGGTTGTGTGATCTAGATGCAGTGCTACACACAATTAAAATAGCTGTGATTTGCCTTAATACAACAGCAGTGATTACGTATCCCATATAAAAAGCTTAATAATCAGTTTTCCAACTAGCAGAGAAGTAAACAAAAGGAAGCAAGATGTTTCCCTGCTGATTTGTACTGCTCTGAAAGCCTTGTGTCTTTTATGCGAAGAGCAATACTGGGCTTTCTGGTGTTAGGGCTATCACAGGAGTTAATTAGAAGTTGTGCTAATTGGAAAAATATAACCAATTAAATGTAATTGCACGTAGCCATATTAAGCCTCTGGGATAGAAAAAATACAAATCAAAGCAAAGAACTAATGTTACAAGGGAAAATAGGAAGATAAAGTACTATGGGAAAAAAAGGAGGATGTCCTAAGACATGCAGTGGCTTGACTGACAGTTAAACTAAGAACTAATGGAAATAAACTGAAATAATTTGGTAGGATTTGGTGAAGTTAAAAATGAGAACCATTAGGTAGAGTAGGCAGCCAACTACCTAGGGTGCGGAATCTGAGGGTAAATAAATTGTGCTGGCTATGCCCACCTCAAAGTAGCTATGGATATCCCAGTGCACCAGAGGTGGTGATAAAGAGATGTTCTCTTCAATGGTTTGTACTGAAAGTGTACTAATGCATCTGTAAATATTCAAAGGGGCAGGTTTAGCCCTTTAAAGACCCATAGCTGTGTTCAATGCATTCCATTGCAATGGTCCTTATAGAGTTAATGAAAGCATAAATGTCTGTATGTAATATATATATATATACATACTAGTATGAAAGCCCGTGTACACAGGCTAAAGTGCCACCCAGCAGCCTTGGCTGCTGTCCTGGAGCCGTGAACAGAGACAGGTGGTGGGCTATTCTGAGCACCTTGCTCAGCACGTTCGGCCACACTCTACTGCACATGACTGCATCGTTCTGATAGGGAGCTTCGCATCCTAGCAATTTATATTATAAGAAGATATATAGGAAATGGATTGTGGATGGGCACTCCAATACATAGGAATCTAATATAATTTAATGCCTAGGTGCTGTGTCCAAATTAATTATAAAAAGAGATTCATGGTCCAGGGGACCATGTGGACAAAAAAGCATTCATAGGACTTGCTTGGATGAAAAAAATAGGGTTTTATTTTATTGACATTTCAGCTCCAACATGAGCCTTTCTCAAGACAACCTCACTCAAGTTACAGCCGACTTTAAATACAAAACCGTGTAATTAGGAATCATCATGTATGGATAATTGGCACACCAGTATGACGCATTAATTAGATACATGTGTCATCTAGTACAGGTGTGTCAATTAAACTGAATGTAAAGTAATGAAATGTATATTTTTAAATTAATCAACATGATCATTCACATAAATTCAAAATATCCAAAATGGAAAATAAATATAAAGATGGGAGAAAAAAGGGAAACTAAAAAATACTGTAGAATACTGTATATGTAAATCAACGTGCAGTTGTGGGTTAATCCATACCGGGGGGCCTGATTTTACAACATGAGAACATAAAACATAAGTATACAATAGAAAACAAGCAACAGAAGCAATATTGAGTTCAACAATACCATTCAATGCAATCAACAGTATCCAACAAAGTGCATAATTTTTTCCATAATATGTCAATGCATAGAAATCAATAGCACTGACCTTGGGTTAACCTATGCGCCCCTGTCTCTACGCGTGCTGTTTCTTCTGACAGACACAATGGAGAATGATTGATGAGGATCTAAAGTAATCCAGTGAAAGAAATGTTCAATCCATTTGATCAATTATGAGCAATGTTCTGTACTCTTGGCTCTACGTGTGCTGTGCTTCACAGACTACACAGAGACATATGCTGGGGTTAGTTCAGATCCATCCAGTTATAAAGAACATATCAGCGTAATAATCCAATTGTAATTTGTGGCTCCATAACCCATGCAGAAAGATAATTCCAATATGTTTAGGAAAGGCTTGAGAAATGGTTAAAAGGAGGTAGTCAACTATGCTCCAGATTTGTTTCCCATTATATCCCCTCAATCCTTACCTCTGCGAACTCATTAGCGCATAAAAAGTCAGATATAGCTGAAGCTTTTAGAAATTTTTACTCCTCTCTCTATAATTTACGAGATGTTGGTTCTTCGCGCCTACCTGACATCGAATCACGTATTTCGTCATACCTTCGATCAGTGCATCTCCCTCAATTGTCTTCCTCGGCTTACGAATCTTTGGAGGCACCTATTTCTCATTCTGAAATAAGTAAAACTATTAAAGCTTTACCCCCTGGGAAAAGTCCTGGCCCGGACGGGTTCACTCAATTATACTTTCAGACTTTTCAAGATAAACTGGTCCCTATCCTTTCTGAGGCTTATGCCTCCTTTCCTACAGGAATTGGGTCCCACCCGTCTCTCACTGAAGCTCATATTTCTGTTTTTCCCAAACCTGGTAAAGATTTACAGAACTGTGAAAGTTTCCGACCTATCTCCTTAGTCAACCTGGATCTCAAGATATACGCTAAGATATTGGCAGAATGTATCAAGCCTCTGCTGACTTCTTTAATCAACACAGACCAGGTGGGTTTTGTACCGGGCCGGGAGGCTCGGTATAACACCCGCAAGCTGCTGAACATCATTCACTTTCTTCAGGACGGGGCTACACCAGCGGTCTTTCTGTCAACGGACGCCGAAAAGGCATTTGACAGGGTCAGTTGGCTTTTTCTTGAGAAGACGTTGAAAGCTTACGGCTTTGGCCCTTCCATACGACGCTTAATTCTGTCCCTATACACATCTCCCTCTGCAAAGGTTCGAGTAAATGGTCTCCTATCTGACCCTTTTACGATTTCAAATGGCACCCGACAGGGATGCCCCCTCTCTCCCCTCTTGTTCCTTTTGATCATGGAACCCTTAGCCCAGCATATTCGTTCCAACGTCCGCATTGAAGGGATATGTCTTGGTTCTACGACTCATAAGTTAGCTATGTTTGCTGATGACGTTTTATTTTCTGTCACGAACCCAAAACAATCTCTGGTTGCCATCCTCGAAGATCTAGCAGTGTTCTCAAGTCTCTCTAACTTCAAAATCAATTTTTCCAAATCTAAGGCTTTGGATTTCAATCTTTCCCCTGAGGCTCTGCAAGTACTTCGCTCACGCACACCATTTAGCTGGGCTACATCACACATCACATATTTGGGGGTTAATCTGTCTTCTTCTTTCCAATCTCTCTTTCGACTAAATTTCCCCCCGCTTTTGAAGTCGATTAATCGGGACTTTGACAAATGGAATCCTCTCTACATATCTTGGTATGGTCGTATCAACACGATCAAGATGAATGTCCTCCCCCGCCTTTTATACCTGTTTCAGACTCTTCCGATACCTATTCCTTCTTCCTTTTTCTCTCTTGTTCACAGCTCCATTCACCGTTTTCTTTGGCGTTCCAGGCCTCCGAGGGTAGCCCTTAAATTTCTTTCTCTGCCTAAATCCAAAGGGGGTTTAGGACTTCCAAACTTACTCAAATATTATCATGCATCGTGGAGTGGGCTCATTCCAGTTCTGGGAAATCCTGGGTCAACATCGAGAGACATGAGGCAACCTCTGTGGATCCTCTAGTTTAAATATTTTTTCCCTCTAAATCTAGGACCAAATCTTTCAACTCTCATCCTATTATTTCCAATATCTTCGGGGTCTGGTCCTCTTGCAATTTTGGTAACAATCTGTCAAACTCTCCATTCCTAGCTTCTCACATTTTTTATGCTCATGACTCCCCCTTCTCTCTCCCGTCGGCTGCTTTCCGTTACTGGTCGGTGATTGATCCACTGCGCATAGCTGATCTTGATTTCTAATGACCGCATTATGCTATTTGATGACTTAAAATCCAAATATTCTTTACCTGCTTCGGCAATGTGGACGTTTTTTCGCATAAAACACTTTCTTGAACAACCAAAGTTGCGATCTATTTGGTCTTCTCTGCCTACTAAATTTGAATCAATTCTATTATCTTCTAGGGAACCTTCCAATACCCTGGGGAAAATTTATGCTATATTAACTTCTACCTCCCAAGCTGTTAAACCTCATTATGTAGAGGCATGAGAACGTGAACTTGGTGTTTCACTCAATTCTGATGCATGGCAAGCTATTTGGAGAGAGGCTGCTTCAGCTTCCATTTCCGCATCTGTTCTTGAGTCTCACTATAAGTTCATTTCGAGATGGTATATGACCCCCTCCAGGTTGCACGCCATAGCTCCCACTGTTAGTGCATTGTGTTGGAGGTGCCATTTGGACATTGGTACCCCCTCCCACATTTGGTGGACCTGTTCCAAAGTACGTCCATACTGGACTCAATGCCTTGATACCATTATGTCCTGTTTACACATCCGACTCTCTGGGACCATCTGGCAGACGTTATTTCTTTTAGGTCTTCCTCGAACACAACTCCTTCAAAAATGTGTATTACACAGTATGTTACTAACGGCTAAGGCCCTTATCTCTTGCCATTGGAAAAGTGAAGCCCCCCCTTCTATTCAGGAGTGGTCCACTAAGGTTAGGTCTCAAATGTCTTTGAAGAGAATACACCTTGGGAGATTAGGCAGTGACCCAGATGTTGTGGACAATTTCTTCTCTACATGCTCCTTTTGAGTTGTATTGGGTGATTGTTGCACTCTGCTAAGATGCTCGGGTACACTTCTTCTCGTCCCTCATCCCCCACTCCCTGTTATTCCATCCTCCTTCCCTCCCCCACCTCTTCCCCCTCTTTTTTTTTTCTTTTTTTTTCTTTTCATTCTTCCTCTTCTCCTTACTCACGTTTTTATTTTCCGCACTCTATTCCTGACTGATCTGTACGTTTATTTAGCATATTTGTTTCTTTTTTCTTTTTGATTCCTAGGAATTTCCTGTGAATTAATTTTTCACCTATACTAAAATGTATTTACTGTTCTACAGTCTCTCTGATGCTATTTTACTGCCAATATTGCTTCTGTGACTGTACTTTATTTTTCTTTGTATTTTGTACTTATCTCTAATAAAGTATTTTTTTTAAAAAAAGGAGGTAGTCGAGATAGAGACCCACTCATCGACCATGAGAGAACCTTAGTAGACTGATTTGGGAATAAAAGTAGATTGATTAGAAACCAGAGTGATATAAGACCAATGTATCAGCTTCCAGATGAACTGGAGCTGTACCTCAAATGTTAGGCCCCCATAAAAAGTAAAGTAGATGTTGGTCAGCGGATGCAAGATCCGCAGGTATACATGGATAACTCACGGGCCGTGCACTCGGCGACCCAAACCAGCAATAAGTGTGGAATTAACTCACCATAAATCCCATAATAAAAGTGAGCAATTAAAGAAACATTCTTAAGAAAATTACTAGTATAATACTATTAATAAGAACGAAGGTGTAAAGTATTAAAATGACACTGTGAGAGAATATTCCCTCCAGCACCCTGTATGATAGATGGGTGATCCCATCATCCCCCCATAAAGTGCACAAAAATGTGGACCCCAGGGTGGAGACAGGGGCAGCCAGTCCATTCAGAACAAAAACAATGTGAACAATACTATAACAGCAATGACTGAGAAACACAGGATGAAGTTAAGCAAACTTATCTTCCATAGGTTAATGAAGGTGGCATCCATGAATGCCACTGTGTCAACTACTTGGACACAGTGGCACCATTGTGGTGCCACTGTGTCTAAGAAGTTGATCCATTTAGCCTCTTTTTGTAAAATTTCTTATCCCTGACTCCACCTCTCGGTAGAGGTGGTACCCAATCTATGATCATGTATCTCAATGTGGGAAAAGGGTGATTGTATTGGGCAAAATGTTGTGCCACTGGTTGTTCCTGTATTTTAGAAGGATTCTTCCTGTTGGGATTGTTTTTATGTTGTATGGCTGCTTTAATTGCTGAGCGATGGTTACCCATCCTTTCTCTGAAAGTGCTTGTCGTTTTACTAACGTACATGAGTCTGCATGGGCAGATGATGATATATATGACATATTGGCTAGTACAAGTCACATTATGCCAAATCAAATATTGTGTTCTTTGTGAGGATGTTTAAAGTATTTGCCGGCCAACATGTAATTGCACGTTGTGCATGATAAGCACTTATAACATTATTTAATTGGTGTGTTGTCTTTAGTGTTATAACAATTCTGTGGGTCTGTCTTTACTAACATATCCTTTAAATGTCTTCCTCTCTTGTAACAGAAATGTGGTCATCGTTTCATAGAGGCAGGTAGTGTAGTATCTGAGGCAATTATCCTCCAGTGTTTTTGTACACTTTGCTTTTTGTCATTGGAGCAGATGTTGTAAGTCATTTGTAAGTCAATCCTTGCATCCTCACTTTTATTTTTTTTGTTGAAGCATGAAGATCTTGGTGTGTGTAATACTTCTAACTTTTGTTGATTTAATAAATGACTATTGTAGCCTCTTGTAAGGAATGTCTCACACATTATGTCAAGTTCCTGCTCCAAAAGCGTGTCATTGCTCACTATTCTTCTTACCACAGAAGTTGTGACTTAGGAACACTTTGCTTCAGATGTTCTGGATGGTGACTGGTGTGGTGAATAGTGGGTTTCCTGTGATTAAATCGTGTACTGCACTCAGGTCTCCATTATTTGGAATGACCGTATATAATGACTTCACATCCATTGTACCCAAGATCCACTCATCTGCTATCTCACCTATCTGTTCAATTAGTTTTAAGAAATGGTTAGTATCTTTTAGGTAAAATGGTAATGCCTGTACACATGGTTGAAGATACAAATCTATGTATACTCCTAAAGGGTGAAATATGGAACAGATTGCAGAAATAACAGGTCTACCTGGTGGTTTTGATGGAGATTTGTGGATCTTGATGGAGTATATAGAATCGGTCTGATAGGGTTTCTTGTAGTGAGAAAGTCACTTGTCCTTTGATTCAACCACCTTGCTGCAACTCCCATTGCAATCTGGTCATCCAGGGCTTTTTTGTACTTGATTGTTGGATCAGAGGGTAAGTCTATGTATGTGTTGATGTCTGATAGTTGTGTCATGATTTCCTCTCGATAGAGTAATTGAGCACTGCAATTGCACCTCCTTTATCTACTGATCTAATGGCAATCCTATTGTCACTAGAGAGGGATTTAATTGCTGTGCATATGTCTTGTTTCTACAAGGAGTTTGGTGAAATGTGTCCTGCTCAGCCATTCTTTGGAAGGTTTTAAGAGAGGCATTATTGGTCTGTGGATCGAAGTTGATTTAGACTTGAATGGGATAGATTCCTCTAACTTCTTATCTTTTAAAAATAATTATTTGAGGCATAAAGTGTAATTGAATTTGTGAAAATCTACACACCGTTCAAATCGAGAAAAGGAATTAGTGGGCACAAAATAAAGGCCTTTTTGTAGGAACCTAGCTTCTCCCATTGTGAGTGTGAGTGATGACAAGTTATAAATTATGTTTTTGGTAGTGGGGGTTTTGCACTGGGATCAACTCTTGTTCCAGCCCCCCCCCCCAGATGTGTTCTTCAACTCTCGTGGTCACCTCTAAAAAAGTCAGTTCAGTGGGGTTGTCTGTTTCTGATTCTTGGAATGAGGACAATGTATCTTCCTTGTCTGTCAGTTCTGGGAATCTGGGTCTCCTAGATGGTTTGTATCTATTAAACCTCCTATTTGTATCACCCTCTCCTGTCAGCCATCTGAACTCTTTGTAATTATCCAAAACTTTATTAAACTTTTGTATTTTGCAAGTTTGTTTCTGTAAGTCTCAACTTATTTCTTTTTTTAACGTTTCACTGTGTTTGCTCTCAAAATCCAGAATCTGTTTTCTTACCTCACTAATTTAGCCATTGATCTCCTCCACCACCAGTACCAGCATTTGAAGTCTGCTGTAACTTGAGTGAGGTTGTCTTGAGAAAGGCTCATGCTGGAGCCGAAACGTCGATAAAATAAAATCCTATTTTTTCATCCAAGCAAGTCCTATGAGTGCTTTTTTGTCCAAATGGCCCCCTGGACCATGACTCTCTTTTTTTAATTCATTTGGACACAGCAACTAGGCATTAAATTATATTAGATTCCTATGTATTGGAGTGCCCATCCATGATCCATTTCTTATATATCTTCTTATAATATAAATTGCTAGGCTGCAAAGCTCCCTGCCGGAACGATGCAGTCATGCGCAGTAGAGAGTGGCAGAACATGCTGATTTTGTTTAAGAAACTCGGCAGTTATGTTGTTCCAAACACCTTGGTGAACTAACAACAGTTCCTCTGTGGATTTAGGCAGCCTCAGCTGTTTCTCTCTCTTCATGTAATGCCAGACAGTCTCAATGATTTTGAGATCGCGGCTCTGAGGGGACCATACCATCACTTCCATGTCTCCTTGTTCTTCTTTACCCTGAAGATAGTTCTTAATGACTTTGGCTGTATGTTTGGAGTCATTGTCATGCTGCAGAATAAATGTGGGGCCAATCAGATGCCTCCCTGATGGTATTGCATGATGGACAAGTATCTGCCTGTACATCTCAGCATTGAGATGACCATTAATTCTGACCAAATCCCCATCTCCTTTTGCAGAAATGTAGCCCCAAACTTGCACAGGAACCTCCACTATGCTTCAATGTTGCCTGCAGACACTCATTCTTGTGCCGCTCTCCAGCGCAAAAAAACTGCCTTCTGCTACAGCCAAATATTTCAAATTTTGACTCATCGGTCCAGAGGACCTGCTGCCAATTTTCTGCTCCCTGGTTCCTGTGTTTTCATGCATAGTTGAGTCAGTTCGCCTTGTTTCCACGTTGGAGGTATGGCTTTTTTGGCTACAAGTCTTCCATGAAGACCACTTCTGACCAGACTTCTCCAGGCAGGAGATGGAGTGTACCAGAATCCCACTATTTTCTGCCAATTCTGAGCTGATGGTACTGCTGAACATTTTCTGATCATGAAAAGAAGTAAGCATGATGTGTCTTTCATCTGCTGCACTAAGTTACCCTGGCTGGCCACTGCAACTACGGTCATCATAGTTGCCTGTTTCTTTGTGCTTCGTCAAAAGAGCTTGTATAGCACATCTGGAAACCCCTGCCTGCCTTGAGATTTCTGCCTGTGTGAGACCTTGCTGATGCAGTATAACTACCTTGTGTCTTGTTGCTGTGCTCGGTATTGCCATGTTGTATGACTTGACATCAAACTGTCTTCAGCAATCTCACCTTGTTAACTGAGTTTGGCTGTTCCTCACCCAGTTATATTCCTCCTACACAGCTGTTTCTGTTTCAGTTAATGACTGTGTTTCAACCCACATACTAGATTGATGATCGTTAGCACCTGTTTGGTATAATTGTTTAATCATACACCTGACTATATGCCTCCAAAATCTCTGACTTTATGTAAGTGTACCTAAAAGAATTGATGCTGTTTTTAAAGCAGCGTGTGCTCAAACCAAACATTAATTTGATTTATATTTTTCTTTTTTTTTAATTCACTATCATTTTTTTAATTGCTAAAAATAAACTTTTAATATGCCTATTTTGAAAGCATTCTTACTGCCTAAAACTTTTGCACACTACTGTGCATATAAGAGGATTTTTTAGTCTTAACTGTTAAATCCTTTTCTCTTAGTCCATTCAGGTTACTGGTAACTTTGGACAGGTGATCAGCCCCTTAAAGTAGGCAGGAACAATTCTGAGAAGTGAATGCAGGGGGTGGAGCCTACCTTCCCTCCTTGTCTGCTGCTAGCCAATCAGCTCCAGTAAGATCTGAGACACTAACTATAGACTAGGTAGGAAAAGAAGAATTCTGCGAGCATGAACCCCGACAGGACCCCCACGTTCTGCCACAGGAGAGCCAAGCATGGTCCCTTGACACGGTGGGAGACCAGTAACCTGAATGGACTAAGAGAAAAGGATTTAACAGGTAAAACTAAAATCCTCTTTCTCGGTCGTCCAATACAGGTTACTGGTAACTTTGGGATGTCTAACCATTGAGTTACCCAGAGGCGGGAAGTAAGGCAAGGACCAGGCACCAGGCCTCCAAAGTCACCAGAGCAAATATGAACCATCAGATCAGAAATAGCCCAACAAAAACAAATTAAGTGTCAACAGACACTGAACAGGGGTAACAACACCCCAGGAACCATCACAAAGCACACTGAACTAGAGCCAACAGGGCTCAAAAGAGAAGGAAGCACCAAAGAACCGAAAAAGATCCTAGACAGGCAAGACTGCCGCCAGGATCGTCCTCCCAAAGCTGGCGTCAGCCGATGCCAGCACATCAACAAGTAGTGCTTTGAAAAGGTGTGCATAGACGACCAAGTGGCAGCCTTGCACAACTGATCAGCGGAGGCCTGATTCTTGTAAACCCAAGAAGCACTTATAGAGCTAGTAGAATGAGCCGTGGCCCGAAAGGGAACAGGCTTCTTCCCTAGCTCGTAAGCCTTAAGAATAGTGGACTGATCCAAGACGCAATAGTCACTTTAGATGCAGGTCTCCCTGCCCTAGGGCCCTCAGGAATGATGAACAGCATGTCAGATTGTCTAATGGACTCAATGCGATGCACATAAAACTTGATACAATGCACCACATCTAACAAGTGAGATCCTTCTCCTTGTCAGAGGAAGGGTCAGGACAGAAAGAAGGAGCCACAATCTCCTGATTAATGAGGAACTCAGAAACCACCATCAGAAGAAACTCTGGTGAAGTGCGAAGCACCACCAAAAAGAGTGGTTTACAAGACAGAGCATGCAACTCCGTGACACGGCGAACAGACACAATCGCCAGGAGAAAGGCCTATATACCACGTCAGCAGATGTAGAGGAATAGTAGCCAAAGACTCAAAGGGAGGGCACTGAAGGACACCCAAAACCAAGTTAAGATTCCACTGAGGAGTGGGAGTCTGAAATACAGGGGCGAGTATGAGCAACGCCCTGGAAGAAACCCTAGACATCCGGAAGAATAGCAATGCGCCTCTGAACAAAAAACAGAGAGCCGTTGCCTGAACCGTAAGGGAACTCAACTGAGGCCCTTGTTCACACCTTCCTGTAGGAAGACCAGGACCGTATGAAAATCAAAATCCAAAGAGAGGTCCTTATCAGCACACCAACAGAGAAAGGAAGACCAGACTCGATGGTAAACCTTAGAGGAAGTAGGTTTGCGTGTACCAAGCATAGTCACCACCACACCAGACGAAAACCCATTCTACCACAGTGGTGAGGATTCAATGTCCAAGCCGTCAAAGCTAGACGATGGACATCCTCCTTCCACAGGTAACCCTGTAGAAGAATATTCAGACAGCAAGGGAGCCAGAAAGGCTCCGCCACCAATAGATCCAGAAGTTCCAAAAACCAAGCCTGGCAAGGCCAGAACGGAGCAATCAGAAAGACTGGACAGCGCTCCAGTCTCAGTTCCCTTATCACCCTGTGCAACATGGGAATGGGAGGAAAGATGGAAGCCAGAGGAAATAACCAAGGAATGGACATGGCATCTACTGCTAGAGCTAGAGGATCCCTCCAGCGAGAGCAGAACGTCAGAGTTTTCCCCCACCTCTGAACAATGAGGTAGAACACCTCAGGATGCAGTTTCCACTCTCCGCTGTCCACTGTGTGTTGACTGAGGAAGTCTGCCAGGACGTTGTC
Organism: Rhinophrynus dorsalis; assembly: GCA_037306005.1. Taxonomy (NCBI): domain Eukaryota; kingdom Metazoa; phylum Chordata; class Amphibia; order Anura; family Rhinophrynidae; genus Rhinophrynus; species Rhinophrynus dorsalis. The sequence continues at coordinate 366,190,978 of CM074722.1, read as the reverse complement.
TACGCCAGGAATGAGAACCGCGGATATGGGAAGAACATATTCCTCTGCCCAGGACAAAATATTGACCTCTAACCAAGCTGCAAGACTTTTTGTTCCGCCTTGCTTGTTGATGTAAGCCACTGTTGTGGCATTGTCGGACTTAACCCGGACCGGGCAGTCCTGCAGCTGGCACATCCAGTGGCGAAGGGCATGTGATATCGCCTGAAGCTCCAAGACTTTGATGAGAAGGCAATATTTCTCCAGAGACCACTGTCCTTGAACATTCAGGTGACCCAAGACTGCTCCCCGGTCTCGTTGTCACCATGGTTCAGAAGGACATCAGGAAAGGCTTGCCATTCAGCAGATTGGAGAGGTTGAGCTCCCACGACAGACTCAGTTCCACATAAAGAGGAAGGGACACTAACATATTCAGGAGGTCCGGCTGATTCCTGCACACCTAGGTCACAAACCTCTGGAGTTGCCTGGTGTGAGCCGTGGCAAACGGGACTGCTGCTATGGTGGAAATGAACTTCCACTGTTCTGGAACTGGATCATGAACCAGAACAGTGGAAACCCTGTGGGCGATCTGGTGAGCCACCTCATCCGTGAGAAACACCATGCTCTGCTGAGTGTCGAAGAGAAGGCCCAGGAAGACCAGTCGCTGGGAGGGGACAAGATCCGACTCGTCCATGTTGAGGATCCACCCATGATGGGTGAGTGCATGAATGCAGTCCTGAACCTGCCGTTGAAGGAGTTTCGAGATGGGCTTTCAGAATTAGATCGTCCATGTGTTCTGATGGAGGACGGACACTAAGACTGAAGACTTGAGGAGCTGTAGTCAGACCAAAGGGAAGAGCAGAAAACTGAAAATACACGTGGTTGCAGGCAAATCTGAGGTACTGCCGGCTCTCTGGATGAATGGCGATGTACAGATATGCATCCTGAAGATCCAGAGAAGCAAGGAATTCCCCAGGGGACATGGCAGCAATCACCGTCCTTAGGGACTCCTGGTGATAATGAGTCTTGACAACAAAGGAATTGAGATCCTTCAGGTCCAAAATTGGATGACAGCCCCACCCTTCTTGGAAACCACAAACAGGTTTGAGTGAAAACCCAAACCCCTGTCCTGAACAGGAAACGGCTCCAGAACCTCCTTGTCCAGAAGGGCCTGATGGCGCCATTGAACAGTCGGCATTCTCTACACACTTAGGAGTGTGAGAAGGGAAAAACCTGAAGGAAGGAAGAAAGGTGAAAGGGATCCTGTACCCCTCTGCCACTACCTGTATTACCTAAGGGTCCACCACGAAGTCCTTCCAGACACTGCGGTAGTAGCGCAGACATCCACCCACAGCAGAGTGGGGACCTGGGTTCGGCGAGTCATGCCGCTGAAAGTGTGAAAGTCTTGGGCTTGGTGGAGACCTTAGGTTTCCGTTGTGGTTTGGGCATGGAGGAGGAGTGCGGAGCTGGGGGAACCTCCTGGTTTGCCTGGTGTGTCTCAGTCCGGAAGCACGAAAAAGCTGATTACGTTTGATAAGCGTCTGTTTCCTGGAAACCATAGACAGGAGGGTACTCTTACCCCCTGTGGCCTCACTAATCAGATCCTTAAGATCTGGCCCAAACAGAGAAGTGCCCTGAAAGGGCAAGGAGAGCAATGCTTTCTTAGAAGCAGTGTCAGCAGACCATATCTTGAGCCAAAGAGCTTGTCTGGCAACCACAGACATGGTGGAAACCCTTGCCACCAACAGATGTCATCAACGAGGCAGCAGAGACCTAATGCTGGGCTTAAGAATGTTGGCAAGAAGTCTCAACATGGCAGAAGCAGGAGCTCCCTGACAAACTGCAAGTGTGAGCTGTTCAGTCCAAGCAGCAATGGCCCTATTTACCCAGGCCACAGCAAATGATGGATGTACGGAAGTACCAGCAGTGGCAAAAATGGACTTGAGGGAGGCCCCAAGTTCCTTGTCATACCAGTATTTAAGAGCAGAGGCATCAGCAACTGGCAAACCAGTGGACTTAGCCTAGAAAACAGGGGCATCCACCTTGGGGGGATGAACCCACTGAGCTAGCACCACATCAGAGAAGGGGGTAAGGCTTATCCAACTCCTTGGAGACAGAAGGCTTTCTGTCAGGAGACTACCAGTCAGACACTAACTGGTCAAGAGTGGGGTTAGGTGGAAAACAAGTATGGGGCCGTTTGGGCTCCAGAAGTACATCAGAGGGGTCCGAAGAAACCTCTTGAACCATGGGAATGTTTAGGGTGTTTAATACGGCTCTGATCAGGCCCTCAGCAGAGGGATCAGGGTCAGCCTCAAAGGGGGGTCTCCAAAGAACTGAGATGAGACCACTGCAGAACATTCCTCAGTGTCAGAATCCACCAACAGTTCCTCATCATAGGAATCTGATACGTCAGGTACTCCTTGCAGTTCCATTAGGGAACATCTGACAGAAGTAGGGGTCTGCCAGGAGCAGAAGACCCCCTGTAACTGGCATGGAAGAGTTGTGTATACTGGAGGTGTCTAGTAGCAGTCTAAACTCTTGCACCTCAAACTGGCTCTAATGCATGGCTGGAGGTCCCTGGGGGAAACTCAGGGACAACAGAACATGCTGGGCATAAATGACCTGAGAATTCTCTAGGCAACCCTGATTGACATGAGGATCAATGCACAAAGGGGGACACGGAGACCCCGGCGTCCTTAGTTTTAGTCCTAGCCCCAAGTTCCAAAGGAATAGACATTCCCACAGTGTCAAGAAGTTCAAAGTATAAGGAAATACCCAAATACAGTGTGTATGATTAAAATTTCACCCGCTAAAATACACTTATCTGGCAGGTGAAGGGTCAATCTGCTGAGGAGAGAAGGAGGGTCTAAGCCCTGCATAGGATACTCATTCTGGGAAGGCACAAAATAGCTGCCGCGACTGGATCAGGAATGAGCGCGCGATGCAAGCGCTCATGGGAAATGTAGTTTTCCCGGAAAAAGTACCCCAACAGTGTCCAAAGCCCCCTGAGCACCTCAACACACACTAAACATTGACCGGATAGTAGAGCAAGGGCAGACAATTAAAATGAGCCGTCTCTGAAGTTGCTATGTTGAGCAGTTGCAGAGAAATATCCCAAACTGCACAGTTCCATAGAAGTGAATGGAGCAATGGCGTCTATGCAGTAAAAGCGGAACACAATTTTTGCAAAGTTGTAACTGTGAAGTAAATTTGGAGCAAACATCACTAAAACATGTCACTAGACACAATAAACACTGAACCCAGTAGGGAAAGTGCTCAAAACCCCCCAAAAGATGCTAAACCAGCAACCAAAGGGTTAAGTTACCACAGAATCTTGCTCCAAAACACCCAACAGACATACAGATAAACCCAATGAGTACAGGATTGTGCAATAGGAGCTCCAAAGGAAAACCCCTGTGCGGAGGGGTACTGTGGGACATGTGGACTTCAGTACTCAAAGGGTTGCTTACCTTTCCTGCAGATCTTCTGTCTTCAGATTACCATATATCAAGAAAAAGCCTCAGTGGGCAACTCCTGGGGAAAGAACGTGCAACCAAGATTTCCCCCCCAGGGCTTAAGGTCCACAAAAGAACCTGGTAAACTGAGCTATCCACATTTGGGTGATGGGAATTGTCAGTGATGGTAATCCGCCTAATGGTGGTATCCCATATCTAACAGAAAATAATAAAAAGCTAAAACTATAGCAGAACTGTTCTTTTGCCTTGTGTCTTCACCAAGGAACATATCTTACTGGAGCTGATTGCCTAGCAGCAGCCAAGGAGGGAACTGTATTGAGGGTTTTTTTTTGCCTTCTTTTGGATCAACGATGGTAAACAGGAACAGGAAAAGGGTTGAACTAGATAGATGCAAGTCTTTTTTCAATCTAAATTACTATGTTACTAAATAAGGTAGGCTCCACCCCCTGCATTCACTTCTCAGAATTGTTCCTGCCTACTTTAAGGGGCTGATTGCCTACCCAAAGTTACCAGTAACCTGTATTGGATGACACAGAAATATATATATATATATATATATATATATATATATATATATATATGTATATATATATATATATATAGAGAGAGAGAGAGAGAGAGAAAGAGAGAGAGAAAGAGAGAGACATTCATCATCCTCAGCCATTGTCAATCCACTGGAGGATGAAGGCCTCCTCAGCAAGTTTCCCACAATTTCGGTCTTGTGCATTTTGTTGCCACGGTGTAACAACAAATATGTTAATTTTATCAGCCCATCTGGACTTCAGTCTTCTTCTTGGGCACTTAGTATCAAGTGGAATCCATTCCAAAATTTGTTTGGTTCATCTACCGTCAGGTTTCTTGCTATGTGACCTGCCCATTTCAGTTTTAGGTGCTTTACTCTTTCAATGATTTAATTCACAGACTTTTGTTTGCTGACTGCTTAGTTTTAAATGACACATTTTTTTTTCTCTTTTTGTAAAGTTCATAATTTGACATTCCATAATTCTCCTGTTTGTAGAGGTGTAATAAATCACCATAACATTCTTCAGCTTTATCATCACTGTGGCTACTTGTAGGTGCATATACTTGAATGATTTAAAGAACATAGTGACTGTTTAGTTTGATAGCACAGGAAGCAGTTCTTTCAGAAATACTTTCAACTCCCATGGGTCAATGCCTTATCGTCACGCTTAGAGGAAGTAGTACAAGAACTGAGTAACATCAATCGGGACATTATTGGCTTATATGAGACTGGTAAGAAAGATGAAGATTTAGTCAGATTAATAGATGGTCACTGTGTGTGTGTATATGTGCACATATAGTGTGTGTGTGTATATAATATATATACAGGGCTCAAAATTTCCACTCGCCACTAGCCAATGGCGAGTGAAAATTTAGCCCTGGCGAGTAGAAATTCAGCCCTGGTTGCTATGTTATGGCTTGCAGCGGCGAGTAACTTTTGAGGTCTGGCTAGTAGCAAAGGACTTCAACTTTTAAGCCCTGATATATATATATATATATATATATATATATATATATAAAATCAATAATGACTGCATCTTAGCTTATGTGTATGTATGTATGTATGTATATATATATATAAATTGCTATTATGTATAACAGAACAAATAATGCTAAAAGTTAGTGCCATTTTATGAACTACTGAGACCCCTGACAAATTTTTTAAATGATGCCCCAAATTTGAGACGTTTTAAGGCTCTTGGGTGATTCACAATGCAATGGTGATGTTTTTGTTATCTGAGTCATTTCTCTTCCCCGGCCATGTGACCAAAGAAATAAATTGGCTCATTGCTGAAAAAATTGTGAAAAGAAAACCTAAGCTGTACTCCCCTGCAACAAAATCTCATGCATTTAAATGTCCATGTTAATAGTATCTGATTCCTTACAGTGTTAACAGAATAAATATCAGTGACCCCATGTTAACCCCTTGAGGACCAGAAATGTGAAATGTGTTGCACTCCCCTCTGGTCCTAAAGGGGTTAAAAAAAGGTAGCCTACAGTAATAGTAATGGTATTAGATTAAGAATAAACAAAAATTATCATATTAAGTATATATAGCTTTACTGGGACCCTATATTTTAGAGCCATAATCTTTGGAGACAATTAATATGGGAATTGGTAAATAAAACAACCAATAATAGGTCTTATTTTATACCATCTAAAAAAACTAGTGGATTTAATGTCGCTTTGATGTTTCATCTTGAAGACATTGATTGATATAATGTCTAGAGATTGGACAGAAGATGGAGGAGGAATAAAATAAGAGTATGAATGCTTAAAAGGTTTTAAACACAATGGGAGAGATGTATGAAATTGGAGTTACAAAGAAAGTGTCTGTAAAATTGTCTCAAAGTGAAATAAGTATATGTATAAACTTTTAGCCACATTTTTTCAAAGTGCTAACTCCAGTCAGTCGACATTTTTGAAAAGTGAAATAGAAATAGCCTTGTCCAAATAAGAATTTTGTTACAACATATTTATAAAGAAATTGCACCAAAAATAAAGGCAGTTTTAATGCAAGTGTAGAATGTCAGCTATATATGCAAAAAAATATTCACAGGTGAGAATTTTCTCAGAAGTTTCTCTGCATATTCTTAGATAGACATATTTATAAACTTGATTTTACTCATTTATAAATATGACCCGTCATCGAGAATTTTAGTGACAAATCTTAAACATGCGCTTAGAAGACTTTTTATACAGTTCCCCCAATGGGACTTATAGAGAGGGGCAATGTAGAACAATTTTGTAGAAAACCAGCTGCATACCTACCAACTGTCCCTGATCTCTCCTGTTTTTTTAAATTCAATTTTAATAACATATTTTATGAACTTCTCATTAAAATATTAATAGATTATGATCTCTTTCACATGTTAACATTTCATATTTATATGATTCAATGTAGTATTGGTGTGTTTAGTGTCTATTCTACTGTAGAAGTGAAGGTTTAAGTCTGTTCTATGAGGTTTTTGGCTGGTAACACTGTAGTTATAGTTAATGAGGCTGAAAAAGACCATCAATTTCAGCCCATGCTATATCATTCATGTTAATCCATTTCCATTTAAGGGCCAGGTGGGTAGAAAATGTCCTTCCTGATGGCCATCTGATATTTCCCTGGATCAACATCCTATCTGCTTTGAACACAGCTGTCTCAAAACTGTTCAGAGCTAGAACGGTGTCTATTACATTTTAGAAAACAACTACAGTATCTCCAAGGACAGCATCCCGAAGCAAAGCATTACATAACTTTACTCCCCTTTGTTTTACTCGAAGGCACCTTTATTCTAGTCTTAATGGATTACTTTTTTTTTTTTTTTTTTTTACATTTTGGACATAGCTTTTTGAGGTGACTGCCCGGGGAAAGTGTTCTTGCACATATTTTTTGTAAAATAGGCAGGTATGCAAATGCACTATAGGTGAGAAGTACAAATTTACTAAATGCACATTGTTTTCATTGTTTGGTATTGGATATCTCTCTCCGACTCAAGAAACAAAAGTTCTGCCTAAATTAATGAGATTCTGTGTGTGTCTCCTATTGTACAAATGGTTTGCTCCAGAATTCTTTCATTTTGCATCTATATATAAGAGCCCCTGCTCCCTTTTTATGACCCCCCACCCAAAAAAAAGTTCCTTATATTGTAATAATTCAAATGTGTAAAACATTCTCTTGTGGAGTGGGCTGTGACACTGAAATGTTTCTTTCTGATCATATATACTTGTCGTATGATAGACTTATTCCAAGAAGCAATAGTGACTTTGGATGCATCCTGGTCTGCTCTGGGGCCTTCATCAATGGCAAAGAGGGAATCTGCCTTTCTAAAGGGCTGCATGTGATGCACATGACACTTAACGCATTAATCCAGGCAAAACTCCTGTTCCTGTTTGGTGAAAGGGTCAGGACGGACAATTTCCTGGTTAATGTGAAAGTCAGATATGACTTTTTGTAAGAAACTTCTAGGTGAAAACCCAGGAAAGAAGGTTTTACAAGACAAAGCTTGTAGTTCAGCAACTCTCCACACAGAAACAATGGCCGAAAGGTAGGCCATTTTAAGAATAACAAAAAAAAACAAGGGAATCTAGGAAAGAGGTTCAAAGAAGGTCTCTGAAGAAAATATGGGCTTCCTAGCTTGAATCATGGTAGACATGACAGTGCCTGAGAAGCCCTTTCTTTTCAGAGAGGTCCCAGGGTAAGAATCTCCTTTTTTAGGACAAGTTGAAGTGGAATCTTCCCATTCTCGTGGGATGCCATGAGGTCCACTGATGGAAGGCCCCAGTGATGGACTATCTGTTTGAATACTTCCTTTATTTTCCATGCCTGGGATGTGGACTTCTGAGATGACCACTTTGTCAGTAAAGGTCTTCCCATAAATTATGGTACATAGACATAGGATGAGTCAGCTGGGAATGCTGTCTTGACTAATTCCTGAGAATGTCCAGCTGAAGATTTCTTGTGTGGAATTGAGCATAAATTACTGTTTGCAGAGTGAAAACTTGACATCCCAGGGCTCTCATTTATTCCATTATTGTCACTGAAGGCCAGGAGAGAGCTTGGGAAACATCTCAGAACAGGGACAGGGTCTTGTCTTCTGGCAGAAACACTTCATGCACAAGAAGTACAGAGTCTGAGAAAGCACTGGAGAAGACTTCTTGAGATAGAGGAACAACCATGGTGCTCCAGAAAGTGAGCCCATTCCTTAAAACATTGGGGAACGAATAGCCTCCAAAGGAACCTTTATCAAGAGGACATCTAGGTAAAGGGTTAAGGAAATCCCTTGGCAGTGGACATAGGCCGCCAGAGTAGCCATATATCTTCGTGAAGATCCTTGGAGCTGATGCTAGGCCAAAGGGAAGGGCAGTGAATCAAGTGGCTTCCATGTAATGATTTAAACATTTCGAGTTCAGAATAGGGGGGCAGACTCCTTTTTGGAAACAATAATAAGATTGAAGTATATACCTGAAAAGCATTCCTGGACAGGAACCTGAACCAAAACCAGTTTGTGTACCAGGAAAGAGACTGCATCTATGAATAGAAGCACCCGAACTGGATCCCGAGAAAAGCTGGAAAACAAGAAATAGTGAGGTGGAAGGGACTTGAAGTCTATGTGGTATCCTTCTGAAATGACCCACAAAACCCACAGGTCCATCACAGAAGACTCTCGGATATCTTGAAAAAGATGGAAATGATACCCTATGGTTAGGGACACACCAGAAACCAATGAGTCAAGCTGGGGAGGGCTTTTCAGCCTTAGGCTTCTGAACAGATTTCTTTTCTTCCAAGCCTGCTTGGGCTTTGGGATGTGGTGGGCCTAGGAGGCCTCCAAAATGGTGAGGGAAAAGAAGTCCACACATCTTCCTAGGATAAAACAAACATTTCAAATACATGGAGAGTGCTCTTGCATCCAGTGGCATCATTGATGAGTTTACCCAGGTCAGATCCAAATAGATGCTTGTCGACAAAAGGAAGAATATTTGTGAAGATTGATCAGCTGACCAAATCTTGAACCACAAAGTGCAATGTGTGGCAACAGATAAAGCTGAGGACTTACCAGAAAAAAACGGCTGCATCAAAAGCCACTTCAGTTAAATATGTGTTGGGCTCCAAACAAGAAGCTCCTCCATAGGAACATTCCCAGAAATAGGCACTGTGCTTCAGTGAGCTAGTCTCACCATAGGCCTCTTTTACCAAGTCTGAAGTTTCCTGTGCCCGTCTAGGATTCCTAGTTGCCTACCTCCCTGCTGCTCAGTTGCATGCACTGTTGTCCGTGCACAAATAATGGAAACCTTGGAAGACTATCTACCTTCCTCTGGGAAACACAAAGAGAGAGATAAAACAAGATTAGTGTAAAGGGATAGTAATACTTAAAATGTAAAAAAAATATATGTTGTAGTGTTTATCCCCCTGAGTAAAACAAGGGTACTCCCACTGCTGAGAGATATTTTATTAAAAAATGATAACAGCTCAAACTTTAATTTTTTAGGAGCAATATCACAGTGGCCTGAAATTGTACAGTGGCACTGTTGCTATACCATCCTATGAACTGCTCTGGTCTGTAGACCATAAATCTCCATAGGATGGTGTAGCAACAGTGCCACTGCAAATTTTCAGGCCACTGTGATATTGCACCTAAAAAATTAAAGTTTGAACTGTTATAGTTTTTTAATAAACTATCTCTCAGCAGTGGGAGTACCCTTGTTTTATTCGGGGACATGAACCCTACAACATATATTTTTTTACATCTTAAGTATTACTATCCCTTTAAGAATGGTCTAACCTATTACTGCTGAGTGTCAGCATCCTAACTGCATTTGTCCTGTGCTTCTTGCTCATAAAGAAACTAATGAATGCTTTAAAATATGCACCATATGCACTTATCACAATAAAAAAATGATATCTGATACCCAATAAATTGAAACCTGGAGATTTTATGGAAGCTGTAATGCAAATACAAATATAATGATAACAGCCTATAGATACGTTGGAAATATTGCTAAATATCCACTCAGGTCTCCTGGATCAGCTTACCTGACAAGCTCTAACATTTGGACAAATGACTGATATTGAACAGAACATTGATCACAACCTGTAGGTAAGCCCTTATGCACCTAGAATTTGGAAATGGCACCACCTAAACTGGAAAGGGCAGACGCAATGTCAAGTTTCTCCAAAAGAGCAGTTGTATCAGATTCCCTGAGAAGGTCAAATGCTTGGTTAAATGAGTGAATTGGGTCAGTACATTGATTTTTATCCAGGGTACCATTTACCAAGTGCACCTCAGGGTATGGCAGATGCTTAGTGAGGCAATCTATCCAATGTCTATTCTTTAATACCAGACCTCTGGCATATGAGTATCATTTGCCTCCATCTAGCTCTTGCTGAAGCTTTACTTGCACTAAAAAGGAATAAACCTGGGCAGACCTTCAATTATGCAACTTGTGGGTCTGCTCCACTCCACCGTTTCTAGGTCTATAAAACAAAAATGGAAAAACCTTGTAACAAAAACTGATATTTAACTGCATCTGGATTGTTTTGTGAGATCTCATTTAACCAAACTTCTGCAGATTTCTAACTATAGTGGAGAAGCAAAAAGGTTGTTAATAATACCACTGCCATGCTATTTCTATAAAATAATACTACTTTATCACCAACCTTTCATGCCATAGTTCTAATGTGACTAGGGTGGGAAGGAACTCCAGGAAAGCTAAATTCCTGGTGAGCTCCATACCATGCCAGGGGCCCAGCCAACTGCTAGTGCACCAAACACTCTTGACCTAGATGACAAAATCAAGCCCCCATTGTATAACTGCATGCATGCATGGTTCCTCCTTAACCTCTCATACCATTAATCCTCCTTTAGTGCTTAGTGACTCTCACTCTGTGTATAGCCTGTGGGATTTAGTCAATTTCTGGAGGGTACAAAAGGACATGTTTAAGAAATAAATCTTATTTTATCAAAACGCTGATAGGTAGAATAACGTCCCTATAGAAGTGATAGGCCCTAGAAACAGAAAATGTATTAAAAATTATTTTGATAGCTATATATCCATCCCAAAGTTTAAGTGAGGTTTTAATAATGTATTTGGTATCTGTCTTTTTATTATTATTTATTATTAGACCATAATACTACCTGGAATCTGATAAGTTTACATAGAATCAATGTTAAAATGCGGTAGGATTTGAATTACCAGGAATATTTTCCTGAACATAAATATTAGAAAATGGTTATAAAGAGATATTCTGTATGTTGGTGAATGCAAGAAGTATGGTAGGTAAAATGAGTGAACTAGAATTGCTGGCACATAATGAGCATTTGGACATAACTGGTATAACTGAAACATGATTCGGCTGTAAATACAGAGGGCTATGCCCTGTAATAGGAGAATCAGGATTAATAGACAGGAGGGGGGGTGCTTATATCTGAAACCAGATTTAAATCCACTTTTAAGGGTTGATATTTGTGAAGGAACTAGCCATAAGTTGGAGTCCTTATGGGTAGAAATTGTGGCATACAAGGTACAAAACAAAGTGTTGGTGGGTTTATGCTAAAAACCACCAAATATTGATGAGAATGTTGAGCCCCAGCTTTTATTGCAAAATGAGGAAAGCTTATCACAGTATCAGTAGGCAGCCTAGTGCTCCTGCGCTTTCTACCTCTGTATGGCAGCTGGCCGGCATGGCCTCTGGCCACTTCCTCATTGCTGACATCAGTTAACAGGCACTAGCACGGACGCCTGTTTATGGGCCTATTCTGGGTGGCCTAATTGGGTCCCGCCTCCTTCTGCTCCTTTATAATCCTTGGGGCTAGGAGTCATTGCCCTTACTGGCCGGCATGGCCTCTGGCCACTTACTCATTGCTGACATCAGTTAACAGGCACTAGCACGGACGCCTGTTTATGGGCCTATTCTGGGTGGCCTAATTGGGTCCCGCCTCCTTCTGCTCCTTTATAATCCTTGGGGCTAGGAGTCATTGCCCTTACGTGTGTAAGCGCCGCTTACCTTCCGGCGCTCGTGCAGCCTGCCGGGATGTGCGGCTCACGGGGAGAGAGGACGGTGCGCTCTGGTGTCCATCCAGACGACCGTCCTCCACCTTGCGCCCTCTGGCGGCTCCTGCACATCAGAACCAGGCACTCATCTCAGGGAATCCCTGATGACGTCGCGACCTGGTTCTTAACGGGACAGCACACATCATGCTCCACCTCTAGGGGTGGAGCAATATGTTTAAAAACTGCCTGGACACCACTTCAGTTGCCCGTTCGTGGTGTTCCAGTGCAGTTGCTTCTTGGGTCCTGTGTGTTGTTTGGTTTGGCTGACTATCCGATCTGGTGTTGACCTGTGGCTCCGTCCGACTAACCGCTCTGTGTATGACCCTTTGGCCTGTCTGACATCCAATCTGGTGCAAACCTGTGGCTCTAGTTGGTGAACCCTACTGTGTATGACCCCTGGCTTGGCTGACTATCCATTCTGGTGTTGACTGGTGTCTCTGTCCGACTGCCCACTCTGTGTATGACCCCTTGGCCTGTCTGACGTCCAATCTGGTGCGAACCTGTGGCTCTAGTTGACCAAGCCTTCCATATTGCTCCTTGTGTCTGACCACCTGGACACAGCCTGGGATTGTCAACTGCGCAACCAGCATACAAACGCTCCAGGGGACAACCTAGGATTGTCTTTGGTGTCTTGACGTTCTTCCTGTAGGAGTTGTACCTCTGCGGCCTCCAGATTCGGACCTGTGGCGCAGCTGGTCTTTTCGGTACATTGTCTATCCAGGTGCGAACCTGCTTATCCTCCATTGCATTGGATCGCTGGATCCGTTGTCTGTACAGGTGCGTACCTGTAGTGAGGCCTCAGGTGAGGACCTGAGTCACCCTTCCTCTGCTGCTGTTTCCATCAGTACCATAGTACCTGTTGATCCATCCTGTAGTCCTCTCTTGACCTGTATGTCGTGCTGAATTCCTTGTCCTGTCTTATTGCTAATAAAGATTGTGTTACCTAAGTACTGGTCCATTCTCATTATTGAATCCGTGACAACGTGGTGTTTCTGCTCAGTACTCTTTGCACTCCGTTGTGACCTGTGTTTGTCTGAGAACTCGCTCTGTGTATGACCCTGGCTTGTCTGACTACCCACATCGGTTCTGACCTGTAGTTATGGCTGACTATCTCACTGTGTGTATGATCCGGCTTATCTGACTACCCACATCTGTTCTGACCTGTGGCTCTGGCTGACTAACTTTCTCCATGTTGACCCCGGCTTGTCTGACCAGTGGCCCTGGCTTATACTCGCTCAGTGTCGTCCCTGGTTTGCCTGACCAGTGCATCTGGCTATTACTCGCTCCGTGTAGTCCCTGGTTTGTCTCCTGTGGGTCTGGCTACTACTCGCTCTGTGTATTCCCAGTTTGTCTGATCTGTGGCTCTGGCTGCCTAATCGCTCCCTGTACTACTATCTTGCCTGACCTGTAGTCTTGGTGCCTCATGGCTCTGATCTGCTCTCGCTCCCTGTTGCCTCTGATCGCAGACCGAAGTGGTGACTTACGCATTTTATACCATTCATACTGTTGTCCAACTCAAGCTGCTCCCTTAGTCTTGGTTTCTCGCAGTAGTGCAGTGCATAGCACAGTGTGCAGCTCCTGAGGGACCTTGGATACTATCAGCCTGTGGGCCAATACCATTATTGTTGTATATATTTAATAAAGGTGATTATATATTATCTTTGTGTCTGTCCTTCTTTGCCTGAATACTGTGACAAAGCTGCGCATCTTGGGCATATACTATAATTATGGGAGATTTTAACTCTCTTGATATCATCTGGAAACATGAGCCCTGTCAGAATGCTAAGGAAAGCAGGTATGTGAGCATGCTTAGGGATAGCTAGATGTCACAATGATTGAAGTGCCGTCAAGAAATAACAATGTATTGGACTCGGTGATAACAAATAACATAGACGGTGTCCAATATTAAGGTACGTGAACATATGAGAAACAGTGATCACAAACTGGGTACATTTGAGATCAGTTTGGCAAAGCAAAACTCCACAGGTTTAACCAAAACTCCAGTCCTTAAGGGGTTAAACTATTTAAGTCTGAAGGAGCAGAACACTATTTCATGAAATACAGGGAGTGTAACAAAGACGGCAAAAAGGCAATTAGGTTAGAAAAATAGATAATTTACAAGGGAGAAAGACTAATCCCAAAACGTTTTTCAAATACATAAATACCAAAAACCATAAGAGGGAATGCACTGGACCTTTCAAAAATTAGATGGTTGAGTTAATTAGAATGGATAAGGAAAAGGCTGATGTTCTAAACTCTTTCTTTGCATCTATATATACCAGGGAAAGAAATGGTAAAAAAGTAACAAATAAAAACCATACACTATCAGATATTGGGCAAGAAGAGGTCATAGGAAGACTGAAATTAAGACTGGCAAAGCACCACGTCCTGATGGAGTACATCCAAGGTTTCTTCAGAAATTCAGTGAAGAGTTAGCAAGACCCCTCTTCTTACTCTTTAAAGGGATAGTAAGGTCACCCAAAAAATATAAGCAAATTGGTAGAAGCAATAAAAAAATACTTAATGCCCTTATTTCTATCTCTCAAACCTTTATGGTATGATATAAGAAAATAAAGATCTCCTCTCCCTCCCCCTTCTCATATGTCAGCTGTATAGCTGAGGCATGAGATCCTGGTTCCGGGATCACACGGTGGCTCTACAGGAGAGCTGACATCGAGAGATCTAAAAATAAATACTTCATCGGAATGGTCTACAACATATGCCTGGTTTGCAAGCACACATTGCAGACCATTCAGATGAAGTATTTATTTTTAGATCTCTCAATATCAGCGCTCCTGAAGAGCCGCGTCTGGTCATGCAACCAGATTCTGCTTCTGACAGTTTACAGCTCATCAGACAGAAAGGGGAGGGAACGGAGACCTTTATTTTCTTATATCTCTCAAACCATAAAGGTTTGAGAGATAGAAATAAGGGCATTAAGTATTTTTTATTGCTTCTACCAATTCGCTTATATTTATTTTGGGACCTTACTATTCCTTTAAAGATTCTCTCACCACAGGGTCAGTGCCACAAGACTGTCGAAAAGCCAGTGTAGTGCCTTTCTTTAACAAGGGAACTAAAACAGAAACTTGGAATTCTAGACTTTTGAGTTTGACCTCTGTAGTGGGAAAAATGCTACAAGGCATGATAAGTGATTATATTCAGGGTTACACAGCAGAAATAAGGAAATTAGGGCTAGAGGATAACCTTTGCAATTGGTTGAAGGACAGGGAACAGTGTGTTGGAAAATTCTCCAAAACAGTTAAAGATGTGAGTGGAGTACCACGGGGTTCAGTACTTGGGCCTCTGCTATGTAACATGTTAATAAATTACCTGGAAATAGATATAGAAAGCAAAATATCAATATTTGTGGAATACAATAAATTATGCAGGGGTAATAAATTCAGAACAAGATATTTGTTCTCTACAGAGGAATTTACATAATATGGCAGATTGGGTAAATACATGGAATATGAAGTTTATTGTAGGAAAATGTAAAGTCATGCATTTAGGAAGAAAAAATCCCATTGCTACTTATGAACTTTGTGGAATAATTTTAGGGAACTCGTTGATAAAGAAAGACCTGGGAATCCTTATAAACTACAAACTTGGAAGCAGTGACCAGTGTCAAATAGCAGTAGCAAAAGCAAAGTCCTGTCTTACATAAAAAGGAGTATTGAAGCAACAGTGGATAACATAATTTTGCCACTGTACAAATAATTGGTAATAGCTCACTTTTAATATGCAGTGCAGTTTTTGGCACCAGTTCTAAAAAAGGATATTCTAGAACTGGAGAGAGTACAGCGAAGAGCAACCAGGCACACTTTATAGACCGTTCCAGTGAAGTAACTCTTTTTATGTCTCTCGATCTCGGCTCTGCTGAAGAGCCTCCGACGGTCCCGGGACCAGATTCCCCTGCAGTCAGCTAGAGAACTGACGTCAGAAAAAGGGGAGGGAGGGGGAAACTTTAGTGGCTAATATCTCTCTTACCATAAAGATTAAGTTTTATGAAAATGAGATAATACTATCCCTTTAAGAAAATGGAAGACTCGACGAACGATGAACGTCTAGAAAAACTTTTTTTTTCAGTCTAGAGAAAAGACAACTAAGAGTAGATCTTATCACAATGTACAAGTATATGAGCTATTCATTCCAATGCCTGAACAAATAACTAGGGAGCACCCCATTAGATTAGAGGAAAGAAGGATTCAACTTCACCAGAGGAAGGGTTTTTTACAGGAAGGTCTGCTCAAATGTGAAATTCCTTTCCCAAGGATGTGGTAATGGCAGATACAATGGATACATTTAACAGAAGATTAGATACATTTCTTTCACATTATTATTCACCCCGACAATCATAAAAGGAAGGAAACAATTTGTCTCAATTACATGTATTATTACCAAGAACAGTGTAACATCCACACTTACTTGTAAGCTGCACTGGTCCTTCTTCCGCAGTGCTCCCAAGAAATCCTCTCAGATGGTTGTCCGGACTCGGTGCAGGAGAAAAGGGGAAGCGATGTAATGAATCCCTGTGTGGTTACCGGCCTTCCTGTTCTCTCAATTCCCTCAGGCAATCAGCCACAATGTTTAGAGAAATTAGTTTAGAACTCCAATTTTATATCAAAAGAAGACAGTTTATTCAAAAGCATAACAAAAATTAAAATAAATAACAACCTTATTGTACACCTGGCAATGACTAAAGACAGCTTGTCAACACTAATCGCTAAGGCGTCCCACTTCTTCAAGTGATTCAAATTAGCCCCAAATCCAATTCGGCCAATATGAATGAGGGGGTCAAGTGAAACACAATAAAATCTTTACTAAAACCAAGGTACAATATCACCCAACGTGCTTCGTGCAAAGCACTTCCTCAGTCTGCCCATGATTAAGAAGAGGCCCAAGAAGAGGCTGGTTTGAAGATGAAGGGTGGGCAAATCACGCCTACACATTTTTACACAGAATGAAACAGCTGAAACAGCTATATGGGGCTTTGCACCCCTGGAATGGTAGAGAGGTTTGTAATGCAATTGCTTTGCAATGCATTGACCTCTCTAGAATTCAAGGAGTTAAAGGCCCTTTTTCACCCTTTGACATTTCAAAGCAATGCGTTGGAGACCCCTCTGCCTCACAAATGGTTAAATGTGTTGGAATGTTTGTGTGTCATGTGTGTGTGCAAGCTGTAATTCTTATTGACTATTGTGGGTGCGAGATGAGTATCCAGATGCGTGCTGGACTGTGACACTCCCCCTGGGGAGGCATTGTAGAATTTCACCACTTTCTCCTGCTGCTTCTTCTTGGTGCCGGTTAGTACTTATTGGTAGGGACGGCGCTAGCATGAAGAAAGAGGTCATGGAGGCTGGGGCTCCAGATGATATATACCCAGAAGTGTTGCGCAGAAACACTAAAGTGCAACTGGGAGGGCTGAAGAGGGTAAGACCCAAAGAGGTGAAAGGAAAGGAGAGGGATGAGAAGCATCAAAAGTGAATGTGGGGAGGGAGGTTGATGAGAAGTGGCAAAACTGAGGGAGGTTGATGAGAAGGGGAGAGATTTTGAAAGGAGTGGCCAGGTGGGCCGGGGGTGGTAGCCCTCCTGGCCACTCATGTCAAAATCAAGCCCCATGGTTGGACCAATGGAACAGGTAATATAGAGGAGATCTGCATAACTCCTCTTTACTGTAGCCCCTGGGTGTGTGTGCCAGGCACTGAGAATTTTGATCATATGATGTGATCTTTTACATATATATTGAGAGAGCAAGAGATGAGACCCATATGATCACCTGGCAAGCTAAATGATAACACCTTTTCATGTATAGGTATGGTAATTATCAAGGTGCCTGTGATTCCTCTGGCGACATTGCTATGTCTGGTTTACTTCCTGCCTATCTTTTATTGGCTGATGGGTCCTATCTCCGCCCAGTTCTAGCCCTTAAATACTCAGCCCTGTCATTACATGGGCGTCCTTTTGTGGTGTTCCAGTCGCTAGAGCTTGTTCCTGACTTCCTGTGTGAATACTATGTATGACCCGGACTGACTGACTACTCTGCTTGTTTCTGTTCCTGCTTCGTGTACCGACCCGGATTGGTTGACGTTCCTGCTCCGTGTACCGACCTGGCCTGGCTGACGTTCCTGCTCTGTGTACCGACCCGGCTTGGCTGACGTTCCTGCTCTGTATACCGACCCGGTATTGCTGACAGTCCCAGTCTGTGTTCCATCTGGAGGGCTCACCTCTTGTGCCTGTTTACTGTCTATCTAGACAGTCCTCTTGTTGCCTCAGTATTCGCACTGCTATGGCAGAGCTGCTTTACTGTGACCCTGTCTCCATTTCTGTGCGCTATTGTGATCCTTACACTTCTGTGTTTGAGATCTATTTGGTTAGCAACCCGGTACGCTTGACCTGTCTACCACTTACTTCCGAGGTTGGTTTTGTCTCTGGACGCCTCAGTTAGGCTCCACGGCCTTGCAGCCGATTCCAGGTCTGAGCGTCCGTTTAACCCTTGCGGGTTCGTGCTGTTGCACTTTAGGGTCACAGTCATTAGCGGCCACTGGTTGACGGTACACCAGGTTATTCTGCTGCTCAGTCACTCTCTGACTGCTCTGCCAGTCTGGGAATACCTTTCCTGATACTGCTTGGGCAGATCCTCTGTCATTGTTATCAGAACCCTACAGTCCTGCATCAAATTTGGGTTGTCTAGGGTTTCTGTCAGTCTGTCAGTTGTCCAGGGCCTTCAGTTGTCTCCATGTTGCCCAGTCTGTCCTGACTACCCTAAGTACAGGCGGTAGTAGTGGCCTCCTACTCCGCTACCTCAGTAGTGGCTCGTTCTCTCCTGGTGTCACTCTCTGCATAGAAAGTCTCCATTGGACCTCATTACTACTAGGGCCTGCTGGTATCCCTTGGCCTAGTAGTCTCCTATGCTCCACTGTCTCGTCAAGGATTCACATTAACTGTTAACCTGACCTGCGTCAGTATTGTATCATTTGGTATCTACTGGGCCCGTGTGGGTTACTATATGCTATTGTAACCGGACCTGTGTCAGTATTGTATCATTTTGTATCTACTGGACCCATGTGGGTTATCATATTTATTGTATTATCAATAAACTGTGTTTTACCATAGCCTCACGTGTCTGTGTGTCAGAAAAACCGTTACAGTAATAGAATAAAATTAGATTTTAGGTTTTACAAGAGAAGATAAAACTCAGTTATAGTATCTGCCAACTAAATAGTATATTTATAGTGTTATTTTCTACAACCAATAATAGTAGATTGACTAGAAAGCTGTTCCTATATTATCAATGCTGTAGAATTACATCAGCCACTTCT
Organism: Rhinophrynus dorsalis; assembly: GCA_037306005.1. Taxonomy (NCBI): domain Eukaryota; kingdom Metazoa; phylum Chordata; class Amphibia; order Anura; family Rhinophrynidae; genus Rhinophrynus; species Rhinophrynus dorsalis. Next base: position 366,171,642 of record CM074722.1, on the reverse strand, counting down.
TGGATCAAACCATAATATGCTATAATATGTTTTCCCACTGACATTACTGTGAAGATTCCCAGTTTCCAAGCTTGGTCCCTCTATCCCAGCTCTGTTTTAGAGCTGCCCAGTCTAGTCTCACAGGCGCATCAAGGGTCTGTTTTCAGACTTCTGTTGGTCTGTCATGGCTCAAAATGGAGCCCTTTCTTCGTCAGCAGTGTTGCTTCTGTGGGATCAAATTTGCCAGTAAGGCACCACCAACAGCTTCCTTATAACAGTTCGTCTGCAGTAATTTATTTCCAGTTCTTCTTCCAGATCATTTTGGCTAATATTGAGAGAAAAAACCTTGTGACCTTGTGTGAAAACTGAATCCACAAACCCCTGGGAAGTAGAATAAATGGAAATGTGCCTTTTGCAGAGTATGAAATGGAGAGAGAGGTTGTACCGATGTGCTTCTGTGGGAGTCAGAATTTGTGAGGGAGAAAAGCCAAGGCCAGAGATAAATATTTCCTGCTCTTGAGCTTAGAGATTTTGCTATCAGTTGCAAGTTCTTTATGGTATTAAAATCTTTGATAATGGTTTGATAGCCATTTTGTCCATAATTGTTTGTACAACATAAATATTCTTTTATCTATTCCAAAATCAATATTACATTGTCTAGGTGGTCAATTATTTAGCAACTCAATGACCATTTAATTAAATTTGTTGGCAATCAAGACAGATCCAGTTGTCAAGTGGGAACAGATGTGTTCTTAAAATTTGATGCTGCCTTGAACGAGTTGTTCCAGCAGGCCTGACATCTGGCACATTACCCATTGGTGTCCTGGTAATGATGGACTGACATATTGAAGGATAATCGCTTCAGGGGCCTGTTAATTGGAGACTAATTGATAGCTCCTCAGAGGACAGAGGAAAAATAAACCAAACCACTAGCAATGTAATTGTGCTCTCTTTGTACACTGGCAACATTTTAACTAGAAAGAGGAATAAGGGAGACTACAAAGCATAGGACCATAGGTACAAAGTAAAAGAAGAGAGCAACTCTGGGGCAAATCAATTGCAAAAATGCTAGAGAGGTGTCCAACGTATCGCAAAGCAATGTGCTGGAGACCTCCTCTCTAATACTCAAGGGATTAAGCACCCCATTTAACTGGGGACTTGGTTTGCCCCAGAATTGTGCCACTTTTACTTATGCATATGGCACACATAGATTAGACTTAATAGAAGCACTAAACATCTCCTAATAAATGCCCAGTTATCTTGGCCACTCTGAATCTGTTCTGTAAGAAAGGATAACCCCATGAATGCTGGAAACCTCTAAGTACTCAGTGGGTTAATTACCGTACTACTGAATATCATGTCCATGGGAGCAGATATAGTTCTTTCTGCAAGGTTCCAAAATCCTCCTTGAAGTCTTCTTAAAAAGGCTTAAGAGGAAGTAGTTTGGACTCCTTGAATCTTACAACAAATTAATGTCTGCCTCCATGGACATGGCGTCCAGTACTCATTATTGATTAATTCTGGAGATCCATTGGAGGTTAATTTCACATAGAATTTATTCTCCATTATTAATTATTTTGAGCTGCTCATGTTCCTTTAAAGCCAAACAGTTATGTTTGCATGTACTTTTATTTTCTGTAACCCATATCTCACTTTGGACTTGCAGTAAATACCCCAAGTGCAATTTACAATGTTTTATGGTCTCCAAAACTTCAGAGATAAAATAAAGCTGTATCAGAACAAGCTTCATCTAACAGTATAACACAACTCTTTGGCTTTTTGCATACCATACGACTAACTGAAACTTTGAGAAGGGAAATAACATGTAATTACATAATCGGTGTAAAAATCACAAAAACAATTTTCTCATAATCGATCTATGACTTACAGTCAATACTGACAATGGCAACCCAGAAAGCATTTATATAAAAAGAATGGAGCTAATCCTTTGCTTCACAAACAAGAAAAAGCAGAAATTATATTTGACACGTTGAACCAATTCATCAGTGCACTCAAATCAATAGTCATTCCAGGTGCATGCATATAATTCTGTAATCTGCTTCTACAGGCAGAATGATCACTGGTATGCAGCTCCGGTATCCTCAACAAATGGCATACTGGTACGGGATCACTCTGAAAAATATTAAGTCCCAGGCTCAAATCCCAGAGTCCTTAAGGAAGCATCTCTTATTCCTTCCTTTGTAGCGTATCACTTTCTTCCTGGTGAACGTCTAATAAAATTCTGTTAAATTTTCAAACAGAAAAAAGCAGAAGGGCAATCAATGGTATAATACAGTAACACTCAATCATAGTGTAGAATAAAGTACTGGTACTCACAAGGAGGGTTAACTCATTGGTTAACCAATGCTGGTTAACGTGACATTCAGTGTAAGCAAAGAGTACAACCCATCTCTGTTACTCCGGATGATGTACTATATTCTCAAGGGTATCAGTCTAATATCAATTGCAAAGAATTGGTGAAAAATGAAAATGAAAAAAGGTGTCCCTTGTTAAAAAACGATCTGCTACTATATATGTTATAATTTATAGCTATATATTTATATGATATCATTTTTGTATTTTAATAAACAGTTATTTGTTTCTTTAACAAGGGACACCTTTTTATTCATTCTTTCTCTAGTAATGAGTCCCCTAAAATGATTCCACTAAGTTCATATGTAGCACTGGGATTTTTTTCTACCCAAATGCAAAACTTTACACTTTCCCACATTAAACGTATTCAATCTGTTTCCCTCTGTAGAACAAGTATCCTGTTGTGAATGTATGAAAGTTAACCTTCTTCCTCACTTTCTCAATGGCCATGATGTGGTAAGCCCCTTGCCACACCCGTCTGGGGATGATACAGGACCATACTAATTTGACTCCAGGCCATCTCTGCAGTAGCTGCAATACCTGTTCCTGTAAACTATAAATAATGTCCACAGATTTTATTTGATGTTAGGTAATTGGCTCCAGCATGTATTATGATGAAGTCCTGCTAATCCCACCCTTTATCAGCCATGTCCCTCATGCGCCGAATGTCCTTAAGAGTCATGCCCTGCTTCCCCAACCACTTCACGCCCATGTGTTCCCGTGACACCCCAGCTGCTGGCCATACAATCTCTCTGCTGCTCTTTTATTGGTCCAGTGCACGAATAAGTGGCCCCAATATCCTCCTCTTCACTTTTATACAGAAAATATGTGAGACACTGCTGACACCAGCATCAGTACAGTGTTCTACGTACCTCTTATATGTATTTGGCCTCCATCTCCCCAGCCGTCTGCTGTGCGGCTGTTCCTATTATGAATGAGTGTTTTCCAAATTATGCCTGATCTATCCCTATGAATTGGAACAGTGTAAGCAGTTCCCCATTTACATGGATCAAAAACAACCCACCTCCTGCTAGCCTAGCCACCAATAATGCTTTTGCTGCTTCTACCAGGCAAACAACCCCTCCATTTGCCCCTAATGTCAGCCATTTTCCTTGGTCCAGCTGATCTGTCTTTCACTTGTGGATGCACAGTAAAACCACCCTGTGTTACCTTAACGTAATGGAACAGCAATCCCTTCCCTGTCACCTTTTTGGCTGGGTCCATGAGCTCACTCACCCTCAGCACTCCCCAAAATTCCAAAACAAATTCAGCCTGAAACAGACCACACTCATATTGGGATTTACAGATAGCCCAAAGACCCCCACCAATGCTGACGACTTTTCTGTCAGTTGCCTCTTGCTTCTTTGACCGACCTTCACAACCCTCTCATAATCCTTTGCTCACCCTGCAACCTACTGCAAAAAGAGATGACCTCTAACGCCACTTCCACCTTGTCCCTTAACCTCCCCTCTGACATGCATCTGCGATATATAGTGCAACAGTCTGCCCTCCTGGGGAAAATCAAATGCTACCTACCTTCTCCATTCCCTCACATACGCCTGCCAGGACTTTGGTGACTGATAAGGACTTCACAATGAGCTACTATAATCTTCTGTCTCCAGCTGCCAAAGGTGTTGTGCACAATTAGTGGGCTGCCTGCTGGGTTTGGGTGCAAGTTAGGAAAAACTGCAACATTTTCCCCCTAAATAATGCATATGTTATTTCATTCCTCAACCTTGGCACATGTCTTGCCCTGTAGCTGATGTTATGAATCATACATTCAAAGACCAAATTCCCTAATAGCCACAGCACTGGTATTGATCTAGGGGAAAGATTATTAATGGGACAAACCACACCCTGGTTGTCTAACCAGAATATCACAGTGTTGTTTGCCAACCAGGGTCACTAAATCTCTGTTGCCACAATGACTGGAAACCACTCAGGGAATGTTAGATTCTTAGTCAGTACTCCCCTTTGCCACCTATTGGCACACCAGTCTGTACCAAAGAAAGACCCAAAGCCACATGCCCCCGCTGCATCTGTATACAATTGAAGCTCCCTATTTCCCGCGGTCCATCCACAGTGAAACACCATTAAAGTCTGCCAAGAAATTGTCCAACAATTTCAAACTATGTCTTAATTGCTTGGTCATCCTGATCTTAAAATGTTTGAGGAGCACCCCTGATAAGGTATACTAAAAATCTCTCTCCTTTTCTCTGTATGACTCTTTTCCTCATTCACCAGTGTCATTACTTTGGCCTCTGCAGAAACTGCTGTCCTGCTCTAGCACTTGAAAGATTACTGTACATCTTGACTACTGAACCAAGGTCAAATAGATTTCAGTCAAAAATTGTAGGCTCTTTGAGGATCAACATCTTCCCAGTGCTTAGCTTTTGACTTACAGCGTACAGATTTCAGTCTCCAAAATATAACTGCTTTATCATTTTAAGCAATACTTGCTGCACTGAACTGTCTAATTTCCTTTTCTCTGTGTGGTTTTTGCAACTGATTGAAATTGGGTATGAAAGGCAGAACACTCCATGCAGTGCCTCCACTAAGAGGGATTAGCCTGGAATGGATGTTTTCTTCCTAAGACTAATAAGTGAATAGGTTCAAAAGTAGAGGTATAAAAACACATACCAGGACATGTATAGCCACATGTAACACTATACACAGTAGATGTCCCACTAATCATTTAAGATGTCACTTTAGCACTGACTAGTTTAGCTTCATGATATTACTAGTGTTATGATGGCCCCACTGATTCTTAGTACTCGGGACACATAAGAGCCCCAAATGGTAAGGTACTGCATTTGTTTGAAAATATTTTATGTTTTACTTGCATCTTTAATCAAGGTAAGTGGAAGTCTGGACAAGGTTATTGCTGTGACTGTAGTAATCTTGGATTTTGTAGATGCATCTCTGTTTCACACAAGAGATTACTGATAAATTAAAAGAGTTTGTTTTGGGAGATAAATTCTGCATAGACAGAAAATTAGTTAAATTTAAATCCAGAGAGATGTAAAATTAAACCTTTTAAAGTTGGCCTCAGGTTGTAAGAAGAGTTCCTAATGGCTGAGTCTTGGGCCCATTGTAGAACTGTCATACCGATAAAAAATCCTCCAAGATAAATATAATTAATGATAATATATGATATATGTCATATGTGATATACACAGTGCAAAGAAGACTTCACCATGTGTATAAAATAAACTATGGGAAACCGTAACACAAGTAGAAAAAAAATTTCGGTTCCTCACATGCTATTTATGTACCAATAATCACAGACACAAAAGAAAAAAAGATAGAACTCGCTGAAACCTTACATTTATAGTCTATAGAGATTTTCTCATACTATGCCCAGAATTCATGACAACTTGAACCCAAATGAAACATATGGTTATGCTACACTACTTAAGACTTAGTTTAAGGGTAGATTTTACAATCAAAAGCTATAGCCTGATTTGTTTATATATTATTTCTTAAACAAGTGTTTAAACTAGTGTCAAAAAGGCAATGCACTGAGTCAGGCTATGGCTCTCCACAATACTGCTCTACCAGTAACCACAATGGATTATTGTAGCGTAATGAAAAAAAAGTCAAGTTTGAGTTGTAATAATTTTTAAATGACTCATAGCCCAGCAGTTGGAGTGTCATTGTTTTATTCAGCAGGAAAAGCAATAGGACATTTTTCCTCCTTTAAGCATCCATTGTTTTGTTTCTTTTGCTGGACTTTCCTCTGATCTTTAACACCACTCCCACATCCCCTCCATTATTCTGTGTCATGCACGTGTCCAGGTTCCACCATTATATCTGCACCTGGCTGTGACTGTACTTTCTTTGAGGCATCCCTGATAACTATGGCATATTTATTAAAAAAGAAAGAACCAAGTCAGAAATTAAATCATAAAATTATTTTTCTCTCCCAACGGGCATTTAGAGCCTCCAGCAGCCAAAATGTGAGCAGATAGGATGGGACAGATGGTTATTGCTGTCTGTAAGGATCTTCATGTGAGAATGTAACCTTCTGTGAACCACACAGGAAAAAGAAATTGTCTCAGGAATACAGACACATATAATATTAAAGGGATAATAATGTTTCACAAAAAAAAGCAGTTCAAATAGTATTTGGGCCATGGAGGTGTTATTTCAATACTGTCAGAGTCGTAGTTCAAGAGTAATTGAATGATAAAGTATCCCACTCCCTCCCCTTTTACCTAGTGTAAGCCGCTTACCCTCGCAGCAAGGGACAATCTTCTTACTGTGAGCATAAGGAAAACCCTGCCCCCTTGACTAAGGAGGGCAGGATTTTTCTTCTGCTCACTGAAGATTGTCCCTTGCTGCAATCCATCCGGACAGTATTTCTGCTCTGAGGTGAGCAGTGTTAATCAGTAAAAGGAGCAGGAGAGGATACTTTATCATTCAATTACTCTTGGACTAGAACAGCATTGAAATAACACTCTCCATGGCCCAAATACTATGAAGATTAATCGGAGCTGCTTGTTTTGTGAAGCTTTACTATCCCTTTAATATGTAATAATGTGATTGGCAATCAAGTTTCATTATTTTTATTTCATGCTTCCAGTCAGAGTTTTGTACTCAATGTACAGTACAGTCCATTGTCAATGCATCTGGGAAGAACTCACATTCTGATTGGTACAGCCTGGAGCAGTGCTTTATTATAGACAGATAAGGAAACATTAAAAATAAGGGACCATATTCACAAATGAGAGGATCAACTTTGGAGCAAAGCAACTATCCCGTGTGGGATAAATAAACCTTTCCATTGATTTTTTTTGGGAAGCAATGTCCAAAAATTGTTCATCTATTATTTGGTGCTTTAAACCCTGGAGTGCAAATCAGGGCAAATTTAGAGAAAAAATTGCACCCTATGGGGAATATGTTTAAAGACAAAATTTGAGGAAATTTGGTGCAAAACAACTGCACAATAAGTATTAATTAAAAATTCCTATTGCAGCAAAGGGGACTTTTAACCCTTTGGGTTGCTAGAATCGTCTCATGCATTGCTTCCACTGAGTTAATTTTATAAATATTGTGTCATTGTTTTGGCTCCACTTTTCCCTTACATATATGCCCTGACTATATGTGTCAAAGTAAAAGGGGAGCACATTTGAACCCAAAATACTGCTCTTTATTTATCAAAGAAAATGCTCAGTTTTATTCATTTGAATCATTTATTTATACATAAAGTACATTTGTATTGCCTCATTTTACCTTTATGCATGGGGCATATATATATAAATACATAGCACCATAGGGTACAAATAAAAATTCCCTTTGATTTAAAAGGAACTTTTAAAAAGATAAAACGTTGGAGACTTCAAGCAATAATGGGGCTAAAAGTTCAATTCAATATAGTGGGAGTGTTTCTTTCTTGTATATGATGCAGTTGTCCTACTTTTGTCAGTATAGATAGTCCCATATAATATTTTTCCCTAATTTGCCCCAGCTTTTTACCTATAAGGCTAATATATTCCATTGGATATTCTATGTAGCTGTTACCGCTACACAGTGGGCCATGAATATACAGTACATTGACAGCAGTGTTCCGACTGTGCACAGGTGAGCAACCAAGCTCAGAAAGAGTTAAAGAGAACGGTTTATGAGGGACTGCATTAGAATACCAGATCCATCATACAGGGTCGCTAGTTTTAATTGCATTTAAACTTTTTCACTGCTTTCATTGCTTACCTTAGAGGTGAGCTTCACTGTGATGCCATCAACCATTCAGAAACTAGGTTGACCACAAGGCTTCCTGTCTTGTCATGCCTCACAGCTAGATGGGAATTTGTTTTGTCTGTTTGGATTGTGATTAGAAAACACCATTAGTCATAGATGGTTAAACTGCTGAAATCCAGTGGCTCCAGGGAAAAGGTGATGTATTACTAGCTAGATGAGAATGGTGTTACCCTTTCCTATTTGTCCTCTAAAAAGTAACACCTAGAAAACTCTTCTGTTCCCTTCCTGCCCCCTAAATATCATGTATTTATTATCCCTGCTTTATACTAAGTGATGTACTAAGAAGAATTGGAGTAATTTTGGAGCAAACCAACTGTACCACAGGGGATGAATAACATTTCTCCAAATTTACATTGTTTTAAATGGGGCTATTAACCACTTGGATGCTAGAGAGGTCCCCAGTGCATTGCTTTGCAATACATGGAGACCTCTGTAGCATTCCTGGGGCTAAAATATTTGTTTAAATAATCTTGGTGGATGTTTATCTATGGTGCAGCTGGTTTGCTCCAAAATTATTCCAGTTCTTCTTAGTACATCAGCCTTAACCCCTTAACGACCGTCCGATAGGCGCGGCGCGGTCAGTTAAGGACCACGGAGCATTTTTTTTTTTTGTTTTTCCGGTTCCGGACTCCCCGAATGGTGTGCAGCCGCGAGGGGAGCCCAGAATTCCATGACGGTCATTGTACGTCATGGGTCATTCAGTACGTCAAGGGTCGTTAAGGGGTTAATAAATTATCCGTGCCCCTTTTCCCCAGACACATTTCTTTGACTTAGTCTTTTTCTTCTGCCCCATGTCCATTCCTCACATCCATCCTACCACCAGCTGCATTCCTGTTCAGTGCTCTCTCATTCCTTTCGTTGTGCTCATCTTTCTACCCTCACTTCTCTTGCCCCTCACTCTACATCAACTATGTGAGTCTAAGGATCAGGAGTGGACATGTGGCCTTCAGCTGTTCTATTACAATTCCCATCATCATCAACCAACTAATGTTTATCTCTAGTTCATGGGATATGAAGTCCAACAGCAGCTGGGGAGGCTGGCTATCCCTGCATTAAAAGGATATTAATACTTTCTTTATACAAGCTTTAATATAGTTCTTCATAAAAACTAAATCAAATGATCTAAGACCTTTTCATAGCTTGTATAGTTTTAATATAATATGGCGTTGTAAAGTTCCTCCCTCCCGCCCCTTTTATCCACATCAGCACTCTAGCTGACAAACCTGTACTCTGGTCCCGGGACCAGACGGCTTGTCTGCAGAGCCTAAATAACATTGCATACAAACAGAATATTCATAAGAATGGTCTACAAAGTGTGCCTGCCTGAAGATTCTCTTTGTATACAATGTTATGTTGGCACTGCAGACGAGCCATCCAGTCCTGGGACCACAATACAAGTTTGTCAGCTAGAGAACTAACGTGGATAAAAGGGCCAGGAGGGGGAACTTTACAACGCTATTATATTAAAACTATACAAGTTCTCAAAAAAAAGACTTAGATCATTTCATTTATTTTTTTTAAGAAGAGCTATATTAAAGCTTGTATAAAGAAAGTATTACTATCCCTTTGAGCTATGCAAATTCTAACTGCAGTTGCCCCGCTAGCAGTCTGTTACATCTTCTTGTTTTTTATTGAAACTCCTGAGTGTAATACCAAGCTTAAAATTTTTTTTTAAGGATGATGGAATTTGCAGTTGATCATAATTTAGACATTAAACGCCTCATTCAGCTCGCAAGGCTCTGAGTATCTTGTTAGTTTGTTGCCAGATACCAAGAATACCTTGAAGCCCAATCTCTTTCTTTTATCAAAAACAGACTAGACACTTCTCTACATTAGTTGTATGTGAAGCATCTGTGCCAAGAAAAAGAACACTGTCTAGTAAAGCAGGACTACACTAAACCATTCCTGACCAAGGGGTATTTTTTTTTTTTTGCAAGCTAGAAAAACAAGGTGTGTGTGACTATGAATTTATGGTTATACATAGTTATTTTTTCATGCACAGACAGAGAATGCATTATGGTGCCAACTCTGCTGACTCTCAGATTTATATTCATTAATGCTAGAGAGCAGTCTGGTGTAGTACTTTGCTTCTCTAGCATACAAAGAACTAAATAGGTGCTGCTATCTCATATGTCAGGGCTGTCCAGTCCTCAGGGGCCACCAACAGGCCAGGATGTAAAGATTTCCCGATAAACACAGGTGAGTTAATTAAAATGAATGAGCCAGTGATTAACTCACCTGTGCTTAATCAGGGAAATCCTTAAATCTTGGCCCTTGAGGACTGAACTTGACAGCTCTGTCATATGATATAAGACTAGTTTATGGAATGTTATTAAAGTAACTCCCTGATTGTGAAATTATCCCCACAAGTGTGTGTACGTATATGATTGTGTGTGTATATATATATATATATATATATATATCCTATATAATAATTCGCTAAATCGTGTGTAATGCCGCAACATGCGCAGTAGACTCATGACTGCGCGTGCTGCAGTCATGCGCAGTAGAGACTGCCAGCGCCGTTGCTGATACAGAGCTGGGCGCTCCGAAGGAGCGTCCAGCTCTGTATCAGCCGTGGCGCGGGCAGTCTCTACTGCGCGTGACTGCTCCGCGACCTGGTGGCAGTGGCACTGTGGCCCGTGTAACGGGCTGTTCAACTAGTATATATATATAAAAAAGAATAAGCCTCATTGCATAATTTATGGTACCTCACACAGAACATAATTTATGTCTCCTCAGAAAACAAACACACATTGAACAGAATGCCTCATTACATAATTTATGTCTCATTAGGAGACACAACTCCTATTGGATGATTCAATGGGGACTTTACCTCTCCCATTGGGTGATTTATTGGGGTCATGTTTATCATACAGGGAGTTGGCCCGCCCTCTCCAGCCCACCCACCACTATCCAACTGACAAAATAAAACATAGCTGCCACTGGCTCCTGAAGTAGAGGATATCAATAACTTCTCGTGGTCCACACATACTCTCACTCAGGATCATGACCCCACAAACACACTGTTTCACCTCCCACAGATAACTGTAACCTCCATACACTGTTTCAGTACGAGGGTGTAATGTTTCCATAAAATACAAACACTCAGGGATAAACTGAATAGCAACTCTTTTATTTAACGCTTTTTTTATCTCTTCAGTCAACCTTACTAACTTTCTGTTTTCAACTGTCACTCCTCCACTTCCTGCTTCCTGATTCCCGCCTTTTCTCCTTAAAGGGAGAGAGATGCTTTGACGTATGTTACAGAGGGCAAGCCTCAAACACCACTTTCTATTTGTTCCCTCAGCATATTGCTACGTTGCCTCAACTGAAGAGCCATCGTGTGTTATATTGCTATGTTACCTCAGCTTAACCAAGCAATGTGTTGCGTACCCCTCTGGCACTCAAAGGGTTAAGTAAGGAGGAGTTACTGGTCTTACTGATATTGGCATTTTTGTACACTGATATTAAGGGTTTGATAAAGCAGCAATTGCTGTGAAACGCGTACCCTTTCTAGCGCTTTTTATTAATAAAATTGTATTATTCATCAGTCCACAACGTTTTCTTCTTTTTTATTTTTTGTTTTTATTTTTATGGTCATATCGACATATAGTATTTCTTTTTTCCTGTTTGGATTTCTGTGGAGTATCATTGGAGTTCCAGTTCCTGTAATTTAGGGATTGGTTCCGGTAGAGGACATGAACAGTGGACATCATATACCTTTACAGGGACGGGTAAAGTACCCTGCAGGCTTTTTAAGTTGGTGACAGGTATAAGCCTGATTACTGACATTTATTAAATGTGAGTTGATCTATTGTGTATATACACTCTGCCATCTTACCAACTCTGGTAATACACTATAGGGCCTCTCCTGTTTTTTCTTTCTTTGCATAAGAAGGAGTTATTGCTCCCATTGGGTGATTCAATGGGGGAGTGATTTAAATCATGCAGGGAGTTGGCCTGCCCCCACTTTCCAGCCCGCCCACCACTATCCAAGTAACTGAAAAAACAAAATGGCTGCCACTCGCTCCTACACCACAGACACAAACACATCAGACAAAAAACACACACACTCAATCACACACTCACACTCTCACACACACTCAATCATACACACTCACAATAATTCACACACTCACACTCTCACACTCACACACTCTCACTAACACGCACACTCAATCACACACACACACTCACACACTCTCACTCACACACGCAATCACACACATTCAATCACACACACTCACACACACTCACACTCTCAGTCACACACTCTCACTCACACTCTCAGTCACATACTCTCACTCAATCACACACACTCACACTCACACTCTCTCACTCACACTCTCTCACTCACACTCTCACTCACACACTCTCACACTCACTCACACATTCTCAATCACACACTGACTCAATCACACACACTCACATACACTCACTAACACACTCACGCAATCACTCACATGCATGCACTCACACGCAATCACTCACTCTCACACTCACACGCACTCACTCACAATCACCCCCCGGGAGCCAACACGATCCACCTTCCACCATAGTCTCACTCACACTCACACCCCGGAAGACAGCACGATCCACCTTCTACCATAGTATGTGCAATTACCACATGCATTTCAACTACATGAATGAATGCCACTCACTCACACTCACACTCACACACACTCACTCACCCCTCGGTAGTCAGCACAATCCACCTTCCACCATAGTATGCACAATTACCACATGCATTTCAACTATATGAATAAATGCCACAGTGGAGGCATAAGTACAAACACAAACTCATTACAATGACACATAAGTCACCCCCTTATGACTCACTTCTGTGTGTGTGTGTGTGTGTGTGTGTGTGTGTGTCTCTGTGTGTGCCTGTGTGTACCTCACTGTGTGTGTTACATGTCTGTATCACACTCTGTGTCTACATGTTGTTCATTGCATGTATGTGTGGATGACTGTGTCGCTCTTTATGCATCTCAGTGCATGTGTGTGCATTTGCGTGTGTGTCTCTGTGTGTGTTTATTGCATTAATTCCCTATATATCCTGACGGGCAGCGCCATCCCACATTGCTAGTATATATATATATATATATATATATATATATATACACACACACATATATATATATGTATGCACACTTACTCACTTTTGAGAAGTAATGTTATAACCTAGTTCCCCAAACACTGAATAAAATAAACTGTACGCTCTAAGGAACAGAAACATATACACATAAATGCCCTCTACTCCATGTTATCATCTGTAAAAATTCTCTGTTTCCTTTTGCCTAAAATCTAGTTTTATATATGCTTTTCAGGGGCAGACTATATAACTTTAAACATCAGCTAGCAGAGGTAAACATTAATTATTCCAACGATGCATCCTTAAAATTTTGTAAACTATCCTATTCAGAGACCATTTAATTTTTTTTTTTTTGCTGTTTGTAATAAGAGATGAAAACTATAGTGAGTTAATTTATTGCGGTTAGTGCCCACTGCTCTTGTATTCAGAAAGGCTGTTATCTTACGTTGGTCCATTTGCAGACAATGCTGGACAATTACTTAGATTGTAAGCTCTACGGGGCAGGGACCTCCTATACTAATGTATGCTGGTCACCTAGGGCTCGATACTATTAGACCCGGTATTTTTAAAACAAGCGGTTTTCACAGCACATTTTACAATTCTATAAACTGTGCTGTCAACACCAAAAACTGTGCAAAAATGTTCATCGAGTGCGAAATTTTCACCCATTGAACATCAGTTAAAAATAGTCGACTTTGCTATCCTATTCCATGCGGCGGCTTCACCGCATGTTTAGGACCGCACTTTTCATGGGGCAAATCCTACGCCATGAGAAGGCAGCCACAGAATCCCAAACATGAGGTGAAAACCACCAGTATATGTTGGAAAACTGGTTTCCAACACATACTTGTGGTTTAAACAAATAAAACGAGACAGAAGAAAGACAGAAAAAAACTAGATGGGTAGTCCCATGACACTATACAGTAGTAGTCCATAGGTATCCTCTCCTCTCTATTCATGTGGTAATCGGCTTTATGTTATCCCCACAGACACATGTAGTGAGAGCTGGGAGGAGAGCAGTGAGGAAGAGGACAATGAAACATACAGTGGTTCTGTCCTATCTATCTCTATGCCACTATCTGAAGAACAGGTAAGAAGCAGTTCACTAAGGCTACATTCCACTGACAGTGACAACTTTATCACTAGTTTTATCTCCAGCTATCCCCATACACTCAGTAGGAGTATGTAAACTAAAACCAGTAGTAACATTTATCATGGACTGTGAAATTCAGCCCTCAGTCATGTATTTGTCTTGTTGAAGTGAGGGTATCAGTAAGTTAGTTTACTGAATATGGTGCCATATGTTGGCTTACTAGTCTATTATGTTGTGCTAGCCATTTATGTATAATAGAAATAGTTTTTGAGAAGTTAACCTTCATTTGTTGGTGGCACAGTGTGGCACTTTATGCTAATTTGTTTCTGTGCTGGGCCAATATTACTGCACATTGTGCTATGCATGAATCTAGATAGCATGCACACACACACCGGAGACATTTCTAATAGAACAGAAGGCAAAACAGAACTAATTAACATTTCAGGAAAGAAGCAAAATTACACACTCTGCCACTAAAACCTAAAGTGCACTTTGTCAAAAACATGGCTTATACAACATACAGGCAGATTTTAATTGTGTTGCTGTTTAGGATGCCATCCCATATGCAAACTGGTAGGACTGAGTAGAACTTAGCCTGGGTCTAAACTTTATTCACCACTTATGTTCCCCACAGAGCAGCACCCTGAGTGCATACCAGAGCTGCCTGCAGAGGTTTCTGGATTCCAGTACTGATGGTGAGCAGGGATTTGCACTGAAGGTGCCAGTGTGTAGTACTTGTTGGCTCGCATTTCCATGAATGGCATGGCGGATGATGAGTGCTTACCATCAACATTGGCTAATTCACCTTAACCTCTCTTCTCCCTTTCTCAGCTATATTTTGTTTTTCTATATTGTTATTGATCATACTCTTCTCTCATTCATTTGTTTGTGATGTATGTGTTGGATGTAAATTTAATAAGAAGGACTAACGCAATTGTAAGGGAAACAAAGGGCAACATAGGGGAAACAAATTGCATTGGATTAAATGGTGATTTTTTTTTTATTACTTTTTATTGAAGCAAATTTTTGAAATAAACAACAAAGATCCAACAGATCATGAAGAGTGGACACATCATTTTACAGATAAGAATATTGTCTAAGCACCAGGGCACTAGGTATGATATAATAATACCTCCTCCTGTATCAGAACATAATGTCACATACAGACATTACCAGCGAAAGTATTTGAGGATTCTGAAAGGAGTATATGAAAAGTGACTGAGAAACAATGTATAGGTGAGTCGCCGCGCGACCACCAGATTGCCCAGCAAAACCACTTTACATGGAATTTGTTCTGAGTATTAAATATAGTAATATAACAATTAAAAAAAATGTGCATGCCCTAAGGGACACCAGGTCCCCACAACCCAGCGGTCAGATAAGCGATAAAGTCAAGATGGTATGCCAGCCGCATCTGGGTCCCCCTCCCCATCCACAGAATGTAAAGATGTAAATGGGGTTTCAGCCACCCCCCTCCTCAGCTTCCAAAAGGGTCTATAGTGTACCATCTGTCAGCAATCTTTCTCCCAGCGAAGATGTGTCTAAAGCAACAATAGAAATCTGCCTGACGAGAGGTATGTAAAGTGAGGATAAAGGGTTCCCAGAGGGAGACGAAATGGGCGCCCCAACAGACTCTTGTCAGTAAGGCCAAGAATCCAGTGTAGTCTAGTGAAATGAAATAGTTTAAGAGTCCATTGTCAGAGAAGGGGAGGGTGAGGGGATAGCCAGAGTGCAAGGATAAATTTTAATGCCATCATAATGGAAAGGTCTACTAATTTAACCTGGCAAACCGTCAACTGGTAAGCAGAATTGTAGATCCCCAGGAGAAACACTGGGGTGACAAAATCGATTGAAATCCTAATTTCACTGTAATATAGGAGAGGACCTTGGACCAAAAGGAATAAATATGCGAGCAAGAGTACAGCATATGAAGCAGAGTCGCACTAGGTTCTCGACATTTGGGGCAGAATGAAGTAGAAGCGAGACCAATGCAATGGGCAATCAGAGGGGTTACATATGTTCTGTGTACTAATCTATAAGAGACATCATGAAAGTAAGCAGATGGAGAGCAGTGTAGTTGGCTCAGGAAGCTGGACTCCAGTAAGTCCAAAGTAACTTTAGGTAAATCCAGCAGTCAAATGGTAGAGCTTAATGGAGTCCGGTTGGCATGGGCCATCAAGAAAAGCGTTCTATTAATACGTGAGGTTTTGAATGACACAGCTGAGAGTATTTTAATCAGACAATTCAGAGGGTTATCATCCAGGTGTTTGGACAAAATAGGCAGAAGAGATTGGACATCATGCTTGGTTTGTAAAAAGGCAAAAAGGTGGTTTGAAGGTAATTGTTATTTAGATTATAAGTCTGTGAATGAGTAAACCCTCTTTGTTAAAGGATCCAGTAAATGGCCAACAAACGTAATACCTCGAGAGGCCCAGTGGAATAAATGGAGATAGACCGAGATTTAAAAAACAGATACCCGATATATTGCCAGGCCTTCATAGTAGACACCAATGAAGGGTTAGAAGCAGAGTGGGGAGGAAGAGCAGTTAGAGAGGCATATAAAATATAAGGGAGGCTAAGTGACGGACAGAATCCCTGATGCTTATGTGAATCGGTATACACCAAGGTATCATCCAGCCAATCCTTTGCATACTGAAGTAAGCAAGTGACATTATAAAATCATAGGTGAGGGAAGTTAAACCCCCCCCTGACCGTTTTGGTTGGGTCAATTTAGCTAGACTCATCTGCGGGGGCATGCCACCCCACATAAAACCTTGGAATTGACGATTAAGTAATTGAAAATCAGATGCTGAGAGATATAATGGAAGCATAAGTAGTAAGTACAAATGACTTAGGAAGACTATAATTTTGCGACCGATAAATGTCAATGGCAGAGACCTCCATGAATGGAAGTCCAACGCAAGTTTAGATCGAAATTAGCATGATGAAGAAGAGCGATCTCTCTATGAAGACAAATACCCAGGGCCGGATTTAACAATAGGCAGACTAGGCACCTGCCTAGAGCTCCAAATTTTGAGGGGAGCCTCAGCTGTGCTGGTCACACCCACATTCTGAATTGTAGTTAGGGCCAGAACAATCTCTGTATCCATGCAGTGATTTATACACCCCATTACAGGCTATTATTTAACCCCTTGGATGCTAGTGAGATCTCTGCAATGCTTTGGGGATCTCTCTAGCAGCCTAGGGGTTAAAGCTTTTATGTCCTTGATTGTTGTAGGCCAAAGGTATATTCTGTGTCAGGAAATAGTGGATGAGATTGGTGGCACGGTCATGTGAGGAGTGGGGTGTGGCCATGGGCTAAGGGTGCCCAGAGTGCCTTGCCAGGGGAGCCTGGAATGCAAATCCGCCTCTGCAATTACCTAAACATTTTATGTGGTGGGTAGTCCATTTTAAAGGACAGGGGAACGTCAGTGGGGGCGGTAGACGCAGAGAGAGCCACATTGCTGCCCACTTACCAAAGATAATCTGAAAACCTGCCACCCTCGGGAAGTCTCCAAAGACACTCAAAATTGAAGGGAGGGCAGAGTGTGTGTTATGGATGAACAATAAAAAATCATCTGCAAATGCCTTAAGTTTGTTTTCCACTCCACCCACCAAAATGCCCTGAAAGTCCGACATGTGCTGTAATGTATGAAGAAGGGATACAGTGCCAGATTAAAAAGGAGTGGGGAGAGGGGGCAACCCTGTCTAGTACCTCTATAAAGCAGAAAAAGAGGGGAATTGACAGAGTTTGTGGATAAGGTGGCCTGAGGTCTAGTATAGATCTGTTCAATTAAAGCACAAAATTGAGGACCAAAACCCTATGCTGCTAAAACCTGGAATAGGTAAGTTCAAAGTATTTTATCAACTTCCTTTTCAGCATCAAGATTTATAAGTAGATTAGTGTTACATGGAAAATCAGAAGACTTGATAAGAGCCTCAATTGCAGTATACACACTAGTAACCAAATATCTGCCCGCAATGAAAGCCATTTGCTCCGGCACAATACTCTGAGGCAACAGCTGATTTAATCCTCTTCTCCATGATTTTACTGAGGATTTTATAGTCCGTGTTCAAAAGTGATATAGGTCTATACGACTTCACTTGATTGGGATCCTTCCCTGGCTTAAGCAGCACAATAACCCTAGCTAGGGTGAAAAAGGAGGGCATAGTATGAGTGTCAAATATAGCGTTATAGAGAGACAGTAAGGTAGGAGCAATATCATCCCTAAGATTTTGTAGAACTTAGTGGGGAGACCGTCTGGACCAGGAGATTTAGCATTATGTAACAATTTAAGCACCATCTCCAGGTCCCTGGAAGTGATTAGTGAGTCCAGGAAAGAGTGTTGTTCCATAGTAATCTCAGGCAAAGGCAACTGATCCAAAAAATCCAATCTAGTACAGGATCATCCAGCTCTGGACCATATAATTTAGTGAAATATGCAACAAACACACAGTTGATGTCTGGCAGATCAGTAGTGATTACTGAATGTCGAGGCTGTATGGAGTTAATAATATTTGCACCCCGCGTAAGTATGGTCAGGTTTGCCAACAATCTGCCCTGCAAATTAGCTTTCTAATAATAATGCGCTGAACGTTTAGCCAGTTGGAATTGCACAGCCGTATATAGTACCATTTCATATGCTTTTTTTGCATCAAGATATTTTCGAACGATTCTGAGCCGAGTCATTAGCAAGATAGGTTAAATAGCAACTAGTAAGCATGCGCCGCAATGGAGTAAGTTTGTTAGCGGTTTATTTGCACAATTTCGCCATGTAAGAAATAATATGGTCAGTAAGGATTGCCTTTGCTATCGGCCAGAATAGTACAGG
Organism: Rhinophrynus dorsalis; assembly: GCA_037306005.1. Lineage (NCBI taxonomy): Eukaryota > Metazoa > Chordata > Amphibia > Anura > Rhinophrynidae > Rhinophrynus > Rhinophrynus dorsalis. The sequence goes on along the minus strand of CM074722.1, from coordinate 366,152,507 downwards.
ATTAGAGGAATGATCAGCATTGTCAGTCATGAATATGAACCACTCGTTCCTAAGGCTTGCACTGAAGTCAGGAGACTAGGCAAGAAAGGCAGGCATTTGCCAATAAAAGTATTAATGTATTGGAGGGCAAAAAGCAAATGGAGGGTAACAGGGGCGTGATCTGAGATAAGAATATCATGAACCTGACAGTCAGTGACAAATGGAAGAAAAGCAGTGAACAAAGGTTAGCAACAATGATTGACAGCCCAGGATGGAGTACGTGTAAGTCCCTAAAGTCCAAGAGGGCTTAAGGCCAGACAGCCACCCAGGCCATTGTAATCATGAGGCTAGACTAGTCAGGTGAACAGCACTGGAACCATCATCAGAAGAACAAACAGAGTCTCCGATCCCAGTTAGGCATGACCTCTGTAATATTTGTTATTGCTTACTATTGGTATCCAATACACATACAATGCTGATTATTATTAACAGGTGTTGGTTTATTTCTATGAGCAGAGATGCAATATAAAACATGTTCATAAAATAACAGTATTGATTTAACTGCTCTAACTGCCAAAAACCAGGAAGTGTTTACACACAAGAGTGATAGCCACGCCTACTAAAAACTGATTGGCTAAAGTCAAACTAAAGAATACTACAACCTCCAGCTCTCCTCTCACTATTATGTGCCAAGAGACTCTCGTAATAGTCTCGTGCCATCTTTGGCGTGTCAAACCAGAAGGTAGAATTACCCTCCAAACTTTATCTATTACATCTGGAGATGTTTGAGTGCTGGTATTAGATCATCTTTTTTCTCTTGTTCTTTTTTTTAATCTGGACTAAAACTTGCATCAACCTTCCAATAAGCAACAGAATTTGCAGTCCAGCACTAGTTAGAAGGCCATACTGCTTTATCACATGGAGCACTTGAGTAAGAATGGGTGTCATAATTATTTGATATTTTGTCATGTGTCTCTGTATGTAAGTGTCCCTGTACTGCTGGGAAGGGCAACGTGAAGCCTTCAAGCTGCTGCCAGACCACCACTGGGAGTTGTAATCTGCCCACAGCTGGAAGGTTCATGTTGACCGCCTCTGCTATAGTGCTTCCTTCTTTCCTTGCTTAATATTCCATTTTCTCATTATCACTTTCACTCTATCTCTTATTTTACCTTTGCCATGCTCATCCTTTCATCCATGTTTTCTCTTTCTTTAAATTGGACTTTTAGCCCCTTTAGTACTACAGAGTTTTCCAAAGCATTGTGGAGCAATGCACTGGAAAATCTCTAGCAATCAATGGGTTTATGGTCTCACTTAAATCAGTGGGAGTTTAAGGAATCTCTGTTTTTTTCTCTATGGTGCTTCCCCTCTTTCTCTCTCTCTCTCCCCTTCTCTCTTTCTTGCCCTCCCACTCTCTCTTTCCTTTCCCTCTCTCTCCCTCCCACTCTCCCTCTCCCTCCCTCCCTCCCTCTCACATACAAACAGACATACTGTGTTTACTTTGCAGACTATGGAGTTGGGATAAGGGACAGTGTCCTCAGGGAATCTGTGGATGGGAGTGTGTCTTTCTGCAACATGGAAGAAATTACACGTCTCAGACAGTGAGTATGAATGTCGTGGGAGGTGGAAAATCAAAGGAAACAAGCACATAGACAAGATTGACATATTCACCCTACAGGGGCCTGTGTGAAGGCAGATTACTTACTCTAACACAGGAGATGTATCAGCAAAAAGATGCAGGGCTGCACAGTCAGCATCAAACTAATTCTGTGAGGCAAACCGCCTCTAGGAAATGAATACATTCATGCACTCTCTCTCTACAATCTTCTGTAATAGGGGTTATTGTAATGCATAACAAGACCTGAAGGAATTCTGGGGAAAACCAGTGGGACAATAGGAAACAAACTAAGTGTGCAAGATTCTCATTGATTTAAATGGGGAAGCAAAGCATGAGGAGCCTTTTTAAAATGTAAGGGGTTAAAAGCCCTGTTTAAACATTTGCATGCCAGAGGGTTTTCCAGCACATTACAAAGAAATGCACTGGAAACCCCTCTTGCTTTAAAAGGGTTAAATGAGTATTTTTATTTCTCCCAAATTGTACCATTGGTGAATTTTCCAGTTCTTCGTAGTACTTAGGCTGGTGTACCAAGATGAACTGGATTAACTCTGGACCACGGGTGACAAATAAATATTCCTACTGATTTAAATAGGGCTTTTAGCCATTTGAATGCTAGAGAACTCTCCAGTGCATTACAAAGCAATGTGCTGGGGACCACTCTAGCATTCAAGGGGTTAAAAACTAAAAGCTCACATTTAAATGAATGGGAGTTTTGAGACTGCATCCCCTATGGTGCACTTGGTTTACTGTAGAATTATGCCAATTTATCTTAGTACATTAGCCTCATTATTACAGTGCAGAGTGATACTAAGTATCTCTCTACGCTTCTTGATTGCAACAAACAACGATAAGTCATGTGACTTCCCCAACGAAATAGGCCTATCACAACTCCATTCTCTGACTTTTGGTCTGATTATTTTTACAGTGTAGATGATGTTAATTTATGGGCCAGTGAAATGTGTTTACTCCTGTTTTTTTATTGCCTAGGTATCTTCTGTTATTAGAGAGGCATGTAGGAAACAAAACAGTGAGGTTAATGCACCAGGTAAAAGTGGTGCAATTCTAGTTCAAACCAATTGCACCATTGGGAATTAAAAGAAACTCCCCATTAATTTAAATGGGAATTTTTAACCTCATGAATGCGTTGGAAGACCTCTCTAGGATTCAAGGGGTTAAAAACCTAATTTAAATCAATGTGAATTTGTATGTGTTCCATATGGTGCAGTTGATTTGGCCAATAATTGCACTAATTTTCTTTAGTACATCCGCTTTTGTGCCCAGTGTTGTACCTTGTAGTCAAACAGTGGTATGTACAGAACAGTACTGAAGATGGTGTACTGAGAACAACTGGAGCCATTCTGGAGCAGGAAAGAATTTAGAATTCCTATTCATTTAACCTCCTGAATGCTATTGAGGTGTCCAATGCATTGCAAAGCAATGATTTGGAAACATCTCTAGGATTCAAGGGGTTAAAATTCCAAATTAAATTAGTGGACTCTTGGGGCATTTGCATTTTTTCCCTACGGGGAGATAGAGTTTGCTTCTTAGTGCATCAGTCCCACTTGGTCCAATTAGTGTCTAAGGGGCGTATGTTAAAAGAAAACTGGAGGAGTTCTGGGACAAACCATTTGCACTATAGGGGAGAGCTAAAAAACATAGTATCTTCCCCTTCCAGTAGGCTGCTGGGTGAGTGTGATGGAAAATGAATACCTATCATTCTTGTGCGCTACTAACAACAGTCTCCCCCACAACCCCTAACAACTAGGCCAGGGGTAATCTGTTTACCACACAATAAAAAGTGGTCATTAAGATGGAGGTAAAGTATACATTTAACTCCATCCACTAAAGAATGAATTGGGAGAAAAAAGATCAAGGCTGATTTAATAAGTACTGGATCAATTCTAGAATAAACCAATTGTACTGTAAGGGAGATTCAGGGCCGGATTTACATTACAGGCTCCCCTAGGCAAGGCAATCTGACCACCCAGTAGCTCCGCCCATGGCCACACTCCACTCCTCACATGACCACGCCACCAGACTCATCCACACTGTTTCCTGGCACAGAATATACCTTTGGCCTACAACAACCAAGGAGATAAAATCTTTAACCCCTTGTTTGCTAGAGAAATCTCCAACACATTGCTCTGCAATGCGTTGGAGATCTCACTAGCATCCAAGGGGTTAAATAATAGCCTGTAAAGGGGTGTATAAACTACTGCATGGATACAGAGATTGCTCTGGCCCCGCCCGCAATTCAGAATGTGTGTGTGGACAGCACAGCTGGGGAGCTCCTCAAAATTTGGAGCTCTAGGAAGGAGCCTAGTCTGCCTATTGGGAAATCCGGCCCCGGGGAGATTGATTTAAATGTGGCTTGAAACCATTTGAATGATGTAGAGGTCACCTTTGCGTTGCTTTGCAATAAATTGGAGAGCTCTCTAGCATTCAAGGCCTAGGGATTAAAATCTGCATTAAATCAGTGAAAAATAAAATGCATGCACACTTACAAATAGAGACACACACATACACCTACACATATACAAACACATCCAGACACACACAAAATAAAATCCATATCGATGTATTTCTGGGTAGCAGCTAATGGATTCGTACCAAGAAGGCTGACATACAATGTGATGAAGTTTGATCAAAAATGAGCCAATCATCGTCCCTGTGTTCAAAATAAAGCAGGGAAAATTTGAGGGCACACCAGCTGCACTTCGGCATGTTTCATTCTAGACCAGAATTCAGTCCATCTGGATCACATATATTTGCAATATACATCTCATGCAGACTGGTAAACACTCATTCATTTTTCAAAGAAAAATGGAAACTTGGAGGTGACTTGTAGAAGACCACAGTTGCAGAACCTCTTGCAAAATAAAGCTATCAATCACTGTTCATGCTCTTGAAGTCTAGCCTAAATATGTGATAAGAATTGCTAAAGCATATTTGCATTTGACAATTCTGGTTGCTGAGAGTATCTGCAGTGGTTAACTTTTCTTCACTGGCCTCCACGATGACTAAAATGATGAAAACAAAATCTTATAAACCCAATGATGATAGAAACATCTCCAGTACACTATGAAGCAATGTTTTGGTGATATTGCTAGCATCAAAGGGATTATAAAAGAACTGTTAAAGAATGGATTCCATTTTAGTAATTGGACATTTAGCTTAAAACATAAAAGGAGCTTTGCAAGTTCTCACACTCTAGCACTTAGCAAGACTGGGAGAAGATAACAAGGTGCACAGGTGTCTTGGAGGCAGAGTCCATACATAGCAACGCTCTGAGTGCCTTAGATTCCGCAATGTTTTCCCCACTCTGCAAGACAAATCTGCCAGCTAATGAAGAACTTCAATGAGAAACAGGAAAAAATTGCAGCTACTTTTAGTACTCTCCAGGGGCCTCAATACAGATCCCATTTGCTATTCTCAGTTCGTATCTCTTGTTTCATCAGGCCATTAAACCCTTGGTTGAAGTAAGCAATATATGCTCATAATGCAGTCACTGAGAAAATCATTACAGCATTTCACACATGAGGGCATATCATAGGGTAGAGGTGAGCCAGCTGCAGTACAAAGGGCAACTGTTACTTCCGCTCCTATTTCTCTTCTAATCATTATGAGCAGACCTTGCACTAGTTGTCTACTGGTTTGATTATTATGAGGAATATTTTTAAAAAATAGAAAATGTGCAGCTGATGTACTAAAAAGAAACTTGAATAATTCTGGCGGAAACCAACTTCATCGTAGTGAGCAACTAAACATTTCCATTGATGGAGTGCACTGGAGATTTGTCTACCATTGAAGCCCCAGTTAAATGAATGAGAATTTGTATATGTCCCCTATGCAATTCTATATGTTTCTCAGTTGCTTCACACACACTTCACAGTGCAATAAAGATGTCTTCTAGCATTCAGTGTGATTGTTTAAATCTCCCCTATTGTGTGCATGGTTTGCCCTACATTTGCTCGGGTTTGCTTTTATACATTATGCCCTAAATATTCTGCACCTCAGTGATCATAAATATCTGCAGAAAATGATTATTTAAATCACCACATTTTCCATTGTTTCAGGGACTAGTCTGTAATGACAGCAAGTCATTGTGTAATGTTATATGGCTGATTCGCTGATGAGATTGTTATATTATTGTAATGTCAAGCTTCCATATATCCCAATATAATTATCAATGCTATTGGGGAACCCATGACATGATGTACCTTTCAGGCACCTCTAAGTGAAGAGTCATTATCCCTTCACATGGTCATATCCCCATTCCTCCTAGGACCCTGACTCTACACCATTGCCTGGAGCAAAAAAATCCTTAACCTATACGATACAAACATAAAAATATCACTGAACTGTTCAATTTCAGTGTTCTCTATGATGAAAAACAAAATGTTCAGATTAGTATATAAAGTGGATATTACAGGAAATAATTGTCACAATAATCCAGGACTAGAGTGAGATTCTGGTACAGACACACAGGAAATGCACTGCACATTTCCACAACTTGGCAAAGAAGGTGTGGACATCACCTCTGTATCACTCCTAACACTATAGCCTAGACGTACTAAAATTTGAAGAGGTGTAACATAGGTTATATGCTCTTTATTTTAATATACATTTATTTCAGTCCTCAAGGGGGGCATCAGGATCCCTCCTGATATCCCCCTAGGGTGATCCATGGGGCGACAAGGAAGGTATTTGCTGCCTTCCTTTCTTTCTACTGCAGCTGCTAAAAGAAGCTGGCTCCAGTAGAACTGCTTGTCACCGGGTTCATTCATGAGAAGCGCAGTGCTGCGCTTTCATGAATTAATCAATCACCCTGTTTTTGAAGGTACAAAATAAATTTATATTATTTTACACATAGGTTATATGCTCTTTATTAAAAACGCCGACACTTTTAGCCCGCATGGCTCACCTATCCTACTGGATAGGTGATCCATGCTAGGGGGGTGTCAGGAGCGGTCCTGATGCCTCCCTTGAGGTCTGAACTATATTTGTTTTGATACAATGTAACATAACATAAACATACACATAAAGGCAAGGTTGTTACGGTTGGCAAGCAAAACCAGGAGTCAGACGGTATAGTTAATAGAACCTTTATTATGAGAATAATGACAGTAATGCAATATATAAATAAACACACAGTGGATGATAGAAACAGCAAGTACTGTATCAGGAATAGCAGTCTCACAATCTCTACACCACACTGTCCGAGAGTAGGCCTCAGCCCACTGGAGTCTTATGGTAAGGTAACGCTCAAGTGATACTGACTCAGCTTGCAGTCAGTAGCTAGGAGTCTGCTAGAGCCCCAGGTCAGTACTAGGAAGGATGTCTGAATAATGGAACCAACAAACTGAGCGAACAGACAGAGCCTTCTAGTAAGCACCAGATAGGATAGTCAGACGAGCCAAAGTCATACATGAAGCAGGTAGTCAGCCAGAGCCACAGGTTTGCACCAGAAAGGATATCCTCTGAAGCAATAGAATGCTGGATGTGCAGTGGATAGAGCCCCAGGTCAACACCAGAGTGGGTAGTGAGACAAGCCTACGTCATACACGGAGCGGGTAGTCAGCCAGAGCCACAGGTTTGCACCAGAAAGGATATCCGAGCCAAATCGGAACGCCAAGTAGAATAGTCAGACAGAGCCACAGGTCAACACCAGAATGGATGGACAGACAAGCCAGATCATACACAGGAATCAGGAATACTAGAAAATAAACTGCTCAGAACAACAACCTAAGAGTGACTGAGTCAAGACTCAGTCTGCCCTTTAAACCCCTCCACAGGAAGTAGGTAGGAGGAGCAGCTAGAGGGAGAAAGTAGGTAGGAGGAGACTACAGGAAACAAACACACATAAAACAGAGGCCTGCAGCGAGCTTGAAGCCTCTTGCCTGCAGATGACGCGTGGAAAGACGCAGAGTGTCGCTGAAGCGGCGGCGCTGGAAACAAGGTACTGTGACAGTGGTATGCAGACACATACCTTGCCTATTAACGCTTTAAGTACCAGAGGGGTAGCAAACGCATTGCAAAGCAATGAGTTGCTACCCCTCTGGTACTCAGAGGGTTAAGTGCTGAATAAAGGGAAGTTTCTGTCAAATAAAGGGAAGTGTATGACGAATGAAGTTAGTATGTCAAATTAGAGCAATATATGTTGAATTACTAAGGGAGGGTAATATGTCAAATGTGGGGAACAGCACCTTTGTGTGTTAGTCCCATATACATTGCCTGACACTCCCAGTATATCTTGCCCAGGCAGTGGCTAGCAGTGGGCAAGGGGAAAAGGCTGGAGAGAGTCATACAGTGTACATGGGGATCTGTGGTCAAGAGATCTGTGTTTAACAGTGGTCAAGGGAACAAGTGTGGGGGCCAAGCAGTGTATACGGGTTCTATGGCTACCACTGGGAAAGGGAATAAGACTGGGGGGCAAGTGGTAGCCACAAATCCCCATAGATGCTGCGTGACCCCCAGTCTTGTTCCCCTGTGAGTGCACATGTATAATATATGATACATATTTAGGGTATAATTGTGTAGTGCTTGGCGTCCTATTTTTGTTTATTTTAACCCTTTGAGTGCCACAGGGGTGAGCAATGCACATCCCTATTGCACTCAGTGCTACCCATGGTGCTGAAAGCCTTCTCTTTATTCCCCTAGGGAAGAGAGAATGCTGTTCAACTTCAGAATTGTCATAGTGTTGGAGATGTGTGAAGGGAGGACATCCCTTCCACATCGACAGCATTTTGACAATCCTGTATGCTAACAGGGACCTTCTCCACCCATCCCCTTGCATCTGACAATTTTAGTGAATATGTAAATGTGTGTGTACACTGAAATGTTGAAGTGTTTCAAACACACGATATGACAAGATCATATCGATGCAGCATCGACCTTTAGTGAATCTAGGCCCATGACTCCTATGGCAGATGCCTATTTTACCTATTGGGAAATCTGACCTTGGGTGACCTTCAAAAATCAAATTGAGCAGGCGGGAAAATACCAAAATGTATACACTCTTTCAGCATAATGAATATCGACCTAATGGGCCTGGAGCTCTAAGTTATGATGGGCCTATTTTACTGTGCAATGTTCTGTCGATATAGTGTAGATGATGGTAAAATGCAGCACTCACAGGGTTTGTTTATTAATTATTCAAAGTTTTAGTCAATATTAAGTAATCTAGCTATGGCTTTTTTGTGGGACAACTAGTGGTCCACTGGCTTGTTATTTTATTATTATGATTATTATTATTATTATTAGTGGTCCATTATTGATGGGTCTATTGTTTTCATTGGGACTGGAGCTGCAGCTCAGTCAGCCCACTTGTTATTCAGGCTCTGAAAATAAGATCAACAACTGACCATTTTCTCTAGTATATTCTATCACCAACATGTTCTCACTACCTTTGTGTAGTCCTGCATAGCTAATAACAGTATAATAAACATATTTATGTATAAACTTTGTTAGTAAACATTTCAATGTTGAGGGATGTCCAACATAGCTCTAATCAAGGCATTGGGCACAAGAAGGGTTAATATGTTTTATAAACTTTATCAGACTTCGACAAAACCAAGCTTAGCACATGCACATGTAACCTGCTTTTGCAACATACACTCAAGTGAAACCGAACTACCACTCATGAGCCTTCAAGGTTTGCTTCTGAAAGGGTTAATAGCATTTCTATCCCTAGTCACAGCCGGAACAATATGATTATCTGTTAATTACTGTTCCCTCTGCTTCCCTTTTTTGTTGGGCATCATCTTTCTTCATTGCATTAATATACCAGCCTGCTAGAGAATAATTATATACAATTATTATTATTATTAGAAGTGGTCAGTTAACACCTTAATGACCGACCGTGAAGCTTTTTTTTTTTTCTTTCTAGAAAATAATTCAGGGGTCCCCAAGCAGTGTGCAGCCACACGGAGACCCCTGAATTCAATGACGTGCCAGGACCATCATGGGTCCTTAATGCAAGTTTACCCATGATGGCCCTGGCACGTCATGAGTCCTTAATGGGTTAAAAAAATGTAAATCCTGGGCATTCTACTCAGTTGTTTTTTTCTTCAAAATATGTTAAAATAATCCAATATAAGCAGGGCTGGATTTACATCCCAGACACCCCAAGGGAAGGCACTCTAGGTGCCCTTAGATTCACCCATGACCACACCCCATTCCTCACATGACCCCACCCCATACCCATCCACTATTTCCTTGTTAAAGAGATCTTCAGTGCATTGCATCTTGAAGTGTTGGAACTGTCTCTAGCATCCAGGGGGTTAAATAATATCTTGTAATGGGGTAAGAAAGTGGCACAGAGACATTGAGATTTCTCTAGCCACACCCACAGTTCAGTATGTGGGTGTGGTCAGCACAGCTGAGGCACCCCTCAAAATTTCAATCTCCATCCAGTTGCCTAGTCTGCCTATTTGGAAATCTGGCCCTGAATATATGTTATCTCTCTCCCTTTTCCCCAACAACTTCCATTTTCTACTCAGTGAGGTGTGGTCACTTGTCACTGTTTACTAGGGATAGCTAATTTGTTTCCTTGTAAGAACATTTAGCAGAAGATGGCAAAGATGTTTTAGATCTGACACAATGGCACAGATTTGAAGAGGATATCTGATCTCAGATGAACTTGTGATAAAAAGAATCTGTCAGAAACGAAAAATACCAAACCTAATTTCTTTTCAGTTCCTTGAATGCTACAGACATCACCTGAGAGTTAACTTGAAATGCGTTGAAGTCATTTTTAGCATCCAAGATATTCGTTAAAATGTGACCTTTTCAAACTGTTTTTGGGCTGGACAATTAAATATATTCAAAGATACAAGGAAATATCTCCTGAAGAACGTTAATTAGATACAGACCACTATTAAGCTCCAGTTTAAAGCCTCACTGAGAAGATTTGCATTAAATGTGTCAGTGACACATTTCTAATCCCAGTACAATATCAGAGCTGCCAGCTCTGAGCACTTCCTCTTCTTTCCCATGGAAAAGGCTTTTATTTTAGAGGACAATTACAGTGAGCCACTCTGGATGTGATGGAGGTTACTATGGTGACATCTGTACTTTCTTCTCAAGCAAAAGGATATGAACAAAGGTCCTGCCAGGTGTTTGTGTGGTCATAAGTTGAATTCTTGAGATAGAGCTGTAAAGCTTACTAAAGAAGGATGTACAACTAATTTCCTCTCCTTATATGAATATACATGGGTGCATATTTTATTATATATATATCTTTTTTTGGGGGGATACAGAAATAAAATTCCCATGTGTGCTCCTGAAGCATTACATGCATGCATTTTATATTTAAACATCAGATTTTACCAGTCAAAGGCTTTGTGAGTTTTTCAGGGGCTTGCTGTGACACTTACCCTGTCTCATTAAATGGGGGGTCCTCCCTCCGTGTGCTAATCTTGTTACTTGGAAGTATAATACAAAGCAGAGTGCTCTTTAGAGAACCACACGGAACCACTAGCTACAAAAATCATCTCCGCCTGACTGTACATAAACACATACAGTGGGTCTTGTCTTAAAGAGCTTTCTGGAGGTGGAGACTCCCTTCCTTACTCCACTTTAACTCCACCAGACAGACCTCAAAGAAGTGCATCAGGGTAAAGATTCTCTTTTAACTTACCTGGGGTTTTTCAATCCACTATCAGGCTGGCTCCTATTCCTGGCCTCCTTGATGGATACTGACCAGGGTGCAGACATTTAACCCTCTGATTTCTCTTAGCCCTTTTCCTCTTTCTCTTGCTTATTATGCATCAGAGCCTGAAGACTGAAGTGGGTTACAGTTTCAGAATGCACAGGTCCTGTGAGTATGCCCCTCTCTGTCTCTGCAGAAACAACTTTCTGAGGTCTCGTAAAATTGCTAGTTCTGCACTAAATTCTTTGTTTCTGGCCCTATTCCCCTTCCTCTCAAAGGTGGCTTCTCATTAAAATTCACATTATTTTTTTTACTCAGTTTGGCATTTTCAGGCAGATAAGTATTTTCCATTATATTTCTCACCTGTATTCCTTACTTGGGGTCTCCTGGGTATGTCTGAGCACAAGTAATAAACCACCAGTGTTTCTGGGGTCTCCCCATTAACCTTTTGCTCCGCATGTTAGACTTGGGAGGGAATGTATTGATGCTTTGTCACTTTTGCTCTGTAATCCTCTCCCCGGTCCCCTCTTCTCTTGAACAGGCGCCTGCATGGATTAAAGCCCTTATATTTTCTGTGAATAATATTCCTTTCTCTATTCAAGCAATCCTTGAGCCCTAGAACCAGGCCCATCCCATCCCCCTTAAAACACCTGGAAAAGAGATCCCTCTGTTGAGGAAGGGGAAACTGAAGAGGATGATTTCGAATCATTTTTACCCCTGGAGATTTGTTAGATTAAGACTCTGAGTCTCTTGCTGAGGGTCTTATCAGGGCAGTATTGCAGACCCCGAAGGTCTCTGAAGCTTCTGCCTGAAATTCTTCATTCTGAGCTATATTTAATAGGTGCAAAATAGTACAAAAGGGTGGCTGCAATATTCCTTCTCTGTCATTACTTTGACCAGATAGTTCTGGAGGAATGGAAACTTTTTATTTCCAGGCAATTTTCTGTCATCTGTCCCTTTTCTTGTGATGCGCCATGCCAGTGAGATACCTCCCAAAAGTAGACCCTCTAATTTCTCATGTTTCTAAGCTTACAGCATTCCCTCTTGCAATTGCGGCAGTGGTTAAGGATCCAGGAGAAGTGCCTGGATTTTCTCCTTAATGCAAATTTTCTCCTTAATGCTTTTGGTACTGCTTTATGTTCCATCTTCACGGTTGAATGACAAGAGCCATTGCTGTCTGGGGAGATCAACAGTTAGAGGAGGTCCATGTGGATTTTCCAAAAGAAGATGTTGTTTTTGTTGTTTCTAACATCCTTGAAGCCAATGTGTATCTTGCTGAAGTGGTTTTTGATTCTCAAGGCGATCTTTCTTCCAAGAAGTCTTTGGATTTCCAAATCTTCCAAGAAGTCCTTTGTTTCTCTCTTTTTCGGGCAAGCAGTTGTTTGGCCCAGAAATGGAGAAGGTTACTAGCCATGCTACTGAGGGCAAGAGCACACTATTACCTCAGGTTAACCCCCAAGCATTCCCTTTTTCCATGGAAGAAGTATGGTTTTCATTACCCCTGCCAGTATGGCTATGCACCCAGGGTGTCACCCCTTTGACGGCCCCAGAGCTCTTTCCCAGAAACCAAACATGCCTGGGCAGGCAAGAAACCTACCCAGAAGCCCTCAGCTGACAAGTCTACCTCTGCATAATTTGCAGGGGTTTGGTACACCTCAGTCAAATTAGTGGTCATCTGTGTTTCTTTCACAATACATAGACTCTCGCATTGGTGGACCAGTGGGTGTTACAGGTGATCTTGGAAGAATATTGTATAGATTTCAAATCCCTTCCTCCAAGTTTCTTCTTTATGTCCATAGTCCCCCACAATCCAGCAAGGCTGTTTATCCCTAGATGAGTTTTCTTCTCTGGTGATCATGCAGGTTCGGGTATCTGTCCCATCTGAGGAAAAATGTATGTGACTCCATTCCAGTCTTTTCATAGTTCCCAAAAGGACAGTGGCTAAGTAATGCAAGGCACTCAAATGGTTAAGAAAATAAACATTTTCAATGGATACAGTTACAGTTGCAGTTATTTGCATGTACTTACTGTCATTGTCCATGACACATGGGACCTGTCATGCATTGTGACTTATTTAGAAACCTTGTCATTGTCAGCCTTTTCAATAAAACATTGACCTTGGTCACCATTTGTAACAAAACATTCCCAAAAATCTCATTAAATCTTGTTGAAATAAATGTGTATTTCTCTCTGATTGATAAAGTTTAGACATCTCTATTTAGCATATTATTTGATAAATCTGCACAGATTTATTCTTGAAAAATCTACATCATTGTGCAGGGATTATGTGACCTCTCTGCTCTGATTTCTTGCTCCATGTACCCTGCATTTATAACTCATAAGCATATACATTCTAATTTTAATGTAAACCATGGAAAAAAGATTGCTTCCTGTCTGGTTTCCTAATGGCAATTCTATAGCAATAGAGAAACATGTTCGGATTAACCTGCAGGAAATAAAATAGGAATTTCAAGGACCAGATTAAGTACCAGAAATTGAGGATTAGAGAGATGTCGAAGATAAAGCTCTACCAAAGGTACTGAATTACAGAGCAAATCACAGGAACATTATTCAAGAAGCTGAAATAGAGAAAATCATTGAAAATGTCCAAGGTGCTCATTTTCTGTGTGTATAAGCTAACTTAAAAACTACGTACCTGCACCAATGGTACATAGATCATTTTGTTGCATCCTGACAATGGCACACATCCTGCATTAAAGTGGAACACTTCATAATTACTTTCAAAATCGCCTATATTTATGTTAGCCACTGTTTATTTAAAACAAGAGTTTACAAGATGTCTACTTAATATAATTGTTAGTTTATTATTTATCATCATCATCTTCAGTTGTTTCAGTCCACTGCAGACTGGTTTTCTTCATCTATATATTCCAATTTAATAAGTAACGCAGTATTTAATAATAACTATTTTTTAATTAATGTTTTTAATTCTCAATAGTTTTATAGAAAAAGCTTTAGGAAAAATTACCTGGTGATGTCAACTGACGCTCAGTGTGGTACAGGCTGTCCTACACTACTCTATAGAACTTCTCTCTGTGTCCTCTTTTTTCACCCACCACCTGTCCCAGCTTGTGCGCACTCATTCACATCCATGTACCCAAGCACTGCAAAGCCGCGGATCACACATCTATGTATTTGGCAGACTCTGAAAACAAAGAAGAGTTACAGACCTATACATCATTCTAGATCCTTTGGTAATAATTAATCCTTTGAGTGCCAGAGCGAGGCAATGACTTGGGCACCTCTCTGGTATATAAAAAGAAAAAATGAGGGCAGCAGCCGTGGGACTTTTTAAATGTGAAAAGAGAAAGATCATGACGGAAACGTCGACCATGCATTTTTGACCATTATATACTAATAAAATCACATTTAAAAAGACCCACAGGTGCTGCCCTCCTTTTTTCTTCATGATCCATTCTTATTTGGTACTGTGCACCTGGGCAAGAAGCTTTTGAGAGTGCTACCACCTCCTATATATATATATATATATATATATATATATATATATATATATATATAGTGTGTTTGTGTGTGATTTTGAAAGTTCTTTCAAAAACACAAATCATTATAAAATGATAGTTCCACTTTAAGAATATAATGCAAGTAAACCCAGAATGCCACTCCTGTAGCATTTTCAGGAAAAAAAGTTGAATGTTTTTTCAGATTTACTCTACACAGAGGAATGGATCTCCACAAAATGTGCATACACTTCCCTACTGCCCACTCCATGGTTCAGGCAGCAAAAGGGGATTTTTCTGCATCATTAGCTTAATAAATAGGCTTTAAGCAGGTGAAGCAAAAAATAATTTCATGCACTACTTTAATATGAAATCATATTAATAAATTTCCCTAGAGGTTCTTGATCTGAGTTGGCAGCTTGGACAGTCCCTGTGATTTGCTCTGTTTAAGCACATTGGATTGTCCCCAAAAATTGCTCTGTTTCACCACCTTGAACAGTATCTGGGATTTGCTCTGTGTTTCAGCCTTTGACAGTCACCATGATTTGCTTTGTGTTTCAGCATTGTGTAGCCCCTGTTATTTACTCTGTGTTTCAGCCTAGAACAAGCCCTGCAATTTGCTCCTGCTGTACGTTTAGGCATTTGTAGGAGGGGGGTGCTCAGTGGCAATTCTGTGCTAACTCAGATTCCTGAAACACAGTGAAGTCCATGCACCTGCCTAATATCAATGCACTAAACTGTAGACACCAAAGAGACCCCCTTAATACTGCCTATGCAAAGGGGAGTGCAAGAGGACTGTCTGTGGGGATTTCCAGGTGTTCCTCTATGCCAAGCTTATGCCAATGTACTAAGCAAGGTGTAGTGGAACTTTGTTAGCGCACATCATTTCCCTGTTCATGCTATAAGGCTAGCGTGCAGGGCTTGCTGGCATTAAAGTCTAATACTGGTGAAGTATGTACACTACAGTGATCATATGCACCAGTGTATACCCATGAATTCTGATCCTAAAGTTCGAAACTAGCACCATGTGGCTGCAATGAAGCATTCATACATATTCCAAAGTATCTTTGATTTTCTCTGTTTCAGCACATTACATTGTTCCTCAGACTTGCTGTGTGCTTCAGCACCTTGGATAGTCCTTGAGATTTTCAATGTATTTCAGCACTTTTTCTTTGTTTCAGCACCTTGGGCACTCACTGTGATTTGCTATGTATTCAGAACTTGCTTTCTGTTTCAGTACATTGGACAATACCCGAGATTTGTTTAATCATGATTGTTGATGTTATAGTGATTTGCACAGAGTTACCATTTTACACATTGGGGTGAATGTATGAGTCTGCCATTGCAGTACCACTGGACTTAGGCCCCTGTGCCACTGCCCCACTTGACAAGTTTTTCAGGTTTTTCCCTTATCTTAACTGAAGATTTTCCCTCTCTGCAATCTACCTGGGCACCTCCCTTCTGATCTGGATGAGCAGTGTTACACCAGTAAAAGGGACGGGAGGGGTATACTTTGTCATTGAATTACTCTTCAACTACAACTCTGACAGAATTGAAATAACACTCTCCAAAGTCCAAATACTATGATGATTAATTAGAACTGCTTTTATTATGAAACATTACTATCCCTTTAAGGTTTCTCTATAGTGTGCCCAGGAAAACAGAGTAAAGTTACACCATTTCCTCTGCACCTTGTATAATACAAGGAGTTGCAATTAGTTGGATCTCTCTCTGATACTCAGATGGTTAAACAAGAAACAGAGTAAGGGAATACCCCAAATCTCCAATAGACTACCCCACTAGCCTCCCTTTTGTGTATCTGGTGTTAAGGGGGAGGGTGGATTTTAGGTATAAGTAGCCTAGTATATTCGCAATAGGAAGGTGTAAGGCTAGAAAATTCATTCCAGAACTTCTTTTTACATATAATTGTATTCATACATTCCCCCAATAACCTTATTTAAAGCAGTGAATACCCAATTGCCACTTTTAAAAAGGGCCCTGTCAATCCAGATTTACAATGTATCTCCCAAATGATTTATCTCTTTATTTCATATGTTGAAGGCTGGTATCCAGCAGGAAATTTAATCCTGTTTACCAACGAAGTACTATGTTTTCTGATATAAGTATAACATTATTTATTGGTTTTCTTTCACGTATATTTCCTGCCTTTGTATACTAGTTTCAGTTTAACTATATGCTGGTGCAATTACCAGTGTCTGTACTTACATGTAAATGAAGAAGCACATTGCTATTAAGTAATGTCTCCCTAAACTGGAGCATGAATTAAAATTATATTGCATGAACACCAAATGAATCACTTTTATAGCCAGATATCCCTTCTGGGATATAGTGTTGCAAAAGGTTGAACTTGATGGACATAACTTAATTTACTATATAATTATTAAACTATGCATTGGAGAAAGCAGTGTACCCTGGAGTGCAGACACTGGCATAGGGGGCTAATGCCAGTAGTACAGCAATGGCAAATTCATACATTCACCCCATTGTGTAAAATGGTAACTCATTGCAAATTACTAAAACACAAACAAACATGGTTAAAGGGCTAGAGTAATGTTTAAATTTAACTTTATTTAATATTGCAGGCATTAAAAAAAAAAAATAAGTAGATCTGTGTAAGTCTTATCTCTCAAAGCTTTGTGGTATGAGAAATATAACTTGCTAATGTTCCCCCCTCTAGGCTGTTTCAGCAAATTCTGGTCATTTGCCTGGCAGCCGGCTCCTCAGCAGAGCTGAAATCGCGCTATTTCAAAATAAATACTTCATTGGAACGGTCTACAAAGTTTGCCTGGTTTGCAAGCACACTTTGTAGACTGTTCCATTGAAGTATTTATTTTGAAATAGTGTGATATTGGCTCTGCTGAAGAGCTGCAGGCTGATTCCGGGACCAGAATCCCAAAAAGGTTTGAGAGATAAAACTTACACAGATCTACTTATTTTCTTAATGCCTACAATAATATATAAAGTTACATTTAAACATTACTATTCCTTTAGATAAATCTCAGGTACTGTCCAAGATACTGAAACAGAAAGCAAGTGCTGAATACATAGCAAATCACAGTGAGTGTCCAAGGTGCTGAAACAAAGAGGAGGTGCTAAAATACATAGCAAATCTCAGGGACTGTCGAAGGTGCTAAAGCACAGAGATTAGGCTGAGGAACTATGTAACGTTCTGAAACATAGAAAATCAAAGATACTGTGGCGTATGTATGAATGTGTCAGCGCAGCAACATGTTCCTAGTTTCTAACTCTAGACACAGCATTGACGAGTATGCAATACTGCATATGATCACTGTAGTGTACACACTCCATCAATATTAGACTTTAATGCCATCATGCCCTGCATGCTAGCCCTATAGCATGAGCAGGGAAATGTTGTGCACTAACCTACTTCCTCTACACCTTGCTTAATACATTGGCATAAGCATGGCATAGAGGAACGCCTGGAAATCCCCACAGTCCTCTTGCACTCCCCTTTGCATAAGCAGCATTAAGGGGGCTTTTTGGTGTACATAGTTTAGTGCATTGATGTAAAGCAGGTGCATGGATTTTGCTGTGATTCAGTTTTCTTTTATGCATAAGTACCTATACGATCTGCTAATGAGTTCATTTGCATTAACTAGTGAATTATTTTTAAATTTGCATCTCAGCCAGCTTTAGCCAGTATAAACCTATGATTCTCAGATACAGACCTTTGGGTCACATCAACAGGTCAGGACTTAACCCTTTGAGTGCCAGAGGGGTGTTGCGTTGGTCACTGCTCTGGCATTCAAAGGGTTAAATATCTCCCTTATTATGCACAGCTCTATCAATCACGATGTGGCAGATGAATTAAGAGGAACTGGAGTAATTCTCAGGCAGAGCAACCGCACCTTAGGGGACATAAATTTGCCACTGATTTAAATGTGATTTGTAACCCCTTGAAAACTAGTGAGGCACTGGAGATATCACAAGCATTCAAGGGGTTAAAAGCCCCATTTAAATCAGTTATCATTTTTATTTGTCCCTTATGGTGCAGCTGGTGTGCCCCAGAATTACTCCAGTTCTTCTTAGTACATCAGCGTCTTAGTCTGATTCCCAGATTACCCACCTGTAAATAAGCAGGGATATCCTAAACACCTGACCTGTTGGTGTGTGCTGAGGACTGACATTGAGAAACACTGACCTACATTATGGTATTTATTTACTAAAGGTCAAACTTGATGTATGACAATTTTACAGTGTGCTTTTGGTTCCCTTATTTATCAGTGAGTGAGTACACCCATATGTTAACCAAATATCTTAACTAAATGCAGATAGGATGTTGTTTTACGGAGATAGCCGGCTGACTTTTAGAGTCATAGTAGCATAGTAAATTAGGTTGAAAAGTCCATCAAGTTCAATCTTTACCACATAACCCAGAGACATGAGGATTAAATAGCTTTCTTTCTGCCAAATAAGTTGGTCTTTATCAGACTTTCCTGTTTTGCCTACTAATACACCGTATTACCCTGTATGTTCTCTTTTGAAAGAAATGTATCTAATCTTCTCTTAAAAGTATCTAGTGTTGAGCGAGCACCCCGATGCTCGGGTGCTCTGACCGAGCACCGCCGGAGGCTCGAGTGCTCGGCCGAGCACCCGAGCCCCATTGACTTCAATGGGGCGACACGAGCATTACACCAGGCACCCCCTGCTCTGATGAGGGGAGGGTGCCTGGTCAATGCCCCCTTCATCTCCACAATGTCCCCCTTCATCTCCGCAATGTCCCCCTTCATCTCCGCAATGCCCCCTTCATCTCCGCAATGTCCCCCTTCCACAATGTCCCCCTTCATCTCCACACTGTCCCCCTTCATCTCCGCAATGCCCCCTTCATCTCCGCAATGTCCCCCTTCCACAATGTCCCCCTTCATCTCCACACTGTCCCCCTTCGTCTCCGCAATGCCCCCTTCATCTCCGCAATGCCCCCTTCATCTCCGCAATGCCCCCGTACCTCCAGTGCCTGGTGGTCCAGCGGAGCGTCTTCAGATCTGTGCCTCCTTCGGCACAGATCCCCGCCACCCGTACGAGTACCGCCATGTGCCGAGCAGAGCGATGCTCGAGCCGATCCGAGCATCGGCCGAGCATGCTCGCTCAACATTAAAAGTATCCTTTGTATCTGCCATAACCAAATGCTTTGTCAAGGAATTCCATAATTTAACAGACCTTAAGGTAAAAAACCCTTTCTTCTGCTGAAGTTGAAACATCATTTCCTCTAATCTCAAGGGGAGTCCCCTGGTTATTCGATCAGACCTTGGAATGAATAGCTCACCAGAAAGATCCCTGTATTGACCTCTCATATATTTTTACATTGTGATAAGTTCTCCTCTTAGTCGTCTTATCTGTAGAGTAAATAAACCAAGTTTGTCTAGTCGTTCCTCATATGTCAAGTCCTCCATTCCCTTAATGAATATTATTGCTCTTCGCTGTACTCTCTCCAGTTCTAGAATATCCTTTTTCAGAACTCATGCCGAAAAATTCACTGAGGTCTTACCAATGATTTGTACAATGGCAAAATTATGTTATCTAATAAGTATTGCTACCCACTTGGTGCTTAATTCTAAATAGCTTCAGTGTTTTATATTTGTGTGTGTGTTCCTCTGGATTAACAATTACAAGGGTGTGACAGAATGGTTGAAACATGTCTGTTTTCAGTGATCTCCATTGTCTTCACATGTTCCCATTCTTGAAAATATTAATGTCCCCTGTTTGTGCATGCGTACAGATTGTTGGCCATTTACCAGCATTGAATGGGTAAGTTAGTATGTATGTTTGATATACAGAGGGATGATGCCATCCAGTCTAGCTAATCAAAGAGATTGTGTTATGAGATAGCTCTTTAGTGGTCAGATGGGGGGTGGGGTGGAACAAATCTGTGACTGGAATGTGTGTCACCTCCCCTTACATCATGCTAAGGAAAAAGAGACCTTGTAAAAGTTACCTGTGACATCAGATCCTGTAGGAGGTGGGTAGAAGGAAGCCTAAGAGAGAGAGAAAGGAGATAATGGAGTAGCAGGAGAGCAGGCCTCCCAAGAATGGAGGGAGGTCTGAGGCCAGTCTGGAGTTGGACTGGTCCAGGTGCTTTCTAAAGGAATACCAGGGAAGCTGGGATTGTTGAGTGCCCTCACTGGAAGAGTTAGAGTGAGTTGGCACTGAAGTGACAAGATGATGCCCCATTCCAGCTGTGGGCTGTAAGTCAAGGCAGCTTCAGCCACAGAAAGTACCCTGATGTTCCCATAACAAGGATGGTGGCCATGAAGCTAAACTTTGGTGGTTATGGCCCAAGATTAAGGTGATAATCTTTTAGGATGCCTTCTCCAAATCCTCTGTCAGGACTAAAAGATAGAAAGAATCCTCATACATTCCAGAACCATGTGTAGTGGGCGAGGTGCCCACTCTTGCCTCTAGTGGGACTATGTGTAAGCTCCAGAATAAACCTAAAACGGACTGTGAGTATTATGTGGAACCCCTGGCAGTCTGTACAAATTTGCTACATACCAAGAAGAGAACAGCAGAAGTGTGTAGTTTTTATGTTTTGCCTGTAATTGTTGTCCTATGTTTGTGTGCCGTGACCTCTCTAATAAATGCAATTTATTATCTTTTTGTCTGGTTGGATAAATCGCTTAACCCTCGGTCTACCAAGCAGTAACCCCTGTACCTGTCACAAAGTGTGATGCAGGAAAGGTTGACCTCGATGGATTGAATGTCTTTTACACCTCATCAGCTATGCAAATATGACCAAAAACTTTCATGTACTTTGATAATGAATATGTAATAGGCACAAAAAACAAATTATGTTAGTGAGAAAGGCCTACTAATGCTTGTTTCTTACATAATTTCTACCTCTGTGCATGTGTGTAGGCTATGGCAGGAAAGAAATTCAAATATTGATAAATGCCCAAAGGTTTCCTTTAATGAGCAAGTTGGAGAGCATTGTAGTGTAACATATATGATACACTTCTTTCTCCAATGCATAGTTTAATCTTATAGTAAATTAAGTTATGTCCATCAAGTTCAACCTTTTGCAACACTATATCCCTGAAGGTGCTTAGCAAATTAACTCCTAGATATCTAGCTATAAAAGTGATTCATTTGGTGTTCATGCAATGTAATTTTAATTTGTGTTCCAGTTTAGGGAGACATTACTTAATAACAATGTTCTTCATTTACATGTAAGTACAGACATTGGTAATTTGTAATAAACTGCAACTAGTCTAAAAAGGTAGGAAATATACATAAAAGAAAAACAATAAATAAGGTTATTGGGTGGAATGTATGAATAAGATTATATGCAAAAAGAGGTTCTGGAATGAATTTTCTAGCTTTATACCTTCCTACTGAGAATATACTAATTAGCATATTCAATAGGATCCTATGCATAGAAGAAACCTGGAGAAATTCAAGAACAAACCAAATGCACCACAGGGGCAAATAAAACGTTCCATTAATTTTCCATTCTTTTATCCCCCTTGTCCATATTGGGATGTTGGGTTCTGAATGACAATTAACCACACTCAGACACACACACACTATTATCTGCTCAGAGGCAGGAAGTAACATAGTTTTCCAGTGGACTCTCTTTCAGGACAGCCACCCAGCTCAGAGACAGACGCACCAGAGCGAGCAGCACAGTGGGGACACTGAAAATAGTAGGGAGAGCCGTTTAACCCTTTAAGGGCCAATGAGGTGTGCAATATAGTGTGCAGTCCTTTGATTTGTAGCGCAGTGGAGACAGTTTTGGCATGTACAGTGTTACTAAAGAGGGCTGACAGTACCTAAGTATAGGTGAGTGCAAATATCTGCACGTGGACATGTCTGTTTGTGGGTGACTATGTGTCTTTATTGGGCAGTACACATTTCTGAGTGTGGGTTATGGAACATATCAGGGTGTGAGCCAGTGCTCATCTGCGCATAAGCCAGTGTGTGCATCCTTGTGTGCCAAATGCTTGTCTGTATGTGGGCCAGTGCACTTGTGGGCCAGTAAGTGAGTGAGCCAGCGTGTATGAGTGCATGCGACAGAAAGTGTCATTATAATAGACAGTATCTGCATGAGACAAAGAGGGTGTGTCTGTGTGTGCAATGCAACGCAGCTGATATACTATGAAAAAGTGATGCAATTCTATAGCAAACCAACTGCATCTTGGGGAACAAATATAAAAATATCTTAATTTTTTTTTAATTGGCATTTAATCCCCTTGATTGTTAGAGATCTCTAATGTATTGCATCACAGTGTATTTGAGTCTTTTTTTTTATTCAAGGGGTAAAAACACCATTTCTCGTTCATCCATTGTGGAACACAGACATCATGGCGTTATGAAGCAATCACCAGGAGGCTGGGCACTTGCACAACTAGAGCTTACTATAGGAGGAGACTCCCTCCCAGATCTAACTAATTCCTGCACAGCAGCAGCTGTCTCTAATTTTAATGCTTTGCCTCTAATGAGTTCAGAAGGGCTGATTCTTCTATCAATGTTTTTCTTTTATTTTATATTTATTTTTTTCATTTTCTTACTCTGGGGTGTTTAATTTCTCCCAAACGGCTGACTCCTTAGCTGAACTATAGGCAGACTTTTACCTGGACCTGTATTCTATAATGTCTGCAAAACTGATATCCAACCCCTTGTGAAGCACCTCTTCTGCCCAGTTTCAGAGGAGGCACAAGATACTGAAGATACCAAATGTCCAAGTTTTGTGAATATGCACTGTCAGTTTGTCTGCTGGCCACAGTCTGAGGTCTGTTTATGGTTGTATGACTTATTCTCACTCTTCCTTATTTTCTTAATTTTCAATTTAAAGTACTTTTTTACTTGTCACTCTTGTTTGAGGGACAGATTTTGGGGTGATGGGCACATTAAGTTTTGTTGGACTACAGTGCCTTTAAGGCAGTCACTATCTTTAATATGCAATTCTAGCTACTTTTTACTCATTCCCCATGACTCCAGATAGGCTCCAGAATGAGCGGCTGGGGCATCATGTACAAGGCTTCCCATTCCTCACCGGGGATGACAGGATGCAAAAGAAGTGTTCAGTGCAAACAGCTGGAGAGCTATAGCGCCAATTCTATTTTTGGAACACTACTGCCTGGTTTCCCAGGCTTTGAGGAAAGGAGGGGAGGAAGTTTCTTCTCCCTTTCTTCCTTTTCCCTTTGCGTAATTTTAAACTTTAATGGCTGTTGAAGTGCATTGGGTAATGTTACCCTTAATGGAGCACATCAGAAACCCCCTCTTTAAAGGACTTTGCACAGGTGGGGCTACAATCTGAGGTCTGTTTTTGGTACACGAATTGGATTGATAGTTATTTTTTTTTCCTTTATTTTTATGCCATCTTTTAGGGGTGGCTGTGTGCCATGTCAGAGTTAGGGTGACATGAGGAATCTGAAGACCACCAGAACCATCTTTTTTTTCTGCAGTAGTCACTTATCTGTCCTGTCATGCCAGTCTCCCTACAAGTCAGTCAGATCAGCTATGCCTTTCTTGTGTTTTGGCCCCTACCCAGTCTGCACAAGGACCAGTTCATGAAATTGCATGACTTAGTCCCTTACTTCCAAAATGGCAGATTTTCAGACCCTGGTTCAGTTAGTTCAGGGCCTCCCAGAAGGTGAATCTATCCCCTCAAGAAAGTTAAGTCATAGTCTCATAGTCCTTCAAATAATGTATGTAACACTGTGTGGGGTATTTCAGTACCATTTTGTAACTCCCATTATTCTAACGCTCATTGCATTAAAGATGGTTCAATTCCCTAAATAATTGCACATTTGTGTATTTTTTATTGCTTATTTTGCAGTTGGTTTGACCCAGAATTGATCCTCTTTATTTGTGAATATAGATGTATATACAATAATTTGATGACAGGTTGGGGGTTTTCACGGCAATATTATAATACGCTATGACAGTTCAGTAAGGATTTTTGGTTTTCTGCAAACTCTCCCAATCCCGATTTGAAAGACAGTGAATGGATGTGATTACTGTTCTCACTACAGTATTCCCCTCAGGGAAAGCTTTAGATGTGTAGCCTGTAGGGTGCTTGCTACTGAGCTGTCTTTTTGTCACATAATAAAATTCTTGATTTCTAGAGGAACGTCTGTTGTAATCTGTAACTGGTCTCCATGGCATAAAAAGGGTTACTGTTGGAGAAAAACTCCTGACATAGACAATATGTCAGGGAAGCTTGGAGACGTGCAGATCTAAGCTGGCTGTTAGCTCTCAGCAGGAGGGCCGCTTCACACACTGTGCTGAAGTCAGTACAGTTCTCTTCTCAGATATATTGCAGCAGCTCAAGTCATGTAACCCCTTCACAACCAGAGTGGCTATGCTTTCTGTATAGTAGATCATACAAAATATATTAAACCTTTAGATGCTAGAGCTGCCTTCAAGTCTTTACTATTTAAGGAGTTAATATTGGCTGTCACAAAATACTTATGATCTAATTTTAGGATACCCATTAATAATGTTCAGTTAAAACTGAACAGTCATAGAAAGTGTATCCTTTTAAACAAAAATGAACATGGATGCTTAAAGAACCTTTAAGGCCCTGGATAAATAGTTGTTAAAAGCCCCCTAGATATAGAACTACGTATAAGATCCCTTTAATCCTTTGGGTGCCAAGGGGGAATGCAATGCATTGCTTATGTACAGCTGCATTTAGTGCATACTAGCGCACAACTTCAGTGTTTAAAACCCCATATGACCACCATTATAGCTGGAGAAAGGGAAATGAGGAATTTTGTGTTGACTTCCTCTGTGTCCTTTTAATACATAATTGGTGAGCTGTATACACAAAGGGAGCAATTCTGTGGAGACAAATGAAAAAATCCCTTATTTACATGGGGGCCTTAGCCCCTTGAATGATAGATGGTTATAAATCCATTTAGATCAACATGAGTTTTTATTGGTAATCTGTGGTTCAGTTGGATTACCCTAGAGTTGTTCTTTCATGCATACGGCTCAGTGCATGATAATCAGGTGCACCTCACATTTACAGAATTCTTTAATCTTGCACAAACCAAAAAAAAACAAGTTGATATGAGTTCCACCAAAACACTGAATTTTAAAAAGGCCAACTTTAGCAGGTTTAATTCATCCCTTGGTCTCGTTGACTGGGATAAAATATTTTCAGGAAAAAACACAGAAGGTAAGTGGAATGCCTTTAAAATAACATTGCAAAAATACACATATAAATTTATCCCTGTTGGAAACAAATTCAAAAGAAGCAAATTGAAACCAATGTGGCTAACCAGTAAAGTAATTCATGAAATAAATAACAAGAAAGCGGCATTTAAACATTACAAAGCTGAGGGATCAGCAGAGGCATTTGCAGAATACAAAAATGTCAACAAAACCTGTAAAAAGGCTATTAAATTAGCTAGACTGGAAAATGAAAAAAATATTGCTAAGGAGAGCAAAAGCAACCCAAAAAAATTCTTTAAATACATTAATGGCAAAAAATTAAAGTCTGATAATGTTGGGTCCTTGTTAGCTGAAACGGGTGAGATGGTCAAAGGTGACAGAGAGAAGGCAGATATTTTAAATAATTTCTTTTCTTCTGTTTTTACCAAGGAAGACCCATTGGACAAGAATCTGCAAACTACTTTTACAGAACAGTCACAGCAAGCATGGGACTGGCTAACACAAGAAAAAGTGTTAAAACAATTGAATGGTGTCAAGGTAGACAAGGCTCCGGGGCCAGATGGTATACACCCACGGGTACTTAGGGAGCTAGGCCAGACCCTGGCCAGACCGATATATCTGATTTTCAGGGATTCTTTTATTTCTGGTATGGTGCCCATGGATTGGCGTAAAGCAGATGTGGTGCCCATATTTAAAAAGGGATCAAAGTCCCAGCCAGGAAATTACAGACCCGTAAGCTTGACATCTGTGGTAGGGAAGCTGTTTGAAAGGTTGCTAAGGGAATATATTCAAGAATTCTGCTGGAACAGGAATATCATTAGCAATAGCCAACATGGCTTTGTGAAAGATAGGTCTTGTCAAACGAACTTGATCGCATTTTATGAAAAAGTAAGTAATAATATAGATGAGGGAGAGGCGGTTGACGTGATCTATTTAGACTTTGTCAAGGCATTTGATACGGTTCCACACAAGAGGTTACTGTACAAATTGAATGAAATAGGACTAGGGCAAAATGTTTGTGAGTGGATTGGAAATTGGCTGAAAGATAGAATGCAAAGAGTGGTAGTAAATGGCAAGTTCTCCAGTTGGATAAACGTGATAAGTGGAGTGCCTCAGGGATCTGTCCTGGGTCCTCTTCTTTTTAATTTGTTTATTAATGACCTCCCAGAGGGCATAGGAAGCCATGTATCAGTGTTTGCCGATGACACAAAATTAAGTAAGGTAATAAAGTCTGAACTGGATGTGTCTTCATTACAAGAGGACTTGGACAAATTGAGTAACTGGGCAGGCAGATGGCAAATGAGATTCAATATAGACAAGTGTAAAGTTATGCATTTTGGGTATAATAATAAAAATGCAACATATAGTTTAAATGGTGTTTCTCTGGGGAAATCTACTAATGAAAAGGATTTAGGAGTAATGGTAGACAATAGACTTAGCAGTAGCATGCAGTGCCAGCTGGCAGCTGCAAAGGCCAATAAGATATTGGCATGTATTAAAAGGGGTATTGACTCAAGGGAGGAAGATATAATTATGCCTCTTTACAGGTCCATGGTAAGACCCCACCTAGAATATGCTGTTCAATTCTGGGCGCCCTTTCTGAAGAAGGACATTATGGAACTAGAGAGAGTGCAGAGGAGGGCTACAAAACTAGTAAGGGGAATGGAATGTTTTAGTTATGAAGAGAGGCTAGAAAAGTTAAACTTGTACACACTAGAGAAACGGCGTCTTAGAGGGGATATGATAACACTATATAAATATGTTCAAGGCCCATATAAAGGGCTTTCAAAAGACCTGTTCATTAACAGAACAGTACACAGGACAAGGGGCCACCCGCTTAGACTTGAGGAAAGGAGATTTAGTCTACAACAGCGGAAGGGTTTCTTTACAGTAAGGACAATAAAGGTATGGAATGCACTTCCGGAGGAGGTGGTGCTATCAAATACATTAGATGCCTTTAAAAGGGGCCTGGATACTTATTTAAAAGAGCATAATATAGAGGGCTATGCACGTTAGTATTGGGATTAATATTTAGTTAGGGCTTGTTGATCCAGGGAGAAATCTGATTGCCATTGGAGTCAGATGCCTTCTTTTGGGTCAGCGATGGTAAACAGGAATAGGAAAAGGGTTGAACTGGATGGACGCAAGTCTTTTTTCAGCCTAAATTACTATGTAACTATGTAACTATGTAACTATATATACTGATACGTTCATTATCAAACAAAATGTCATCTTGTATATTAATGTATCTTTATGCCTGCTGGGTTCATTACTCCATGGGTGTCAGGGAGTTGAAGAGGGGGAACTTGACCTATCTCCCACTTGCCCCTCCAGATAAACATAGGGGCTGAGAGGACTGATCTGGCGATGGGTTCATATTTCTTTGGATGCTTATGAACTCCTCTAATCCCTTTAACCTTTTGAATGTAAGAGGTGGGTGCATTGCATTTCATGTTGGACAACCCCCTTTCAAGTCATAGGGTTAGAACAGACTTCAAATCCTGTTATGTACTTAAAGGGATAGTAATGTTTCATAATAAAAACAGCTCTAATTAATCATCATAGTATTTGGACTTTGGAGAGTGTTATTTCAATTCTGTCAGAGTTGTAGTTCCAGAGTAATTCAATGACAAAGTGTCCCCCTCCCTCCCCTTTTACTGATGTCACGCTGTTCAACCTGAGCAGAAGGGAGGTTCCCAGGTAGACTGCAGAGAGGGACAATCTTCAATTAAGATAAGGGAAAAAGCTGAAAAGCTTGTCAAGGGGGGCAGGGATTTCATTGTTTTCATAGGAATAAGAGTGTCCCCTTCTGTTATCTGTCCAGTCTATGGACTGCATTCCACATCTGAGAAGAGATTGTTTACAGTAGGTAAAAGGGGCGGGAGGGGGAAACTTTGCTTGTGAATATCTCATAAACCATAAAGGTTTGAGAGATAAGGCTTATATCACTCTTCATGTTTTTTTAATGCCTACAAAATAAAATAAAGTTAAAACGAAGTATTACTATCCCTTTAAGCAGTAGCAGCAGATGCAATTGATGAACAAGTAGTAGACAATTTTTTTTACCTCCAGCTACTGGGAGGAACAGCTCCCAAGTCCAGCAAGTTATTAGGTCTGAGATAAACCAACAGAATCCTGGCATTCGTGTTAACATCAGGCTGATTAATCATTTTGGTGTATTCTGTTTAGGTGCAAATTGTGGCTCAGCAGTAAAGGCCCACTGTGATACAGTTAGGGTGCTGAAACATTCTGTTTCATAGGCTACAATTCAATTCTTCTGTCTTCAAAACTGACCTAAAGCCAGTTATATATTGTGGTAATGGCTATATGCAACACTACAGATTTGCTTGAACATAGATAACATATAAATGCACCTTTGTAGTAGATATGTTTCCAACACATTGCTTTTCAACACATTGGAGACCTCTTGGCATTCAACGGGATAAGAGTCCCATTTAAATCAAAGACATTTTTTATTTGACCCCTACAATGTAGTTGATTGAACCCAGAATTGCTTCAGTATTTCTTAGTACATAAGCCTCACTTCAAACGCTTCAATAATACATTATTAAGAGGAAAAGGTCTGAAGAAAAAACTGCTATCAATCACTGGTTTAACCCTTTGATAGTCAGAGGGGTAGTAGAGGGTCAAATGTTAACGAGCTCTAAAGTGCATTGCTTTACAATTCACTGGAGACCTCTGAATCATTCATCGGGTTAAAAACCTCATTTAAATCAAGTGGGCATTTTTATTTCTCCCCTTGTAGTGACATTAGTTTCTTCCAGATTTGCTTTACATATATATATATATATATATATATATATATATAGAGAGAGAGAGAGAGAGAGATAAATATATATATAAAAGAGAAAGCCTCTTTGCATAATTTGTCTCCTCAGGAGAGACACACAGTCCAGTGCAGAAGCGTAACACAAAATGCAGGGGCCCCACGGCAAGCTCTAATGAGGGGCCCCATGCCCCACCCACAACAAAATTCTAAACCCATAACAATAAATGAAAACAAAAAAGTAAGAATGCTCCAGATTTTTAGTACACATATACCAAATATGTACAGGATTAAGTAAATCAGACCACAAACATATAAAGTATACAGTATGGATGCCACAATAGATTGTAGGGATTATAAAGTGCTATTCTTTAAACATTTTAATTACTATTCCTTATATCCTTTGGTGATGAAAAGTCTACCCCATGATTCACTTGCCAAATGGCGCTTTAAGCTGCGAATGCTGGCCTCCTCTGCTCAGACATGAGGCTTGAATATTCAGGCTCAGGAATTCTGTGGAGAGTTGCAGGGCTTATATCACCGGCATCATGCAGTAATCAGAACCTGATTAAAGCTCCATAGGGCCCTAGCAGAGGACCAGTCTGGGCCCTCTCACACACGTACAGTAGAGTAGACCATTGACCCATTAAATGAGGCCAATCCAAAAATTATAAAAGATTTACAGGCATGTATTACTTTTAAGACATATTGCAGTTTGTAGTATGAGGAACCAATGCCCTAATGATTGTATTGTCCAGAAAGGAGGGGAGGCAAAAAAGGAAGGGAAAGATGAGACAGAGAAACTGGTAGAGTACAAATACAGAAACGCACATTAGTGTATGCCACCAGAGTCCATATCTCCCCATTAAGTGAGACCAAACCAAGAATTATAAAAGATTTACAGGCATCTATTACTTTTAAGACATATTGCAGTTTGTAGTATGAGGAACCAATGGCTTATGATTGTATTGTCCAGAAAGGAGGGGAGGCAAAAAAGGAAGGGAAAAGATGAGAGACAGAGAACAGAGTACAAATACAGAAAAGCACATTAGTGTATGCCACCAGAGTCCAAATCTCTACCAACAGAGGCTGATGACCAGTGTCTTTTACGTACCATAGATCTTATTCAAGTAAAACTAAGCCTTTATTCATTTGATCTAATAGGAATTGTCCCAATAATTCTTGTCCTTTACAGTGATTTTCTATTAAAAAAATATCTGGAGGGAGAAATGTCCAGGCATACCCTCTGATATGAAATTTGCAATGGAATGGGGATGGTGATAATCCATATAACCCAAAGAGATAGAGAGAGAGAGACAGAAATGTCCAGGCATACCCTCAGATATACACAAAAGAATAACACATAAAAAGCGCTCTCTAATACTGGTAAAAAAAGGGAATATTTGTATTTATTAGTGATGAGCGAGCACCCCAATGCTCGGGTGTTCGGGTGCTCTGACCGAGCACCCCCGGAGGCTCGAGTGCTCGGCCGAGCACCCGAGCCCCATTGAAGTCAATGGGAGGACTCGAGCATTACACCAGGCACCCCCTGCTCTGATGAGGGGAGGGTGCCTGGTCCATAGGAAAAGGGCAGAAAATGATGGAAACACCACAGAAATGGTTCAGGGACAGCATAGGGAGGATGTCTGGATGCATCTTGGACTCCAACATCGCTGCTGGGAACGATCTTTCGCCCGTAGTACGCCATTTTTACAGACTGACCGTAAAACACACAAAAAGGAAGATAAAAACGACTTTAGGCGAAAAATTGTTACCAAACAGTATTTGCTGTATATTTACTTGTATATCATCTGCAAATTCTGCAAAAAATTTCCTTGATTTTTCTGAACTGAGGCCATGATTAAGAGGGAAACGTGCGCAGAGGCAAATTCTCCCCAAAATTTCCTTGATTTTTCTGAACTGAGGCCATGATTAAGAGGGAAACGTGCGCAGAGGCAAATTCTCCCAAAAATTTCCTTGATTTTTCTGAACTGAGGCCATGATTAAGAGGGAAACGTGCGCAAAGGCAAATTCTCCCAAAAATTTCCTCGATTTTTCTGAACTGGGGCCATGATTAAGAGGGAAACGTGCGCTGAGCCGACCATCTAAAACATTATGGGTGAGGGTCTGCTGCGGAGCTGACCATCCTAAACATTATATGCGAAGGCCCGCTAGTGAGCTGACGCTATAAAACATTATATGAGAGGGCCCGCTAGAGAGCTGACCCAATAAAACATTATATGAGAAGGCCCGCTGGTGAGCTGACCTATACAAAAATTGTCAAACTGCGCCCGCTGGTGAGCTGGCCCTATATAAAAATTATATCACAGGGCCCGCTGGTGAGCTGGCCCTATATAAAAATTATATCCCAGGGTATATGGAAGAGAGTCAACCATATACCCGTTTTTTGGGTGGAAGGGGTGAATGGGAATACAGAGTATTCCCATCATTGTAAATAACATATATAAAGTCACTTTATGTTCCCCCGGGGCTTTCCTCCAGTGGAGTGGAGAAGTCAGGGGAAATCCAGGCCTTGTTCATTTTTATAAGTGTCAACCTATCAGCATTTTCGGTGGAAAGGCGGATACGCTTATCTGTTATGATGCCACCAGCAGCACTAAATACCCGCTCAGACAGAACGCTGGCGGCAGGGCAGGCCAGCACCTCCAAGGCATAGAGTGCCAGTTCATACCACGTGTCCAGCTTGGACACCCAGTAGTTGTAAGGCACAGAGGGATCATTGAGGACGCTGACACGGTCTGCTACGTACTCCTTCACCATCTTCCAAAACTTTTCCCTCCTTGTGACACTAGGCTGCGCATCAGGGTGAGGGTGCTGGCGGGGTGTCATGAAGGTGTCCCACGCCTTGGAGAGTGTTGCCCTGCCTTTGTCGGAACTGCTGTGTGCTCCCCTTTTCTCCCCTTCTCGGTTGGCCAAGGTAGCACGTACTCTGCCGCCAGTGTTGTCAGATGGAAAATTTTGGAGCAATTTTTCGACAAGAACCTTCTGGTATTGCACCATTTTGCTTGTCCTCTCCACCGGAGGAATGAGAGATGAGAAATTCTCTTTCTAGCGGGGGTCCAGAAGGGTGAACACCCAGTAATCCGTGTTGTCTAAAATGCGTATAACGCGTGGGTCACGGGAAAGGCAGCCTAACATAAAGTCAGCCATGTGTGCCAGAGTACCAACAGGCAAGATTTCGCTGTCCTCACCAGGAGGATGACTCTCAATCTCCTCATCCTCTTCCTCCTCTTCTGCCCACCCACGCTGAAGAGATGGAACTAAAGTTCCATGGCTACCCTCTGTAGCGGAGGCAACCGTGTCTTCCTCCTCCTCCTCCTCCGCCTCCTCCAATTGTCGCTGAGAAGACGAAGTGAGGGTGCTCTGGCTATCACCTTGTGTAAGCTCTTCCTCCCGCATTTCAACCTCTTCCACATGCAAAGCGTCAGTTTTAATTGTGAGCAGCGAGCGTTTCAGTAGACACAGAAGTGGGATGGTTACACTGATAATAGCGTTATCGCCGCTCACCATCTGTGTCGATTCCTCAAAATTGCGTAAAACCTCACAGAGGTCTGACATCCATTCCCACTCCTCACTTCTGATTACAGGAAGTTGAACGGAGAGGCGACGACAGTGTAACAGCTGGTACTCCACTACTGCCCTCTGCTGCTCACAAAGCCGGAAGGTGGAGTTCCAGCGCGTGCTCACGTCACACAGCAGCCGGTGAGCTGGCAATTGTAAGCGCTGCTGCAGCTTCAACAGGCCGGCTGAAGCTGTAGATGACTTACGGAAATGTGCACACACGCGGCGCACCTTGGTCAAGAGATCATGCAAATTGGGGTAGGTTTTTAGAAATCGCTGAACCACTAAATTAAATACATGCGCTAGGCATGGTACGTGTGTGAGCTTGCCGAGCTCCAAAGCCGCCACCAAGTTATGCCCATTATCACACACAACCATGCCTGGTTGCAGGTTGAGTGGCGAGAGCCACTGCTCGGTCTGGTGACTAATCCCCTGCAACAGCTCTGAGGCCGTGTGCTGTTTGTCCCCAAGGCAGATCAGCTTCAGCACGGCCTGTTGACGCTTCCCCACTGCAGTGCTACACTGCTTCCAGCTACCGGCTGATGGGTGAATGGCGCTGCGTGTAGAGAATTCGGAGGTGGAAACGGAGGAGGAGGAGCCAATAACGTAGGTGCTGGCGGAAACCCTGATGGAGGTAGGGCCCGCAATCCTCGGCGTGGGTAGCACCTGTGCCATCCCAGGGTCCGAGTCGCTCCCAGCCTCCACGACATTCACCCAGTGTGCCGTCAGGGAAATGTAGCGTCCCTGGCCACAAGCACTTGTCCATGTGTCAGTCATTAAGTGGACCTTCCCAGTAACTGCGTTGGTCAGGGCACGGGTGATGTTACGGGACACATGGTGGTGTAAGGCGGGGACGGCACACCGGGAAAAGTAGTGGCGGCTGGGGACTGCGTACCGAGGGACAGCTGCTGCCATCAGGCTGCGGAAGGACTCAGTCTCCACAAGCCTAAATGGCAGCATTTCGATGGCCAGTAATTTGGAAAGGTGTGAGGTTAGTGCTATGGCCTGTGGGTGGGTGGCTGGGTATTTTCGCTTGCGCTCAAATGCCTGGGGTAACGACATTTGGACGCTGTGCTGGGACAGGGAAGTGGATGTGGTCACTGATGGTGCTTCAGATGGTACAGGTGCAGGGCGGGAGGTATGCGGGCCTGCGCCTTCGACAGGCGATTGGCCGGCACCGAAAACAGGGGAAGAGGAGGCAGTGGTGTGGCCTGCAGACACAGATTGGCGATCCGGGCGTTCCTCCCACTTATTACGGTGCTTGGATGCCATGTGTCGGATCATGCTGGTGGTGGTGAGGTTTCTAGTGTTCACGCCTCCGCTCATTCTGGTGTTGCACAGGTTGCAAACTACAATTCTTTTGTCGTCCGCACTTTCCTTAAAAAAACGCCATACCGCGGAACACCTACCCCTTGGCAAGGGAGATTTACGCAAGGGGGTGCTCCGTGGAACATTTGCGGGCCGGTTTGGTGCGGTCCGCCTTCTTTCTGTAGCCACACCACTGCCTCTTCCAGCCTGTTGCCGTGCTGCAGATGGCTCACCCTCAGGACTGCTGTCATCGCTCGGCTCTACACCTTCCCAGGTGGGGTCAGTCACCTCATCGTCCACCAAGTCCTCCTCCACTTCCCCACTCTGATCATCCTCCTCATGTCTTGATCCCACCACATACTCAGTCATTGACAACTGTATATCATCCTCCTCATCAAGGTCTTGAGACAGTAATAGTGGTTGATTTAATGGCAACTGTGTCTCATCATCATCATCATCCACTTCCTTTGACCTTAAATGCCGTTCACCTCTGTCATCTTCTTGTGATTGGGTACCCTCTAGAGGTTGTGAATCAGGGCACAAGATGTCATGTTCCTCTGCAAGCGTGCTTGGAGAGAGGTTCAAATGAAGGATTGGTGATGAGACGAGCTCCTCACTATATCCCAGTGTGGGATCACTTCTTTGACCAGACCCTCTATGGTGGGAGGAAGGATGATCAGGGTGAGGATTATGTTGACCAGACTCTTGGCTACTGAGAGTGGACTTGGTGGAAGACAGGGTGGTGCTTAACCGACTGGAAGCAGTATCAGCTGACATCCAACCGACCACCTGTTCGCAGTGGTCGGACCTCGAGAGTGATGTCCTGCGACGCCCTGGAAACTGAGACATGAAGCTAGGTATGGTGGATGTCTTTCTGTCTTGTGCTCTGGCACCAGGCACAGTTTCTACGCGTCCTGACCCGCGCCCTGAACTATCAGGATCACGTCCACTTCCCCATCCCTTTTTACCCGCCTTCTTCATATTACACGGAATATGTGCTGCAAATCTGCAACTTTGCACAGTAAACAGAATGTTCTTCTTAACTGCGGCTCGGCACAGTGAATGGAATATGTGACTTTGATATTTTACAGTTTGAACACTTAACAGAATGTTCTCCTAATATGCAACTTTGCACAGTAAACAGAATGTTCTTCTTAACTGCGGCTACGCACAGTGAATGGAATATGTGACTTTGATATTTTACAGTTTGAACACTTAACAGAATATTCTCCTAATATGCAACTTTGCACAGTAAACAGAATGTTCTTCTTAACTGCGGCTCGGCACAGTGAATGGAATATGTGACTTTGATATTTTACAGTTTGAACACTTAACAGAATGTTCTCCTAATATGCAACTTTGCACAGTAAACAGAATGTTCTTCTTAACTGCGGCTACGCACAGTGAATGGAATATGTGACTTTGATATTTTACAGTTTGCACAGTTAACAGAATGTTCTCCTAATATGCAACTTTGCACAGTAAACAGAATGTTCTTCTTAACTACGGCTCGGCACAGTGAATGGAATATGTGACTTTGATATTTTACAGTTTGAACACTTAACAGAATGTTCTCCTAATATGCAACTTTGCACAGTAAACAGAATGTTCTTCTTAACTGTGGCTCGGCACAGTGAATGGAATATGTGACTTTGATATTTTACAGTTTGAACACTTAACAGAATGTTCTCCTAATATGCAACTTTGCACAGTAAACAGAATGTTCTTCTTAACTGCGGCTACGCACAGTGAATGGAATATGTGACTTTGATATTTTACAGTTTGCACAGTTAACAGAATGTTCTCCTAATATGCAACTTTGCACAGTAAACAGAATGTTCTTCTTAACTGCGGCTACGCACAGTGAATGGAATATGTGACTTTGATATTTTACAGTTTGAACACTTAACAGAATGTTCTCCTAATCTGAAACTTTGCACACTAAAAAGAATGTGCTGCTAATCTGCAACTTTGCACACTGAACAGAATGTGCTCTAATCTGCAACTTTGCACACTAAAAAGAATGTGCTGCTAATCTGCAACTTTGCACACTGAACAGAATGTGCTCTAATCTGCAACTTTGCACACTAAACAGAATGTGCTGCTAATCTGCGGCTAGGCACAGTGAACAGAATATGTGAAGTTTTTTTTTTTATATCTCTGCCCCCCCAAACAAAATAAACTGCTGCCCCCACACACAGTAGTCCTAAAAAGGACTTTTGGGTCTTTTTTTTTTTTAAATCGCTTTTCTTCTCCCTACACTGACTTTCCCTTCCTATCCTCATCTCTCCCTGGCTAAGACTGAGCCGAACTCGCTGGTCAGGTGCTATACAGCACCCGATCACGGGTTCTGGCCAGCCAATCAGTGTAATGCCAGCAGCCAACATGGCTGCTGGCATTACACTGATGTCAGAGCCTCCCTGCACGTTTATTGGCTGCGCAGCAGCCGCGAAACGTGCGGGGAGGAGACCCGAACATGGCGGGCGAGCACATGCAGTACTCGTACGAGTACCGCCATGTGCCGAGCAGAGCGATGCTCGAGCCGAACCGAGCTTCGGCCGAGCATGCTCGCTCATCACTAGTATTTATCTTTTATAATAAATAATAGTATTATATTCTTTTATCATTACTGGTTGGTTGCCTTCGGTTCATCTTTGGGGATTCTAGCCAGGTCGGGCATGTGATATGTTCATACATTGACATCGTTCCGGTGAGTGTGTTCTACCTAGGGGGAGGTTGTATATTCTCCTTTATCATACAGATACACTCTCAGATCATTCTGGTGTATGTTCTTTAGGAATTCTCCTCCCCTCTATCACTTCACTTTTGCCGGGCATTTGATGTAAAATTACCTACCTGGATTTGTGCTGTTGAGAGACTACTGCCATATTGATTGGACGTCTGACGAATTATATGAGTCTACTTACAAGAATTTATCTTGTGAGTAGTATTATTTTTATCTTCATCATTGTATTTTAATAGACTGCTCTCAGATGGTGTGCGCTTTTCTTCTTCTGTTTTCCCATACCCTCAGATATGAAATTTGCAGTGGAATGGGGATGTGATAAGCCATATAACCCAAAGAGAGAGAGAGAGAGAGAGAGAGACCTTACTGTGAGTTTAATATCAGGAGGACTGGATGGATATTCCTCTCCATAGATATGCTTAACATAAAGTCACAATACAGACCAATACTTATTGAATTAATTTATGTTAAAAATATATTGATAAAGGTTATTTTTTATTGAATTAGGAGTATGTCATAGAAATATTGTTAGTTATTGAACTGGTCTATCTATACTGGTTGATATATTGACTTTCCTTGTATTATATTCTGCCAGTTTCTTCAATTCTGCCTTTTTGCCTTTTCTGCTTTATGAATATGAGATCCGTTAATTTACCCATTAACCAGGGGGTGTCAAATACATGACTTTACATTGAGTTGCACCTTTCCAAAACACAAAGTGTTAATAGAAGAGACAATCAAGGAGAAAGGTGGCAATGGGAGCCAAGACGGTGGGTTCATCTGTCTACTGATTGCTGTGAGTGACAACTTAGCATATCACTGGACAAAAGAAGATAATTTATTCATTTTAATTTCCTGTAGGCATAGTAAGCACTTGAATAGAGGGTATAATTTACAGGGGCCCATCACACTGAGGCTAAGCCAGCATTAACATATCAGCTGCATGCCGCATGCCTGTGTACTGCACAGCACAAGCGCAAAGGAAAGCTGATGATTGCATTTCTTCATTTATCGAGCACTCTCTCTCTAGAGAATCTATTGTACTATGCCTAACTACTTCCCTATCCTGTTGGTGTATGCAACATAGTGACATACAAAGTTGTTGATGATAAAGAGAAGACATACGTCCATAAAGTTCAATCAATAATAATAATAATAAAGTTAAATAAAGCGTTATTATATAAATAAAGCGTTATTATTATATCACCCTGCTGATCCTGAGCAGGCAAAAAAATAAATACATTGGAAATTGCTTTTTTTATTTAAGCTCCAAGTGGGTAAAAAATCCCTTCCTGACTCCAAATGGCAGTGTGATATTTCCCTGGATCAACATCCTATCTGTTTTGAAACAGACACTTATAATTCCCAACATTATTCTGATCTAGACAGGTATCCATTACTTTTTTGAAAGCAAATACAGTATCTGCAAGCAGAGCATCCAGACATAAAGAATTCCATAAGTTTACTGCCCATACTGTGGAAAAAAAATCTGTTTTTTTTAAGTCAAAACTTCCTTTCCTTTAGTCTTAATGGATGACCTCTTGTTTTTTTAATAAATAGTTCCTCAGAGAGTTCTTTGTATTGACCTTCAAAATGTATGTAAATGGTAATCTTATCACCCCTTAGACATCTCTTTTTTTAATGTAAACGCACCCAGTTTGTCTCTCTTATAACTCAGATCCTCCAGGCCCTTTACCAGTTTTGTTGCATTTCTCTGCACTTTTTCCAGTTCAATAATGTCTTTTTTAAGAGCTGGTGCACAAAACTGTACTCCATGTTCTAGATGAGACCTTACCAAGTATTTATACAGAGCTAGAACTATAGTCCTATCCCATGCATCTATACCCCTTTTTATACACAAAAATGCTCTGTTGCAGTGGCTGAGTGACACTACGCACTACAGTGAAGTATACTGTATAGCAGTACTCCTAAATCAATCAGATGCCAGCTGCTCACAGATGTGCCTATCCCCTGCCAACACAGGGCTCCCCATACAACAAAGCTCCCACCACCACATACAGGACACTCACCTTTTCTTCCTCCATCAGGTGCCACCCCTCAAAAAAAATGTCTTCCCTGACAACTATATCAACTATATCTCCCCCAAAAAACACAGGAGAATCCCTGCCAGAAATGTCTCCCCCACCACCACAACATTCCTTTCCACAGGGTTCACTCCATTATATGTTTTAAACACGTGGTGGCCCTATCAGAATCAGAATTGAAAGCCGAATGTAGTAGATCTTAGGAGGCTGAGAATGCTGAAAACGAAAAGGAGCTGTCTGTATCTACTTTTGCACTGCATTAATTATGCTCCCTTTGCTTTGCATGAAAAGCAGCACAATTTGAGATATGAGTAGTGATCCTTACAGGCTATTCAGAACTACTGAGGTTGTTTTAAGGAGATGTGAAATAAAAACATAAAATGGTTATATAGAGGCAAGGGCAGACACAGTGCTAAAAATGTATGTATATACTTGACCGTGACGTGAAGAAAACCTAACTAGGTAAGTAATATTGTTGAACGCAATACTTATTATAGATATAACAGACCCTTGAATGCTGGACTCCTATATAGGTAAGTGATTGCTTTACAGCAGTCTTCTATACATATATTATTACTGTGTATAAAAGAAGGATTTACCTAGGTTGGAGACCATTACACAGAAAAAGTCAGGTATATCTATATATAATCATTGTATGTAACAGAAGGACTTACCTGTATAATTACTGTGTATAGTATACCAGAAGGACTGCTGTATGATGAACTCCTTCCTAGGTAAGTGCTTCTGTTACACAAGGTAATTATATAGATACTAGTTGAACAGCTCGTTACATGGGCCACAGTGCCACTATCACCCGGTCGCGGGGCAGTCTCTACTGCGCATGACTGCAGCACGCGCAGCAGTGTCTACTGCGCATGTCATGCGTTACACACAAATTAGCGAATTATTATATAGGATGCCTGACTGCTGTATGATGGACTCCTACCTACGTAAGTCCTTCTGTTACACACAGTAATTATGTAGATACAACTGACCGCTGTATGATGGACTCCTACCTAGGTAAGTGCAGTAACAAAGGGGAGAAGACAAGAGATGCATCCCTAGTGTTGAACCAAATGGATCTTAAGACATCCATAAATCTCCCGAGTGAGTATACTCACAAAATTAGTTGCTATTACTCCACATAAGTGGGAAACAGCTTGAGCATTTAAGGGGATTATTAAGACTGCCCCAAAACAGTAACTCCAGATTCCACTATTTTCACACAGGCAGCACCTTCAAGAATCGCTCTCCCCAAGGCGATAAATCATATGCAGAACGAGAAGAAAGAGAAGGGCACCCAAATAGTGTAATATATTCTTCAGCAATAATATATATATGAGATAAAGATGGATACTCTCAATTTGTTGTGGTCAGCTATATGATTGCTGACTATCAGGCAGGTGGAGAATATAAACCCGTCTCCGCTCTGGGATAACAAGCACAAACAATGTATACACACTGCACGGCTCCACTTATCCAAAAGTATCAAAATTTAATAAAAAAAAATTTATATTCCACAATAATAAAAACAATAAAATATGTTTGTACATAACCCAATAGTACTGTAACGTGTTTCGTGGCTGTAAACGCTGCTTTCTCAAAGTATCAATAAAGACTTCGGGTTATAAGAAGAGAGACCGGCATAAAACAACTTTTTAAATACCTTATACTGGTAGATCATTGGATAGTCCAGACATATGTCATATTTAGAACATGCCAATCACTGGGTAAGCTTCAAACGAGTCTCCCGAATCTTGAAGTAAGTTCTGTCTCGAAAAGCCAATGGAACAGAGGACAACGATCACGTGATCGCTCCGTCATAGCAGAGCGATCACATGATCGCAACTCGTCAACAACAATCCTATCCTATATAATAATTCACTAAATTGTGTGTAACGCCTCAACATGCGCAGTACACACTGCTGCGCGTGCTGCAGTCATGCGCAGTAGAGACTGCCCGCGCTGTGGCTATTACAGAGCTGGGCGCTCCGAAAGAGCATCCAGCTCTGTATCAGCCGTGGCGCGGGCAGTCTCCACTGCGCATGACTGCCCCGTGACCGGGTGGCAGTGGCACTTTGGCCCGTGTAATGGGCTGTTCAACTAGTTCAACATATTATAATATACAACTAGATCTGAAAAAAAAAAAACCAACACAAATGAAGTAAAAAGCAGTAGTCATGTTATTACACATAACTAATCACTATAAACAAGACAACAAGCAGAATGCATACTACAATAATACCGAAATAGAAAATTGAGTCTACCTCTCATTATATTCATGTAAGAAAGCATCCTACTGGGCTATATCCGACGTACTAGGCTGAGGAAAGAAAACTCCCTATATCATATCATGAATACTATAGTCAATGCATTAATTTACTATCTAAAGATTAGAGTCAACACTAATAGTCAATTAGCAAATGATATAAATAAATTATAACTATTACTATACATTCAATATAATTTAATTTTTTCTTAAAAAAAAACAAAAACAAACTATATCCCTCCTATCCAGTGTGAGGAATATAAAAAAGATCATAATGACAG
Organism: Rhinophrynus dorsalis; assembly: GCA_037306005.1. Classification (NCBI taxonomy): domain Eukaryota; kingdom Metazoa; phylum Chordata; class Amphibia; order Anura; family Rhinophrynidae; genus Rhinophrynus; species Rhinophrynus dorsalis. The sequence continues at coordinate 366,110,604 of CM074722.1, read as the reverse complement.
GGTACCTATCAATGGGTCTAAACTCTGGCGTTACTATTATAAATGTGATTAATATATTATAAGTGTTTAATAGGAACTATTAACTATGTGATTTATAATCTGTATGATTCATAAGTGATAAATGAAACTACCCTAGATATCTTTGAAACTGAAGAGAAAAGTATATTCTAAATTGAAAGATAAAACACAGTTTTCATCTAGGACTACAAATGAAATCTTCAAAATTAGAAGTCTAATGAATTGTGATTCCAAATTCATTATATATCTCCTGACCTGCCCATGCGGCCTCCAATATGTAGGCTGTACAACCCAACATCTAAGAACTAGGTTTGGACAGCACAGGAGAAGTATCACAAATGTATTTCAACAACATAGTGTTTCCAGACATTTTATGGAAGTACACAATCAGGATCCTAGTGGAATCACGTTGTTACTGATTGAATCGATGCCTATGGCTACAAATTACGATAGTTGTTAAATTAGAGGTCTGGAATTTCAGAATAAAGATAAAGAAAAGACATAAACACACACTGGTAATGAAAACTATAACTACAGTTTATTGAATATGCAATGATATAAAACAAATCAGGATACTTAGCTACCGAGCTGTTCATCAATGTGGGAGAGCCCTCCACACGAAACTCTGTAGTATCGTTAAACAGGTAAAAAAACAGACTTGAGATCCAGGTACACTCTCTCTAGTCTCAGATGGCTCTAAGCAAAAAGTGTGTTGCTTATAGGGTAAATACAGACTACACCCTTAAAGGTATGTAAGGTATGTCTAACACCACGCATGTGTATTTACTCGGTTATATAACACTAACTTACCACTACACATGCATATCTAAACTGTTATATAACACTGAATGTTGCACAATTGGAGATGGCACTACCTGCCTCTCATAAACACTATGTAACTGAAGATGGCATCACCTGCCTCTCTGTTTTTTAACTGGCTACATGACTGCAGAGCATTAACCCCCAACTAACCGTGAGGAGATCACCAAAAGCCATCCCTTACAACAGTGTAGACTTAATAGCCGTGAATCCTATTGGATCTTTAGGTTATCTACCCTAACTCCACATGGTTTAAACGAAACATTGGAGTCAACATTTGAATAGACAATTTTATATGTTGTTATACTTTTTATCATTATTGTTTTATTTCATTCTTATATTAATTTTTATTCTTGTTTATATTTTTATTTTTACTTTTATTTTTTTTTCATTATTTATTTCATTAGAAATATATTTATTTTCATATTAATGAATAGTAAATTGTTATATAAATTCCCAAGCATTTAATTAATTTAGAATACACTTTTCTCTTTAGTATCCAAGATATTTAGGGTAGTTTCATTAATCACTTATGAACCATACATATTATAAATCACATAGTTAATAGTTTCTATTAAACACTTATAATATATTAATCACATTTTTTGTTGAGTAACGCCAGGGATTAGACCCATTGATAGGTACCCTGTCTTTATGATCTTTTTTATTTTCCTTACACTGGATAGGTGGGATATAGTTGTTTTTTTTTGTTAGTTTTTGGTTTTTATTTTAAGAAAAAATTAAGTGATATTCAATGTATAATAATAGTTATAATTTATTTATATTATTTGCTAATTAATTTACTATTAGTGTTGACTCTAATCTTTAAACAGTAAATGAATGCACTGACTATAGTATTCATGATATGATATAGGGAGTTTTCTTTCCTCAGCCTAGGATGTCGGATATAGCCCAGTAGGATGCTTACCTACATGAATATATTGAGAGGTATATTAAATCTTCTATTTCAGTATTATTGTAGTATGCATTCTGCTTGTTGTCTTGTTTATAGTGATTATTTATATGTAATAACATGACTACTGCTTTTTATTTCATTTGTGGGTTTTTTTTCAGACTTAGTTGTATATTATAATATGTTGAATAGGATTGCTGTTGAAGAGTTGCGATCATGTGACGTGCTATGACGGAGCGATCACGTGATTGTTGTTCTTTGCCCCATTGGCTTTTCGAGACAGAACTTACTTCAAGATTCAGGAGGCTCATCTGAAGCTTACCCAATGATTGGCATGTTCTACATATGACATTTGTCTGGACTATCCAATGATCTACCAGTATAAGGTATTTAAAAAGTTGTTTTATGCAGGCCCCTCTTCTTATAACCTGAAGTCTTTATTGATACTTTGAGAAAGCGGCGTTTATAGCCACGAAATGCGTTAGAGTACTATTGGGTTATGTACAAACATATTTTCTTGTTTTTATTATTGTGGAATATAATTTTTTTTTAATTAAATTTTGATACTTTTGGATAAGTGGAGCCGTGCAGTGTATGTAATTTTTTGTGCTTGTTATCCCCGAACAGAGACGGGTTTATATTCTTCGACTGCCTGATAGTCAGCAATCATTGTGCGTATCCATCTTTATCTCATGTATATATTATTGCTTATATTACACTATTTGGGCGCCCTTCTCTTTCTTCTCATTCTGCATACCTAGGTAAGTGCTTCTGTTACACAAAGCAATTATATAGATACGCCTGACTGCTGTATGATGGATTCCTACCTTGGTAAGTACTTCTGTTACACACCGTAATTATATAGATACACCTGACTGCTGTGTGATCGACTCCTGCCCAGGTAGTAAGGACACAGTAAGTCCTTTTAAACAAGTTAAGGGTGTATAATGCACTATTTGTAATATATTCCCCAGTTCATAAGGGGATAATTATGACAAGCTGTATCTGAGAAAATGAAAAAATGGTCAGAAGAGTGGCATAATGACCCCCTACAGGTGCAATGGTAACAGAAGCTATGGTATGGAAACGAGACGAATAGACAAGATGGAGAAGTACAAGAGGAAAGTTTGAGAAATAGGAAGGTCATCAATATCCTGGAATAACCCCTTGAATGCTAGCATTTTCATGTTGTAGACCTCTCTGGCATCCAGGGGGTTAATCATGAAACCTTGCATGTAAGAGAGGCACTCTGACACTAAGGGTTAAGGAATTGCACTCCTACTGATGATTTTTCATTTCTTGACGATCATTGTTGAGCATGGTGTAAGTAGCATGGAGGACTGACAAGGATTCCCTTTCCCTGGCTGAGCCCCCTGTAACATTGCCTGGAAAAAGAAAAAAACAGTCCTTGCTTAGTAAAAAAAACACCTCTGCTAACAGACCTTGTACTGGCTCTAGGACTGATTTCTATCATCCTGTGTGTATTGTAACTGCATCAGCGCAGTCTGGTCATATCTGGAGTCAGAAACAGGCACAGAGAGATGATCAGACTGCACCTAAGTAGTTACAATATACACAGAAGTAGTACAGGAAGTGCAGTAGCTCAATGTGTGTCAAGAGAGGTGCATTGTACAAAGAAAGGACCGTGTTTCACTTGAGACTGGGAGTATTGAAGTGAGTCTGGGGGAAAGAATCATAATCAGTTCTCCCTGTCACTCCAGTCTAAGCTCAGATCAGAACAAAATAGTTTTCTCTATGGGACTGACAATTTCTAAAATGATAACCCTGTGAGTGCTCACTGAGCAATTAACCATTTGAATGCCATGGGAGATGAAAGAGTAGGAAACCCAGGTGCGGTCTCAGTGGTCAGCTGCTCGCATTTAGCCTGAGACAGGAACAGGGGACTGGAATGGGAATCTCCTCCGGTGCTTGGGGTACTCTGTGCTGTCTAATGTCCAGTTTCACACTTGCACTTAGCCTGAATCTGGTGCTGTAGCTGCTACATAACAAAGCAATCACCGCAGAGGTTCTAATGCCAGTCCCCTGCTCCTGCCACTGTCTAAGTGTGAGCAGGGGACAGGTATAGAAGCAATAGACATATATTGAAGAAACCTAAAAAAAAAAATAAAATTAAGGGAGGAGACTATGCCCATGTCTGCTCTGACCTTCTCTTGATTATCCTGCATTTCCACACAAGCATTAACACATGCGCCTATACTACAGCATCAAGGCACCCATGCATAAGATTGGCCTACCCCAAACCCGTTCATGTGTCACAAAAGTCATTAAGGGGCCCTATCCTCCCCCCTCCATTCCACTAGGTGCTCAGTTTATTTAACCCTTGGTGTGATCAGAGGGTTAATCAGTACAGCCAGAGAAAGACAGAAAAACAGTTCTTGGGGGCCTCCGCTACACCTGTGCTTCCACTCCAGTTAATTCTACCTTTTTTGCAAACATACAACCCTTGCAAACTCATCATTTTTTTCAATTTGATTTCAATTTTAGATAGTGTTTCTATAACTGCTAACATACTATAAAGCATGTAGTTTTGGATTACCTCCAGCTCTGCTTAACACACAATTGTGTATGCCTGTAAAATATTATATATATATATCTATATATATATATAATCTTTATATCCTATATAATAATTCGCTAGGATGTTTGTCACGATGCAGTCATGCGCAGTAGAGAGTGCCCACATTCGGGCAGTCTCTACTGCGCATGATTGCATCGGCTGAGTGAGGCGACGTAGGATTGCATCGGGTGGAGCAGTGCGGTAGCGGTCACTTAACCCTTTGTGTGCCAGAGGGGTATGCAATGTATGTACCCCACTGGTACTCAAAGGGTTAACATTACCCGGACCTTGGCCCGTGTACACGGACTTTTACACTAGTATATATATATATATATATATATATATATATATATACACACACACATATATATATATACAGGGCTTAAAATTTGAAGTCTTTTGCTACTAGCCAGACTTGAAAAGTTACTCGCCACTGCAAGCCATAACATAACGACCAGTGCTGAATTTCTACTCGCCAGGGATAAATTTTCACTCGCCATTGGCTAGTGGCGAGTGGAAATTTTGAGCCCTGATTATATATATATATATATATATATATATATATATATATATATATATATATATATATAATAAAAGAAATCCAAATGTTTGGGCACTCGCTTAATGAAACAGTTACTTGCCTTGCTGCCAGTCAGTGAAAAATGTATAAATGTCCTTGAGGAAAGGACACCATTCACAGGACTTGGTTGATGAACACAACTTGTGCTCTATAATAACCAACGAAAAACAACAGCATTCACAGGACTTGGTTGATGATCACAACTTGTGCTCTCTCATAACCAACGAAAAACAACATCACTCACAGGATTTGGTTGATGATGTTCTTTAATAACCAAAAACCCCAATGAGGGTTGAAACGTTGGTTATTGTAGAGCACACGTTGTGATCATCAACCAAGTACTGTGAGTGCTGTTGTTTCTTCAAATACTTCAGAGAATTGTTATGTATGATGTACCTCTCCAGTCCGGTACACTTGGGCATGCAGCAACAACATCCACTGATCCAGTGTCTGAAAAACCTCCCAAAGCAGAAGGAAAACTGTGCGGTGTCTTCAAATTTTAAGCAGCCCACGCAGCTACTTGATGACATAGCGCGCTACTGTGTCTGTCATTGCTCTGAATTACATCACCATTGATCTGCCTCCATTTAGCAGAGCATGAGTGGATGTGAGGTGAGCTCTTTCTCTACTACGTTTACTGTGGAGCTGGCACGGGGAATGTTTGTGAGAAACTTCTCACTCGCTAAGTGTATCTATGGGCAAATTGGGGGCCTCTTAATAAGAAAACGTATGTGCTATTGGGGGCCACAAGTCTAGCAGGGCCTCCAATAGAAGTATATTGGGACAAAATTTCTGGGGGCCCCTGCACCGCGGGGGTTGCGCGGGCCTTCTCAATGCCTCTGAACCAGGGGTGGCAGTAAGGAAGGGATATAGAAATCCATGACCTATATTACTGTATTGAGTCCTATCATAATATCAGTCCACACTGTTTGTTGTATAAAGAGCCAAATACACACATGATAGCATTCTGATTTGCCTAGTGATGGAATTTAGACACTAAATAATCAATACAATTTTATTATGGAAAACACATGTACTGAAAAGCTTATTTCTTGCTGTGCCAAATATGCATACTCCCACTGCTAAGATTTTCTGTATTCAACTGTTGCAATTCTACCAGTACCAAAGTGATAATGTTATTACCATCTAATTGATGGAGGGATTTGTACATTACATATGGTGAATATTCCTCTTAGGCACAGGTTCAGTTACAGATGACTAAGAAATGTCTGTAAATGTAATACTTTTGCAGAAAAATGAAATCGTTTGGATATTGAGTGAAGTTAGTTCCAATATTGTGATTATTTGTGAAATGCTCAGAGGCAACACAAGATACTCAGAGTCCATCCAACGCATTTCATGACACAATGTTTTCCATGTGATTAGAGCCTCTTCTGAACATGAATCAACTAGAATCTCTCTTCCTATCCTACCCTTCTGGTATTCAGGATGTCTCAGCTAGTACAGAAAGGCAGCCTTCTGTTGTTTGCACAGAATGTGTTTCCTGTTCTTCACACACATCTTTATTAGTTTCCTAGACACACTCTCTATTTTCTTCTCTCCCCCTCACTCTCATCTCTCTCACTGTTAGTCCTTCTCTTCTAGAGCCCACTTTCATACCAATATATGGGTCTTTTAACCCCTTGAATGATAGGGAGATCTCCAAAGCATTGCTCCCTTCCCTCTCAGCCACCCTGCATACTTCGGCTCAACTTTCTCTGTCAGCCACCCTCCATACTGCAGCTCACTTCTCTCCCACATCCACCCCTTTACTGCTGCTCCTTTCTGCCCTCACCCATACTATGGCTTACCTCCCTCCCTCCCTCCCTCAGCCACTCTCTGACTGCTGCTCCTTCACTCCTTCACACAACTTTGGCTCAGCTTCCTTTCTAAGCCACACTCCATACTGCGATCCCGTCCCTCAGAGACCCTCTGACTGCTTCTCCTTCCCTCCCTTGGCCTGCTTCAGCTCACCTCCCTTCCTCAGCCACCCTCCATACTGCTGCTCATCTCCTTCCCTCAGCCACCAATTGAAAGCTGCTTCTTCCCTCCTGCAGCCAACCTCTCACTGCTTCTCCTTCCCTCCCTTAGCCACCAAACCTCTGACTGCAGCTTCTTCCTTCTCTAATCCTCAGTGCTGCAGCTCCATCCCTCCCTCACCCTAAATGTTGCAGTTCTCTCCCTCCCTCAGCTACCCTCCATACTGTAGCTCTCTCTCTCAGCAAGCCTTAGACTGCATCTCCTTCCCTCCCTCAAATACCCACCATGATGTGACTTCCCCCCACCTTCAACCACCCTACATGCTGCAGCGCCTTCCCTTCATTGGCCACCCTACATACTGTGGCTCCCTCCCTCCATCAGCCACCTTCCTTAGAGCTGCTCAACTCCCACCCTCCCTTGGCTGACTGATAGAATAGTGTGCCTCTGTGACTACAAGTGGAACAAGGCTGGTGTGTTTCTGTTGCTACCAGTATCCACAGCTTGGCTGGCGGACATTGTAGTGTGGTTCTTTGACTGCTAGTGCAGCAAGGCTAGGTTAGCAAACAGTGCATTGTGGTTCTGGGGATAACAGTGGAACATGACTGGTCTATCAGACAGTGTAGTGGTAGTCTGTGGGTGCCAGTGGAACAAGGCTGGACTAGCAGACAGTGTAGTGGTGGTCTGTGGGTGCCAGTGGAACAAGGCTGGACTACAGACAGTATAGTGGTTGTCTGTGGGTACCTGTGGAACAAGGCTGGCCTGGCAAACACTGTAGTGTGGCTCTGTGGCAACCAGTGTCAGGCAGAGTATTGTTCTGTTGATACAAGAGTCACAAGACTGAGATGTCACATATTGTATGAATGATTCTGTGGAAAAAAAACAATGAACAGTGGAATAGCTCTCTCTTTTCTCATAAACAAATGATCTGCTCCTTAATGTTCATCTTAATGCACAAGGCTGTTCTTGTTACTTTGGATTCTCACAACAACATTTATTATTCTGTTCAATAGACTCAGCCCCAGAGTAGTTAGTGTCCTACAGGATGCTGGCAGCAGAGGAAGAGAAGAAAATCTAATAATCAGCATCTTAACTCCTTTATCTCATATTCTAAATGATATTACTATGAACACATTGGCTGAAGGGACTCATTTCTCTTCACTCATTTTGATGATGCATTTTTAATAAAAAAAAAGTCCCATACCACATGACTTCAGAGACTATCCAACCTGAACTTTCGTTTTATGAATAACAGTATTAAACAAAATTTGCTCCTTGGTCTGCTTTTATATTCTGGACAGAGGGTTTAGAAAATCCAAGCCAACTAGGCCATAGTGCCATAAAGTGTATGTAGAACTTAGAACCAATGATCACTCTAACCCAAGGTTGGTCAACCAGTTTTCCTGCAGCTCTTGTTGGTACACAGTTCCCATCATCCATAGGTGACCAATGACCGGCGGAGGATGATGGTAGTTATAGTCCAAAAACAGCTGCAGGGCTGTTTATTCCCAACCCTGCTCTAAGCTGTTGAGTGAATGTTAATATTATAATTATCTATTCTAAACCCTATATGTATTATTCCATTTCTCCTTAGTATATAAGCCTCCTTGACAATCCTTTTCTGGTACCAAGCATGTATAATTAATGCATCACTCCTTTTAAATTGAAACATTTTCCTTGGTAATTACCAGTTGTTTGTCACTTTTTCTGCACTGATATTTTAATAATCGTTGAGGCTGATGTATTAAAAGAACTGGAGGGATATTCACTAAGGTGTGATAAAGAGGTGATAAAGTGGAGATGACTTCTCCAGTGAGATCACTTGTCCAATTCCTATGTTATTCTATGGAGCCAATTCACTATCATTTCTTACATTTTGGAGCTCTTAGTGCATAAGCTCCATAGGATAACATAGGAACTGGAGAAGCGATATCACTGGAGAAGTCATCTCCACTTTATCACCTTTTAATCATGTCTTATTGAATAACCCCAGTAGTAATTTGGGACTAAACCAACTGCACCATAGGGGAAATTGAAGTGTTCCCCAAAGTTGCATTGATTTAACTGAGGTGTTTAACCAGCTTATTGTTAAAGAGCTCTCCAATACATTGCAAAGCAATGTCTTGGTAACCCCTCTAGAATTCAAGGCCTTTAAAGCCCATTTAAATAAATGTCATTTTTTTTTTGTTTCTCCCATATGGTGAAGTTGGTTTGCCACAGAATTATATCCTGCCGTAGTACATGACACTGAGTTGCATTCAGTGGGGGCTACTTACTAGTCTTGTTTGAAGCATCTCTTCAAAATAGCAGCAAAACAGTATAGAATCTGTAATGAATGATCCTTTTCAGAAGGGTTTAAAGGATCCCGTGTGTTCACACTAGGGGATGCGAAAATATAAAAGAGTTATAAATATCTCCCTAGGCTCTGAAAAGGAAGGAAAAGATGGAAATACTTCTTCATCTGCAGGTTTGTAGATGTGTGAATCTGCCAAGGTTACAGTATTTTATCCCCACTGGCATATAAGCACCAACATATGTTGCTGCTGTAACAGAAGGAATGCAGCAGCTGACATACTAACAAGAACTGGAATAATTATGTGACAGTCCAACTGCATCACAGGGGACAAATAAAACACCCTTTCATTTAAATGGGTATTTTAACCCTTCGCATGCTAGTGGTGCCGGCAACGGGAGAGCTGGCCACATCCGTGTCTCCTTGCAGTGGTTCACGACACTTCCACACCCCATGTTCATCGGGCGGGCGCGCGTCAGCTGGCAGCGGTCCACTGACCTGCACTCCGCTTTAATAATTTAAAGGGCCAGTTGTGTGCTCCACCTCCTTGCTCAATTGTATATATTAACTGCCTGGACACCATCTCAGTCCTTTTGTGGTGTTCCAGTGCAGTGGTGTTTTGTCCTGTATCTGACCGGTATGACCCTTGCTTGGCTGCCTTTGACTCCTGTATCCTGACTACCCACTCTGGTGCAGACCTGTGGCTCTGGTTGACTATCCGCTCCATGTGTGACCCCTGGCTGTCTGACTACCCACTCTGGTTCTGACTTGTGGCTCTGGCTGACTACCCACTCCGTGTATGACCCCTGGCTTAGTCTGACTACCCACTCTGGTACGTTTCTGTGGCTCTGGCTGACTACCTGCTCTGGTCTGAACTTAGGCAAGTGTGACCACTGCTTGGGATCCTATTTTCCTCTATTATGCAGGTTTCATCCCTGAAGTAGTAATCCAGTAACTGTGGAAATTGCTGCTTTGCTTCCGACGCCTGTGCATCCAGGGGATCGTATTGGGGTTGCTTACATTCATACCTGCACTACTATTTCAATAAAGGTGGTGTTCACTTTACTGTACTTGTGTATTCTCATTTGTACCACTACCGTGACAAATGCATTGCAAAGCAATGTGCTGGAGACCTCATCGCAATCATGGGTTTAACCCTTTGAGCACCAAAGAATACATCTGGGCACTCATAAGGTTACAACCCCCATTTAAATAATCAGCTGGTTTTGGGGAATTTTTATCTATGCCTTGTGGTGCTTTTAGTACATCAGAATCTACATTTTGTCACTTCAGCTATATGGTATCATTACAAAAGCATAGTGTTACAAAGGAAATGTCATAACAAGACATCACTAACTGATATTGTCCTGTGGATTTCTGGCACATTGGCCTGCGCCTAAGCTCAAAGCATGCTGCACCTACTTTAGTCATATGTACAAAGACCATCAGCTGGAAAATGTGATCACTGTGCTTGCCTCAAACATGTTTGTTCCTGAGGGAGACATGTGGGTGTGCTAAGTAAAGGTGGCTTCATCAGTATATGTCTGTGCTCAGACGCATTGCTGATGGTACATAGGTGTAAAAAAAAAAACGGGTGATCTATATGCCTGTTTCTCTAGACCTTGTCCATGCAAGTGTAACAGGGAGCATGGCTCTTCCCATTACCTTGCCTGAACTGGTATCCCCTAGTTCCCTGACCCTCCCCCACCCCCACCAACACCACCACACCCACCCACAAATGCCCTCTTTAACCCCTCCATTACCAAATGAGTTTGCAATTCAATGCACTGCAAACTTGCTGGCAGCAAAATGAGTCAATGCACATTATAGATAAAAAATACATATAAACTATCTACCTGCTACCCCCCCCCCCCCCCAGTCTTGTATCAGAGTAACCTCAGCATTGATAGATCAGCTTATGTTAGCCAAATTAGATATGGAGGGGTTAATGTTTAAAAAAATGATAAGGATTCAATTTTATTTAAGGCCAAATGGCCTTAAATAACATGTGTAAGGATATTATCCCCCATCTCTCCATTCCAACAAGATCAGGATGGAGATTATATTTAAAATGATATATGGTAGCCACTGGTAGCCACAAGAGCACATACACTGTTTGACATCCTGTGTTCCGACTGTAGCCACAAAACACAATAATTGCTACCACCCCCGCCATGTCCCACTGGCAGATATAGAATTACAAACACAATGCCCCAATGGTAACCATAGAATTATATATAATTCCACCCCAATGTCACACTGGTAGCCAAGGCATCCCATACAATGTCACCCTCACATGAACCACTGGTAGTCATAGAATTACATATACAGTTCAACACCCCCACCCACCACCCCACCATGTCCCACTGGCAGATATAGAATTACAAACACAATGCCCCAATGGTAACCATTGAATTATATATAATCATTACACACAAACACACACACCCTCACCATAGTCTATGTAATATAATGTGTTAATTAATATGGGATCATATTAAAAAGCGGGGGTCCCTGCATGGGTGTCTGGGGAGCAAGGGGGGCCCTCAGACTGGACGTCCACCCCCCCCCACCGCCGCCGCCATGACCATGTATTTAAAGTTAGATATTTACTTGGATGTCAGGAAAAAAAATAATACACATCCTAAGTCCTGTCCAGACCACTGTGAGAAAAAAATAAATAAACAGCATTTGACTTTTATATGGCCAATTCCTGTTTAATTTCTTTTATCATGCTCCCATTGGCTGGCAAGTGGAGTTACACAGAACGTGCCCTGAAGCAGCCTCAAGTCCCAGCCAGTCACAGTTAACTCTAGTCCTCAAGTACCTCAAAAATTGATAGTTCTAAAGGAGCATTGGCTCATAATTATAAAAGCAATCTACAGTTATTAAGGAGTATACCAACTGCACCATAGCAGACAAATATAAATTCCTAAATTACCATGTACTTGATTACAATTTGTTAACTTCTTGAATGTATTGGAGACCTCTCTAGCATTCACGTGGTTAAATCCAATTTACTTTAACATGGATTTAAATGTCCCCCTTTGGTGCAGTTGATTTACTCCAGAATAACTCAAGTTTGCTTTTGTGTTTATGGGCCTAGCATTTAATGGGGGTTATTCACTTAGAGGTGATAAAGCGGAGATTACTTATACAGTGATATAATTTCTACAGTTCCTGTTTTATTCTATCAAGCCAGTTCACTAATATTTCTCAAGTTTTGGAGATCTTAGTGCATATGCTCCATAGAATGACATAGGATCTGGAGAAGTCATCTCTACTATATCACCTGTTTATCATGCCTTAGCCTCACATCCAATGGGTTAAAAAGCTTTATTCAAGTGCTTGGGAATTTAGGAATTTTTATTTGTCCCCTATGGTGCAGTTTGTTTACTCCATAATAAATGTGAGGCATTGGGCCTTAAGTATAAATGCAAAGTGGAGCATTTTTAGAGCAAACCAGCTGCACTGTAGGGTACAATTAAAATCCCACAAATGCCCACTGGTGGGGCTTTTAGACCTTTGAATGTTAGAGTTGTCTCCACAGATTGCTTCTCAATGTGTGTCTAGCATTCAGTGAGTTAAAACGTCTATTTAAATCAATGGAAATGTTTATTTGTGTTCTATGTTGCAGTTGGTTTTCCCCAACTTCATGTATTCATAGTACTTCATGAATAAAAATGAAGAAAACATTCAGATTAAAAGAACAATAAAACAATACTTTTTATACTAAGTAAAACATTGGCCATGTGCTCCTGACTTCCACTAATGCTTCAGTAGTTTAGGGTTAACCCTTTGAATGCCAAAGAGCTATCCAATGAATTGCACTCAAAGGGTCACTACTTACTAAGCCACAAAGATGATCCTGTGCTGCCTTCTGAAGAGTGGGGAAAAGGAGGCATCCCTTCTGAGTTTGATTGATGATTGGAAGTGAATGCACAGAGGGGGAATTGCAGCCCTTGGTAAGTTGCACTGTTTCAATAGGGTTTGACACCTGGATTCAGAGTCTCCTTCACCCTACTCTTCAGAAGACAGAGCAGGATCAGTATTTGTAAAAATGTTTCCTTTTGCACAAACGTTCTAGATTGAATGTGTTCTAAATGAAGTTAGAGGATACATTTTTGCTACATTTAATATTAAAGTACATCTGTCACTTTGTAACATGTTTTTGTAATAACTTTCAATATCATCTTTATTTAGATATCTTTTTTTATTTTAACCCCTTAAGGACTCATGACGTGCCAGGACTGTCATGGGTAAATGTGCGTCCTGGCACATCATGGTATCCAGGGGTTCCCGCTACGCTGCACGCCGATCAGGGACACCTGAATCCAAATCGCAAAAAAAAATATATATATATTGATATACTCAGTGGTCCTTAACTGCCAGCTGGTTGTTTAGCTTTATCTATTTGTTCATTTATGCAAATGAGCGAGTACTCCCTGTCAGGGAATGGCAATTGGGATATGGTGAAATATGGAATGTCCTTATCTGGCTGGAGTTTCTGACAGTTCTGTCTAATGTGGATAAACTGACATAATTAAAGATGTATATTTCATATACTATTGTTTGAAATAAAAAAATATATATAAACCAAATATTGGGGAATATGAAAGCTCTTTCAGAATCACATATTTGTTACAAAGTGAGAGCTCTGTTTTAACCCTTTGAGTGTTAGAGAGGTTGCAGTGCGTTGACTTCCTCTTTGGCATTCAAAGGGTTAATTATATCAAAGCTATTATCTATTTTAGTCTTTATTTCGTTAATTAGAAGCCTTTCATTTTCAGTTCACAGAGATTATCATATTTCAGTTATGTGATACATTGTACTTATCATTTATTAGCACTTAAGTGCTTTGAATAAACAAATGGTCACACAGCTATCTATATGTCCATAGAAAAAGTATTGTTTCACATATCGTAGAGCTTATACACATTATATTTATATATAATCTGGATACCAGAATAAGAAAAAAGAAAAATACTTTGAGCTATAATAATTTGTTAATGAAGCATCAGCAGTGGAAGTGCCCTCATTTTCAATCAGCAAGAAAAACCGAATATATAATAATGTAATTTAAAATATGAGATAATATAGTTAACATGATCATTATTAGAGCTCCTTCCCTCCTACTGCCAAAGTCCCATGTGTGTTAATGCAGGGGTGTCAAGCCCCCCACAAGACTGAGTGTTTTCAGGATCTAACTCAGACAGATCCCTCAGAATGTTTGAACCACAGATTGATTCATTCCTTTGTTCATGGAAGGAAATCCAGAAAATCTGAATTGTTGTGGGGGGGGGCAAAGGACAGGTTGAAGCACCCATGTGTTAGGACATTTACAACTCGAATTCAGAAGCTGCTGTCTATTGAATGTTACAGTGTATTGGATACCTCTCTGGCACACAAGAGTTGAAACCTGCACGGTTTGAGTAACTTGTTTATGTTATGACAAATATTGGTGACACATAGAACAGTAAGGATCATCTCCCTTTAATGTTCTACTTCAAAATCCCTGTTATTACCTGTCTTTTATTTTAAATGTCTTTTTATTCTTTTTTTTTTTTTTTGCAGAGACTGTATAGGACTGCTGGGGGAAGATGGATTTTGCAAGGTTTATGAATACCTGAAGCAAGTTAGTTACTTTCAGGACTCAGACTATGAAGAGGTTCAAACAATGACTCTTTGTGAACCCCAAGAGATGCGGCTTTATCCCCAGCATTGCTGGAAGGTCCAACAATTACTGTTTTTGGAAGAGCGAATGAAAGATGAGTCTCTTGGAGCTCCGTTTGCCTGGTTGTAGTTCCTGGCATCTTCACTCCAGTTCATGTGATTCTGTATTAACTCAGGGGTAGCCTGTTATTAATGGACATCAAACTCATGATCAGGGCATATACATAACTATAGATTGTGGGGCCCTGTCTCTTCAGCAGCAGCACTGAAATCTATTATTTTGTTACCTCCTCTATATGTGACTGACAGCATAGGGTTGCTGGAACATGGTCCTTTGAAATTATTATGCCAGTGGTGGTTCTGCCCCTGGGTCAAGGACAAGAAACCTGGAAGTTTACAGCAGTTGTACTATAAATTCCTATCACCCTCAACTGGCCAAAGGAGGCTGAGGATGATGGGAATTATAGGTCAACAACAGATGAAGATATACCTCTAGATATTAAAGCTTTATCTTGGTTTCTTCTCCATTCCGTTTCTTAACTTTTTCTTGTGTTTTTTTACTTTGAGTGTATTGCCTGTCACCCTTCCCCATGTACCTTAGTTTCAATGTTTTGCTCTTTTCCTGACAAGTCCCCATTTGTATTCTTATGTCAAGCCAGGCTCCCGCTCCCCTTCATTGTAACATTTCCAGTAACTGTCATTGCTTGAGACCAGTATAACCCATGCAGCCCTACTCTTTATAACCATTCATTGTGCTGTCGCACTAAGATCTAAATGAAATCTAACATTCTGCATGATGTATTGTGGAAAGCAGCGGGGAGCACAAAACTCAGTAATAAAAATCTAATCTGTTAATGCCAATATCTTTCTTAGCTTTCATCAAAATTCCAACCTAATCATCACTGGAGATGCGGATGATTTAGAGCATAGAAATTTCTCAGGCAAAGCAGTACAATACATTGTAGCTGAATATAAAGGGACATGTGTCATGTGATTTCCATCTGATCAGTCTCAGCAGCAGCAGGAACATTGTGGTAAATTCCTGAATGTTGTATTTATTTACTAAAGGTTTATTTGGCTGTATTGGTCTCAGAAAGAGCAATCACATCATAAATCGTGATACATCTTCTAGATAAATTGATGGATAAGTGAAGCTTTGTATCTTCACACACTAGGATACCTGCACAGACCGAGGCTGGTGTACTAAGAAATAGAGCAATTCTGAAACAAACCACCTGCGCTCTGGGGCACAAATATTCAAAAATCCCCATAGATTTAAACAGGGCTTTTAATCCATTGAATGCTAGAGAGGTCTCCAACGCATTGTTCCACAATGCGTTGGAGACCTTCCTAATTTTCAAGGGTTTAAGTAATAGCCAGTTAAGGCAGATATGTATTAAGGCTCCCTAGTGCCCTAGGCATGGTACCAGTTTGGGGCCCCACATCTCTTGATCTGGTGCTTCTGCTATCATGCACTGGCATTGTGGATATCATGGAAGTTGGAGCAACTGGATGATGCAAAAAGGGTGTCTGATACAAAACATTAGTGGCAACAGCAAAAGGGCTTTTTTTTTAAGTGACCCAACACTTGCAGCCTGGGCCCCTCACATTGCCATGGGCCCTAGGTTGTCATAATGGCTGATCTGGCTCTGAGTTAAGGACTGCATAAACTGGTAAATAAACTCATTACTTTAAACCAGGGCCATTGGGTGGCTCTTGTCTCATTCACAAATCAGACTGTGGGTGTGGCCAACACAGCTAAGGTGCCTTTCAAACCTGAGCACTCTAGATGTTTTCCTATTCTACCTAATGGGAAATCTGGTCCTGTAGGGACATCTCCAATGAAGCCAAGGGGTTCACATTTTTCCCTGATGCAGCTTCCTCTTCAATCAAATGAAACCATGTGGTATTGTTTTTTTCAGGAAGAGTTTGGATAAGCAATCTGCACATGCAATTTAATTCAAGTTAACAATGCAGTATGAGTGCAGAGTGAATACACCATGTCTGGAGGAGGGGGTAGAGGGAGAATTGCCAGATGATAGTTCAGCCATGAAGTGCCAGGCAGTTTCTCTCTGAATGAGTAAAACAGCTAACCTCAGACATAAGTTTCAGCCTTCTTCAGCCTCATTAGTGAGATGTAGCTGTCCTCTCTTGGTACCAGTGAGTAAATGGTCTATGTGTGATTTCACCTAATAACCCTTAATGAGAACAAACCCAAAATATATTTGCGTATGCAAAGCAAAGGTCAGAGATCCTCGACTAGGAACAAGCTTGCCAGGGTATGTAGCAAGCTCTATAGGGCTGGTATCCTACCCCAGGTGCCACTGATAAAGAAGAAACATCCTGACGCGTGTCATTCTGATTCTTGCAAGATGAGAGTCCAGCCTTGAAGTGTCATCAATGGTTTAGTTGGTTTGCTCCTGAATTGTTCTTTTTAGTACATCCACCTCAATATGCTGCAACTTTCTGTCCCTAAAGACAGTCTCTGGGAAGCTGAAGCAGTGAGGGTCTGCATCGTAGTCTATGTGGTCATCGGGCGGAAAATTCAAACAAGTATAAAAAATCATTTTGATGCTTATCACAAAGATTCAATCACTGGCTAGCCCACATATGAGTCAGACAATCAAATATGACTGAAATCATCACTGACCAACTGACTGCTTTTCACTGCATGCCTACAGCACAAGAGGCTTGTTGGGGTAAAGCAATGGATAGAAAAATGAGACAGCAGTGCTACCACATTAAAATCACCCATGTGAACAAGACATTATACCTTGTTAAAGGGGCAGGTTCATAGAAAGGTACATTTTAACTATATTCACTAACTGATCTTCCCTGCAGATCTCTGTGAGCTACAGGGCTAAATAACATTAGCACCTCATTCAGCGCTTTATATCCTTTCCATTCAAGTCAAATTAACTGACCTGGAATTTCAGTGGTGTGGCTAATGATGTTGCTTTCATAAGCTCAAGGTAAATTGCTGATGCCGCCAAGCCCTGTAGATCATATCACGAGATCTGCATGGCAATTGTTGAGTGTAATTGGTTTCCATAGCGGTAAGCTAACCACCTATAGGAAGGAGGCGCCTCCTATTACCCTTTAAAATCACCTTAAAGTTAAAGAGTGGTATACATTTTTATCTTCTAAGACAGTGGTTCTCAATCATTGTGCTCAAGGCACCCTTAACACACTATCTGGAAGGTTCACTGCACCCATAACACATTTAATCTAATATATCAAAGGTGTAATGTAGGGTATGACATATACATATATATAGTTATTAGATCTCACAATCGTACTAACAAAAATAAACATAGTGGGCAGAGCAATTTCCATAAATAATCATGTAAAACTAAATATTCACATTTTTGTCAAAGTCAGAAAACATGAGGCACCCTACTTTGATGTTCATAGCACACCAAAGTACCACGGCACCCTGGTTGAGAACCTATAAAGGGCAGTAGAGGAGGAGAGCATTGATGCCTAACCAGAATTGGAAATTATATAAATGAACAAATTTAGAGGGGTTCAGATAGTCTATATTGCCTTTTTTTTTCTCTACGAACTCTATATGCTAGAGGACACATGAAGTGTAAGGTAGTTCTCTTTAGTGTTATCTCTGCCATTGATTTGAACTCAGAAGACCAAAAAAGAGCCATTCTGTGCACACCCGTGAATATAAGTTCATGTTCATGAAAACACAAAAGGCAATAAAATAGCAGACTACAATTTAGAATTAATAGTACGTAAAGTACGTAAGAGGCATGTTCCATAAATTTGACATACAAATTCACATCTGAAATTCTCTAAGTGTGCACTTTTATATAAGAGCTACGCATCTTTAAGCATCAGTGCCATTTAATGTCTGAAGTGCTTATCATTCCTGAGTAAGAAAGGATAGATTTGTGGAGGGTCTCTCTCCTGATGGAGGAAGTGCAGCAGCAGAGAGTCACTATGGAGATAGAGTGAAACATTCCTGGAGGTCACTCTGGGAAGGCTATTGCTACTAAAGATGCCTCTTAGAGGAATGATGACTAATGCTGATGTTTTTCTGGGGGTAGAATGGTTGAAAAACTGAACTCACAATCTTAAAGGGATAGTAATGTCAGAAAAAAGTATTAACTATATGGTAGATAGAATTAAAAGAGAGTACTTGCACTTACAGAATTAAAAGAGAGTACTTGCACTTATTTGTATCTCTCAAACAGTCAATACTTTTTTTCACCAATTTCAAGTTGAGTGCCGTCTCGTACAGTGCTGGACCATCCCCAGGCTGAGTACATTTAAAGATTATATTATATATATATATATATATATATATATATATATATATATATATATGTAATATCCCAGGCCTCAAGTAGAATATGGAGTACAGTTTTGGGCACCACTTATTAAAAAATATATTACTGAACTGGAAAATTGCAGGGATGTGCAAAAAACTGATAAAGGGACTGGAGTAATTATAGAGACAATAGCCAAGATGTGTCTAAAGGATGCTGTGATTACCATTTACAAATACAAAGAACTTTCTGGGCAGCTATTAACTCTAAGAGAAAAAAACAAGACTCCATCCATTAAGTCTAGGGAAACCCATTTTGTACTAAACCAACAGTAAGGGCAGTACAATTGTGGAATTCTGTGCTTCAGGACACTGTTTGCAGATACTGTAGCTGCTTCCAAAAAGTAATGAATACCTTCCTAGCTCAGAACAGTATTCAGAATTATGACAGTTGGTTAAAAAATTAAATATGAAGTTGATCCAGGAAAATATCCAACTGCTTTTTGAAGTCAGAAAGGATTTTTTTAACACACATGGGGCTTAATTGGAAATTACTTCAAGGGTTAGTAATGTCCAAAAACAAGTTTTTAACATTTAGAAGAGTATAAAAAGCTAAATGCAAAAAAATGTATCTCTAAAACCGCTCTGGTTTAAGTTTGATATCTCCTACTGACAGCTGTAAAGCTGTCAGCAAGAGATCCATGTCAGCCGACACGGAGGCACTTGATCAGATCTGCAATCTCGTTAGTTACAACTAATCCCTTCATTAGAATGGTCTAAAACATGTGCTTGCAAACCAGGCACATGTTTTAGACTATTCCAATGAAGGGATTTGTTGTAACTAACAGGATTGTGGCACTGCTCAAGCGCCTCCGTGTCGGTCGACATGGATCTCTTGCTGACAGCTTTACAGCTGTCAGTAGGAGACATCAAACTTAAACCAGAGCGGTTTGAGAGATATGTTTTTTTGCATTTAGCTTAGCTTTTAAGCTCTTCTAAATGTAAAAAAAACTTTTTTGGACATTACTAACCCTTTAAATAAGTTTTTTTTTTTTGCATTTCTCTAGATCAGTAGTGGTGATGTTGTATGGGTGAACTTCATGGATGCATGATTTTTTTTCAGCCTCATTAACTCTGTTACTATGTAAAATATATTGTCTATATGAGACCAGCTAGTCACATGCCATACCATGTAAAAAAGGTCATCAACCTTGTGTCAGATTGCTGAAAAACATCTCTCTTTCAAGTTGAAAACAAAACATTGCCCTTACAATAAACACAATTTCACTTCAGAAAGTCCTAATAAGCTGTTATAAGTTCAGCCCAGTTATTTCTCATAAATACTTCTCTGTATTCTTTGGATGCTGGCATTTCGAAGGTACTGAAATAGCTGCAGAACCACATAGTTCCCAGATATGCTGTAGTCCAACAGCAGAATGGGCCACCAGGAATATCTCTTTCTATCTGCTCCCTGCAGGGATACTTGAGTAGATGGGGAGTTGTCAGGCAGATAGTGGCAAGGCCGTTGACGTAGTATATCTAGACTTTGCAAAGGCATTTGATACAGTGCCACACAGAAGGCTGGGGTATAAAATAAAGAAATTGGGGCTAGGAGATAACCTTTGCAATTGGATACAAAACTGGTTGAAGGATAGGGAACAGTGTGTGGTTGTAAATGGAAAATTCTCCAGTACAGTTAAAGTGGAGAGTGGAGTACCTCAGGGTTCAGTATTAGGTCCGCTGCTTATGTTTATAAATGATCTGGAAATAGATATAGAAAGCAAAATATCAATGTTTGCAGATGACACTAAATTATGCAAGGTGATTAATTCAGAACATGATATTTTCTCTCTACAGAGGGATTTATATACTATGTCAGATTGGGCAAACACATTGAATATGAAGTTTAATGAAGGGAAGTGTAAAGTCATGCATTTGGGAGGAAATAATCCCAAGGCTAAATATGGAATAATTTTAGGGGACTCATTGCTAGAGAAAGACCTCGGTATCCTTGTCAACTACAAATTTGGAAACAGTGACCAGTGTCAAACAGCAGTAGCAAAGGCAAACAAATTCCTGTCTTGCATAAAAAGAGGTATTGAAGCAAGAGTGGATAACATTATTTTGCCATTCAGTGCCGGCCCAAGACTTTGTGCTGCCTGGGTCCAAGGATGAAATGTTGCCCCCCAAACCACGCCCACATCCAAAAAACAAACAAAAAAAACATGGCACGAGGTAGAAATTTACAAAAGAAAAATGCAAAAACCTGTAGCATAGAAAAGATTTAGTACAATTATCTTATGCATCATTCAATCAATGCCATGCATTAATATTTTCCCTGTGTTTTGGGTACCCATGGGGTACCAGGCTCAGAAGGTGCTGCAACAGAAGCGTAACTAGAAGCCACCAGGCCCTGGTGCAAGAATTGCCATGGCCCCCCAACCACATTGGCCACCTCCACATTGCCCCCCCATCTCCACAATCCCCCTTCCACAATGCCACTCAATCTCCACAATGCCCCTCAATCTCCACAATAGCCCCCATCTCCACAATGCCCCCCATTTCCACATTGCCCCTTCATCTCCACAATGCCCCTCAATGCCTCCATCTCCACATTACCCCCATCCCCACAATGCCCCCCAATCCCCACAATGCCCCCATCTCCACATTGCCCCTTCATCTCCACATTGCCCCTTCATCTCCACATTGCCCCCCATCTCCACAATGCCTCTTCATCTCCACAATGCCCCTTCATCTCCACAATGCCCCTACTGATCCGCCCCCCCATGTCCATCTCCTACGGAGAGTCCCTGGTGGTCTAGCGGCATGTCTTGAGAGATCTGTGCCTCCTTCGGCACAAAGCTGAAGCTCCTGCACGGTTCTCTGTAATGCAGAGTGCTGGGAGATGATATCATCTCCCAGCATTCTGTATTACTAGTGTGCCGGAGTGGGAGGTCAGCTGGAACAGCGACAGTTGCTGTGAGCTCGTGGTGAGGGGGTCGCAGGGGGTGGCCGGCCCCCTGGAGTGATGGGCCCGGTCACAGGTGCGACCCCTGCTGTTACACCACTGTGCTGCAAAGTTTTAGGAACTCCTACACAAACTCTCCTTTCTGACGGCTGGTGCTGGCGGCACACGAAATAAACAGGCCTTGGGGCGGCAATTCCCGCCCCTGTCAAAGTGCCGCTTGGGTCCATGGACCCACCGACACATGTAAGGGCCAACCCTGTTGCCATTATACAAATCATTGGTAAAACCTCACATTGAGTATGCAGTGTGGTTTTGGATACCAACTCTGAAAAAGGATATATTAGAACTAGAGAGGGTACAGCGAAGAGCAACAAAATTAATTAAGGGAATGGAGGACTTGACGTATGAGGAACAACTAGACATACTAGGTTTAGTTACTCTAGAGAAAAGACAACTAAGAGGAGACCTTATTACATTGTACAAGTATATGAGAGGTCAATACAAGGATCTCTGCGGTGAGCTATTTATTCCAAGGCCTGATCAGGTGACCAGGGGACACCCCTTGAGATTAGAGGAAAGGAGGTTTAGACTTCAGCAGAGGAAGGGGTTTTTTTACAGTAAGGTCTGTTAAATTGTGGAATTCCTTGCCCAAGGAGGTGGTTATGACAGATACAATGGATACATTTAAGAGAAGATTAGATACATTTCTTTAAAAAGTGAAGATACAGAGTTATACTGTTATTTAGTAGGCAGATCAGGAAGGCCTGATAAAGACTTACTTTTTTGGTAGCAGGAAAGCTATAACATTCTCAGTCACTGGGGTAGGAGGCGAAGGTTGAACTTGATGGACCTGTGTCTTTATTAAACCTAATTTACTATGTTACTATAGCATCTACATTTTCAAAGCCTTTGTGGCTATCAGTAACTTAAAAATCAACAATGGGAAGTGTCTTATGTGTGTCTCTGAGGGTATCTCTCAGGCCTCAGAAAATAGCATTAGTATAATTATGTAAGCAAAGTAAATGGTGGAGATCAACTAAGTGACAGGAAAAATATCCACCTCTCTCCTCTTTACTCTATTTATCACTTGTGATATAGAATGGTCACAGTTGCCATTGTGTCCAGTAGGAGTGTTTGATCAACATTGTCAAAGGAGGAAGAGAGGTCTAGTAGGATTAGTATACTGTATTGTTTTTGTCCTTTGCTTTGTGTAGGACATTAGTAACTTTCAGGGCTGTTTCTGTAGAGTAGTTGGAACAGGAAACTGATAGTAATGGGTCGAGAAAAGAGTTGGAACTGAAGAAACTGATTAAGCACGAGAATACAAAGGAGGAGATTCACTAAGGTGTGATAAAGAGGTGATAAAGTGGTGATGACCTCTCCAGTGATATCACTTCTCCAGTTCTTATGTTATTCAATGGAGCCTATGCACTAAGATTTCTCCAAATTTGGAGATCAAGGTGCATAGGCTCCATAGAATAACATCGGAATTGGAGAAGTGATATCACCAGAGTAGTCATCACCGCTTTATCACCTCTTTATCACTCCTTAGTAAACCCACCCCAAGGTGTTCTAGGATCTTAGATGCAAAGGGAAGGAGAGAAACTGGATGATAATTTGAATGACAGGTGGGGTCAAGGGAGGTCGTAAGCGTACGCGCTTACCTTGGCATCCGGAGGGGAGCCGGCCGCTCCGGTGCTCAGGGAGGCGGCCGTTTCCCTCTGAGTGTCTCTTTGCAGCCACGCCACATCCTAAGTTTGGAGGAGAGCCAGATGTCCTGGTTCTCGTCTGGGCACCGATCTCCTCTCTTCTTCCCCATGCGGCTCCTACTGCAACTGCAGGCTTACTCTCCTGGCCAGCAGAGTCGGGCATGTGCCACTGGGATTCCCTCTGGTGATGTCACGTCTCGACTCTTAAGGGGACAGGCCCCTTTAGTGCTCCACCTCCTAGGGGTGGGGAAACCTGTATATAAACTGCCTGGACACCACATCAGTTGCCCTTTCGTGATGTTCCAGTGCAATTCAGTTTAGTGTGTGTTTGTGTATAACCCTTGGCTTGGCTGTCTCTCTGGTGTCCAGTGTTGTAGCTTGTCTGACTACCTACTTGGTTTTGGACCTTCGGCTCTGGCTGACTACCCGCTCTGGTATTAACCCTTGGCTTGTCCGCACTACCGCCTGATTCTGACTGCAGGCCTGAGTTAGTTTATTCTACTTTTGGAAACCTGTACGCTGTCTTTCCTGGGTCTCAGCCCCAGCTACTCCGCTATACTTTCCTGGGTCTTAGCCCCAGTCTACATTATACCTTCCTGGGTCCCAGCCCAATTTCTTCTCTTTCACAGTTGCCTACATTGAGTCATCTAGAAGCAGCTTCCTATTTCTGGTAGGAACCGCTTGCTTCGTACCTATTCACTACACTATCTATTATCAGTGTGGTTTACCATTCATTATTTACTGTGTTCAATAAAGGTGGTGTTTCAAACCTATACTGTCTCTTGCATGTTCCTTGATATCCGTGACACAGGGTTTTTTGAGTATAGTTTGACTGTTGCATGTTTGAATGAGGATTGAGAAAGGAATGGTTTCAATAGAAATAGGAGAGTTAAAGAATTAGTAAGGCTGGGAATAAGAGTAGCGTCAAGAGGGCATGGTTTTGTGAATGGACTGCACCTTATCTTTAAAAAAGTAATCACAGTCCTGTGAAGTATTGGAGAAGGAGGAGCAATTTAAGGCTGAGGCTTTCAGGAGAGAATCAAGGAGGTACCACGTGTTAGATTTGTGAGTGGTGATTAAGTTAGAAAAGTATTGTTATTTAACCTGGGTGAGAGTTTTGTTAAAACAAGTTAGAATGACTTTATAATGGTGGAAGTAGTCAACAGAATGAGATATCCTGCAGTCTGACAACAAGTGTGTAGAATAAGCATTGATTGATTAATTTAGCCAGAGTCTGGGATTTCTGGCCTAGAAGTGTTGAAGGTAGAGAGGAGCACGCTGATCTAATGAAGATGTTAGTGCAGTGTTATATCCTTGGACAAGAGTCTAGGTTAGTAGTAGTAGAGCAGAGAGAAGAGAATGAAGTTTGTACGGTGCATGCTGGGTCTAGTAGGTTTAGAGAGTTCAGGTTCCTGGTGAACAGTGGTGATTTGGAGTGCAGAGAAAAGGGGAAAATTGTCAAGTTAGAAACTGAACAGGTATTGGTGAATACTAGTTCCAGATGGTGGCATTCCATGTGACTGCTGACACCAGTCCACTGTTGAAAACCATAGGACAAGATCAAAGAAAGAAAGAGGGAAGCATGGGATGAGGACGAATCATCAATGTGTAGTTTGAAGTTGCCAAGAAGTAATATAGAGTTTGAGGACAGAGTTTGAGGACAGAAATAAAGAAATCAAGGTTTCAAAGTTGGAGAGAAAGGTGAAGGGTTGCTTGATGGATGGTAAATCACAGCTACCTGTAAAGTAATTGGGGAAAAGAGTTGGACTGCATGAACTTCACCCTTGGTATTACTTCATGAAGATATAGTTGAGTTAGAATGATGGACTGAATCTTGCTTTTGTCTGGAGTGTACTTACCATCGCTAGTGGAGAGATGAGTTAGGGATGTAGGGCATCCTAGATCGTGAGTGCAAAGTATGAGACGTAGAGACCGGCGGCTCGCGTGTTACCAATTTGACGAATAATTAAGGACTGAGTATGTACTCTGCGATCTCTGATTGCAAGTGTGATCCTTCTGCCTCTGCGAAGAGGTAAGGATATAAAATGTGATCCTTCAGCCTCTGTGAAGAGGTAAAGATAGAAAATGTGATCCTTCAGCCTCTGTGAAGAAGTGAGGATAGTAAATGTGATCCTTTGGCCTCTGAGAAAAGGTAAAGGTGGAAGTGTGATTCCTTCGGCCTCAGCGAAGAGGTGAGGATAGACAGTGATATTCCTTCTGCCTCTGTGAATAGGTAAGGATGAAAGTGTGATTCCTTCTGCCTCTGCTAAAAGGTAAGGCTTGAGAGTGTGGATCCTTCGCCTCTGCGAAGAGGTAAGCCTAGAAAGTGGGATCCTTCGGCCTCTGCAAAGAGGTAAGGATTGAAAGTGTGGTTCCTTCGGCCTCTGCGAAGAGGTAAGGATTGAGGGTGTGAAACCTTCAGCCCCTGCGAAGAGGTAAGGGTTGAGAGTGTGATTCCTTCGGCCTCTGCAAAGTGGTAATGATTGAAAGAGTGATTCCTTCGGCCTCTGTGAACAGGTGAGGATAACGATGTGGTTCCTTCGGCCTCTGTGAAGAGGTAAGGATTTAAGTGTGATTCCTCCCAACTCTCCATAGGCAGAAAATTGAGATCCTTCAGCCGCTGCGAAGGGGAAGGATTGGGTGTTATTGGAGAGTGTTGACCCCCTCTCTGACAGAAGATGAGTGATGTGAGTGTCCTGGATGTTGACTAAGGGGATGATTTTTTTTTTTTTTTTTTGAGATTCCTTCGGCCTCTGCGAAGAGGTAAGGATTGAAGGTGTGATCCTTCGGCCTCTGCGAAGAGGTAAGGATTGAAAGTGCGATCCTTCAGCCTCTGTGAAGAGGTAAGGATTGAAAGTGCGATCCTTCGGCCTCTGTGAAGAGGTAAGGATTGAAAGTGTGATCCTTCGGCCTCTGTGAGAGGTAAGGATTGAAAGTGTGATCCTTTGGCCTCTGTGAGGTTGTCGGGTTTGAATTGTGAACCTTCTGCCTCTGCGAGGAGGTCAGGATTGAATTGGAGTGAAATCTGTGAGTGTAATCCCCATAGCTGTCAGTTGATGAGTGAAGTGAGTGACTGATGGTGAGCAATGGAATGCTGTATTGCTTACGGTATGGTGTGACCGGATGTTGGTACAGTGGGATTGATGCATGGGTTCTATGGTGTGATGTCAGTACATTTCATATAACGGAATGTTAAGATGCCTGCAGTATAAATGGACGTTGGTTACAATAGGAGTGTTGTATTGGTACCTACGGTATGGTGTGACCAGATGTGATTACAGTGGGAATGTTGCGTGGGTGCCTGGTTTTTAATGGAGGTATGTTGTTACAGTGAGAAAGTTTAATGATGCATATGGTATGGTATAACTGGACTTCAATTATGGAATGTTGTGTTGCTACATATAGTATGGTGTAACTGGACATTGTTACTAAAGGAATGTTATATTAGTTCATACAGTGTGGTGTAACTGGACATTTGGTTACAGTTCGAATGTTGAATAGGTACCTACAGTATGATGTAACTGGACATTGGTTACGATAGAAAAGTTGTAGTGGTACATACGGTATGGTATAACTGGACGTTGGTTACAATAGGAATGTATTATTGATACCTACAGTATGGTGTAACTTGATGTTGGTTACACTAGGAATGTTGTATTGGTACGTACGGTATGGTGTAAATGAACGTTGGTTGCCAACAGAATGTTGTATGGTTCATACTCTATGGGTAACTCGACATTGGTTATAAAAGAATGATGTATGGGTGCATACAGTATGGGGTAACTGGACATTGGTTACAAAGGGAATGTTGTACTGTGCACAGAGTATGGTATACTGGACATTGGTTACAATAGGAAGGTTGTAGTGGTACATACAGTATGGAATGACTGGTCGTTACCCTAGGAATGTTGTAGTGGTACATACTGTATGGAATAACTGGACGTTGGTTACAAGGGAATGTTGTAGTGGTACATCGGTATGGTATAACTGGATGTTGTTACCCTAAGAATGTATTGGTGCATACAGTATAGTGTTACTGAACGTTGGATACAATGGGAATGTTGTATAGGAACATACTGAATGGTGTAACTGGAGTTTGGTTACAATGGGAAAGCACTGATGCACGCAGTATGGTATAACTGGACGTTGGTTATAATTGGAGTGCTGTAGTGGTGCCTACCGTATGGAATAACTGGATGTTGGTTACCATAGGAATGTTGATGGTCCATACAGTATGGTGTAATTGGACGTTGGTTACAATGGGAATGTTGTAGTGATACATACAGTATGGAATACTGGACGTTGGTTACCATGGGAATGTTGTAGTGATATATTGGTATAGTGTAACTGGACATACGGTGCATACGGTTACAGTGTAACTAGACGTTGGTTACAACAGGAATGTTGTATTGGTACATACAGTATGGATAACTGGATGATGGTTACAATAGGAATGTTGTATTGGTACATACAGTATGTTGTGACTGGACGATGGTTACAATATGAATGTTGTATAGTACATGCAGTATTGTGTAACTGGACATTGGTTACGAAAGGAATGTTGTATTGGTACATACAGTATGATGTAATTGGACGCTGGTTACCATACAAATGTTGTATTGGTACATAAGTATGATGTAACTAGACATATGGCTACCATAGGAATGTTGTACATACAGTATAGTGTAACTGGGCGTTGGTTATATTAGGAATGTTGTATTGTTCATGAAGTATGATTTGACTGGACATTGGATATGATAGGAATGTATATGTACATAGAGTATGGTATAACTGGAAGTTGGTACAATAGGGATGTTTGTGTTGGTACATACAGTATGGTGTAGCTGGACACTGTTACAACGAAAAAGTTTAGTTGTTACATACAGTATGGTGTAACTGACGCTTGTTTACAATGGGGGTGATGTGTTGATACATGCAGTATGGTGTAACTGGGCGCTGATTACAATGAAAATGTTGTAGTGGTACCTACAGTATGGTGTAACTGGATGCTGGTTAAAAATGGGAATGTTGTATTGGTTACATACAGCCCAAGTGTAACTGAATGCTGTTTACAATGGGACTGTTGTATTGGTACATACAGTACGGTGTAACTAGATGCTGGTTACAATGGGAATGTTGTAGTGGTACATACATTATGGTGTAACTGGACATAGGCTATAATAGGAACTGTAGTGGTACATACGGAAGGGTGTAACCCCTTCTCAGATTTTATGCTGGAATGAAGAACTTAACATGATTTACTTATAGCAAGTAAAATGTATATAATGACGGTTGTGATATGAACTAGGGGAGGTATGTATTGAGATCAGGAGAGAGTCTGGCTTGTTAGTGGGATGATGTATAAAAGGGGAATAATTGCGTGAATAACTGCTTGCGATCCTTAAGGGAGAATGATCGGTGGCATCTGCTACTTCTGTATCTGGTATAACCTGGTTGTAAGGTTCGGTGTGGCACATGGGTACGTGAGTTATTAGGATACACTGGTATGTGGCCTGCTGTAGCAGCGTGTAACCAGCTGTAAGGGGAGACACCTACAGCGACTTATGGAGTTGGAAATCAGGTATGTTTGAACAAGTTAAAGTTTGCTGCATAGGGAGGTGGTTAGGGTTGATCAGTAGAGCCTGGTGCTCTGTGCTGTGTAATGGAGAGCACTTGGTCAATGCCTGTAAGTATTGCTGTGCGGAATGGATGTATTTAGTGGGGCATGTTTAAAATAGAATTAGGTCCGAAGCAGTAGCGTGAAGCCAGCATATACTTATATATATAACCCAGCGGAATGAAAGTATGGACCTACTGTTCCCATGATTCTCCACTTGCCATGCTCTCATAAGCTATTGAATGACTTGATGCCTACCAATTAATCCTGCCGTGAAGGACAGAGAATAGGACATTTAATAAGCATGTAAACCGGGGGTTGGCCATCCGTGTCGTACTGTAATTGGTGAGGCTATACTTACAGTCCCATTAATGGAGCACAGTAACTCCAATAAGCTGCCTGGGCTGTTGAATCACCTGACGGAGGTGGGTGCTAGCTATCTGCAGAAACATCTATGCAATGTAATATATCCTTATGTAGCATGAATTATTTAGTATGCAATGCGCACAGCTGTGAGCAGGCTTGACAATATTAGTCAGAACTAACTATGCAGATGTAAGAAACAACCGTATTATATGTTAAATACTACTTGCTCACAGAGGGTAGCGCTGATCCCCACGCCGACTGCCATGACTCGATTAGTCAGAAGTGACACTAGATCGCTGAACCAGAAGTGATGTAACGGACGTGTGACGAACTTCATACAAGACACGCTGTACGATCGTATACAATCACAACAGACAAATGCGTCCCGTGGGAGAGGCTGCGGCCTGCTTATGAAGGGCTTGCAGCCACTCCCACAAATGCAGGCATAGCCTTTTACTTATGGCCACAACTAAATCGTTTGTGGCTAAAAGGCAAGTGGGGGATATTACACTTCCCTCCACTGTCACGGTTTGTTAAGACTCTCAGACACAGAGTGTAGATAAAAATCAACTTTATTGAAAAGTTAATGCAACCCCTTAGGGAAATATACAAGTACAACACATGTATCTTTAATTGGATTGAAATACAATACAAAATAGAGAAATATTGGCTCTACCAGTCCTGCCAATATACCGGGCAGGACAGCCCAGGAACAGGAACTTGAGGTGAGGCTTTACCGGTCTTGCCAATACCAGGTAAGGCAACCACGGAAACAGGACTGGTTCTACCGGCCTTACCATATACCGGGCAAGACAGCCCCAAGAAACGGGAGAGGTTCTACCGGCCTTACCAATTGACAGGAGAATAAACAGGCTCTACCGGCCTTGCCAATACCGGGTAAGGCAACCCCAAGAAACGGGAGAGGTTCTACCGGCCTTACCATATACCGGGCAAGGCAGCCCAATGACTGGGTAAATGCAGCACCGATAGTAAAGTGACTGGTAGGCAAAAAACAATCACTTATGACCAAAAGAGGCAAGGTCAGTACATAAGCGGCCAGCAATAGATGTAATGAAGGTATAGAGTTAGCAAGGTTCTCTCAGTAGGAACATCACAACACATAGAGCAGTCAGGGTTGAATGGAGCGAACCAGTAACCTGTACGTGGAACGCTTTAGTACTGGTACAGCCGGGTGGCTAGTGGAGCGAACCAGTACCCTGTATGAGGAATACAATGATGTAGATACAGCCGGATGGCCTGGAGCGGACCAGTACCCAGTACATGGAACGCTATACACTGAGACAGCCGGAAGACTAAAGGAGCGAACCAGTACCCTGTACGTGGAATGCTATACACATGAAATAGCCAGGTGGCTTGAGTACTGAAAACAGCCGGATGGCTTGAGGAGCGAACCAGTACCCTGTACGTGGAATGCTAAACACATGAGACAGCCGGATGGCCTGAGCACTGAAACAGCCGGATGGCTGGAGGAGCGAACCAGTACCCTGTACGTGGGACGCTATTCACATGAGACAGCCGGGTGGCTTGAGGAGCGAACCAGTACCCTGTACGTGGAATGCTATACACATGAGACAGCCGGGTGGCTTGAGGAGCGAACCAGTACCCTGTACGTGGAACACTATACACATGAGACAGCCGGGTGGCTTGAGCACTGAAACAGCCGGATGGCTGGAGGGGTGAACCAGTACCCTGTACGTGGTACGCTATACACGTGAGACAGCCAGGTGGCTTGAGCACTGGTATATATATACAAGTGTGAGTAAACATTCTACTTTTAATCTTTCGAAGCTTGATATATGTTGAAAGCGCCCCTTTCATGTATTTCCATTTGCTGATCTCTATAGTGCATACCGGAGTATGATCTCTATAGTGAATATCGAAATATGATCTCTATAGTGCACACAGAAGTATGACCTCAGTAGTGCCCACATGAACATGACTTCTGTAGTGCATACTGGCATACGATCTACATAGTGCACACCAGAGTAGGAGCTCTATAGTGTCTGCAGGAGAATAACCACTATAGTGCATACAGGAGTATGACCTCTGTAGTACACACCAGAGTATGACCTCTATAGAGCACACTGGAATATGATCTATATCGTGCACACCGGTGTATGATCTCTACGGTGCATAACAGAGTATGATCTCTGTAGTGCATACTGTAGAATGATCCCTATAGTGCATATTGGAGTATGATCTCTGTATTGTATATCGGAATATGATCTCTATAGTGCACACAGGAGTATGACCTCTATAGTTCATACTAGAGTATGACATCTGTAGTGCCACTGGCATATGATCTATATAGTGCACACCAGTGTATGATCTCCATAGTGTAAGCAGGAGTATGACCTCTATAGTGCATACAGGAGTATTATCTCTGTACTGCACACCAGAGTATGACCTTTATAGAGGATACTGGAATATGATCTATATAGTGCACACTGGTGTATGATCTCTATGGTGCAAAACAGAGTATGATCTCTGTAGTGCATACCAGAGTATAATCTCTATAGTGCCTACAGGAGTATGATCTCTATAATGCATACAGGAGTATGATCTCTATAATGCATAATGCATTTTGATTTATATTGTGCATACCAGAGTAACATAGTGACATAATAAATTAGGTTAAAAAAGACACAAGTCCATCAAGTTCAACCTTCGCCTCATAAACCAGAGGAATGAGAATTATATAAGCTTTCCTGATGCCAATTAAGTTAGAAGGCAAAACATTACCCTGTATGTTCCCTCTTGAAAGAAATGCATCTAAGCTTACCACATCTTACCACAGTTCCCAGCCATCTGTCATAATTACCATTATTGTTCTGTGCTAGATAGGTATCCATTGCTTTTTTTGAAAGCAGTTACAGTATCTGCAAGCACAACGCCCCTAGGCAAATAATTCCATAGTTTACCACCATTGCTGTAAAAAAAAAAAAACCTGGCTTTTTTTTTAGTCGAAAGCACCTTTTCACTAATCTCTCGTTCTTCGTTCAGCTCTTTGTGTAAATAATTAATTGGATAGTTCTTTGGATAGTTCTTTGTATTGACTTTGAATATATTTGTAAATGGCAATCATATCACCCCTTAGATGTCTCTTCTCTAATGTAAACAAGCCTAGTTTGGCTAGCATCTTTTTATAACTTAGATCCTTCAATCCCTTTAAATGAAAATCTTACCAGAGGGATCCTTGTAGTGGCCTCTCACATTTTGATAAGATTTCCTCTTAGTCGTCTTTTCTCTAGACAAACCAATTTGTATAGACTTTCCTCATGCTTCAAGGTTTCCATTCCCTTAATTCATTTTGTTGCTCTTCGCCGTATTCTCTAGTACTGGTGCCCAAAACTGCTCTGCATATCCTAGCTGATGTTTTACCAACGATTTGCACAGTGACAAAATGATGTTATCCACTCTGGCTTCAGTACCCATTTTTATGCAAGACAGGATTATGTTTGCTTTTGCTACTGCTATTTGATACTGATCATTGCTTCCAAGTTTGTAGTTTAAAAGGATTCCCAGGTCTTCCTCTAGCAAAGAGTCCCCTAAAATAATTCCATTAAGTTCAAAAGTAGCATTGGGATTTTCCATTTGTTTGCCCAGTCTGACATTTCATGTAAATCCCTCTGTAGAGAACAAACAACCTGTTCTGAAATTACTACATACATATTTTAGTGTCATCTATCAATATTGATATTTTGCTTTCTGTATCTATTCCCAGGTCATTTACAAACATGTTAAAAAGCAGTGAACCCAGTACTGAACCCTGATGTACTCTACTCTCATCTTTAAACTGTATCCATTTACAATTCCTTATCCTTCGACCAGTTTTCTATCGATTTGCAAAGTGTATCCCCTAGCCCCAATTTCCTTATTTTATACACCAGCCTTCTGTGTGGCACTGTATCAAATGTCTTAGCAAAATCTAGATATACTATATCTACTGCTTTATGTTATCTAGGTTTCTACTTACTTCTTCATAGAAACTCAAAAGATTAGTTTGGCACATACTCCTCAAAAAACACCATTGTTTCCTGTTAATAATCTTATTTTGTGAGGTATAATCCTGAATATAATCCCTTATTATCCATTCTAGCAATTTTACCACTACAGAGTTCAAACTCACAGGTCTATAATTTCCAGGTTCTTTTAGTTCCCCTCTTTAATAATGGCAATACGTTGGCTTTACGCCAATCTTGCTACACTGAGCCTGTGGGGAGAGAATCTTTAAAGAGTAAAAAGAGGGGTCTTGCTAACACTGCACTGAGTTCCTTAAGAACCCTTGGATGTATACCAGCAGGACTCAGTGCTTTGTCAGTCTTAATTTGTTCAGTCGACCCATGACCTCTTAACACAATATCTGATAATGGCATGTTTTTATTTGTCACTTGTTGATTCTCTTCTACTATTCCTTGTTCCCTGTTATATACTGATACAAAGAAAGAGGTTAGAACATCAGACTTTTCCATATCCTCTCTAATCAACTCACCCATCTCATTTTTGAAAGGTCCAATGCCCTCCCTCTTAATTTTTTTTTATATTTATGTATTTAAAAAACTATTTTGGATTAGTTTTGATCTCCCTTGCAATTCAAGTTTCCTTATCTATTTTTGATAACCTAATTTCCTGTTTGCAGTGTTTGTTCTACTCCCTGCATTTCAAGAAATCATTTTCTGTTTCTCTAGACTTAAATCATTTAAATGCCATTTTCCTTGCCATTTCTTAAAATATGATCACTATAGTACATACCAGAGTATGATCACTGCACTGCACACCGAAGTATGATCTCTATAGTGCAAACAGGAATATAACCTCTATAGTGCATACCGAAGTATGACCTCTGTAGTGCATATGGGTATGACCTCTATAGTGCATACCAGAGTATGACCTCTTTAGTGCACACTGGTGTATGATTTATATAGTGCTCACAGAGTATGATCTCTATAGGGCAGACAGAAGTATGACCTCTATAGTGCACACCAGAGTATGATCTATATAGTGTACATTATCCATCACCCATGTTACTGCTGTTGTTGATCCTACTCGTTTTGAGCTGCCTAATCAGCCTGCTGATGCCCAATATCGGAGACTACAAGCACAGCAAGTGTAGACAGGCAGGCTCGGCAATGGAGGCAACAAGCTCAGCAAGTGGAAGGTCAGCTTTAGGATGCACAATCTGATAGTTCACAATGTCGCCAAGCGACATAGACGGAGTCACACTGGAACTGGAACTCAGGAAGCAGGATACCAAGCATGAACGTCAGCAGGCCGGGTCATACACGGAGCAGGAACGTCAGACAAGCCGGATCAATCACGGAGCAGGAGCGTCAGCCAGGCCGGGTCATACATGGAGCAGGAACCAGAAGAATAGTCAGGCAAGCCGAATCGGTACACAGGAACACAGCAACGGAAGTACTAGTACCGGAACACCACAAAAGGGCACCTGACAGGTGCCAGAGGCCTGGTATAAGAAGGCTATACTGGGCGGGCATAACAAGGACTACGAATAGGAACACACCATTGCAGAGAGTGACAGGTAATCACGGGAACCGTGATACAGGGTTAATCCTGTGGGGAACCCGAAAGGGGCCCACAAATTGGGGAGCCAGCTTTTTACAAGGCATCTGGAGATGGAGATTGCGTGCGGACAGTCATACTCTCTCTCCCACCTGGAATACTGAAGCCGGTAGCCGTCTATGGTCAGCTTGTCTCTTATAGCGCTACGTGGAACTCTGCATGGATCTCTGAACTCATACCCATGTGGAGTGGAGCGCCCTCAAATGCACCTTCAGAGCAGGAATATTCTGAGCCTCAAAAGACTCTGGCAGCAGCGAAGGTTGGAATCCACAGTTAATCAGATAGGGTGAGTTCTGAGAGGAGGAATTGACTGCACTATTTCTGGTCAGGTCTGCCCACAATAACAGGTTTGACCAGTTTTCATGATGGTCAGAAATGAAACAAACAGAGAAACTGTTCCAGCGTTATACTGTGCATGATAAGCGGAGGAGAACGACAGCTGGATCCCCATCTGACCACAGAAGGCTCTCCAGAAATGTGACACAAACTGGCACCCACGATCCGAGACCACCACTTTGGGTATACCATGGAGACGAACCACCTCCTTTGCAAAGATCTCAGCCAACTCCTTGGAGGAGGGGATTCCCTTCAGTGGCACAAAATGGGCCATTTTGGAAAATCTGTCCACAATCATCATGATGACCGTGTAACCCTCAGAGACAGGCAACTCTACCATAAAACAATACCAAACAAGTGACACAGCGCCAAACAAATCAATACTTCTATAGTGATTTTAGAACGTGTAAATCAAAGGGATTTTTTATATAGAATTAAATAAGATCTTACTTCTTTATAAAAGTTAAATTTCAAAAAATAGGGACTATATAAGGTGTTCTTTGTTAAAAGAATTGGATCTATTTGAGATCACATAAAACCGAATAAAAGTATATATAAGATTGATAAACTGTCCCTAAATGGTCCTTTGATCGATGCGTTCTCTGCTGCTTGTCTTCAAAGAAATGTGTGTCAAATTCAGAGATCCGTAGAATTTGCCACATGCAAAACAGATATAGGAACAGGGGGAGAGACAGCGCAAATAGATCTAAGTGTAGCATTTATTATGGCAATAAATTAAAAACCACATATATTTGCATGTCCCCACAAAAAGTGGGTCTAAACAAATTACTCAATATATAATAATAACGTATAGTACCACACAGTTTAAAAAAATTTTTTAAAAGAAATGAAATAAAATTGGAAATAAAGATAATCCACTTGGATAATGGATAATATTAAGATTATCAATGGTAATGAGTATAAATATAACATAAGACGCTGTACTGGTGCATGAACTGCTGGGAAAGAATCCGGGGGAGAATTGGTGTAACGTAACAATAATCAGTGATAATATACAAAGTAAGAAAAAGGATGGCCCCTTACTATGTTATTTTTATACTCATTACCATTGATAATCTTAATATTATCCATTATCCAAGTGGATTATCTTTATTTCCAATTTTATTTCATTTCTTTTAAAAAAAAATTTTAAACTGTGTGGTACTATACGTTATTATTATTATATATTGAGTAATTTTTTTAGACCCACTTTTTGTGGGGACATGCAAATATATGTGGTTTTTAATTTATTGCCATAATAAATGCTACACTTAGATCTATTTGCGCTGTCTCTTCCCCTATTCCTAACTCTACCATAAAGTCTATCG
Organism: Rhinophrynus dorsalis; assembly: GCA_037306005.1. Classification (NCBI taxonomy): domain Eukaryota; kingdom Metazoa; phylum Chordata; class Amphibia; order Anura; family Rhinophrynidae; genus Rhinophrynus; species Rhinophrynus dorsalis. Next base: position 366,073,546 of record CM074722.1, on the reverse strand, counting down.
ACAAGTGAGACAATGGATGCTCCCCATTAGGTATGGGCTGCAGGAGGCCAACCGGCAGGTGTCTAGGAATCTTGGTCCTCGCACAAGTGGAGCATGCGGCAACAAATGTGGAACAATCTGCCTTCAAGCTGGGCCACCAAAAGAGTCTGGTCATAGACCATATAAGCCTTAGAGGAATGGTACATCTCTAGTAATCTGATACGGAAGGATTTGGGCACGAAACTTGTCCCATTAGGCCTCTCCGCTGCGGCGGAAGCTTGAGCAGCCAAAATCTCCTCACCCAGTGGAGATGTAATACTGGTACGTACTGTAGTCAGGATGCGGTTAGGAGGAATAATAGGCACAGGAGGAGACTCCTCCTGGGACTCAGCCCCAAATTGTTGAGAGAGAGCATCTGCTCTAATATTTTTGGTGCCAGGCAGGTAAGAAACCACAAAATTAAACCACGAAAGGAATAAGGCCCATCTGGCCTGACTTGAAAACAACCTCTTAGCCACCGACAAATATGTGAGGTTTTTGTGATCGGTCAGTATCAGGATCGGAATAGTTGTGCCCTCCAACAGATAATGCCATTCTTTCAAGGCCAGGATGTTAGCGAGTAATTCACAATCACCCACATCATATACACTCTCAGCCTTTGGCAGTTTCTTCAAGAAAAAAATACAAGGCAGCAATGGTCTCCCAGGCCCCGCGCGCTGGGACAGCAAAGCGCCTACACAAAGCGCCTTTGCAAAGGTGGACTTCAACTCCTCGAAGGCCTGAAGCACTTCAGGTGCCCAGACTGAAGTATTTGCGCCCTTCTGAGTCATATCTGTGAGTGGTTTCACGACTGAGGTAAAGTTTTGTATGAACTTCCTATAATAATTAGTGAAGCCCAGGAAACTCTGTATGGATCGTAGCCCCACGTCAAGCAGCCACTGCAAGACAGCAGACAGTTTTTTCAGATCCATGGCCAGGCCAGTGGATAAAATCACATATCTCAAGAAGGTCACCTGGGATTTGTGGAAATTCACACTTCTCGAGTTTGCAGAACACCTTGTTCTCTCTTAGCAGTTCTAGAACTCATGCTACATCTGCTCTATGTACCTCCAAGGTGGGAGAATGGATGAGTATATCATCCAAATATACTACAATGCAACTCTGAAGTAGATCTCTTAAAATGGCATTAATGAACTCCTGGAAGACAGCAGGGGAGTTGCACAATCTGAAAGGTATTATCAAATACTCATAGTGCCTGCTCCGGGTGTTAAATGCTGTCTTCCATTCATTGCCCTCTCTTATTCACACCAAACTGTATGCGGCCCTTAAGTTCAGTTTCGTGAAAACAGTTGAGCCTTTGATAAGATCGAATAGCTCTAGAAATCGATAGAATTCGATAAGCGTTCTTTATCGTCAGCTTATTTACGCCCCTGAAATCAATACGTGGTCTAAGCTCCCTATCCTTCTTCTTAACGAAAAAGAAGCCTGCACCCTCAGGGCAGGAAAACTTCTTGATAATGCCCCTGGCTAGAGCGTCCTCCACATAATCTTCCATGGCCTTGTTCTCCTCCACCGACAAGGGATAAACTCGGCCCCTAGGAGGTCTGGCCCCCGGTATTCTCATAGGCTGCTGGAGACAAGATTTATTACATAGAGGTGACCATGACAGGAGATCACAGGTCTGCCAGTCAATTCTAGGGTTGTGAGTCTGCAACCAGGGAAAACACAGAATGACGGTATGATGGGGAGAATGTATCACCTGGAACTGCTGTGTCTCCACATGGAGTTCCCCTACCCTTAGAGACAAGGGGTGAGTCTCATGAGTAACGTGTGCCGGCTGTAGGGGTCTGCCGTCAAAAGCCTCAATATCCAATGGAGCAGAGCGAGGCAGCAAAGGAATAGCCCTGTGGCCCCTGAGTCCAGTAGTGCCGGAGCAACTACTAAAGACTCGGCCCAGGATAGTACAATTTCGAGAATAGATTTGTCCAGAATTCTCTTTGGGGACTGTGAAATGCCACCCAGGGTCTGTCCCCCACTTGACCCTAGATGCGAGCATTTTCCTGGCCATACAGGACAAGCACACACACATGACCCGGCACTCCACAATATAAGCAAAGGCCTCCTCTTCCAAAAGGCATGTGAAGCCTAGCTGCATAGGTTCCACTTCAGCAGGGTCAGAATTAGGAGGCATGGGAGGTGAGGGAGGACAGGGTGGTCTTAAGAAACTAGGTGCCAACCGAGGCAAGGTCTGAAGGCCTTGTTCCTTAAACAAAGGCCTTTCACGCATTTGTATATCAATCAAGATGGTGACTGAGATCAGCTCCTCCAGATCACCAGGCAGGTCTCGGGCTGCCGTCTCATCTTTAATTGCGTCTCACAAGCCCTGGGAGAATATGGCAACTAAGGCTTCATTGTGCCATTCTACCTCCGCTGCCAGAGTACGAAACTCAATAGCGTAGTCCGCTACTGTACTTGCGTCCTGCCGTATTGTCATAAGTTGTTTGGCAGCTGAGGTTGCACGCCCAGGAACATCAAAAACTCTCCGATAGGAGGCCACAAATTCTGTGAAATTGTGGACTATGGGATTTTCCATCTCCAATAGTGGATTGGCCCAGGACAATGCCTTGCCGGATAGGAGGGAGATCAGGAATCCCACCTTACTTTGCTCAGTAGGAAATGCGTGTGGTACCATCTACAAAAAAATTCCCAGGTGATTGAGGAACCCCCTACATATCATAGGTTCCCCATCATATCTGTGGGGTAGAGGAGCGTAGACAGACAACCCTCTACTTATGCCACCTTCAGAGGTAGTAACTTGTGCAGGTGCTGGGGACGCCACCAGATGTGAAGCAAAGAGGTCTAGGGGAGCCGTGCAATTCAACAGTGTCTGCATAGCAAAAGACAATTGGTCAATTCTCTGGTCTTGAGAATCAATCCTGGACAGGATGCTCTGATTAGGTGGAATGCCTGAACCTTCATTAAACATGGCCCTTACGTACTGTCACGGTAATCAGGCAAAGAAGGACAGACACAAATATAAAATATAACCACCTTTATTTATTATAACAGCAATAATGGTAGAGCCCACACAGAACCCCAGACAACTACAAATAGGACTCCAGGTCCCTCCGGAGCTGCACACTGTGCTGTGCACTGCACTACTCAAGATCTCGAGACTAGGGAGGCGGCTCAAGTGGGACAACAGAAGAATGGTAGAATATATGTAAATCACCATTTGGTCTGCGAACTGAGGCAACAGAGAGAGCGAGATCAGACCAGAGCCAGGAGACACCGAGACTACAGGTCAGGCAAGCAGGTAGTGTAGGGAGCGATTAGGCAGCCAAAGTCACAGGTCAGACAAACCGAGGACTACATGGAGAGAGAGTAACCAGGCCACTGGTCAGGCAATTGGAGACTATGCTGAGAGAGCAGGAGCCAGGGCCACTGGTCAGGCAAACCGAGGACTACAAGGAACGAAAGTAACCAGGCCTAAAGGAAAGGCAACTGGAAGCTACAATGAGCGAGTAGTAGTCAGGGCCACTGGTCTACCAAGCTGGGGTCATACACAGAGTGAGTAGTCAGCCAGAGCCACAGGTCAGAACCGATGTGGGTGGTCAGACAAGCCGGGGTCATACACAGAGCGAGATTCTCAGACAAACATGGGTCACAACAGAGCGCAAGTGTAACGAGCAGGAACACCACGTAAGGGCAATGACTCCCAGGCCCAAGGAGGTATATAAAGGAGCAGAAGGAGGCGGGACCCAATTAGGCCACCCAGAATAGGCCCATAAACAGGTGTCTGTGCTAGTGCCTATTACCTGATGTTAGAAATGAGGAAGTGGCCGGAGGCCATGCAGAGGTAGGATGCACAGGAAAACTTAGCCTCTAAGGGAGACTGTGATATTGGGACATAAAATTGCCATCAATTATATTTAAATAAAAGCTATTTCCCTTTGTTGTGCTGGAAGTCATATTGCGCCAGTCAATTTCAGGATAGTTGAAATCTCCCTTTATGATTACATTACCTGACCTGGAAGCCTTTTCCATTTGCAGTAAAAGCTGGGCTTCCTCAAACTCTGCAATATTAGGTGGCTTGTAGCAAATCCCCATTAACATATTTTTATTATGTGTTTCCCCAGTGTGTATTTCAACCCACAGGGCCTTTACATTATCACTGGACCCCTCATTTATATCTCTCCTTATACTAGGTTTTAAGGCATGCTTTTCATATAGGCTTTACATATAAGCATATCCCTATCCTCCTAAAAAAGTGAATATCCTCTGTCACCTCCCTATTAAATGAACTAGCCCATTCCACCTCTCCACCCCCATGCCCCTTTTCTAATCCCATTTCCTCAGACTGCTTAACTGTCCACAATGCTAGACTTCCTAACTTTCCTCAGAGCCAGACTATATCATTGTCCTCAGTGCAAGACTGCTTAACTGTCCTCAGTGCAATACTACCTAGCTGTCCTCAGTGCCAGACTGCCTAACTGTCCTCAGTGCCGTACTTCCTAACTGTTCTCTGTGCAAGACTGCCTAACTGTCCTCAGAGCCATACTGCCTAACTGTCCTCATAGCCAGACTACCTCACTCATCTCAGAGCCACAGAGTCACACTACCTAACTGCCCTTAGTTCCCTGCTGCCAAACTGTCCTCAGAGCCAGGCTACTTAACTGTCCTTGGCGCCAGACTGCCTAACTGTCCTCAAAACCATAACTATCTAACTGTCCTCAGTCCAATATTGCCTAACTGTTCTCAGTTGAGTTGGAAAATGTTCCTCATATCTCCCATAATATAGGAACGTGGGAAGTTGAGATCGGCAGGTATTACCTGTCCCTTTAAAATTTTAAATTTTAAATTGATTGGATGAGGATACATCCGGTCGGGTATTTAATGGATATTTGGAATGTTACAATGTGTATGTCTTGAGAAAGCCCCTGTCGGGGCGAAACGCGTTGATGTTTATCTGAACGGCTGGATGAAGCGGCTTGTTGATATTTGCCTTTAAAGATTTGTTACAGTGGAGAAACCGTTTTGGCGCTTGTTTGGAGGATTCAAGTACACCTGAGTGAATTGGTGGATACATGGCGGAAGGAATACATTGTTAACAATGACCTGATAACCACTGAAGCGACCGCACATAGATATGAACTGGAAAAGTATCGGAGTGTAGTTTGGAAGATACAAGCGGGGTTACGAGGGAGTAGTAAGAGTGTTCCTCTTCCTTATGAAAACCATTGAAGTGACCGCATTTATGATTTGAGACACTATTGCCATATACCTTGGAAGATACAAGCTGAGTTATGAGGGAGCGGTGAGAGCGTTCCCTTCCAGCTTGCTACACTTGTTAACTGGTCATGTATGGACGCTCTGATCCTTTTAGTGCTGGTCAGATCGAGTGTGGTGAGAGGTCATATTGATTATTCACTACGTTTCCTCTAATATAATTTTGTCCGCATGGATTCAGAATTTACCTTGCATAATATTGGACTGTGTATCCTTGGATGACTTGTCGCCTATTTATAGACTTTGATCATTTTTATGTATATATTTTGCTAGATGATCATCCATAGTGTTTCTCCACGGTTATATTATGTAGATGCCGGCATCTAGCGTTTAGTTTATTTTATGTGTGTGGGTCGGGAGGGTGTGGGTGTTTTGAGGGGAGTGTGCGGGGTGTATTCCGATACCTTGGAGTGTTGGTCTCACTTTTTTGATGCATACAATAAATCTTTATTTGTGTATTTATACATGTTTAATCTTTATTTCTTCTTTCTTATTATTAGTTACTTTTTGTTCTTTCTTTTTTTTTTTTTTTTTTTTTTCTAGAATTGTGTGGATATATGAGCACCCGATGTATGATATACATGGTTTTCTTCCCTTGTGTTATATAAGTGTGCCCAGCTCTATCTGTTTTTTCTAACTGTTCTCAGTGCAAGATTACCTAACTGTCTACAGTACTAGACTGCCTAACTGTCCTCAGAGTCAGTCTGCTTAACTGTCTTCAGTGCAAGACTGCCTAACTGTCTGTAACGGTTTGTTCGCCACACAGACACAATGGTTTAGGATAAAAACACAGTTTTATTGAAATCACAATAGAATAAGAACCCTCACAGGTCCTGTAGTATACAGGCAGTATAATACAGACACACGACAGGTTAATAATATAAATGCCCACACAGGTCCAGTACAAATCAAGGTACAAGAAGTCTATACTGACATAGGTCAGGCAAAAGGAGTAGGTTTCCCAGGACTCAGGTACTTCAAGAGTTAAAGTTCATCAAGGAGTGTAAACAGTCCCATGTGGGAAAGCACTGTGATAGCACTTCCCAGACAGAGAGCTTCTGGACGCTAAATGCCAGCAACAAACGTGAACTACCAGAGTACAACAGGAATAGCGTAGAGAGCACTGCCGGAGCAGTTAACGGAGGACAAGCCAATGGCGCACTACCGGAGAAATAACGGAGGCAGACACTTGCAACCGGTATGAGCAGTAACAGAGCACTAGGCCAAAGACACACTGCCGGAGCAGAAACGGAGGCAGACACCAGCAACCTGCAGGAGCAGTAACAGAGGACAAGCCAATGGAGCACTACTGGAGCAATAATGGAGGCAGACACTTTGCAACCGGTATGAGCAGTTACGGAGGACTAGGCCAAAGGCACACTGCCGGAGCAGAAACGGAGGCAGACACTAGCAACCAGCAGGAGCAGTAACAGAGGACAAGCCAATGGCACACTACCGGAGAAATAACGGAGGCAGACACTTTGCAACCGGTATGAGCAGCAACGGAGGACTAGACCAAAGGCAACTGCCGGAGCAGTAATGGAGGCAGACACTAGCAACCTGCAGGAGCAGTAACGGAGGACAAGCCAATGGCGCACTACCAGAGCAATAACAGAGGCAGACACTTTGCAACCGGTATGAGCAGTAACGGAGGACTAGGCCAAAGGCAACTGCAGGAGCAGTAACGGAGGCAGACACTAGCAACCTGCAGGAGCAGTAACGGAAACTGACTCTCGCGCTCAGTAGAGCAAGTGGAACCGGATCGCCTGGAGAGTGAGAATGTCACCAAGGCGACAATAAGCTGTGGAAGCAGGAACGTCAATCAAACCGGGTCGGTAAACAGGAACAGGAACGTCAGTCGAGCCGGGTCGGTACACAGGAGCAGGAATGTCAGCCAGGCCGGGTTGGTACACAGGAGCAGGAACGTCAGCCGGGCGGGTTGGTACACAGGAGCAGGCACTGAAGAGTAATCAGGCAATCCGGGTTGGTACACAGGAGCAGGAGAACTGATGCGGAGTAGTCAGGCAGGCCAAGTCGGTACACTGGGAAACAATGAGCAGAAAACTAGCACTGGTACAGGAGCACCACGAAAGGGCACCGTGTGGGTGCTGGAGCCTAGTATATAAAGGCCATACTGGGCGGGATCAATACAGGACAGCCAGTGGGAGCACACACAGGATAAACTGACAGGAAAACAGCAACAAGGCAGCACGGGCACCGTGATACTGTCCTCAGTGCCAGACTACATAACTGTCCTCAGTGCAAGACTACATAGCTGTCCTCATTGCTAGACTGCCTAACTTTCCTAAGCCCCTTATATAGAAACCCCCCCCAGTAGTTCCACCTGATACTATACTCAAATGTGTTATTGGCAATCAAGGTTTAGAATTCAGGAATCAAGTTTTCAGCCTTAGCTTATTGGTTAAAGTATGCATTAAGTAGAATTAAAAATTGTGAGCAACAGGTCATGTTTCATTAACGGGGCTTTTGTCGGAGGATCTGCCATGTTTGGGAAACTCAATGGTAGATTAAGCAATAATGTACTTATGTTTATTTTAGTTTTTCTACCAAAGGGACATAAACCTGTCCGTTCGTAAATCCAAGACCTAGATTACATTGCAGTTGATAAAAGTTATAAATAGTTTTAGCAACAGATTCCCAGGGTTGATGAGATTCAGTTGACTGGTTTGTGACAAGGAAGATTGAGCCCACAGGGACTGAGGAGAAAGCTGCAGGGCCTCCCTCCCTCATAGCCAGAAGACCAGCTTTCCTCTGTCCCAGCATCCCAGGAAGTGGAGAAACACAGGATCCCCAAATTCAGACACAAAGAGAATAAGGTGCTAATCAGTAACATATTAGCCACAGCCATTGTAGTCTTAAACGTGGACATTCAGCCACAGCACTCCAATAGCAAGCAGCATTGAGGCAATTCCAGGAGGGAGTTTGCACAGTCAGCAAAACCAGGTGCATCATCAATTTACTTAGCCATTGGTACTATTACTGTATGGTGGTGGTGAAAAAGAAGATGCCTTGGAGTAGTCCAGGCATGCCACTAGTAGAGGACCCCAATGGTTATTAACTTCAACTCTTGGGAGGAGATATTCCATGGTGAATAGTCCAAGACGAAGATTACAGTCCCATGTTGTTAAACCCTTAGAGGACCAGAAGTGTGTGCAATGCATTGATATATGTACCACTGTCCCAGTCTCCTAAATATCCATATCCAAATGTGAGCTGAAACCACCCCAGCGGTTTGGGTGCCACAGGGATGTCCAATGGACTTGTACATCAGTAAACAACTTTTCCCGGGTTCTTCCCCTTCTTCAGGTGTATGTGAACAAATATTCGGTTGTGCTGATGAGCAAATAAACATAAGTTTTCTTAATTAATAGCATGCTGTGTATGTGGCTCTATCCTTTTACCTGCTGTAATATGTATTAAGTGCCCAATATTGGATGTATTCATCAGTGGACTCTCCAGTTGTCATGGACCACATCTCACACCATCCTTCTGCCTATTGTTGTATGCTAGGCCATATGGTTGTTCAGTACCACATACTCAAAAGATAAAAGTGGAGTGCAGAAATTGATTTCCCCACCCTTACTCAATGTGAATTCAACCCTGGGTTCCCCATTTGTTGGGCCTAGGATTTCATACACCCCCAAAAGCCAATACCTAGCAGGGGATGCTGATAGTTTTATGCCATGACATCTGGAGAGCCAAGGGCCCAAGTAGGGGTGAATTTAACTGTGGGTTCAACAATTCCCAGCTCTCCATTGGTTAGCATGGGATGGTGGGAGTCCTAGGCCTATCTTGAGAATATGCCATATGTACTAAGGGTGTATTTAACTGTGTGCTCTCCAGCATTTGGGGCCAAGGACTTACAGCATCCCCAGCTAGCCAAAGGTTAACTGGGGATGCTGGAAGTTGTAGGCAACAACAGCTGGAGAGCTCCTTGTTGACCACCCCAGACCTAAGCGTATATGCTATCCAAACCACAGCACCACAGTGACTGAATGTGACTGAATGTGTATTTTATTGTACCTTTTAAAGTATTAGCTAAATTAGCTGAGTAGATAACATCACCAGAAACTAAATGAGTAAATCACCAGAGCAGGACATATAGAGTGCCATAAAAGGTCTTGGGCCCTCTGCTTTGATGGAGTTCATCCAGGGGACAGTCACATATTATGAAATAGGGAGAACATGTATATATAGTGTAAAATGGTTCAATAAAACTATATATTTAAAATGCCCAGGTTTTATCCTTTTGGTGGGTACCAAACATGCCAGGGGGAGGTGTTCCTGCTACGAGTTACAAGAATAGCCACTTTGCAACCAGTTAGACCCAGCATGTTCTGTGTCCAGATATTCACACATATATGAGGAATATGATTATTATAACTTTATAGAGGTGTGCTGTGGGTTACATGTTTTGGGAAGCCTTATGATTTTTCAGGTAGAACTCTGCAGTAACATCCCTGATAGGTCTGATTGAGTGGGCCGTTAACTGTCAGGCCAAACTCCTGACCCTCCCAGGTAACACCCAGGGAGTCTGACCTCTGTGGAAAGTATTTAATATGGGTTTTTGGATAAAACAGGGAATTTCTTTGTACCAACTGAAGGGGTAAATACCATCTGAAGCTCCCACAAGGACTCTTAAAATATCGGGAATTGTACTTAAGGATTTCTTGTGTTTCTCCCATTTTATTTTATGGACTGTTATGCTTATGTGTAATCTCTATTTGTGTATGTCCTTTATTTCTGTATTTTTGTAACCAGCACTATGAAGTCTTTTTTCAGATTAAATGTTCAATTAATCAGCTCTTGTCTATGTTCTCTAATATGAACTCACTACTCTGAAGGAAGGCAGCACACGTTACTAAATGGTTAATTATATATATGTCTGAGTATTAAGGAGATTTCATACTGTATTCTGTTGTGTTTGGGGTAATCTAAGATGCCCAGATATCAAGTCTTGGTGGTGGCAGCAAATTGTAGTGCTGGGGTGATAGTGCAGAAGGGATTTCAGGGGTTCATTTGGAGGTTGCTAGGGGTAGTAACATGTAACCAGGGGTCTGGTTTTGTTAACCCTTTCACTCCCACACTCTCCCCGCTGTCTCATCAGGGCCTATAGCCTTCACATGTGACAATTGGTCTTAGAACTCCATGGGGGAGATGCACTAAAGTGTGATAAAGAGGTGATAAAGTGGAGATTTCCCCACTGATATCGCTTCTCCAGTTCCATTGTTATTCTATGGAGCCTAGTGGAGGACATCTTAGTGCATAAGCTCCATAAAAAAACACAGAAATCTGAGAGATCAACTCAGAAATCATCTGTACTATATCACCTCTTTATCACACCTTCTTGCATAAGTCCCAATGAATACTATAGAGGTGTGCACTGAATTGCTTCCTGATGCACCGTAACCTTTCTCTTTCTTGCTGTAAGTGGTTACAGGTGACATTTATAGTACTGAGCAATTTTCTTGACTGACCATTGTGCCTTTGAAGTTTCCAGTTGATCCATTCAATTGCTCTAATTACAGTTAATGAGTTATTTTGTCTTGTGAGAATAGTGTCATATTTGATTTTATTTTTATTTTTTACATTTTTGCTCACGACATCCAAATATGAAAAATAGTCAAAAAGTGGTTTAGAGTAGCTTGGTGATAGTGTATTTTTTTATTTCTGCTTAATTTCAATGTGTCCTTTAACCCCTGGAATGCTGTATAGGTCTGAATGACAGTGCAGATCAATGAGAGGTCTCTAACAATTAAGCTATTAAAAGACAGTTTATGGGATCTGGTAAGAGTAACTTGCATTGCTTCCCATAGAATATGTATTGGGCTTCAACAGTTTGGTGGTGCCGAATGCTAAAAAAGACAATATGAGTGCAAAATGTTGGTGTAATGTGAAGGTGGCCATGTACCAATTTACTCAAAGTCCCAGGCATTTGCTTTGAAGTTTACAGTGAGTTTTTCAGGTTCTGGAATTTTACTGGAGTTTGGTAAAATATACACAGATTGGCTGCTGTGTGATAGCAGATTTGCCAAAAATACTGCTGAACCAGCTCACTGTAATCCTGTAGAGCTAATCAGCTGTAATAGAATCCAGGCTTAAAATGTCTAATGCAACATATAAGAATTCCTGGTAACTCATGGGTCTCACCACGAGGCTCAAAGTTTTCACCCAAATCTCCAGGTCTCAGGTTGAAGGCAAAATTCACAGAGTGAGAGGGTCCATCGTTACCTACTATATGATCTGCACTGCTGCTTTGGTATCTAAATTGGTGCCATTTCTACCAGAAAGTCAGAAGAAGTCCTGCTTGTCTGCATGTATTCTAGCAGAAAAATGTCAAAGTTTCATATTAAAGATTATTTGAAGATTGATTTAGGGCAATCAGGAACACATTGCCTATGTCTGGCAAATGTTAATGATTAAGATCTATATTACTATGTTATCTGCAGGGCTAGGGTTCCCTGACATGTAAATCCAGTTCTGGGTACAGTCTGATTTAAAGGTCAACATCTAGCATCTAAGCCAGGGGTCTTTAACAAGTAGATTGTGAGCTACTGGTAGTGTGAGTAGCTCTTTAAACTCTCTATATCTCTCAAATCATAGTATTTGGGCCATGGAGAGCATTATTTCAATACTGTCCAAGCCGCAGTTCAAGGGCAATTGAGTATCCCCCTCCTGCCACTTTTACTGATGTAACACTGCACACCTCAGAGCAGCAAGACTGTCTGGATAGATATAAGAGAGGGGCAATCTTCAGTGAGCATAAGGAAAAACCTATCAAGGGGGGTAGGGTTTTCCTTATGTTCACAGTAAGAAGATTGTCCTTAGCTGTGACCTGTCTGGTCCCAGGACCAGATTCCACATCTGATGGGAGGTGGCTTACACTAGGTAAAATGGGAGGGAGGGGGATACTTTATCATTCAATTACTCTTGAACTACAACTCTGACAGTATTGAAATAAAGAACTCCATGGCCCAAATACTATGAAGATTAATTGGAGCTGTTTTTTTGTGAAACATTACTATATCTTTAAATGCTAGCGAGGAAGCATTGAGTTGGAGACCTCTTAAAGGTATAGTAATGTTTCATAATAAAAGCAGCTCTAATTAATCATCTTAGTATTTGGACCTTGGAGAGTGTTATTTCAATTCTGTCAGAGTTGTAGTTCAAGAGTAATTCAATGACAAATTATCCCCTCCCGCCCCTTCTACTGATGTAACACTGCTCAGCCAGAGCAGAAGGGAAGTGCCCAGGTAGATTGCAGAGAAGGACAATCTTCAATTAAGATAAGGGAAAAACCTGTAAAACTTGTCAAGGGGGGCAGGGCTTTCATTGTTCTCATAGGAAGGAGATTGTCCCCTACTGTTATCTGTCTGGTCTAGCAACCAGATTCCACATCTGAGAAGAGATGGCTTACACTAGGTAAAATGGGCGGGAAGGGTAAACTTTATCCTTCAATTACTCTTGAACCACAACTCTGACATTACTGAAATAGCACTCTCTATGTCTCAAATACTATGAAGATTAATTGGAGCTGCCGTTTTTGTGTAACATTACTATCCCTTTAAGTATTCAATGTGTTTTAAGAGATCCATTTAAATCAGTTGAAATATTAGGAACATTTATTTGTTCCTTCTAGTGCAGTTGGCTTGCCTCAAAATTGCTCCCCATTTGTTTAGTTCATATGGCCAAGTGTATTGTACATTTTGTTTAATAATCCATTTCATAACTGGTAAATATGCTGGTGCTTTCTAAATAAGTAAAAACATTAACAACAAAGAGAGAGAATAGTTCACTTTATTAGGTCACCTCCTCCCAGACACAGATACAGGAAGCATGCAGACCTTACAGTAGCACCAACACATATTATAGCAATGCAAAAATGGCCATTTCTACTGCTAAGCAACAGGCGGGGGGTGGCTGAGAACTTGGTATACGTACATGCAGTAAACATTAAACAATAGGATGAGACCAGAGAGGGGGGAGGTGGCAGCCTGCATTCTTCTACCATTCATTAACCCTTCTCTGCCTGAAAGGCATTAGTAAAAGCAGTCATATAAAAAGAGACCCTTCCTGTATTGGATCCTCATCCTTCCATTTCAAAAGTTGGCCTGGAGTATGTTGCAGCTGGTTTTACCTAACAAATTCCAGTTGAAGTCTATAGAGAACTTTCTAGATAACACCACTGATAAAGTTATCATTTATAATATACAGGCCATCTTTTGGTGAATTAACCCTTTAAGTTCCAGAGAGATGTGCAACAAATTGCAGAGCAATGCATTGCACAGTGCTCTGGCACTCAAAAAGTTTAATGAATTGAGCATTAAATGGAAATGGTAGCAAGATAATCATGTAGTAAAACACACATTTCCCCATAATATTTACCACACAATGGGGGACATGCACTAAGGCATGACAAAGAAGTAATAAAGAAGCAATAACTTCTCCAATGATATCTCCAGTTTCTTGTTATTCTATAAATCCTATGCACTCAGATCTCCGAAGCTGGAGAAATCTTGGTGCATTGGTTTGATAGACTAACATAGGAATTGGAGAAGTGATATCACTGGAGAAGTCATCTCCACCTTATCCCCTATTTATCACGCCTTAGTGCATGTCCTCCCTTGAGTTTCGTATATGTTATCTGTGTGCAGAATTAAGTGCAGAGGTCCCTAATATACGAGACAGATCTATGCATGTTCCTGGGTATCTCCAGTGATGGAATGATGGAATGGTATACACTAATATCTGTGTCTCGCAACGTATAACTCTATGATGTGTATGTGTTTGGGCATGTGCTGAACAGCTGCAGGGCCTCCAGTTTCCCTCCTTTACTTTAAACGGTGTGCTTAATTCCACAGTCATAAACACGGCATGTCTTGTTTATAAGAGCTGACAGTAACAAAAAGAGCAGCTTGTCATTGACAGTAACCTTTGGAAATATCAGGGCAGTGAGAGGGGTGAAGGTTTTGAAGACAGATAATGTCACCTCACTCTACATCTTATTCACTGACTTCCAATAAGCAAACCATCCACAAAGAAATATTGCACATGATTGCTGAGACTTTCTTTAGACCCAGGAAGCCTTTCATAACATGCCCTCACCCACTCTTCTTTCTTGGATTTCTAAGTGTTAATTGGACAGATACAGAAAATACAGAATAGAGGCAGAGGGACCTGTGTTCTTCTACGAGCTGGAGTCATCCCGTGAGATCTCTTTGTAGCTTCTCAAAGTTTTTAATGAGCGAATATGTGATTCCTAAATCAGATTTTATATTTTCTTCTTCTGATGGGGAAAAAAGTTAAAACAAACCTTGAAGAAATGAGATACTGGGTGAATGAAAGGCAGCATAGCCTGTATAAATAAGAAATATCATCTGATAGAATATATAACTTCTGTTTTTACAAGCTCCAAAGAATTTAAAAAGTGTTAACCCTTTGAGGGCCCGAAAGCTGCACTACACATTGCTTAGCAGTACACTGCGACCCTTATGACACTCAAAAGGTTATTAATGGACTGGTTATTGAAATCCGTCCACTGCCAAAAGGGCCGACAACACTAAGCTTTGCAGTGCATTGGGTAACTCTCTAACATCCAAATCATTTGTCTATTCATGTAACCTAAAGATGATGTGGGTACTGTACACTTTATATGGTGAGATGTTTTGCCAACCCTTGTGACATATCCAAGACATGAATAAAACCCAATCACAAACACAGCTTTCATCATGTCATACTGGCATTATGTGCATATTATTCAGGTCAGCTAATTTACTCCAGAATTGTCCTTATGTGTCTTAGTACATTAGCCTCCATAAGATTCAGAATAGGCCACCTAGTAGCCTTCTTCACTGCTACATACATTGTGTTTTACACTCACACTTTCAACAAACCTTAGGCATACGGTAAAGATTCCATGGACCTCAGCAGGTCCTCACCCCAAGGAGGACATCAAATAAGCCCACTAGTGTAGCTTCTTTCTTCTTAGACACACAGGTAGCTTCATGTCCTTAATAAGTTATGTTCCAAGTTGACTTATTAATGGCACTGGTCTATTCAGTGTCCTAGAAGTTAACAATTACATGTTCTCGAAGACTGGAAGTGTCATCAGTGTTAGTGGCAAAGATGTTCTGTATCCATAGTGAACAAACAGGACTCCATTACATATGGGAAATTCCCACATGCAGCAACTAATGATGGAGGAGGTTGTGGTAAGTGCTTGATCAGAATTAAATGAAGTCGGTTGAGCCAGCAGCTGGGCATTATTCCTGGCACATGAGATGGAATTGAGAGGTGTTTGGTGATCTGCATTCTGCTTTCCCATAGGAAGAGTGAAGGGGTCAGGGAATATGGTGAGACAATGGGTAGAAAGAACAGGGTTCATTGGGGTGAGTTGAGAGCAGAGTCTGGGGAATCTACTTTGGGGCAGCGAGGGGGGAAGGCTTTGTAGCTGTAATACTCCACCACTTGTTTGGGTACTTCAGCCAAGACACATTTAGCCAGAGCAGCTGGAGAAGCCTAGAAAACAGAAAAATTGGAAAGATTTAATAAAATATGTGGTTAATTGAGTTTGTCCCTCTTAATTTCCCAGGTGATATGTTGTGAGAGAGAGAGAACAATGAAGCGAATGTATGAAGGCCATTCTGGGCAAAACAGAGCCCTACTACGCCAGCTTAACAGCACCAATTGTCTGTTAATCACCTTAATGCTGCCTGTGCCAAGAGGACTACAGTGTGACAGTGTATGGACATTTTGGGACAATCCTACATTCTCTGCCTTGTAAAAATATACGTATTAAACCAGTCACAATGGAAATAGTGTAATTTTATTTTCCTATACAAGCTGTGGGACAGGTTTAACCCTTTGTGTGCCAGAGAAGTGTCCAACGCGATACCTCTCTGGCACTCAAAGAGTTAAGGGACTTGCTGGCATTAAAGTCTTGATAATGGAAGAGTGTGTGCATAGGTATGCACTAAAGCAATCATACGCTGTAGTGTATACCCTGGAGTGCAGCCACTGACAGCCAGAGGAGCTCCGCTGGTGGATTCTTACATCCAACTCAATTATTTGTTCCATTCCATTGAAGAGGACAGGAGAAGAGTAAAGAATACATTTGCACTTCCAATGCAGGGTAACACATGGACCAGACAAGTGCGGCTCAGACAACTGTAACATCACAGGTTATATAAGGCATATGATATGGAATGGTGACATAGCTGTGTTTCTTTCTATCATTTGTCCGCTAAATCCAAATATGAGTTCTGACAACTCTGATAGCATTTAATGAATAAATGTTTAACATATGACATTAATGGGACAGACAGGGGATGATATTTCGTAAACAGTCTGTCATATTGGTCTCCTTAAACTTACATTTTTGAATTCTCGAAATGGCACAAACTGCACAATATCACGGAGCACTGGCTCCCCTTTTGGTGCTCGTAGGATACCATCGTCCCCATCAAGAATTTGCATATCTGTGAAATCTGCATTGCCAACACCCACTATGATGATGGACATGGGCAAGTAGGATGCACGCACGATGGCCTCTCGTGTATCAGCCATGTCAGTTACCACTCCATCCGTGAGAATAAGGAGAATGTAATATTTCTGGAAACAAACAGCAGTTCAAGGATACATGAGAAATGCATGAATAGGTCTCAGTAAAGTCTACATCAAAGTGATGCGTGGTGCCTCTCACACTAATAATAACATGGCAGTTACAAAACAATAGACCATGTATAAAGGAAAAGAGCAGCAATTCTGGAGCAAACCAACTGCTCCATAGGGAACAAATTAACATTACCAAAATCCCCACTGTTTTAAAACGGGTTATTAACCTGTTGAATTACAGAGAAACCCTGGAGACCTCAACAACATTCAAAGGGTTTAAATCCCCATTCACCTCAAAGGGATTTTTCAATTGTCCCCTGTGGCACAGTGGGTATGCACCAGAATTGTTCCACTTTATATATAAGGACCAATGAGTCTAAGTTATTGCTGTGAAAATATTAGCAACAGGTTTGACATCACTCACAGAAGCCTCTTTAGTTCTTTCCTCCTCGGCTGCTAGTCGTGCAACTTTGGAAATGATAGGAGCCACGTTTGTGGGTCCATACAGCTGGATTTTTGGTAAGCAGTTCTGATAAGATTCCACAATCCCCTGAATCCCTGTAGAGGAAAATAATAAAACATGCCTTGTCTTTGATTTACTGCTTTTATTCAGCTATCCATAATATATAGCTTTCATCCATATAAATGTACAGGCAGTGCAATTGTTGTCCTTAAAGGGAAAATAATAAATGTACATACATTTGCTGCACACCCATTAACAACTAGACAATACACTATTGCCATAGCTCATAAACATTCTAACTGGAAACATCATACTGCAAGAAAGTTCACTTGACCACAGATATGTTTATAAGTGACCAGAGCACTGACTATATGATTATCACTGCTCACGGGGTATCTTTTCCAATGGGCAGCAATGTGGAGCAGCAGCAGATCACCACCAGTGTATTTAGCACTAGTAGTAAAGGACAGCAACAGGGTAGCCCACTCAAACAGCATGCTACTTTACGCATGCAGGGCTCTGAGAGACAATGTATGTATGTATGTATGTATCTTTATTTATATAACTCCATACATGTACACAGCGCTTAACAGAATTTGAAATAATACAATACAAAAATACAGAACAGGGTTAAGAGCATTAAGCTAAAGTGTGATCATTGCATTATTTTGGGGAAAAGTGCAGCAAGGGAAACATACACTGGGAAAGGGACCCTACCCCATGAGCTTACAATCTTATTAGAGTTCATGATGACATACAGAGATAGTAGGAGGATGATTATAAGTGAAAGTACAAGGTGTGGTGAAGGAAGTGCAGAAAGATTCTGATGTCACTATCGTTGTGCAAGGATGAGGATATTGCTATTGAGATGCCTCCTTGAGCAGGTGGGTTTTGAGGAGATGCTTGAAAGTGATGATTGTGGATGACTGGCAAATTGTGATAGGGAGGGCATTCCAAGGTCGAGTGGCAGCCAGTGAAAAAGCTTGTAGACGAGAGATGGCTCGAGTTGTGTAGGGAGAGGACAGGAAGAACCCTTGGGAAAACCGTAGGGTGCGGGAAGGGGTGTAGCAGGAGATAAAAGCAGAAATGTAAGAGGGTGCTGAAGAACACAGAGACTTATAGGAGAGGAGGAGAATTTTATAAGAAATACAATACTTTATAGGTAGCCAATTGAGGGATTTCAGGAGAAGATGAGAGGGCAGGTATCTGGGAGCAAATGTGGTGATTCTTGTGGCTGAATTGATAACATATTGAAGTGGAGAAAGATGAGAAGCAGGAAGCAGAATGTTACAGTAGTCAAGTCTGGATAGAATGAGTGTCTGAGATAGAGTTTTTGCAGTTGACATGCAGAGGATATGACGTATTTTAGCAATATTTTTTAGGAAGAAGGGACATGTTCTAGTGACAGCATGTATATGGGGGGAAAGTAAATTTTGAATCAAGTATGACCCCAAGACAGCATGCTTTGGGTACTGAGTGTATGGCATAGTTGTCTATTGTGATGGAGAAGGGGGTTGGTGGATGGGTTTTTGGAGGGAACATCACCAGCTCTGTCTTAGCCATATTGAGTTTAAGATGGTAGTGGGCCATCCATGATGAAATAGCTGACAGACATTCAGTGACTCGAGACTGCACAGCTGGAGTGAGGTCAGGGAAAGAGAGATATATTAGAGTGTCATCCGCATAAATATGGTAATTAAACCCAAGAGATGAGATGAAGTCACCAAGTGAGAGGGTGTAGAGGGAAGTGGTCCAGAACACCTACTGTGAGGTCTTGGGGAGATGAGAAAGCGTTAGCAAAAGAAACCCTGTAAGTACGTTTAGAGATGTAGGAGGAAAGCCATTTTAGAGGTGTATCACGGATGCCAAGGGTGTGCAGTGTGTCCAGTAGGAGTGCATGGTTAACAGTGTCAAAAGCAGGAGATAGATCTGGTAGGATTAGTATACTAAATTGTCCTTTGTCCCTTGCTGAGTATAGATCATTAGTAATTTTTGTTAGGGCTGTCTCAGTGGAATAGTTGGAACGGAAACCTGACTGTAATGGGTCAAGAAGAGAGTTTGAGCTGAGAAAAGAGATTAAACGTGAGAAGACAAGGCGTTCCAAGATCTTAGATGCAAATGGGAGAAGTGAAACTGGACGGTAAATCCCACAAAGCTGCAGATGTGTTAAACAAACTACAGCACGTCATATACAAATGGGTTCTACCCCATTCCTTGACAGCTGGCTTTGTGTCTGCTGACATTGTTCCCAATAAATTAGCTGCCTTGAGAATAGTAGATATGGTGTATATACCCTGCTTCATTAATTTCTTAAATTGAACTGTTATACAGTTCTGCTCATAATCCCAAATAATGAAAGAAATGCTAAATATTGCCCCCAAAAAATCAGTGCATATTTTAGGTGATCCTTTCAAAAGCATGTCAAAGTAATTTACTTGCATTCTACAAAAGAGTAAGTAGCAACTTAGATGAGGCAAATGCTGTTTATGTAATATACATGAATTTTGCAAAAGCCTTTGCTACAGTGCTACACAACAGGGACTGCATAAAGGAAAAGGCTTTGGTTTGGGTGGTGATATATGTGCACAGATAGATTGGTTAGATAACAGATTTCAGAGAGCTGTTTTAAAATAAACCATTTCGTGTTGGTCTAAAGTTGTAAATGGAGTGCCACAGTGTTCAGTCCAGGGCCCAATGCTTGCTAATTTGTTTATTAATGATCTTGACATTGGTATTTAAAGTAATCTTTGCTCATGACACTAAACTGGGTAAAGAAATACATACAGAGCAGGACATTTTTCCATACAGAAATGGGTGGAAAAATGGCAGATGAGGTTAAATATAGATAATTGTAAGGTTATGCATTTGGGCTGTAGAAGCAAACATGCTACACATATGCTAAATGGCAAGCTACTTGGGGAATCCTCATTAGAGAAAGATTTAGGAGCACTGATAGACAATAGATTTCACAGCAGTGTGCAGTCACTTAGCTGCTGCAAGAGCAAATAGGGCACTACCATGCATAAAAAGGGGTATAGATGCACAGGTTGGGAATATAATCCTACTTCTATATAAATTCTCATTAAGGTCTCATCTAGAATATGGACTACAGTTTTAAAAAACAAAACTGGAAAAAGTGCAGTAAGGGCAGTAAAGTTGTGGGATGCTGTGTTTGTAGATATTGTAGTTGCTTTCATTATTGAGAATTAGTTTCACAGTAGAAAGCATGCTGAACCAGGGAAATATCCAGCTGCCTTTTAAAGTTAGGAAGATTATTTTTAGCCACTTGGGGAGTAATTGAAAATGGCTTCAATAGTGTTTTTTTTCCTCTAGTTCAACATGAAATGTCTTTTTTACAGCCTCATCAACAAAGTTACAATGTTATTTAAGTCCCCTGCTCCATGGCCAGCTTAAATGCAAGTGCCTACTACATGGAGTTCTGCAATGTACATGTTGGACTGCTTGTATGAGCAGAATAAGGCCATTAGCGAGTACATATTGCTTACTTATCTGAAAGAATTTGATAGGGGCTTCTTTGTCACATGGTCAATGGCATCTAATGTATGACTTATGTGAATTCCTGAAGTCTTTTTGACAGACACTGACACACTGCTTGCATACTTCCTGTAGGCATGCACAGACTTTCATGCATTATCATTCATCTACTTACACAATCTGTTACAATACACACTCACCACAACACTCACACTAATTCTTTATATACTCACCCATTCACCCAAACACTTACCTTCACATTCATCGTCATCCGGATTGAAATTAATAGCAAAATCATGTGAAACCTGAAAATGATGAAAGAAAATTGCATCATCAATGTTTAGTTTAATATATAGACAAGTAATAGATGAGAAAGTCCAGAAAAGTTCCTTCACGGGCTTCAACATCTTTCTTCAGTGGGTACTTCAGTGGGTGACTCCCCTGTCCCACAGTATCTGACCTGGGCACTGTTACATATAATCTTGATATTACATATAATGAAAAGATGGGCAATGAGGGGTTAACACTTTGAATGTCAGAGGGGTACGCAAGGCATGCTTCTCAATGCGTTGCACAATCCTCTGCCACTGAAAGGGTTAAGGCCACATGTTGTGCTTCATGTACTAAAAAAATCCTTCATACCTCTCAATATTGACTAGACTCCTGCCTATCGTCCTATATAATACCAAAGAACAGACATGAGCAAAAGAAGAGCAATGGCACCAATATAGCTTCACTGTCATTACACTCAGATGCATACCATTTTGATGGGGTGCTGTAATCCACAACAGCTGAGGGACCAATGAGACTAATACAGGCTGATGTAATAAGAAACCTGGAACAATTCTAGAGCAAAGCAACAGAGCACAAATGAATATTCCCCAAATTTTAACACTTTGAAGTGTGCATTGACCCTCTCTAACATTAAAGTGAATTAAATCCCAATTTAACCCCTTTGAGGGGTGGATAAGAATTGTTCTGTATGCCTTGCATGCTCCTCTGGTATTCACAAGGTTTAAATAATAGCAATTTTGATCTGATCGCTATGGTGCAGTCGGTGTTCCCCACAATTAGTCCAGTTGACCTTTATACATGAGGCCCATGGAGGCTTATGTACTAAGAAGAACTGGAAGAATTCTGGAGCAAACCAATTATATCATAGGCCAGGGCACAGATTAAAAATTCCTCACATACCTGTTGATTTCAGTAGGGATTTTAACCCATTGTGTGCTTGAGATGTCTTAACTGCATTACTTGACAGTGGGTTGGGAACCTCTCTAGAGTCCAAGGAATTAAATGTTCCATTTAAATCCATGGGGATTTCTATTTGTCCTCTATGGAACTGTTGATTTGCTGCAGAATTGCTCCTGATCTGTTCAGTACATCAGCTTCTGGAGCAGGTGCAGCAGGTACAAGGAACCAGGGCCCAGAAAAATGTAGGTGCCCATTCAATGCAAAAATACAAAGTGTTAGGGATTTGCAGTTGTTTGCAGTGAACTAAAGCCAATCACTAGGACCGCCAATGTATTTTGGCCATATTCAACATAAGACAGGAGTTAAAGGGATAGTAATGTTTCATAATAAAAGTAGCTCCAACTAATCTTCATAGTATTTGGGCCATGGAGAGTATTATTTCAGTAATGTCAGAGTTGTAGTTCAAGAGTAATTGAATGATAAAGTATCCCCCTTCCGCCCCTTTTACTGATGCAACACTGCTCACCTCAGAGCAGCAGGGTGGTGTCCAAGTGAATTGCAGAGAGGGACAATCTTCAATTAACATAAGGGAAAAACCTGTCAATGGGGGCAGGTCTTTCATTGTTTTCACAGTAAGAAGATTGTCCCTTGCTGTGAGCTGTCTGGTCTGTGGACCAGATTCTACATCTGTGGGGAGGTGGGTTACTCTAGGTAAAAGGGGTGGGAGGGGGATTCTTTATCATTCAATTACTCTTGAACTACAACTCTGACAATATTGAAATAACACTCTCTATGGCTCAAATACTATTAAGATTAATTGGAGCTGCTGTTTTTGTGAAACATTACTATCCCTTTAAGAAACTCTGGAACTCAATAACTGCACAAACAGCCATGAGGAAAGCAACTGAATTTTATATTTTATCCATTAATGCAGTGGCTTTCTCCTAGAGTTGCTCTACTTTAGCCTTTCACCCCTAAGTCCAGTGTGGGCAGACTATAAGAAACAAAAAATAAAGACAGACAGATCTCATATTCTGCATCAAAAATTACATTTTACTAGTTGTTCCATAAATAAATAAATATAAGGAATACACAGATCACAGATGCTTCTTTTAAGGCCTGAAATGAGTGTGTTTGCAGCAGGCTTTTAAGGCAGATTCTCTTAGATAGCTGCACAGAGTTAAAGACAAAGAGAATGACAAACAGCTTGCAAGATGCCAAGAGCTAATGTCAAAGATTTGCAGGCTCAGAAGTGAGACACACAAGGTCAGGATGTGACACTGATACAACAGATGCATGAGAATAGCGACAGAATGGAAGCAACTGGGAGAGAGTAGGAACTGAGAAAAAAGAGCAAGAGAACCACCACTAGGATTGTCATCTCATCACTTTAATGCAAGCTGTTTATATAATATGCATACTCAGAGCCGGATTACAGGCAAGTCACACTAGGTGCCTGCCTAGGGCCCGGTCAACTTGAGGGGGCCCCTTGGAGACCGCTCCCCCCTCTCAGGGCTGTCCCTGTAGTATACATTTTTTTTTTTTTTGCAACTTGAATCAGCAGTGCAAAAATAAGAACTGCATCTTTAAATCGTGTTCACTGTCTGTTCGGAAGCACCAGATTTTAAGACGGAGCTCTTATGTGCCTGCGGACATAAATTATGACTTTGTCCGGCATGATCGTGCAGCTGTTAACACATTAATCTCTGCATTTTAGGATTCAGTTAACCCCTACTGTAGCTATTAACTGAATCCTAAAATGCAGTGATTAATGTGTTAATAGCTGCCTACTCATGCAGGACTAAGTCGTAATTCATGTCAGTAGGCACCTATGAGCTCTGTCTTTAAATCTGGTGCATTCGAATCCAAGCTGACGGTGAACTCGATTTAAAGATGCAGTTATTGTGTGTGAACTGATATAAGTTATGACCTAGATGGGGCAGTTGTTAACACATTAAGCTCTGAAACTGAAGTCTCAATGAGCAACTACAGTACTGCTGCTCAATGTGTTATTAATGGGGCTGAAGTCTTAGAGAAGTGCATTCATACAGTTATGTGAGCAGGGGAGGCTGTGCAATGCCACTACAAATAGACTGGGAAGTAAGGGTGTGAGAAGTGTTTTTTTCCTCATCTTTCTGCCGGCTGTATTGCTTCTGTTTTAATCCATAGAGTATATCCCCTCTTCATTCACCAGCCTAATGCCATCCCATTTCTTTCTAGTTTCTTCCCTCTCTGCTTCTTGCCATTCATCCCATCCTCATCTCCTTCATTTCCTTCCAGATTTCCCATCCCTTCAACCCCTTTCCACTTACTCAAGGTTTTTTGCACCTAGTGGCTCCTAAGTTGTAAATCTAGGGCTGATATAAATTGTGCCCTACTTTTTCTCCCCATGCCCCTTAGTGGCCTCTGTCTGTTTTCCCTTATGCTCTTATTTTATGGTGTCCTTTGCTCCTAAAGTTGCACAGAAAGGTATGCAATTGCTTTATAGTTCACTGCATTGCAAATCAATGCTGTGTGTACCTCTGAGGCTCACCCTTGCATTCAAACTGTTAATTTTCAGTGTAGGCACAGTTATTTATTTTATAGTAGCCCAGGGGCTGAGAGAAGACAAACATAAATTAATATATCCCGGACTCCTTCCTCAACCCTGGCTACCTACACAGTGTTTAGTTTACACTACAGTTTAGTGAGAATAGGCACTCAAAGGGTTATAATCCTTTCAGTGTCTGTGCCCACAAAACCGTAGTGTAAACTAAACACTGTGTAGGTAGCCTGGGTTAGGGAGGTATGGAGGGGAGGGCACTACTATATGGGGGGCCCCAAATCGGTACCTTGCCTAGAGCCCCATGGAGTGTTAATCCAGCTCTGTGCATACTTTATCATTCAATAACTCTTGAACTACAACTCTGACAGTATTGAAATAACACTCTCCATGGCCCAAATACTATGAAGATTAATTGGAGCTGCATTTATTTTGAAACATTACTATCCCTTTAAGTCCTCTCTTGCGAGACTTGCAGTATGACACCCAAAGCAGTTGTCTACCTTGCCTAAAAGGAAATCTGGAACTGTGGCCTAACAAAATGTGTATATAGGCTTGTGTTCAAAGCTAGTCTGTAACTTTAACCCCTTAAGGACCGGGAAAATCTGAGGTCGTTTTCCCTTAAGGACCGGAGCAATTCTGACCTTTTTGACTATGTCTTTGTTCAACAGTGTTTTCCCTCTTAGGCTTTTATTCCACCCCCATAAATTATATACTGTTTTTTTAAGCATAAATAGGGCTTTCATTTGATACCCTATTTATATGGATAACCCACCATTCACTTTATTAAAATTAAAAAAAAGGTAAAAAAATGTAAAAAAAACACCATTTCTGATTTTTCTCTTAGGATCAATTGGCCACAAAGGGTTAAATTTTTATGGAGACTGCATGAAAGGTATGACCGGTCAGTCATACCTACAAAATGCACAGTTTAAAGTGGCCACTGTCCCCACTGGGTGAAAATCCCCATGTCCCTTTTTCCCACCCTATTTTGACACTTTTTTGTCCCTGGCATTTGGTGGTGTATATAAGTGTATTACATGGCTCCACAACAATCACACTTGTAATATTGTTTAATTATATTTATTTTTTTAAAATAAAAATGTTTTTTGTAAAAAAAAAAAAAAGTGTGTTGTGTTTTTTTTTTGTTTTTTTAAAAGTGTAAAATTGCAGGTCAAAAATTGACCTGCATTTAGCCAGCCTCCTGCACCAGCAGTGAAGGGGTTAATACCCCCAACTGCTGTATTTTTTTTAATCACTAGGTGTCTCCCGTCTACTTCTGTCTCCCTTACTTTGAGAGCAAGGGAGACAGAGGCAGACGAGACAGGCACAGACAGCATGCTTTGCATGCTGCCTCTGTCTGTCACTATGCCGGTACATGTGATCGCTGATACGGCGATCGCATGAACCGGTAGAAGAAAGAATGGCTGAGACTGAATGCCCCGGTCTCGGAGCGCTCAGTCTCAGCCTGGATTTAATGATAGCAGCGTGCACGGAGGCACGCTGCTATCATTTAAGCCATGACGGTCCTGGACCGTCATGGGTCGTTAAGGGTATAACAGCCCATGACGGTGCAGGACCATCATGGGTCCTTAAGGGATTAATGTATTCAATACTTGCAGGTGTGACATTTAACCCTTTGAGTGCCAGAGGGGTGCGCAACACTCTGACATTCAAATGGGTAAACTGAAAACCTGGGTATGCCTGACGCTAACCAATGTGAACATCAGCCCCTGCTAAAATATTAAAGAGACGGTCAACCTCCTATTTGACATTACGTTTTCCTCAAACGTAGACTATGTAAATAGTCTGTACTTTGTATTGTTTGGTTTTTTTTTCATCTTCACCTTTGTTATGCTATTGTCTATGACATAGAGCTATCTGAATTTAGAAATCTCTCTATGTGAGAGTGGGAAAGCAGAGAGTGTGCAACAATGTAAAAAGGATACAGTGTGAAAAAGACAGTGAAACAATGTAGTGAAGCCTGTCTCTATAGCAGCGGTTCCGAAATGCGGCCACCAGGGTGTTTCATGCGACCACCATGATAAATGCGGCCGTGTACAAGTTGTGTTGTTGTTTTTTTTTTCTTGTCGGAGCATGCCCTGCTGCACCGTTACAGGGCAGACTGCAGAGATTTTTTTAAAATGCTGGATGCTACTGTGTCTTCCCACTGCCCGCACTGATGACAGCTCGGAGATACCGCGTGGAGCAAGCTAGTATTTTCTTCCTGAATTCTGCGTCTCCACGTTTGACGTGGTTCCGCTCCGGATGTCATCAGTGCAGGCAGTGAGGAGAAGAAGAAGAGAAAGATGCACCAGTGAGAAAGAGGTAGGAGGGGGAGACGTACATGGAGGGAGAAAGAGTTACAAGGGGGGAGAAAGTGAGGTACAAGGGCAGGGGGGAGAAAGAGGTACATGGGAGGAGAAAGAAGCACATGGGGGAGAAAGAGAGGTACAAAGAGGAGAAAGAAGTACATGGGGGAGAAAGAGAGGTGCAAGGGGGAGAAAGAATTACAAGGGGGGGAGAAAGAGGCACAAGGGAGGAAAAGAGGCACAAGGGGGAGAAAGAAGTACATGGGGGAGAAAGAGAGGCACAAGGGGGAGCAAAAAGTACGTGGGGGAGAAAGAAGTACATAGGGGAGAAAGAGAGGTACAAAGGGGAGAAAGAAATACATGGAGGAGAAAGAGAGGTGCAAGGGGGAGAAAGAAGTACAAGGGGGGAGAAAGAGGCACAAGGGGGAGAAATAAGTACATGGGGGAGAAAGAGAGGCACAAGGGGGAGAAAGAGACACAAGGGGGAGAAAGAGAAACAAGGGGAGACAGAAGTACATCGGGGAGAAAGAGAGGCACATGGGGGAGAAAGAAGTACATGGGGGAGAAAGAGAGGCACAAGGGGGAGAAATAAGTACATCGGGGAGAAAGAGAAGCACAAGGGGTAGAAATAAGTAAATGGGGGAGAAAGGGAGGCACAAGGGGGAGAAAGAAGTACATGGGGGAGAAAGAGAGGCACATGGGGGAGAAAGAAGTACATGGGGGAGAAAGAGAGGCACAAGGGGGAGAAATAAGTACATCGGGGAGAAAGAGAGGCACAAGGGGTAGAAATAAGTAAATGGGGGAGAAAGGGAGGCACAAGGGGGAGAAAGAAGTACATGGGGTAGAAAGAGAGGTACAAAGGGGAGAAAGAGAAGTACATGGGGAGAAAGAGAGGTGCAAGGGGGAGAAAGAAGTACATGGGGGAGAAAGAGAGACACAAGTGGGGAGAAAGAGGTACAAGGAAGGAAAAAGAGGTACATGGGGGAGAAAGAAGTACATGGGGGAGAAATAGAGGCACAAGGAGGAGAAAGAAGTACACGGGGGGAGAAAGAGGTACAAGAGGGGGAGACAGAGGTACAAGGGGGGAGAAAGAAGTACATGGAGGAGAAAGAAGTACATGGGAGAGAAAGAATTACATGGGGGAGAAAGAGAGGCACAAGGGGGAGAAATAAGTACACAGGGGAGAAAGTGAGGCACAAGGGGAGACATAAGTACATGGGGAAAAAGAAGTACATGGGGGAGAAAGAGAGGTACAAAGGGGAGAAAGAGAGGTACAAAGGGGAGAAAGAAGTACATGGGGGAGAAAGAGAGGTGCAAGGGGGAGAAAGAAGTACAAGGGAGGAGAAAGAGGCACAAGGGGGAGAAGGAGGCACAAGGGGGAGAAAGAAGTACATGGGGGAGAAAGAGAGGCACAAGGAGGAGAAAGAAGTACACGGGGGGAGAAAGAGGTACACGGGGGGAGAAAAAAGTACATGGAGGAGAAAGAAGTACATGGGAGAGAAAGAAGTACATGGGGAGAAAGAAAGGCACAAGGAGGAGAAAGAAGAACACAGGGGGAGAAAGAGGTACAAGGGGGGAGAAAGAGGTACAAGGGGGGGAGATAGAAGTACAGGGAGGAGAAAGAAGTACACGGGGGAGAAAGAGAGGAATAAGGGGGAGAAAGAAGTACATGGGGGAGAAAGAAGTACATGGGGGGAGAAAGAGAGGTACAAAGGGGAGAAAGAGAGGTACAAATTGGAGAAAGAAGTACATGGGGGAGAAAGAGAGGTACATGGGGGGAGAAATAAGTACATGGGGGAGAAAGAGAGGCACAAGGAGGAGAAAGAAGTACACGGGGGAGAAAGAGGTACAAGGGGGCGAGAAAGAGGTACAAGGGGGGAGAAAAAAGTACATGGAGGAGAAAGAAGTACATGGGAGAGAAAGAAGTACATGGGGAGAAAGAAAGGCACAAGGAGGAGAACGAAGAACACGGGGGGAGAAAGAGGTTCAAGGGGGGAGAAAGAGGTACAAGGGGGGGAGAAAGAAGTACATGGAGGAGAAAGAAGTACATGGGGAAGAAAGAGAGGCACAAGGGGGAGAAAGAAGTACATGGGGGAGAAAGAGAGGCACAAGGAGGAGAAAGAAGTACACAGGGGGAGAAAGAGGTACAAGGGGGGAGAAAGAGGTATAAGGGGGGAGAAAAAAGTACATGGAGGAGAAAGAAGTACATGGGAGAGAAAGAAGTACATGGTGAGAAAGAAAGGCACAAGGAGGAAAACGAAGAAAACGGGGGGAGAAAGAGGTACAAGGGGGGAGAAAGAGGTACAAGGGGGGGAGAAAGAAGTACATGGTGGAGAAAGAAGTACACGGGGGAGAAAGAGAGGCACAAGGGGGAGAAAGAAGTACATGGGGGAGAAAGAGAGGTACAAAGGGGAGAAAGAAGTACATGGGGGAGAAAGAGAGGTGTAAGGGGGAGAAAGAAGTACAAGGGAGGAGAAAGAGGCACAAGGGGAGAAAGAGGCACAAGGGGGAGAAAGAAGTACAGGGGGAGAAAGAGAGGTACAAGGGGGAGAAAGAAGTACATGGGGGAGAAAGAGAGGCACAAGGGGGAGAAAGAAGTACATGGGGGAGAAAGAGAGGTACAAGGGGGAGAAAGAAGTACATGGGGGAGAAAGAGAGGTACAAGGGGGAGAAAGAGGCACAAGGGGGAGAAAGAGACACAAGGGGGAGAAAGAAGTACATGGGCGAGAAAGAGAGGCACATGGGGGAGAAAGAAGTACATGGGGGAGAAAGAGAGGTACAAGGGGGAGAAAGATACACAAGGGGGAGAAAGAAGTACATGGGAGAGAAAGAGAGGCACAAGGGGGAGAAAGAAGTACAAGGGGAAGAAAGAGAGGCACAAGAAGGAGAAAGAAGTACACAGGGGAGAAAGAGGTACAAGGGGGGAGAAAGTAGTACATGGAGGAGAAAGAAGTACATGGGGAAGAAATAGAGGTGCAAGGGGAAGAAAGAGGTGCATAGACCCCATAGTAAGATAATAACAATGACACATGTTAATGTGTAAAGTTTTTTATTCTGCTGTTTGTTTTTAACACTCAGTTTGTTCATTAAATCATTTTAAATAATGAAAAATTAGCATATTTGTTTTTTATCCGATTAATCGAAAAAATAATCGGCCAACTAATCGATTATCAAAATAATCATTAGTTGCAGACCTAGTTTTTCAGCCCGCCCCAGC
Organism: Rhinophrynus dorsalis; assembly: GCA_037306005.1. Classification (NCBI taxonomy): domain Eukaryota; kingdom Metazoa; phylum Chordata; class Amphibia; order Anura; family Rhinophrynidae; genus Rhinophrynus; species Rhinophrynus dorsalis. The sequence goes on along the minus strand of CM074722.1, from coordinate 366,043,421 downwards.
CTCAGCTTAGTAGGAATGCGTGTCTCTGCTGACAAGCACACAGAAGATTGGACTGGACGGATTCAGAAAAGAGGTAAATAGTGATTAGTGTTGGTTGACCAGTCCATTTATGGGGGCAATGGGGAGGGGGCAATGTGAGTGGACAGTGTGAGGTGGGCAATGTGAGTGGGACAATACGAGTGGGCAATGTGAGTGGGAAATATAGTGGGACAATGTGAGTGGGCAATATGAGGTGGACAGTGTGAGTGGGACAGTGTGTGGTGGGCAGTGTGAGGTGGGCAATGTGAGTGGGACAATATAAGTGAGGCAGTGTGAGGTGGGCAATGTGAGTGGGACAATGAATGGGCAATGTGAGTGGGTAATATAGTGGAACGGTGTGAGTGGGCAATATGAGGTGGGGAATGTGAGTGGGACAGTGTGAGGTGGGCAATGTCAGGTGGGACAGTGTGAGGTGGGCAGTGTGAGTTGGCAATATGAGTGGGCCAATGAGTGGGACAGTGTGAGGTGAGCAATGTGAGTGGGCAATATGAGTGGGACAGTGTGAGGTGGGCAATGTGAGTGGGACAAAATAAGTGGGACAGTGTGAGGTGGGCAATGTGAGTGGGCAATATGAGTGGGCCAATGAGTGGGACAGTGTGAGGTGAGCAATATGAATGGGCAATATGAGTGGGACAGTGTGAGGTGGGCAATGTGAGTGGGACAAAATAAGTGGGACACTGTGAGGTGGGCGATGTGAGTGGGCAATATGAGTGGGCCAATGAGTGGGACAGTGTGAGGTGGGAAATATGAGTGGGACAATATGAGGTGGGCAATATGAGTGGGACAGTGTGAGTGGGCAATAAGAGGTGGGCCAGTGTGAAGCGGGCCAGTGTGAGGTGGGCAGTGTGAGTCACTGTCGCAGTCACTCCCCTAAGCCTCAACCTCAGATGGCATTGGGATAAGTGAGAGTGAGTGCTGAACCTGAGTGAGACACACACACACACACAGTGAACCCAGCATATACTTTTTTATTAATCATGTCACATTGCTGGATAATGCATAGCAGAAAATATATAAGTGTATGTGTAAGGAGAAAAGTGAAGCAATTTTGGGGCACAATAATTGCAGAATACTAAAAAAAAAAAAAATAACCACTTGGATGAATGAGAGGTCCCCAATGCATTAGAAAGCACCCAAGGGGTTAAAAATCACATTTGAATCAATTGCATTGTGTTTGTGTTCCATGTGGTATAGTAGTGATCCTTACAACAGGATTGTTATTCATTTGTCTTGTAATTTATATTGCCCGTTCAGGTCAAGGGAAAATTGCTTACTTGTGTTAACCCCTTGAGGATCAGAAGGGAGTGCAGTTCATTGTTTAGCAAAGTGTTGTGTACCCCTCTGGTCCTCAAGCAGTTAAAACACTGAACAAGAATGGTAGCATTTTGATATCTCAAATGTATGTTAGATTCAAAAAATTCAGAGTGCAGGGTTGTGTTGTTTTCTCTCCTTGGCTGTCACAAAGGTACCCAATCTACTGTGAGGCCTCCAACATCCAAGGGGTTAATTTTATAATAGAGAAGCTTTGAGAGAATTATATAAATCCTATTAGAATTGATGGTTGTACTTTAGTGGTACATAACTTTAAAGGCAAAATTTGTTGGTGTTAATGGTGAAATCTACAGTCCCATCCGTCCCAGTGAAATGATCGGTATAAATCTTGAGGATAGCTGTCTGATTGCTCATTGGGTTTCCAGCTGAGTCTGTCAGGAATACCTGTGTGTCAGGGGCATATTGGCAGTAACGTCACAGGTCCTGACAGAGAATGGAAATGGATCAGAAGGGTCATTTCATTTGACTAGGTGTTTTCTGCCTGGTCAAACAGTTGAAATGTGGTTTCCATGGGTGCACCCAGGTGTAAGCCCTCTGGTGTTCAGAAGGTTAAAAAGGCACTTTGTAGTGCACTGGTTTACAATGGAACTGTCAATTTGTAATAAATAGGTGTTTTTAACTATTTGAGTGCCAGAAAGGTATCCAGCATATTGCACTGGATAACTCTCTGGCACTAAAAGGGTTAAAAGCTTTCATATTCATATATGTTTGTTAGCCATGTTTTATTTAAAGCAATAGTGTGAGAATGTAGCTTTAAGTGCTGGTCAGTGTTTGTTGTACTCTTTATTACTATGTGATTTCTTTCTGGAATTTTAAATTGTAATATGAATATTTATTGTTGTTGCACTTATTTATATGCAATTTTTGTATGTCTTAACATCCTCATAGCATTTGTGCATGTAATGTCATAGTGTGGCCACCAGGACATGGCTGTGGCCGCAGTGCGGCCACCAGGACATCATGGTGGCCGCATTGGCGGCCACCAGAAAAAAATCCTTGAGAACCACTGCTCTACAGCCTACCGAGCACTCAGAGCTGCAGGGAGACTGAAGCATGGTATAATTATCTCTGCATTCACAGTCCTTGACTGAAATATCTCTAGCAACACAGATCTGGGGAGCTTAATGGCAAAAACATAAAGGTGTAATTAAAATAGTTGAGGATATTAAAAAAAAAGTATTATAATATTAATAATAGAAAGTATAAGCCTTTAGACTATGTATTATGCATTTGCAGAATATGTAAAGTCAAAAAGGAGGTTGGCTGTCACTTTAACCCCAGCTACACCACTGAATTTAATAAAGCAAATGTATTACTTGTGGTATTTCTCTGTTATCTCCTGGAGGACCAGAGAGTGTGCATTGCATTGCTAAGAAATGCATTTCATATTTCTCTGGTCCTCAGTGGGTTAACAAGGAAATACCACAAGTACTAAATTAGTAACAAATCACATGACAGCCATCCACAGCTTCAAGCAAACCATCTGCATCATAAATGATAAAAAGATCTGTTTGTTTAAATAGAGTATTTAACCCCTTGAATGCTAGAGAGGTCACCATGCAATTCACTGAAAACCTCTCTAGGAAGCAATGGGTTAAAATCCACACTTAAATAAATGTGTATTTGGGGAATTTTTATTTGTCCCAGATAGTTTGCTCACTGCAAAACAATGGTGCCAATAACCCAAATGGGACTTTTAACCCTTTGAATGCATTAAAGGGGCTAAAACGCTATTTCAAACAATGGAAAACTGGGGCATTAGTATTTGCATCCTCTATGTTGCAGTAGGTTTTTTCCAAAATCAATCCAGTTGATTATGCAATAGGTGTTATAAAAAGGAAATCATGGGGATTGTGCACTAGGAGTGATAAAAAGGAAATAATGGGGATTATGCAATAAAGTGTGATAAAGAGTAGTGATGAGCGAGCACCCCAATGCTCGGGTGTTCGGGTGCTCTAACCGAGCACCCCCTGAGGCTCGAGTGCTCGGCCGAGCACCCGAGCCCCATTGAAGTCAATGGGAGGACTCGAGCATTACACCAGGCACCCCCTGCTCTGATGAGGGGAGGGTGCCTGGTCCATAGGAAAAGGGCAGAAAAGGATGGAAACACCACAGAAATGGTTCAGGGACAGCATAGGGAGGATGTCTGGATGCATCTTGGACTCCAACATCGCTGCTGGGAACGATCTTTCGCCCGTAGTACGCCATTTTTACAGACTGACCATAAAACACACAAAAAGGAAAATAAAAACGACTTTAGGCGAAAAATTGTTACCAAACAATATTTGCTGTATATTTACTTGTATATCATCTGCAAATTCTCCCAAAAATTTCCTTGGTTTTCGGAAGTGAGGCCATGATTAAGAGGGAAACGTGCGCAGAGGCAAATTCTCCCAAAAATTTCCTTGATTTTCAGAACTGAGGCCATGATTAAGAGGGAAACGTGCACAGAGGCAAATTCTCCCAAAAATTTCCTTGATTTTATTGAACTGAGGCCATGATTAAGAGGGAAACGTGCGCTGAGCCGACCATCTAAAACATTATGGGTGAGGGTCTGCTGCAGAGCTGACCATCCTAAACATTATATGCGAAGGCCCGCTAGTGAGCTGACGCTATAAAACATTATATGAGAGGGCCCGCTAGAGAGCTGACCCAATAAAACATTATATGAGAAGGCCCGCTGGTGAGCTGACCTATATAAAAATTGTCAAACAGGGCCCGCTGGTGAGCTGGCCCTATATAAAAATTATATCACAGGGCCCGCTGGTGAGCTGGCCCTATATAAAAATTATATCCCAGGGCATATGGAAGAGGAGGAGGAGGATGAGAAGATTAAGAGTCAACCATATACCCGTTTTTTGGGTGGAAGGGGTGAATGGGAATACAGAGTATTCCCATCATTGTAAATAACATATATAAAGTGAGTTTATGTTCCCCCGGGGCTTTCCTCCAGTGGAGTGGAGAAGTCAGGGGAAATCCAGGCCTTGTTCATTTTTATAAGTGTCAACCTATCAGCATTGTCGGTGGAAAGGCGGATACGCTTATCTGTTATGATGCCACCAGCAGCACTAAATACCCGCTCAGACAGAACGCTGGCGGCAGGGCAGGCCAGCACCTCCAAGGCATAGAGTGCCAGTTCATACCACGTGTCCAGCTTGGACACCCAGTAGTTGTAAGGCACAGAGGGATCATTGAGGACGCTGACACGGTCTGCTACGTACTCCTTCACCATCTTCCAAAACTTTTCCCTCCTTGTGACACTAGGTTGCGCATCAGGGTGAGGGTGCTGGCGGGGTGTCATGAAGGTGTCCCACGCCTTGGAGAGTGTTGCCCTGCCTTTCTCGGAACTGCTGTGTGCTCCCCTTTTCTCCCCTTCTCGGTTGGCCAAGGTAGCACGTACTCTGCCGCCAGCGTTGTCAGATGGAAAATTTTGGAGCAATTTTTCAACAAGAACCTTCTGGTATTGCACCATTTTGCTTGTCCTCTCCACCGGAGGAATGAGAGATGAGAAATTCTCTTTGTAGCGGGGGTCCAGAAGGGTGAACATCCAGTAATCCGTGTTGTCTAAAATGCGTGTAACGCGTGGGTCACGGGAAAGGCAGCCTAACATAAAGTCAGCCATGTGTGCCAGAGTACCAACAGGCAAGATTTCGCTGTCCTCACCAGGAGGATGACTCTCAATCTCCTCATCCTCTTCCTCCTCTTCTGCCCACCCACGCTGAAGAGATGGAACTAAAGTTCCATGGCTACCCTCTGTAGCGGAGACAACCGTGTCTTCCTCCTCCTCCTCCTCCTCCTCCTCCTCCTCCGCCTCCTCCAATTGTCACTGAGAAGACGAAGTGAGGGTGCTCTGGCTATCACCTTGTGTAAGCTCTTCCTCCCCCATTTCCACCTCTTCCACATGCAAAGCGTCGGTTTTAATTGTGAGCAGCGAGCGTTTCAGTAGACACAGAAGTGGGATGGTTACACTGATAATAGCGTTATCGCCGCTCACCATCTGTGTCGATTCCTCAAAATTGCGTAAAACCTCACAGAGGTCTGACATCCATTCCCACTCCTCACTTCTGATTACAGGAAGTTGAACGGAGAGGCGACGACCGTGTAACAGCTGGTACTCCACTACTGCCCTCTGCTGCTCACAAAGCCGGGCCAACATGTGGAAGGTGGAGTTCCAGCGCGTGCTCACGTCACACAGCAGCCGGTGAGCTGGCAATTGTAAGCGCTGCTGCAGCTTCAACAGGCCGGCTGAAGCTGTTGATGACTTACGGAAATGTGCACACACGCGGCGCACCTTGGTCAAGAGATCATGCACATTGGGGTAGGTTTTTAGAAATCGCTGCACCACTAAATTAAATACATGCGCTAGGCATGGTACGTGTGTGAGCTTGCCGAGCTCCAAAGCCGCCACCAAGTTACGCCCATTATCACACACAACCATGCCTGGTTGCAGGTTGAGTGGCGAGAGCCACTGCTCGGTCTGGTGACTAATCCCCTGCAACAGCTCTGAGGCCGTGTGCTGTTTGTCCCCAAGGCAGATCAGCTTCAGCACGGCCTGTTGACGCTTCCCCACTGCAGTGCTACACTGCTTCCAGCTACTGGCTGATGGGGGAGTGGCGGTGTGTGTAGAGAATTCGGAGGTGGAAACGGAGGAGGAGGAGCCAATAACGTAGGTGCTGGTGGAAACCCTGATGGAGGTAGGGCCCGCAATCCTCGGCGTAGGTAGCACCCGTGCCATCCCAGGGTCCGAGTCGCTCCCAGCCTCCACGACATTCACCCAGTGTGCCGTCAGGGAAATGTAGCGTCCCTGGCCACAAGCACTTGTCCATGTGTCAGTCGTTAAGTGGACCTTCCCAGTAACTGCGTTGGTCAGGGCACGGGTGATGTTACGGGACACATGGTGGTGTAATGCGGGGATGGCACACCGGGAAAAGTAGTGGCGGCTGGGGACCGCGTACCGAGGGACAGCTGCTGCCATCAGGCTGCGGAAGGACTCAGTGTCCACAAGCCTAAATGGCAGCATTTCGATGGCCAGTAATTTGGAAAGGTGTGAGGTTAGTGCTATGGCCTGTGGGTGGGTGGCTGGGTACTTTCTCTTGCGCTCAAATGCCTGGGGTAACGACATTTGGACGCTGTGCTGGGACAGGGAAGTGGATGTGGTCGCTGATGGTGCTTCAGATGCTACAGGTGCAGGGCGGGAGGTATGCGGGCCTGCGCCTTCGACAGGCGATTGGCCGGCACCGAAAACAGGGGAAGAGGAGGCAGTGGTGTGGCCTGCAGACACAGATGGGCGATCCAGGCGTTCCTCCCACTTACTACGGTGCTTGGATGCCATGTGTCGGATCATGCTGGTGGTGGTGAGGTTTCTAGTGTTCATGCCTCGGCTCATTCTGGTGTGGCACAGGTTGCAAACTACAATTCTTTTGTCGTCCGCACTTTCCTTAAAAAAACGCCATACCGCGGAACACCTACCCCTTGGCAAGGTAGATTTACGCAAGGGGGTGCTCCGTGGAACATTTGCGGGCCGGTTTGGTGCGGTCCGCCTTCTTTCTGTAGCCACACCACTGCCTCTTCCAGCCTGTTGCGGTGCTGCAGATGGCTCACCCTCAGGACTGCTGTCATCGCTCGGCTCTACACCTTCCCAGGTGGGGTCAGTCACCTCATCGTCCACCAAGTCCTCCTCCACTTCCTCACTCTGATCATCCTCCTCAAGTCTTGATCCCACCACATACTCAGTCATTGACAACTGTATAACATTCTCCTCAACAAGGTCTTGAGACGGAAATAGTGGTTGATTTAATGGCAACTGTGTCTCATCATCATCATCATCATCCACTACTTCCTTTGACCTTAAATGCCGTTCACATCCTTCATCTTCTTGAGATTGGGTAGCCTCTAGAGGTTGTGAATCAGGGCACAAGATGTCATGTTCCTCTGCAAGCGTGCTTGGAGAGAGGGTCAAATGAAGGATTGGTGATGAGACGAGCTCCTCACTATATCCCAGTGTGGGATCACTTCTTTGACCAGACCGTGTATGGTGGGAGGAAGGATGATCAGAGTGAGGATTATGTTGACCAGACTCTTGGCTACTGAGAGTGGACTTGGTGGAAGACAGGGTGGTGCTTAACCGACTGGAAGCAGTATCAGCTGTCATCCAACCGACCACCTGTTCGCAGTGGTCGGACCTCGAGAGTGATGTCCTGCGACGCCCTGTAAAATTACACATGAAGCTAGGTATGGTGGATGTCTTTCTTTCTTGTGCTCTGGCACCAGGCACAGTTTCTCCGCGTCCTGACCCGCGCCCTGAACTTTCAGGATCACGTCCACTTCCCCGTCCCTTTTTACCCGCCTTCTTCATCTTACACAGAATATGTGACTTTAATATTTGAGTTTGAAAACTTAACAGTATTTCTTATTATTCTGCAACTCTGCAGAGTACACAGAATAGGCTGCTAAACTGCGGTGAAACACACTGAATGGAATATGTGAGTTTAATATTTGAGTTTGAAAACTTAACAGTATTTCTTATTATTCTGCAACTGTACAGAGTACACAGAATAGGCTGCTAAACTGCGGTGAAACACACTGAATGGAATATGTGACTTTAATATTTGAGTTTGAAAACTTAACAGTATTTCTTATTATTCTGCAACTGTACAGAGTACACAGAATAAGCTGTTAAACGGCGGTGAAACACACTGAATGGAATATGTGACTTTAATATTTGAGTTTGAAAACTTAACAGTATTTCTTATTATTCTGCAACTGTACAGAGTACACAGAATAGGCTGCTAAACTGCGGTGAAACACACTGAATGGAATATGTGACTTTAATATTTGAGTTTGAAAACTTAACAGTATTTCTTATTATTCTGCAACTCTGCAGAGTACACAGAAAAGGCTGCTAAACTGCGGTGAAACACACTGAATGGAATATGTGACTTTAATATTTGAGTTTGAAAACTTAACAGTATTTCTTATTATTCTGCAACTGTACAGAGTACACAGAATAGGCTGTTAAACGGCGGTGAAACACACTGAATGGAATATGTGACTTTAATATTTGAGTTTGAAAACTTAACAGTATTTCTTATTATTCTGCAACTGTACAGAGTACACAGAATAGGCTGTTAAACGGCGGTGAAACACACTGAATGGAATATGTGACTTTAATATTTGAGTTTGAAAACTTAACAGTATTTCTTATTATTCTGCAACTGTACAGAGTACACAGAATAGGCTGCTAAACTGCGGTGAAACACACTGAATGGAATATGTGACTTTAATATTTGAGTTTGAAAACTTAACAGTATTTCTTATTATTCTGCAACTGTACAGAGTACACAGAATAGGCTGTTAAACGGCGGTGAAACACACTGAATGGAATATGTGACTTTAATATTTGAGTTTGAAAACTTAACAGTATTTCTTATTATTCTGCAACTGTACAGAGTACACAGAATAGGCTGCTAAACTGCGGTGAAACACACTGAATGGAATATGTGACTTTAATATTTGAGTTTGAAAACTTAACAGTATTTCTTATTATTCTGCAACTCTGCAGAGTACACAGAAAAGGCTGCTAAACTGCGGTGAAACACACTGAATGGAATATGTGACTTTAATATTTGAGTTTGAAAACTTAACAGTATTTCTTATTATTCTGCAACTGTACAGAGTACACAGAATAGGCTGTTAAACGGCGGTGAAACACACTGAATGGAATATGTGACTTTAATATTTGAGTTTGAAAACTTAACAGTATTTCTTATTATTCTGCAACTGTACAGAGTACACAGAATAGGCTGTTAAACGGCGGTGAAACACACTGAATGGAATATGTGACTTTAATATTTGAGTTTGAAAACTTAACAGTATTTCTTATTATTCTGCAACTGTACAGAGTACACAGAATAGGCTGTTAAACGGCGGTGAAACACACTGAATGGAATATGTGACTTTAATATTTGAGTTTGAAAACTTAACAGTATTTCTTATTATTCTGCAACTGTACAGAGTACACAGAATAGGCTGCTAAACTGCGGTGAAACACACTGAATGGAATATGTGACTTTAATATTTGAGTTTGAAAACTTAACAGTATTTCTTATTATTCTGCAACTGTACAGAGTACACAGAATAGGCTGTTAAACGGCGGTGAAACACACTGAATGGAATATGTGACTTTAATATTTGAGTTTGAAAACTTAACAGTATTTCTTATTATTCTGCAACTGTACAGAGTACACAGAATAGGCTGCTAAACTGCGGTGAAACACACTGAATGGAATATGTGACTTTAATATTTGAGTTTGAAAACTTAACAGTATTTCTTATTATTCTGCAACTGTACAGAGTACACAGAATAGGCTGTTAAACGGCGGTGAAACACACTGAATGGAATATGTGACTTTAATATTTGAGTTTGAAAACTTAACAGTATTTCTTATTATTCTGCAACTGTACAGAGTACACAGAATAGGCTGTTAAACGGCGGTGAAACACACTGAATGGAATATGTGACTTTAATATTTGAGTTTGAAAACTTAACAGTATTTCTTATTATTCTGCAACTGTACAGAGTACACAGAATAGGCTGCTAAACTGCGGTGAAACACACTGAATGGAATATGTGACTTTAATATTTGAGTTTGAAAACTTAACAGTATTTCTTATTATTCTGCAACTGTACAGAGTACACAGAATAGGCTGTTAAACGGCGGTGAAACACACTGAATGGAATATGTGACTTTAATATTTGAGTTTGAAAACTTAACAGTATTTCTTATTATTCTGCAACTGTACAGAGTACACAGAATAGGCTGCTAAACTGCGGTGAAACACACTGAATGGAATATGTGACTTTAATATTTGAGTTTGAAAACTTAACAGTATTTCTTATTATTCTGCAACTCTGCAGAGTACACAGAAAAGGCTGCTAAACTGCGGTGAAACACACTGAATGGAATATGTGACTTTAATATTTGAGTTTGAAAACTTAACAGTATTTCTTATTATTCTGCAACTCTGCACAGTACACAGAATAGGCTGCTAAACGGCGGTGAAACACACTGAATGGAATATGTGACTTTGATATTTTAGTTTGAAGACTTAACAGTATTTCTTCCTATTCTGCAACTCTGCACAGTACACAGAATAGGCTGCTAAACTGTGGCGAAGCACACTGAATGGAATATGTGACTTTGATATTTTAGTTTGAAGACTTAACAGTATTTCTTCCTATTCTGCAACTCTGCACAGTACACAGAATAGGCTGCTAAACTGCGGCGAAGCACACTGAATGGAATATGTGACTTTGATATTTTAGTTTGAAGACTTAACAGTATTTCTTCCTATTCTGCAACTCTGCACAGTACACAGAATGTGCTGCTAAACTGCGGCGAAGCACACTGAATGGAATATGTGACTTTGATATTTTAGTTTGAAGACTTAACAGTATTTCTTCCTATTCTGCAACTCTGCACAGTACTCAGAATGTGCTGCTAAACTGCGGCGACGCACACTGAATGGAATACGTGACTTTGATATTTTAGTTTGAAGACTTAACAGAATGTGCTCTAATCTGCAACTTTGCACACTAAACAGAATGTGCTCTAATCTGCAACTTTGCACACTAAACAGAATGTGCTCTAATCTGCAACTTTGCACACTAAACAGAATGTGCTCTAATCTGCAACTGTGCACACTAAACAGAATGTGCTCTAATCTGCAACTTTTCACACTAAACAGAATATTTTTTTTTTTTTTTTTTTTGTTTTTTTCCCCCCACACACAATATAACCTGCTGCCCCCACACACAGTAGTCCTAAAAAGGACTTTTGGTTCTTTTTTGTCACAATTTTTGTTTTTTCCTCCCTACACTGCCTTTCCCTTCCTATCCTCAGCTCTCCCTGGCTCAGACTGAGCCGAACTCGATGGTCAGGTGCTATACAGCACCTGACCACGGGTTCTGGCCAGCCAATCAGTGTAATGCCAGCAGCCAACATGGCTGCTGGCATTACACCGATGTCAGAGCCTCCCTGCACGTTTATTGGCTGCGCAGCAGCCGCAAAACGTGCGGGGAGGAGACCCGAACATGGCGGGCGAGCACATGCGGTACTCGTACGAGTACCGCCATGTGCCGAGCAGAGCGATGCTCGAGCCGATCCGAGCATCGGCCGAGCATGCTCGCTCAACACTAATAAAGAGGAATTAATGGGGATTATGCACTCAGGTATGACAAAGAGGAATTAATGGGTGTTATGCACTAAGGAGTGATAAAGAGAAGATAACGCAGAGATGACGTTTCTAGTAATATCACTTCTCTATTTACTATGTTATTAGATGGAGCCAGTATACTAAGATTTTTTCAACTTTGGAGATCTTAGTGCATAGGCTGTATAGAATAGCATAGGAACTGGAGAAGTGATATCACTGGAGAAGTCATCTCCACTTTTTTACCTCTTTATCATGCCTTAGTGCATAACCCCCAATGTCTCCAGCGTTATAAACACGCCAAGTCCTATGTTACTCTATGGAGCCTATAGAATAAGATCTCTCAAATTGGAGAAATCTTAGAAAATTGGCTCCATAGAATAAAATAGCTGGATAAATTGCCTCTTCTTTATATCACTTTAATGCATCTCCCCAAGTTCTTCTTAATACATCAGCCTCAGGAAGGCCTTCCCAGCAGTATATTGTAGACTTATCTACTGGGAAAATGAATACATTCCCCTCCCTCTGTATATTCTGCTCTTATCGCTATTCAGGTACACATAAAATACTGTCTGACACAGGCTGGGAATTCATTGTTCTGCAGGTTTTAGTTGGATTCTTTGTGTTGTCACTTATAGACTCCCTGGGCACTAAGCACTTGTAATTACCCGTGATTTACATCTCATTAAGAGAAGTATTTTCTGCTTCTGAATGATATCTACGACATTCAGTCAGGCAGAACAGTTCCTGATTGGTGCCATTGTAAATCATTACGACTGTCCTGTGTGTGAAATCAATATAGACATATTTGATTGTTCCATATATTATCAGCTTTGTATTTATTACATGCTTTTATCAGTTGTTTTGGTGTCATCTGGAGTATAATGGTAATTATTTCTAACACTATAAGTGGTTACAGACCACTACAATTGATTTTCGAACATTTGATATTGAAGCCATTTTGCAGCCAGCAATTCAACTATACAGAGTAAATAAATAAGGGTAATTAGGTGGTTTAACTATATTGTTTCCAGAGAAGACTGTAAGGCATCATGCTGCAGTATATTGGAGCAGTTGCAGTACATGTCTCTGCATTGCATGTGCTGAAAAGTGATCCAGCAAAATCAAATAAGTTTAAACCTTTTAGGACCAGAGGGTGAATAATGGATATTTTGGGTATAACTCTAAATCATTCTTTAGCTTTATAGCCTTTTTGATGTATTTACATTTAATCTTTGTAAGTAAAAAGCATTTCTCCAAAGCACTTGAAGGAGTGGAAGAAACCATCAGTAGGGTTTTTTTAGGTTTACAACTAGACTATTCCACAAACAAAAATTAAAAGAGGGAGAATCTCTCTGATATGCAATACTTTAGGGTGAATGTACAAGTCCACCATACATCCATACTTCCCAAGTGTCACTCTTTAGGAGGGACAGTCCCTATTTGAGAGCCAAATCACTCTGTCCCTGTTTCCCACCCTGGTGTCCCTCTTTTCAGGAGATCAGACTGCGTGGTGTATATATAAATGTATCACATTGCTCCACAGCAATAAAATACACATCAATGTTTGATTAAACTTCAGTATATGTGTTTATAAATTAGTCCGTGTAAATAAAATACTTTGGTCTTGCTCTAAATCATGTATTTAGTTACGCAAAGAGGTGTCAGTAGGACCTGAAATAACCTAAAAATTATCTGTAATACCCCACCTCCAGCCACACCCTCTAAAATACAAGTGTCCCCCTTTGTCCATTTCAAACGTTGTGAGGTATGTAAATCTGCCAGCTCACCTCAATATCTGTGCTTGGACACTAGCAAGGAAATCAAGAGTCTGCACTTTGGGGCTTATAAGAACAAGTATGATCACTTCAGTGCATGAGTGCGCAACCTGAGATCCTCCAGCTTTTCAGGACTACAATTCCCATCATCCCCAGCCAGGGCATAAGTATATCAGTAGTCCTGAACAGATGGAGGGGATCAGGTTGCCCTGCTGTAGTGCATACCGATGTACAGGTTCAGCACACTTTAAACCGACAGTAAGCTCTCACGAGCAGGGCCCTCTGATCCTTCTGTTCTCCACATTTGATAGTACTATTCAATACCTCTGTATGTCTATTCCCAATTGAAAAGAGCTACGGAATTAGTTGGCGCTATATAAATAAAGAGTAATAATGATAATGCACAGGAAAATTGACTCATTTAAAGCCAGTTTCCAGTGTCCTGTTATATAGCAATAAACAAGGTCTAATGTTTCAACATGCCCACACACTCCCACATTGTCCTCCCCTTGGTGCAAATTGTGTAAATAGGAGAACTGTTAGCACAGATAGCTTTGTAGCTTTAGTACATAAGCAACAGGCAAGCACAGCATGAATAAATCAATTACAGAGCCGTATTTTAGTATAGAATCATTGTCATTTATCACCCCTCCTGAGGCTGATGTCCTAAGAGTAGTTCCGGATCAAGTAATGGCATTATAGGGATTGAATCATGTTTTAGAGAATCTTCTAGTATTCAAGGGGTTAAAAGTCAGATTTAAATCAACCCGGAATTTGTATTTATCCCCATGGTGCATTTGGTGTTCTCTAGAAATGATACATTCCTTCTTTCTACATCAGCCTCTTCAGATGCTAATTATCACAAAAGTGTAAGTGCCCTGGAAAAAGGGTTATTAGGAAACTCATCTAAATTTAAAGGAAATTTAACATCACTTTTTGACAGGAATGTTCATAAAGCATAACATCACTTTGGTTATCTCACATTATTAGTGTTTTGAAAATACAGAAGATATACATTCATCTTTGTGTACCATGGATATTTTGTCTGAAATTCATCTGTGATGATCAAGCATTCAATTTAAATCTGAAATTTTATTTTAATAATTTCTGACAATAAAACTGATATTAAGAACCCTTTTAAAAATAAGATTTGTTTCTATGTTAATTTCGGACACTAGCACTTTCAGGATCACTTCTTTAAAGCAATCCTTTAAAAGATTGTAATTTAAAATATGTGATTGCCAAATAATGACATTTTAAGACTTTTTTACTTTAAACAAACTGCACTGAAAGAGTTATTAGTCACATGAGATTGTATCACAGTAATTTCCCCACCCCTTGCATCAGTGATGTAATTTAGAAAAACAAATAGAAGCTTCTGAAAGGCCTTCACTTTCAAAATAAAATTAAAAAAAACGTTTTCCAGTCCAAAGCTGAAAAAGAATAGTTCAGATTAAAGGTGCATTTAATAGTTATGTCTTTGTGTGCGAATTTAAATCTAAATAATATATTTTTATTTGTCAGTTAAATGTTTTCTTTGCAGTTACCTAATTAAATCTAAGTTACTTTGGATGCACGCCTTAGGTGATTCTTAAATTAAAGGACAGACAAACTATTTTTAATGACAAATTATGTGTGATAGGGATTCTCCTGCTGAGTAAAATAGGGGGCTCTCACTACTGATAACTGGTTTATTCAAATGTTATAACTATTGATGGGAAATTTCAAAGCCAACCCTGAGATCTTAGAATTATTAAGCCTTAGATGTCCTCAGAACCTAGGTTTCAGGTAATATATTCCTGCTACATCTAACAGGAGGTGATCTTATCGATCTTGAAGGAAACCTTAGCATGCTGTAACTTGAAGTTTTCACTGCCTGAACATACACATTGAAAGCAGGACATCTCCTTCTGTTTTTCTGAAATAAATGGTTTAGGGATTAAATAAGCAGTTAATAGGTACATATGAGATGACAGTTAACACAGGGCTCTCTCACCCTTATAATTTGGTCCTTCAGCCCGAGACTCTGAGATCTGGGTCAAAACCTTGAGATTCAGGGTCAAAACCTGAAAGTTCCCAAGTATGATTATATCCATTCAAACTGCCAAAAAGTAATGATGTTATTGCAATCACGCTGTATGGAGAACTGTAGTCAGTAATTATTTCCCCGTAGAATGTAACAGAATAACTGTCTAAATACCAAATTGCACTATTAATGTTAAAAAATAAAATGAAAATTAAAAACTTAAACTGTAATAATTCTGGAATAACTCATATCCTAGCAGGGGCAGTATCCTTGTTTTATTCAGCAGGAAAATATAACCAAAGCTGAATTTCACATTAGGCAGAGTAGACAACTGCCAAGAGTGCCAAATTCTGAGGGATGACTCAGCTGTGCTGGCCACACCCACATTCTAAATGTTGGGTGTGGCCAGAGCAATCTCAGTGTCATTGCACCAGTTTATATACCCCTTTGCTGTCTATTATTTAACCACTGGATGCCAAAAAGCTCACCAACGCATTGTGAAGCAGCTACTAAGTGGTTAAAGCTTATTTTGTCCTTGGTTTTTATAGGCCAACAGTATTTCTTGTGAGGAAATAGTAGATGGCACTGGTGGCAAGGTCATGTGAGGAATGGGGTTGTGGCCAAGGGTGTAGCTAATGGCACCTAGAGTACTTGCCTAGAGACACCTGGGATGTAAATCCAGTCCTGTCTATATATAACATCTGTTTTTCCATGAAAAAGTTTCCTCATCCTAAGTCTTGTGGTAGCATCATAGCATATAGGTGTGAGAAGTAGGCAGTGTTGGTGGTTTTATGATTTTTTTTCCTTTAATTTAACTTTTTTCTAACTGTATGAATCTGAGGGTGTGTTCAGGAAAAAAAACAGAAATTGCATATATATAGTTAAAATCATGCCATGACAAAATATTGTATATCAGGAGTAGTTTAGGCATTACATATCCTTGGTATTCAGTATCAAAATATATACGTATTGTACTGAGAAGAACTGGAACAATTTTTGGAAAATAACAGCTGCACCAATAAAGGACAAATAAAAATTCCCATTTCTTTTCATGGGGTGTTACACTCCTTAAATTGGAGAGAAGTCTCCAAAATGTCTTCAGTCCATCTTTGTACATCAGCCTCACTATGTTTCAGAACACTGTATCAAGTAAGGGGGGGGGGGACACATCTCAGAACCTATAACGATTCTTGCTCTTTAATTAACCAAATCATCTGAACTCACTACATGTCACATATGGAGGACATACATTTCTATGGAATGAAACCAACGCATTTCATTTCTTATCTAAGGCTGAGTAAGCCACATCAGCCACACTGTAATGCTTTGTGCACATTAAATATGTGTTTCAGTCTAAGGATTCCAGTAGATGCATTGCTCTGGAAGCATTAGTTAGCCTGTCATGTTGTATCACGTCTGTGAGTTCACAAGAAAACTGTAATGATTCTAAAGCAAACCAACAGCACCTTAGTGGAGAAATGCAAATTCCCATTCTTTAAAATGGGGCTTTTAACCCCCCTGGATGTTACAGAGGTCTCCATTGCATTTCAAAGCAACACACTGGAAATCTCTACCATTCAAGGGGTTAAAAACCTCATTTATATAAATGGGATTTGTGGGAATTAAATTTTTTGTTCCCTATGATGCCGTTGATATGTCATATAATTACTTGAATTTTCATTTTAACGTAAGGCCCTCAAGTCCCTGATGAAACTCTGAATTTTGTCATGGATCAATAAAACGTTTGCTTTTTACATTCGAGCAGATGCACTCAAACCTCACCTCGGACCCAACTCCAACTGAACGTTTTCAGAACCTCCTCAATTAAACACAGGTGAATGGTGTTAACTCATGCAAATCCTTTAGAATGAATGAAAAACTGGTTGATTCCCCTGTGTTCATCAGAGGAGATCCTGCAAACCTGCACTGTTGGTTCAGGGGCTTCAGGATAGGTTTGTGAGCCCCTGTACTAGGGAAGGGTTATTAGGATCCAGTTCTGATAAATGTGGCACAGAGCTGCTGCTTCTATTATGTGTGCCACTGCTATCCACTTATCATTCAAACCTTCATTTTATTTTCCCTCCATGCTTACAATTTCAACAGGAATGAAGAAAAGGGTATTGTAGGAAGAAGGAATTACATTTCAGATAGCACTGATACATGGGGGTATGTGCACTGATATATATTTGGGTTTATATGCATAAACCATAATTATGAGGTGATAAAGCTGAGAGGGCTTCTCCAGTGATATCAGTTCTCCAATTCCTATGTTATTCTATGGAGCCATTGCACCAACGTTGGAGATCTTCGTGTATAGACTCTATAGAATAACATAGGAACTGGAGAAGTTATCTCTGTTTTATCACCTCGTTATCACACCTTAGTGCATAAACTCATTGTCTTTTATTGCAGAGCAAAGCAAGTGGAACAGAAATATTAGTGCTGTGAGTTATTTGTGATCATAACAGGAACAATTCTTGTTACTTTAGTTCTGTAGCCCTGCATATAATATCAAAAGTGGATCAAGGGAAATATGCGGGAGATGCATTAAAGCATGATAAAGAGATGATAAAGGGGAGATGACGTCTCCAGTGATATCACTTCTCCAAGTCCTGTGTTACTCTATGGAGCCAATGCACTTCAACTTTGTAGATCTTAGTGCATAGGCACCATAGAATAACATAGGAACTGGAGAAGGGATTTCAAGTCATCTCTGCTTATCACCTCTTTATCACACCTTAGTGCGTAACCCCCTATGTTTGTGGGTAAAAGGAAGTTAGCAGATGAATGAAATGTGTTGTGGCCTCAGGGGCAGAAGTATGTGTGACTGTCAAACGGTGAACTTCATATAGGAGCCTTGTCATATAAACACTGATTTTTACTGAAACAAGATGCATTAAAGGGATAGTAATACTTAATACATAAAAAAATATATTGTAGGGTTTACCTTCTTGAGTAAAACAAAGGTACTCATAAGGCAGGGCTCAAAATTTCCACTTGCCACTAGCCAATGGCGAGTGAAAATTTAGCCTTGGCGAGTAGAAATTCAGCCCTGGTGATTATGTTATGGCTTGCAGTGGCAAGTAACTTTTCAGGTCTGGCTAGTAGCAAAGGACTTAAAATTATAAGCCCTGTCATAAGGTACTCTTATTCCAAAGTTATTGCAGCTCAAACTTAAGTTTTTATAAGTGCAGCATCTCTATGGACTGACATTTTACATGGCTACACCATTGTATGGGCAGCTCTTGTCAGTTGATCATAAACCTCCATAGGATGGTGTAGCAAAAGCATCACTGTAAAATTTCAGGCCAATGAGATATTACATATAAAAGAATTCAAGTCTGAGCTGTGATAACTTTTGAATAAAACATCTCTCAGCAGTGGGAGTACCCTTGTTTTACTCAGGAATATAAATCCTATAATACATATTTTTACATTTCAAGTATTA